>OY288255.1:17232855-17832855 GCA_958450325.1 Agrostemma githago | reverse complement strand
ACCTGACCCTGGCTTCTGATCGAAGTCCAGGGGGCCTGCCCCGTCCTCGCCCAGAGGTAGGCAGAGGGACTTGTGGTTCGGCGCATGGGGTCGGGCCTGACCCTGGCTTCTGCTTGAAGTCCAGGGGGCCTGCCCCCTGCCTGCCCAGAGGTAGGCAGAGGGACTTGTGGTTCGGCGCATGGGGCCGGACCTGACCCTGGCTTCTGGTCGTAGTCCAGGGGGCCTGCCCCCTACCTGCCCAGAGGTAGGCAGAGGGACATGTGGTTCGGCGCATGGGGCCGGGCCTGACCCTGGCTTCTGGTCGAAGTCCAGGGGGCCTGCCCCCTGCCAGGCCAGAGGTAGGCAGAGGGACTTGTGATTCAGCGCATGGGGCCGGGCCTGACCCTGGCTTCTGGTCGAAGTCCAGGGGGCCTGCCCCCTGCCCGCCCAGAGGTAGGCAGAGGGACTTATGGTTCGGCGCATGGGGCCGGGCCTGATCCTGGGTTCTGTTCGAAGTCCAGGGGGCCTGCCCCCTTCCTGCCCAGAGGTAGGCAGAGGGACTTGTGGTTCGGTGCATGGAGTCGGGCCGGACCCTGGCTTGTGATCGAAGTCTAGGGGGCCTGCCCCCTGCCTGCCCAGAGGTAGGCAGAGGGACTTGCAGTTCGGCGCATGGGGCCGAACCTGACCCTGGCTTTTTTGTCGAAGTCCAGGGGGCCTGCCCCCTCCTCGCCCAGAGGTAGGCAGAGGGACTTGTGGTTCGGCGCATAGAGTCGGGCCGGACCCTGGCTTGTGGTCGAAGTCCAGGGGGCCTGCCCCCTGCCTGCCCAGAGGTAGGCAGAGGGACTTGTAGTTCGGCGCATGGGGCCGAACCTGACCCTGGCTTCTGGTCGAAGTCCAGGGGGCCTGCCCCCTCCTCGCCCAGCGGTAGGCAGAGGGACTTGTGGTTCGGCGCATGGGGCCGGGCCTGACCCTGGCTTCTGGTCGAAGTCCAGGGGGCCTGCCCCCTGCCTGCCCAGAGGTAGGCAGAGGGACTTGCGATTCGGCGCATGGGGCCGGGCCTGACCCTGGCTTCTGGTCGAAGTCTAGGGGGCCTGCCCCCTGCCTGCCCAGAGGTAGGCAGAGGGACTTGCAGTTCGGCGCATGGGGCCGAACCTGACCCTGGCTTTTTTGTCGAAGTCCAGGGGGCCTGCCCCCTCCTCGCCCAGAGGTAGGCAGAGGGACTTGTGGTTCGGTGCATGGAGTCGGGCCGGACCCTGGCTTGTGATCGAAGTCTAGGGGGCCTGCCCCCTGCCTGCCCAGAGGTAGGCAGAGGGACTTGCAGTTCGGCGCATGGGGCCGAACCTGACCCTGGCTTTTTTGTCGAAGTCCAGGGGGCCTGCCCCCTCCTCGCCCAGAGGTAGGCAGAGGGACTTGTGGTTCGGCGCATAGAGTCGGGCCGGACCCTGGCTTGTGGTCGAAGTCCAGGGGGCCTGCCCCCTGCCTGCCCAGAGGTAGGCAGAGGGACTTGTAGTTCGGCGCATGGGGCCGAACCTGACCCTGGCTTCTGGTCGAAGTCCAGGGGGCCTGCCCCCTCCTCGCCCAGCGGTAGGCAGAGGGACTTGTGGTTCGGCGCATGGGGCCGGGCCTGACCCTGGCTTCTGGTCGAAGTCCAGGGGGCCTGCCCCCTGCCTGCCCAGAGGTAGGCAGAGGGACTTGCGATTCGGCGCATGGGGCCGGGCCTGACCCTGGCTTCTGGTCGAAGTCCAGGGGGCCTGCCCCCTGCCTGCCCAGAGGTAGGCTGAGGGACTTGTAGTTCGGCGCATGGGGCCGAACCTGACCCTGGCTTCTGATCGAAGTCCAGGGGGCCTGCCCCCTCCTCTCCAAGAGGTAGGCAGAGGGACTTGTGGTTCGGCGCATGGGGCCGGGCCTGACCCTGGCTTCTGGTCGAAGTCCAGGGGACCTGCCCCCTGCCTGCCTAGAGGTAGGCAGAGGGACTTGTGGTTCGGCGCATAGGGCCGGGCCTGACCCTGACTTCTGGTCGAAGTCCAGGGGGCCTGCCCCCTGCCTGCCCAGAGGTAGGCAGAGGGACTTGTGGTTCGGCGCATGGAGTCGGGCCGGACCCTGACTTGTGGTCGAAGTCCAGGGGGCCTGCCCCCTGCCTGCCCAGAGGTAGGCAGAGGGACTTGTAGTTTGGCGCATGGGGCCGAACCTGACCCTGGCTTCTGGTCGAAGTCTAGGGGACCTGCCCCCTGCCTGCCTAGAGGTAGGCAGAGGGACTTGCGATTCGGCGCATGGGGCCGGGCCTGACCCTGGCTTCTGGTCGAAGTCCAGGGGGCCTGCCCCCTGCCAGGCCAGAGGTAGGTAGAGGGACTTGTGATTCGGCGCATGGGGCCGGGCCTGACCCTGGCTTCTGGTCGAAGTCCAGGGGGCCTGCCCCCTGCCTGCCCAGAGGTAGGCAGAGGGACTTGTGGTTCGGCGCATGGGGCCAGACCTGACCCTGGCTTCTGGTCGTAGTCCAGGGGGCCTGCCCCCTACCTGCCCAGAGGTAGGCAGAGGGACTTGTTGTTCGGCGCATAGGGCCGGGCCTGACCCTGGCTTCTGGTCGAAGTCCAGGGGGCCTGCCCCCTGCCAGGCCAGAGGTAGGCAGAGGGACTTGTGATTCGGCGCATGGGGCCGGGCCTGACCCTGGCTTCTGGTCGAAGTCCAGGGGGCCTGCCCCCTGCCCGCCCAGAGGTAGGCAGAGGGACTTGTGGTTCGGCGCATGGGGCCGGGCCTGATCCTGGCTTCTGGTCGAAGTCCAGGGGGCCTGCCCCCTGCCTGCCCAGAGGTAGGCAGAGGGACTTGTGGTTCGGCGCATGGAGTCGGGCCGGACCCTGGCTTGTGGTCGAAGTCTAGGGGGCCTGCCCCCTGCCTGCCCAGAGGTAGGCAGAGGGACTTGCAGTTCGGCGCATGGGGTCGAACCTGACCCTGGCTTTTTTGTCGAAGTCCAGGGGGCCTGCCCCCTCCTCGCCCAGAGGTAGGCAGAGGGACTTGTGGTTCGGCGCATAGAGTCGGGCCGGACCCTGGCTTGTGGTCGAAGTCCAGGGGGCCTGCCCCCTGCCTGCCCAGAGGTAGGCAGAGGGACTTGTAGTTCGGCGCATGGGGCCGAACCTGACCCTGGCTTCTGGTCGAAGTCCAGGGGGCCTGCCCCCTCCTCGCCCAGCGGTAGGCAGAGGGACTTGTGGTTCGGCGCATGGGGCCGGGCCTGACCCTGGCTTCTGGTCGAAGTCCAGGGGGCCTGCCCCCTGCCTGCCCAGAGGTAGGCAGAGGGACTTGCGATTCGGCGCATGGGGCCGGGCCTGACCCTGGCTTCTGGTCGAAGTCCAGGGGGCCTGCCCCCTGCCTGCCCAGAGGTAGGCTGAGGGACTTGTAGTTCGGCGCATGGGGCCGAACCTGACCCTGGCTTCTGATCGAAGTCCAGGGGGCCTGCCCCCTCCTCTCCAAGAGGTAGGCAGAGGGACTTGTGGTTCGGCGCATGGGGCCGGGCCTGACCCTGGCTTCTGGTCGAAGTCCAGGGGACCTGCCCCCTGCCTGCCTAGAGGTAGGCAGAGGGACTTGTGGTTCGGCGCATAGGGCCGGGCCTGACCCTGACTTCTGGTCGAAGTCCAGGGGGCCTGCCCCCTGCCTGCCCAGAGGTAGGCAGAGGGACTTGTGGTTCGGCGCATGGAGTCGGGCCGGACCCTGACTTGTGGTCGAAGTCCAGGGGGCCTGCCCCCTGCCTGCCCAGAGGTAGGCAGAGGGACTTGTAGTTTGGCGCATGGGGCCGAACCTGACCCTGGCTTCTGGTCGAAGTCCAGGGGACCTGCCCCCTGCCTGCCTAGAGGTAGGCAGAGGGACTTGCGATTCGGCGCATGGGGCCGGGCCTGACCCTGGCTTCTGGTCGAAGTCCAGGGGGCCTGCCCCCTGCCAGGCCAGAGGTAGGTAGAGGGACTTGTGATTCGGCGCATGGGGCCGGGCCTGACCCTGGCTTCTGGTCGAAGTCCAGGGGGCCTGCCCCCTGCCTGCCCAGAGGTAGGCAGAGGGACTTGTGGTTCGGCGCATGGGGCCAGACCTGACCCTGGCTTCTGGTCGTAGTCCAGGGGGCCTGCCCCCAACCTGCCCAGAGGTAGGCAGAGGGACTTGTTGTTCGGCGCATAGGGCCGGGCCTGACCCTGGCTTCTGGTCGAAGTCCAGGGGGCCTGCCCCCTGCCAGGCCAGAGGTAGGCAGAGGGACTTGTGATTCGGCGCATGGGGCCGGGCCTGACCCTGGCTTCTGGTCGAAGTCCAGGGGGCCTGCCCCCTGCCCGCCCAGAGGTAGGCAGAGGGACTTGTGGTTCGGCGCATGGGGCCGGGCCTGATCCTGGCTTCTGGTCGAAGTCCAGGGGGCCTGCCCCCTGCCTGCCCAGAGGTAGGCAGAGGGACTTGTGGTTCGGCGCATGGAGTCGGGCCGGACCCTGGCTTGTGGTCGAAGTCTAGGGGGCCTGCCCCCTGCCTGCCCAGAGGTAGGCAGAGGGACTTGTAGTTCGGCGCATGGGGCCGAACCTGAACCTGGCTTCTTGTCGAAGTCCGGGGGGCCTGCCCCCTTTTCGCCTAGAGGTAGGCAGAGGGACTTGTGGTTCGGCGCATAGAGTCGGGCCGGACCCTGGCTTGTGGTCGAAGTCCAGGGGGCCTGCCCCCTGCCTGCCCAGAGGTAGGCAGAGGGACTTGTAGTTCGGCGCATGGGGCCGAACCTGACCCTGGCTTCTGATCGAAGTCTAGGGGGCCTGCCCCCTCCTCGCCCAGAGGTAGGCAGAGGGACTTGTGGTTCGGCGCATGGGGCCGGGCCTGACCCTGGCTTCTGGTCGAAGTCAAGGGGGCCTGCCCCCTGCCTGCCCAGAGGTAGGCAGAGGGACTTGTGGTTCGGCGCATGGGGCCGGACCTGACCCTGGCTTCTGGTCGTAGTCCAGGGGGCCTGCCCTCTACCTGCCCAGAGGTAGGCAGAGGGACTTGTGGTTCGGCGCATGGGGCCGAACCTGACCCTGGCTTCTGGTCGAAGTCCAGGGGGCCTGCCCCCTCCTCGCCCAGAGGTAGGCAGAGGGACTTGTGGTTCGGCACATGGGGCCGGGCCTGACCCTGGCTTCTGGTCGAAGTCCAGGGGGCCTGCCCCCTGCCTGCCCAGAGGTAGGCAGAGGGACTTGTGGTTCGGCGCATGGGGCCGGACCTGACCCTGGCTTCTGGTCGTAGTCCAGGGGGCCTGCCCCCTACCTGCCCAGAGGTAGGCAGAGGGACTTGTGGTTCGGCGCATGGGGCCGGGCCTGACCCTGGCTTCTGGTCGAAGTCCAGGGGGCCTGCCCCCTGCCAGGCCAGAGGTAGGCAGAGGGACTTGTGATTCGGCGCATGGGGCCGGGCCTGACCCTGGCTTCTGGTCGAAGTCCAGGGGGCCTGCCCCCTGCCCTCCCAGAGGTAGGCAGAGGGACTTGCGATTCGGCGCATGGGGTCGGGCCTGACCCTGGCTTCTGGTCGAAGTCCAGGGGGCCTGCCCCCTCCTCGCCCAGCGGTAGGCAGAGGGACTTGTGGTTCGGCGCATGGGGCCGGGCCTGACCCTGGCTTCTGGTCGAAGTCCAGGGGGCCTGCCCCCTGCCTGCCCAGAGGTAGGCAGAGGGACTTGTAGTTCGGCGCATGGGGCCGAACCTGACCCTGGCTTCTGGTCGAAGTCCAGGGGGCCTGCCCCCTCCTCGCCCAGAGGTAGGTAGAGGGACTTGTGGTTCGGCGCATGGGGCCGGGCCTGACCCTGACTTCTGGTCGAAGTCCAGGGGGCCTGCCCCCTGCCTGCCCAGAGGTAGGCAGAGGGACTTGTGGTTCGGCGCATGGGGCCGGACCTGACCCTGGCTTCTGGTCGTAGTCCAGGGGGCCTGTCCCCTACCTGCCCAGAGGTAGGCAGAGAGACTTGTGGTTCGGCGCATGGGGCCGGGCCTGACCCTGGCTTCTGGTCGAAGTCCAGGGGGCCTGCCCCCTGCCCGCCCAGAGGTAGGCAGAGGGACTTGTGGTTCGGCGCATGGGGCCGGGCCTGATCCTGGCTTCTGTTCGAAGTCCAGGGGGCCTGCCCCCTGCCTGCCCAGAGGTAGGCAGAGGGACTTGTGGTTCGGCGCATGGAGTCGGGCCGGACCCTGGCTTGTGGTCGAAGTCTAGGGGGCCTGCCCCCTGCCTGCCCAGAGGTAGGCAGAGGGACTTGCAGTTCGGCGCATGGGGCCGAACCTGACCCTGGCTTTTTTGTCGAAGTCCAGGGGGCCTGCCCCCTCCTCGCCCAGAGGTAGGCAGAGGGACTTGTGGTTCGGCGCATAGAGTCGGGCCGGACCCTGGCTTGTGGTCGAAGTCCAGGGGGCCTGCCCCCTGCCTGCCCAGAGGTAGGCAGAGGGACTTGTAGTTCGGCGCATGGGGCCGAACCTGACCCTGGCTTCTGGTCGAAGTCCAGGGGGCCTGCCCCCTCCTCGCCCAGCGGTAGGCAGAGGGACTTGTGGTTCGGCGCATGGGGCCGGGCCTGACCCTGGCTTCTGGTCGAAGTCCAGGGGGCCTGCCCCCTGCCTGCCCAGAGGTAGGCAGAGGGACTTGCGATTCGGCGCATGGGGCCGGGCCTGACCCTGGCTTCTGGTCGAAGTCCAGGGGGCCTGCCCCCTGCCTGCCCAGAGGTAGGCTGAGGGACTTGTAGTTCGGCGCATGGGGCCGAACCTGACCCTGGCTTCTGATCGAAGTCCAGGGGGCCTGCCCCCTCCTCTCCCAGAGGTAGGCAGAGGGACTTGTGGTTCGGCGCATGGGGCCGGGCCTGACCCTGGCTTCTGGTCGAAGTCCAGGGGACCTGCCCCCTGCCTGCCTAGAGGTAGGCAGAGGGACTTGTGGTTCGGTGCATAGGGCCGGGCCTGACCCTGACTTCTGGTCGAAGTCCAGGGGGCCTGCCCCCTGCCTGCCCAGAGGTAGGCAGAGGGACTTGTGGTTCGGCGCATGGAGTCGGGCCGGACCCTGACTTGTGGTCGAAGTCCAGGGGGCCTGCCCCCTGCCTGCCCAGAGGTAGGCAGAGGGACTTGTAGTTTGGCGCATGGGGCCGAACCTGACCCTGGCTTCTGGTCGAAGTCCAGGGGACCTGCCCCCTGCCTGCCTAGAGGTAGGCAGAGGGACTTGCGATTCGGCGCATGGGGCCGGGCCTGACCCTGGCTTCTGGTCGAAGTCCAGGGGGCCTGCCCCCTGCCAGGCCAGAGGTAGGTAGAGGGACTTGTGATTCGGCGCATGGGGCCGGGCCTGACCCTGGCTTCTGGTCGAAGTCCAGGGGGCCTGCCCCCTGCCTGCCCAGAGGTAGGCAGAGGGACTTGTGGTTCGGCGCATGGGGCCAGACCTGACCCTGGCTTCTGGTCGTAGTCCAGGGGGCCTGCCCCCTACCTGCCCAGAGGTAGGCAGAGGGACTTGTGGTTCGGCGCATAGGGCCGGGCCTGACCCTGGCTTCTGGTCGAAGTCCAGGGGGCCTGCCCCCTGCCAGGCCAGAGGTAGGCAGAGGGACTTGTGATTCGGCGCATGGGGCCGGGCCTGACCCTGGCTTCTGGTCGAAGTCCAGGGGGCCTGCCCCCTGCCCGCCCAGAGGTAGGCAGAGGGACTTGTGGTTCGGCGCATGGGGCCGGGCCTGATCCTGGCTTCTGGTCGAAGTCCAGGGGGCCTGCCCCCTGCCTGCCCAGAGGTAGGCAGAGGGACTTGTGGTTCGGCGCATGGAGTCGGGCCGGACCCTGGCTTGTGGTCGAAGTCTAGGGGGCCTGCCCCCTGCCTGCCCAGAGGTAGGCAGAGGGACTTGTAGTTCGGCGCATGGGGCCGAACCTGACCCTGGCTTCTTGTCGAAGTCCGGGGGGCCTGCCCCCTCCTCGCCTAGAGGTAGGCAGAGGGACTTGTGGTTCGGCGCATAGAGTCGGGCCGGACCCTGGCTTGTGGTCGAAGTCCAGGGGGCCTGCCCCCTGCCTGCCCAGAGGTAGGCAGAGGGACTTGTAGTTCGGCGCATGGGGCCGAACCTGACCCTGGCTTCTGATCGAAGTCTAGGGGGCCTGCCCCCTCCTCGCCCAGAGGTAGGCAGAGGGACTTGTGGTTCGGCGCATGGGGCCGGACCTGACCCTGGCTTCTGGTCGTAGTCCAGGGGGCCTGCCCTCTACCTGCCCAGAGGTAGGCAGAGGGACTTGTGGTTCGGCGCATGGGGCCGAACCTGACCCTGGCTTCTGGTCGAAGTCCAGGGGGCCTGCCCCCTCCTCGCCCAGAGGTAGGCAGAGGGACTTGTGGTTCGGCGCATGGGGGCGGGCCTGACCCTGGCTTCTGGTCGAAGTCCAGGGGGCCTGCCCCCTGCCTGCCCAGAGGTAGGCAGAGGGACTTGTGGTTCGGCGCATGGGGCCGGACCTGACCCTGGCTTCTGGTCGTAGTCCAGGGGGCCTGCCCCCTACCTGCCCAGAGGTAGGCAGAGGGACTTGTGGTTCGGCGCATGGGGCCGGGCCTGACCCTGGCTTCTGGTCGAAGTCCAGGGGGCCTGCCCCCTGCCAGGCCAGAGGTAGGCAGAGGGACTTGTGATTCGGCGCATGGGGCCGGGCCTGACCCTGGCTTCTGGTCGAAGTCCAGGGGGCCTGCCCCCTGCCTGCCTAGAGGTAGGCAGAGGGACTTGTGGTTCGGTGCATAGGGCCGGGCCTGACCCTGACTTCTGGTCGAAGTCCAGGGGGCCTGCCCCCTGCCTGCCCAGAGGTAGGCAGAGGGACTTGTGGTTCGGCGCATGGAGTCGGGCCGGACCCTGACTTGTGGTCGAAGTCCAGGGGGCCTGCCCCCTGCCTGCCCAGAGGTAGGCAGAGGGACTTGTAGTTTGGCGCATGGGGCCGAACCTGACCCTGGCTTCTGGTCGAAGTCCAGGGGACCTGCCCCCTGCCTGCCTAGAGGTAGGCAGAGGGACTTGCGATTCGGCGCATGGGGCCGGGCCTGACCCTGGCTTCTGGTCGAAGTCCAGGGGGCCTGCCCCCTGCCAGGCCAGAGGTAGGTAGAGGGACTTGTGATTCGGCGCATGGGGCCGGGCCTGACCCTGGCTTCTGGTCGAAGTCCAGGGGGCCTGCCCCCTGCCTGCCCAGAGGTAGGCAGAGGGACTTGTGGTTCGGCGCATGGGGCCAGACCTGACCCTGGCTTCTGGTCGTAGTCCAGGGGGCCTGCCCCCTACCTGCCCAGAGGTAGGCAGAGGGACTTGTGGTTCGGCGCATAGGGCCGGGCCTGACCCTGGCTTCTGGTCGAAGTCCAGGGGGCCTGCCCCCTGCCAGGCCAGAGGTAGGCAGAGGGACTTGTGATTCGGCGCATGGGGCCGGGCCTGACCCTGGCTTCTGGTCGAAGTCCAGGGGGCCTGCCCCCTGCCCGCCCAGAGGTAGGCAGAGGGACTTGTGGTTCGGCGCATGGGGCCGGGCCTGATCCTGGCTTCTGGTCGAAGTCCAGGGGGCCTGCCCCCTGCCTGCCCAGAGGTAGGCAGAGGGACTTGTGGTTCGGCGCATGGAGTCGGGCCGGACCCTGGCTTGTGGTCGAAGTCTAGGGGGCCTGCCCCCTGCCTGCCCAGAGGTAGGCAGAGGGACTTGTAGTTCGGCGCATGGGGCCGAACCTGACCCTGGCTTCTTGTCGAAGTCCGGGGGGCCTGCCCCCTCCTCGCCTAGAGGTAGGCAGAGGGACTTGTGGTTCGGCGCATAGAGTCGGGCCGGACCCTGGCTTGTGGTCGAAGTCCAGGGGGCCTGCCCCCTGCCTGCCCAGAGGTAGGCAGAGGGACTTGTAGTTCGGCGCATGGGGCCGAACCTGACCCTGGCTTCTGATCGAAGTCTAGGGGGCCTGCCCCCTCCTCGCCCAGAGGTAGGCAGAGGGACTTGTGGTTCGGCGCATGGGGCCGGACCTGACCCTGGCTTCTGGTCGTAGTCCAGGGGGCCTGCCCTCTACCTGCCCAGAGGTAGGCAGAGGGACTTGTGGTTCGGCGCATGGGGCCGAACCTGACCCTGGCTTCTGGTCGAAGTCCAGGGGGCCTGCCCCCTCCTCGCCCAGAGGTAGGCAGAGGGACTTGTGGTTCGGCGCATGGGGGCGGGCCTGACCCTGGCTTCTGGTCGAAGTCCAGGGGGCCTGCCCCCTGCCTGCCCAGAGGTAGGCAGAGGGACTTGTGGTTCGGCGCATGGGGCCGGACCTGACCCTGGCTTCTGGTCGTAGTCCAGGGGGCCTGCCCCCTACCTGCCCAGAGGTAGGCAGAGGGACTTGTGGTTCGGCGCATGGGGCCGGGCCTGACCCTGGCTTCTGGTCGAAGTCCAGGGGGCCTGCCCCCTGCCAGGCCAGAGGTAGGCAGAGGGACTTGTGATTCGGCGCATGGGGCCGGGCCTGACCCTGGCTTCTGGTCGAAGTCCAGGGGGCCTGCCCCCTGCCCGCCCAGAGGTAGGCAGAGGGACTTGCGATTCGGCGCATGGGGTCGGGCCTGACCCTGGCTTCTGGTCGAAGTCCAGGGGGCCTGCCCCCTCCTCGCCCAGCGGTAGGCAGAGGGACTTGTGGTTCGGCGCATGGGGCCGGGCCTGACCCTGGCTTCTGGTCGAAGTCCAGGGGGCCTGCCCCCTGCCTGCCCAGAGGTAGGCAGAGGGACTTGTAGTTCGGCGCATGGGGCCGAACCTGACCCTGGCTTCTGGTCGAATTCCAGGGGGCCTGCCCCCTCCTCGCCCAGAGGTAGGTAGAGGGACTTGTGGTTCGGCGCATGGGGCCGGGCCTGACCCTGGCTTCTGGTCGAAGTCCAGGGGGCCTGCCCCCTGCCTGCCCAGAGGTAGGCAGAGGGACTTGTGGTTCGGCGCATGGGGCCGGACCTGACCCTGGCTTCTGGTCGTAGTCCAGGGGGCCTGCCCCCTACCTGCCCAGAGGTAGGCAGAGGGACTTGTGGTTCGGCGCATGGGGCCGGGCCTGACCCTGGCTTCTGGTCGAAGTCCAGGGGGCCTGCCCCCTGCCAGGCCAGAGGTAGGCAGAGGGACTTGTGATTCGGCGCATGGGGCCGGGCCTGACCCTGGCTTCTGGTCGAAGTCCAAGGGGCCTGCCCCCTGCCTGCCCAGAGGTAGGCTGAGGGACTTGTAGTTCGGCGCATGGGGCCGAACCTGACCCTGGCTTCTGATCGAAGTCCAGGGGGCCTGCCCCCTCCTCGCCCAGAGGTAGGCAGAGGGACTTGTGGTTCGGCGCATGGGGCCGGGCCTGACCCTGGCTTCTGGTCGAAGTCCAGGGGACCTGCCCCCTGCCTGCCTAGAGGTAGGCAGAGAGACTTGTGGTTCGGCGCATAGGGCCGGGCCTGACCCTGACTTCTGGTCGAAGTCCAGGGGGCCTGCCCCCTGCCTGCCCAGAGGTAGGCAGAGGGACTTGTGGTTCGGCGCATGGAGTCGGGCCGGACCCTGGCTTGTGGTCGAAGTCCAGGGGGCCTGCCCCCTGCCTGCCCAGAGGTAGGCAGAGGGACTTGTAGTTCGGCGCATGGGGCCGAACCTGACCCTGGCTTCTGGTCGAAGTCCAGGGGGCCTGCCCCCTCCTCGCCCAGAGGTAGGTAGAGGGACTTGTGGTTCGGCGCATGGGGCCGGGCCTGACCCTGGCTTCTGGTCGAAGTCCAGGGGACCTGCCCCCTGCCTGCCTAGAGGTAGGCAGAGGGACTTGCGATTCGGCGCATGGGGCCGGGCCTGACCCTGGCTTCTGGTCGAAGTCCAGGGGGCCTGCCCCCTGCCAGGCCAGAGGTAGGTAGAGGGACTTGTGATTCGGCGCATGGGGCCGGGCCTGACCCTGGCTTCTGGTCGAAGTCCAGGGGGCCTGCCCCCTGCCTGCCCAGAGGTAGGCAGAGGGACTTGTGGTTCGGCGCATGGGGCCAGACCTGACCCTGGCTTCTGGTCGTAGTCCAGGGGGCCTGCCCCCTACCTGCCCAGAGGTAGGCAGAGGGACTTGTGGTTCGGCGGATAGGGCCGGGCCTGACCCTGGCTTCTGGTCGAAGTCCAGGGGGCCTGCCCCCTGCCAGGCCAGAGGTAGGCAGAGGGACTTGTGATTCGGCGCATGGGGCCGGGCCTGACCCTGGCTTCTGGTTGAAGTCCAGGGGGCCTGCCCCCTGCCCGCCCAGAGGTAGGCAGAGGGACTTGTGGTTCGGCGCATGGGGCCGGGCCTGACCCTGGCTTCTGGTCGAAGTCCAGGGGGCCTGCCCCCTGCCTGCCCAGAGGTAGGCAGAGGGACTTGTGGTTCGGCGCATGGAGTCGGGCCGGACCCTGGCTTGTGGTCGAAGTCTAGGGGGCCTGCCCCCTGCCTGCCCAGAGGTAGGCAGAGGGACTTGTAGTTCGGCGCATGGGGCCGAACCTGACCCTGGCTTCTGGTCGAAGTCTAGGGGGCCTGCCCCCTCCTCGCCCAGAGGTAGGCAGAGGGACTTGTGGTTCGGCGCATGGGGCCGGGCCTGACCCTGGCTTCTGGTCGAAGTCAAGGGGGCCTACCCCCTGCCTGCCCAGAGGTAGGCAGAGGGACTTGTGGTTCGGCGCATGGGGCCGGACCTGACCCTGGCTTCTGGTCGTAGTCCAGGGGGCCTGCCCTCTACCTGCCCAGAGGTAGGCAGAGGGACTTGTGGTTCGGCGCATGGGGCCGAACCTGACCCTGGCTTCTGGTCGAAGTCCAGGGGGCCTGCCCCCTCCTCGCCCAGAGGTAGGCAGAGGGACTTGTGGTTCGGCGCATGGGGCCGGCCCTGACCCTGGCTTCTGGTCGAAGTCCAGGGGGCCTGCCCCCTGCCTGCCCAGAGGTAGGCAGAGGGACTTGTGGTTCGGCGCATGGGGTCGGACCTGACCCTGGCTTCTGGTCGTAGTCCAGGGGGCCTGCCCCCTACCTGCCCAGAGGTAGGCAGAGGGACTTGTGGTTCGGCGCATGGGGCCGGGCCTGACCCTGGCTTCTGGTCGAAGTCCAGGGGGCCTGCCCCCTGCCAGGCCAGAGGTAGGCAGAGGGACTTGTGATTCGGCGCATGGGGCCGGGCCTGACCCTGGCTTCTGGTCGAAGTCCAGGGGGCCTGCCCCCTGCCCGCCCAGAGGTAGGCAGAGGGACTTGCGATTCGGCGCATGGGGCCGGGCCTGACCCTGGCTTTTGGTCGAAGTCCAGGGGGCCTGCCCCCTCCTCGCCCAGCGGTAGGCAGAGGGACTTGTGGTTCGGCGCATGGGGCCGGGCCTGACCCTGGCTTCTGGTCGAAGTCCAGGGGGCCTGCCCCCTGCCTGCCCAGAGGTAGGCAGAGGGACTTGCGATTCGGCGCATGGGGCCGGGCCTGACCCTGGCTTCTGGTCGAAGTCCAGGGGGCCTGCCCCCTGCCTGCCCAGAGGTAGGCTGAGGGACTTGTAGTTCGGCGCATGGGGCCGAACCTGACCCTGGCTTCTGATCGAAGTCCAGGGGGCCTGCCCCCTCCTCGCCCAGAGGTAGGCAGAGGGACTTGTGGTTCGGCGCATGGGGCCGGGCCTGACCCTGGCTTCTGGTCGAAGTCTAGGGGACCTGCCCCCTGCCTGCCTAGAGGTAGGCAGAGGGACTTGTGGTTCGGCGCATAGGGCCGGGCCTGACCCTGACTTCTGGTCGAAGTCCAGGGGGCCTGCCCCCTGCCTGCCCAGAGGTAGGCAGAGGGACTTGTGGTTCGGCGCATGGAGTCGGGCCGGACCCTGGCTTGTGGTCGAAGTCCAGGGGGCCTGCCCCCTGCCTGCCCAGAGGTAGGCAGAGGGACTTGTAGTTCGGCGCATGGGGCCGAACCTGACCCTGGCTTCTGGTCGAAGTCCAGGGGGCCTGCCCCCTCCTCGCCCAGAGGTAGGTAGAGGGACTTGTGGTTCGGCGCATGGGGCCGGGCCTGACCCTGGCTTCTGGTCGAAGTCCAGGGGACCTGCCCCCTGCCTGCCTAGAGGTAGGCAGAGGGACTTGCGATTCGGCGCATGGGGCCGGGCCTGACCCTGGCTTCTGGTCGAAGTCCAGGGGGCCTGCCCCCTGCCAGGCCAGAGGTAGGTAGAGGGACTTGTGATTCGGCGCATGGGGCCGGGCCTGACCCTGGCTTCTGGTCGAAGTCCAGGGGGCCTGCCCCCTGCCTGCCCAGAGGTAGGCAGAGGGACTTGCGATTCGGCGCATGGGGCCGGGCCTGACCCTGGCTTCTGGTCGAAGTCCAGGGGGCCTGCCCCCTGCCTGCCCAGAGGTAGGCAGAGGGACTTGTGGTTCGGCGCATGGGGCCGGACCTGACCCTGGCTTCTGGTCGTAGTCCAGGGGGCCTGCCCTCTACCTGCCCAGAGGTAGGCAGAGGGACTTGTGGTTCGGCGCATGGGGCCGGGCCTGACCCTGGCTTCTGGTCGAAGTCAAGGGGGCCTACCCCCTGCCTGCCCAGAGGTAGGCAGAGGGACTTGTGGTTCGGCGCATGGGGCCGGACCTGACCCTGGCTTCTGGTCGTAGTCCAGGGGGCCTGCCCTCTACCTGCCCAGAGGTAGGCAGAGGGACTTGTGGTTCGGCGCATGGGGCCGAACCTGACCCTGGCTTCTGGTCGAAGTCCAGGGGGCCTGCCCCCTCCTCGCCCAGAGGTAGGCAGAGGGACTTGTGGTTCGGCGCATGGGGCCGGACCTGACCCTGGCTTCTGGTCGTAGTCCAGGGGGCCTGCCCCCTACCTGCCCAGAGGTAGGCAGAGGGACTTGTGGTTCAGCGCATGGGGCCGGGCCTGACCCTGGCTTCTGGTCGAAGTCCAGGGGGCCTGCCCCCTGCCAGGCCAGAGGTAGGCAGAGGGACTTGTGATTCGGCGCATGGGGCCGGGCCTGACCCTGGCTTCTGGTCGAAGTCCAGGGGGCCTGCCCCCTGCCCGCCCAGAGGTAGGCAGAGGGACTTGCGATTCGGCGCATGGGGCCGGGCCTGACCCTGGCTTTTGGTCGAAGTCTAGGGGGCCTGCCCCCTCCTCGCCCAGCGGTAGGCAGAGGGACTTGTGGTTCGGCGCATGGGGCCGGGCTTGACCCTGGCTTCTGGTCGAAGTCCTGGGGGCCTGCCCCCTGCCTGCCCAGAGGTAGGCAGAGGGACTTGCGATTCGGCGCATGGGGCCGGGCCTGACCCTGGCTTCTGGTCGAAGTCCAGGGGGCCTGCCCCCTGCCTGCCCAGAGGTAGGCTGAGGGACTTGTAGTTCGGCGCATGGGGCCGAACCTGACCCTGGCTTCTGATCGAAGTCCAGGGGGCCTGCCCCCTCCTCGCCCAGAGGTAGGCAGAGGGACTTGTGGTTCGGCGCATGGGGCCGGGCCTGACCCTGGCTTCTGGTCGAAGTCCAGGGGGCCTGCCCCCTGCCTGCCCAGAGGTAGGCTGAGGGACTTGTAGTTCGGCGCATGGGGCCGAACCTGACCCTGGCTTCTGATCGAAGTCCAGGGGGCCTGCCCCCTCCTCGCCCAGAGGTAGGTAGAGGGACTTGTGATTCGGCGCATGGGGCCGGGCCTGACCCTGGCTTCTGGTCGAAGTCCAGGGGGCCTGCCCCCTGCCTGCCCAGAGGTAGGCAGAGGGACTTGCGATTCGGCGCATGGGGCCGGGCCTGACCCTGGCTTCTGGTCGAAGTCCAGGGGGCCTGCCCCCTGCCTGCCCAGAGGTAGGCAGAGGGACTTGTGGTTCGGCGCATGGGGCCGGACCTGACCCTGGCTTCTGGTCGTAGTCCAGGGGGCCTGCCCTCTACCTGCCCAGAGGTAGGCAGAGGGACTTGTGGTTCGGCGCATGGGGCCGGGCCTGACCCTGGCTTCTGGTCGAAGTCAAGGGGGCCTACCCCCTGCCTGCCCAGAGGTAGGCAGAGGGACTTGTGGTTCGGCGCATGGGGCCGGACCTGACCCTGGCTTCTGGTCGAAGTCAAGGGGGCCTACCCCCTGCCTGCCCAGAGGTAGGCAGAGGGACTTGTGGTTCGGCGCATGGGGCCGGACCTGACCCTGGCTTCTGGTCGTAGTCCAGGGGGCCTGCCCTCTACCTGCCCAGAGGTAGGCAGAGGGACTTGTGGTTCGGCGCATGGGGCCGAACCTGACCCTGGCTTCTGGTCGAAGTCCAGGGGGCCTGCCCCCTCCTCGCCCAGAGGTAGGCAGAGGGACTTGTGGTTCGGCGCATGGGGCCGGACCTGACCCTGGCTTCTGGTCGTAGTCCAGGGGGCCTGCCCCCTACCTGCCCAGAGGTAGGCAGAGGGACTTGTGGTTCGGCGCATGGGGCCGGGCCTGACCCTGGCTTCTGGTCGAAGTCCAGGGGGCCTGCCCCCTGCCAGGCCAGAGGTAGGCAGAGGGACTTGTGATTCGGCGCATGGGGCCGGGCCTGACCCTGGCTTCTGGTCGAAGTCCAGGGGGCCTGCCCCCTGCCCGCCCAGAGGTAGGCAGAGGGACTTGCGATTCGGCGCATGGGGCCGGGCCTGACCCTGGCTTTTGGTCGAAGTCCAGGGGGCCTGCCCCCTCCTCGCCCAGCGGTAGGCAGAGGGACTTGTGGTTCGGCGCATGGGGCCGGGCTTGACCCTGGCTTCTGGTCGAAGTCCTGGGGGCCTGCCCCCTGCCTGCCCAGAGGTAGGCAGAGGGACTTGCGATTCGGCGCATGGGGCCGGGCCTGACCCTGGCTTCTGGTCGAAGTCCAGGGGGCCTGCCCCCTGCCTGCCCAGAGGTAGGCTGAGGGACTTGTAGTTCGGCGCATGGGGCCGAACCTGACCCTGGCTTCTGATCGAAGTCCAGGGGGCCTGCCCCCTCCTCGCCCAGAGGTAGGCAGAGGGACTTGTGGTTCGGCGCATGGGGCCGGGCCTGACCCTGGCTTCTGGTCGAAGTCCAGGGGGCCTGCCCCCTGCCTGCCCAGAGGTAGGCTGAGGGACTTGTAGTTCGGCGCATGGGGCCGAACCTGACCCTGGCTTCTGATCGAAGTCCAGGGGGCCTGCCCCCTCCTCGCCCAGAGGTAGGTAGAGGGACTTGTGATTCGGCGCATGGGGCCGGGCCTGACCCTGGCTTCTGGTCGAAGTCCAGGGGGCCTGCCCCCTGCCTGCCCAGAGGTAGGCAGAGGGACTTGCGATTCGGCGCATGGGGCCGGGCCTGACCCTGGCTTCTGGTCGAAGTCCAGGGGGCCTGCCCCCTGCCTGCCCAGAGGTAGGCAGAGGGACTTGTGGTTCGGCGCATGGGGCCGGACCTGACCCTGGCTTCTGGTCGTAGTCCAGGGGGCCTGCCCTCTACCTGCCCAGAGGTAGGCAGAGGGACTTGTGGTTCGGCGCATGGGGTCGGGCCTGACCCTGGCTTCTGGTCGAAGTCAAGGGGGCCTACCCCCTGCCTGCCCAGAGGTAGGCAGAGGGACTTGTGGTTCGGCGCATGGGGCCGGACCTGACCCTGGCTTCTGGTCGTAGTCCAGGGGGCCTGCCCTCTACCTGCCCAGAGGTAGGCAGAGGGACTTGTGGTTCGGCGCATGGGGCCGAACCTGACCCTGGCTTCTGGTCGAAGTCCAGGGGGCCTGCCCCCTCCTCGCCCAGAGGTAGGCAGAGGGACTCGTGGTTCGGCGCATGGGGCCGGACCTGACCCTGGCTTCTGGTCGTAGTCCAGGGGGCCTGCCCCCTACCTGCCCAGAGGTAGGCAGAGGGACTTGTGGTTCGGCGCATGGGGCCGGGCCTGACCCTGGCTTCTGGTCGAAGTCCAGGGGGCCTGCCCCCTGCCAGGCCAGAGGTAGGCAGAGGGACTTGTGATTCGGCGCATGGGGCCGGGCCTGACCCTGGCTTCTGGTCGAAGTCCAGGGGGCCTGCCCCCTGCCCGCCCAGAGGTAGGCAGAGGGACTTGCGATTCGGCGCATGGGGCCGGGCCTGACCCTGGCTTTTGGTCGAAGTCCAGGGGGCCTGCCCCCTCCTCGCCCAGCGGTAGGCAGAGGGACTTGTGGTTCGGCGCATGGGGCCGGGCCTGACCCTGGCTTCTGGTCGAAGTCCTGGGGGCCTGCCCCCTGCCTGCCCAGAGGTAGGCAGAGGGACTTGCGATTCGGCGCATGGGGCCGGGCCTGACCCTGGCTTCTGGTCGAAGTCCAGGGGGCCTGCCCCCTGCCTGCCCAGAGGTAGGCTGAGGGACTTGTAGTTCGGCGCATGGGGCCGAACCTGACCCTGGCTTCTGATCGAAGTCCAGGGGGCCTGCCCCCTCCTCGCCCAGAGGTAGGCAGAGGGACTTGTGGTTCGGCGCATGGGGCCGGGCCTGACCCTGGCTTCTGGTCGAAGTCCAGGGGACCTGCCCCCTGCCTGCCTAGAGGTAGGCAGAGGGACTTGTGGTTCGGCGCATAGGGCCGGGCCTGACCCTGACTTCTGGTCGAAGTCCAGGGGGCCTGCCCCCTGCCTGCCCAGAGGTAGGCAGAGGGACTTGTGGTTCGGCGCATGGAGTCAGGCCGGACCCTGGCTTGTGGTCGAAGTCCAGGGGGCCTGCCCCCTGCCTGCCCAGAGGTAGGCAGAGGGACTTGTAGTTCGCCGCATGGGGCCGAACCTGACCCTGGCTTCTGGTCGAAGTCCATGGGGCCTGCCCCCTCCTCGCCCAGAGGTAGGTAGAGGGACTTGTGGTTCGGCGCATGGGGCCGGGCCTGACCCTGGCTTCTGGTCGAAGTCCAGGGGACCTGCCCCCTGCCTGCCTAGAGGTAGGCAGAGGGACTTGCGATTCGGCGCATGGGGCCGGGCCTGACCCTGGCTTCTGGTCGAAGTCCAGGGGGCCTGCCCCTGCCAGGCCAGAGGTAGGTAGAGGGACTTGTGATTCGGCGCATGGGGCCGGGCCTGACCCTGGCTTCTGGTCGAAGTCCAGGGGGCCTGCCCCCTGCCTGCCCAGAGGTAGGCAGAGGGACTTGTGGTTCGGCGCATGGGGCCAGACCTGACCCTGGCTTCTGGTCGTAGTCCAGGGGGCCTGCCCCCTACCTGCCCAGAGGTAGGCAGAGGGACTTGTGGTTCGGCGCATAGGGCCGGGCCTGACCCTGGCTTCTGGTCGAAGTCCAGGGGGCCTGCCCCCTGCCAGGCCAGAGGTAGGCAGAGGGACTTGTGATTCGGCGCATGGGGCCGGGCCTGACCCTGGCTTCTGGTCGAAGTCCAGGGGGCCTGCCCCCTGCCCGCCCAGTGGTAGGCAGAGGGACTTGTGGTTCGGCGCATGAGGCCGGGCCTGATCCTGGCTTCTGGTCGAAGTCCAGGGGGCCTGCCCCCTGCCTGCCCAGAGGTAGGCAGAGGGACTTGTGGTTCGGCGCATGGAGTCGGGCCGGACCCTGGCTTGTGGTCGAAGTCTAGGGGGCCTGCCCCCTGCCTGCCCAGAGGTAGGCAGAGGGACTTGTAGTTCGGCGCATGGGGCCGAACCTGACCCTGGCTTCTGGTCGAAGTCTAGGGGGCCTGCCCCCTCCTCGCCCAGAGGTAGGCAGAGGGACTTGTGGTTCGGCGCATGGGGCCGGGCCTGACCCTGGCTTCTGGTCGAAGTCAAGGGGGCCTGCCCCCTGCCTGCCCAGAGGTAGGCAGAGGGACTTGTGGTTCGGCGCATGGGGCCGGACCTGACCCTGGCTTCTGGTTGTAGTCCAGGGGGCCTGCCCTCTACCTGCCCAGAGGTAGGCAGAGGGACTTGTGGTTCGGCGCATGGGGCCGAACCTGACCCTGGCTTCTGGTCGAAGTCCAGGGGGCCTGCCCCCTCCTCGCCTAGAGGTAGGCAGAGGGACTTGTGGTTCGGCGCATGGGGCCGGGCCTGACCCTGGCTTCTGGTCGAAGTCCAGGGGGCCTGCCCCCTGCCTGCCCAGAGGTAGGCAGAGGGACTTGTGGTTCGGCGCATGGGGCCGGACCTGACCCTGGCTTCTGGTCGTAGTCCAGGGGGCCTGCCCCCTACCTGCCCAGAGGTAGGCAGAGGGACTTGTGGTTCGGCGCATGGGGCCGGGCCTGACCCTGGCTTCTGGTCGAAGTCCAGGGGGCCTGCCCCCTGCCAGGCCAGAGGTAGGCAGAGGGACTTGTGATTCGGCGCATGGGGCCGGGCCTGACCCTGGCTTCTGGTCGAAGTCCAGGGGGCCTGCCCCCTGCCCGCCCAGAGGTAGGCAGAGGGACTTGTGGTTCGGCGCATGGGGCCGGGCCTGATCCTGGCTTCTGGTCGAAGTCCAGGGGGCCTGCCCCCTGCCTGCCCAGAGGTAGGCAGAGGGACTTGTGGTTCGGCGCATGGAGTCGGGCCGGACCCTGGCTTGTGGTCGAAGTCTAGGGGGCCTGCCCCCTGCCTGCCCAGAGGTAGGCAGAGGGACTTGCAGTTCGGCGCATGGGGCCGAACCTGACCCTGGCTTCTTGTCGAAGTCCAGGGGGCCTGCCCCCTCCTCGCCCAGAGGTAGGCAGAGGGACTTGTGGTTCGGCGCATAGAGTCGGGCCGGACCCTGGCTTGTGGTCGAAGTCAAGGGGGCCTGCCCCCTGCCTGCCCAGAGGTAGGCAGAGGGACTTGTAGTTCGGCGCATGGGGCCGAACCTGACCCTGGCTTCTGGTCGAAGTCCAGGGGGCCTGCCCCCTCCTCGCCCAGCGGTAGGCAGAGGGACTTGTGGTTCGGCGCATGGGGCCGGGCCTGACCCTGGCTTCTGGTCGAAGTCCAGGGGGCCTGCCCCCTGCCTGCCCAGAGGTAGGCAGAGGGACTTGCGATTCGGCGCATGGGGCCGGGCCTGACCCTGGCTTCTGGTCGAAGTCCAGGGGGCCTGCCCCCTGCCTGCCCAGAGGTAGGCAGAGGGACTTGTAGTTCGGCGCATGGGGCCGAACCTGACCCTGGCTTCTGATCGAAGTCCAGGGGGCCTGCCCCCTCCTCGCCCAGAGGTAGGCAGAGGGACTTGTGGTTCGGCGCATGGGGCCGGGCCTGACCCTGGCTTCTGGTCGAAGTCCAGGGGACCTGCCCCCTGCCTGCCTAGAGGTAGGCAAAGGGACTTGCGATTCGGCGCATGGGGCCGGGCCTGACCCTGGCATCTGGTCGAAGTCCAGGGGGCCTGCCCCCTGCCAGGCCAGAGGTAGGCAGAGGGACTTGTGATTCGGCGCATGGGGCCGGGCCTGACCCTGGCTTCTGGTCGAAGTCCAGGGGGCCTGCCCCCTGCCTGCCCAGAGGTAGGCAGAGGGACTTGTGGTTCGGCGCATGGGGCCGGACCTGACCCTGGCTTCTGGTCGTAGTCCAGGGGGCCTGCCCCCTACCTGCCCAGAGGTAGGCAGAGGGACTTGTGGTTCGGCGCATGGGGCCGGGCCTGACCCTGGCTTCTGGTCGAAGTCCAGGGGGCCTGCCCCCTGCCAGGCCAGAGGTAGGCAGAGGGACTTGTGATTCGGCGCATGGGGCCGGGCCTGACCCTGGCTTCTGGTCGAAGTCCAGGGGGCCTGCCCCCTGCCCGCCCAGAGGTAGGCAGAGGGACTTGTGGTTCGGCGCATGGGGCCGGGCCTGATCCTGGCTTCTGGTCGAAGTCCAGGGGGTCTGCCCCCTGCCTGCCCAGAGGTAGGCAGAGGGACTTGTGGTTCGGCGCATGGAGTCGGGCCGGACCCTGGCTTGTGGTCGAAGTCTAGGGGGCCTGCCCCCTGCCTGCCCAGAGGTAGGCAGAGGGACTTGCAGTTCGGCGCATGGGGCCGAACCTGACCCTGGCTTCTTGTCGAAGTCCAGGGGGCCTGCCCCCTCCTCGCCCAGAGGTAGGCAGAGGGACTTGTGGTTCGGCGCATAGAGTCGGGCCGGACCCTGGCTTGTGGTCGAAGTCAAGGGGGCCTGCCCCCTGCCTGCCCAGAGGTAGGCAGAGGGACTTGTAGTTCGGCGCATGGGGCCGAACCTGACCCTGGCTTCTAATCGAAGTCCAGGGGGCCTGCCCCCTCCTCGCCCAGAGGTAGGCAGTGGGACTTGTGGTTCGGCGCATGGGGCCGGGCCTGACCCTGGCTTCTGGTCGAAGTCCAGGGGACCTGCCCCCTGCCTGCCTAGAGGTAGGCAGAGGGACTTGCGATTCGGCGCATGGGGCCGGGCCTGACCCTGGCATCTGGTCGAAGTCCAGGGGGCCTGCCCTCTGCCAGGCCAGAGGTAGGCAGAGGGACTTGTGATTCGGCGCATGGGGCCGGGCCTGACCCTGGCTTCTGGTCGAAGTCCAGGGGGCCTGCCCCCTGCCTGCCCAGAGGTAGGCAGAGGGACTTGTGGTTCAGCGCATGGGGCCGGACCTGACCCTGGCTTCTGGTCGTAGTCCAGGGGGCCTGCCCCCTACCTGCCCAGAGGTAGGCAGAGGGACTTGTGGTTCGGCGCATGGGGCCGGGCCTGACCCTGGCTTCTGGTCGAAGTCCAGGGGGCCTGCCCCCTGCCAGGCCAGAGGTAGGCAGAGGGACTTGTGATTCGGCGCATGGGGCCGGGCCTGACCCTGGCTTCTGGTCGAAGTCCAGGGGGCCTGCCCCCTGCCCGCCCAGAGGTAGGCAGAGGGACTTGTGGTTCGGCGCATGGGGCCGGGCCTGATCCTGGCTTCTGGTCGAAGTCCAGGGGGCCTGCCCCCTGCCTGCCCAGAGGTAGGCAGAGGGACTTGTGGTTCGGCGCATGGAGTCGGGCCGGACCCTGGCTTGTGGTCGAAGTCTAGGGGGCCTGCCCCCTGCCTGCCCAGAGGTAGGCAGAGGGACTTGCAGTTCGGCGCATGGGGCCGAACCTGACCCTGGCTTCTTGTCGAAGTCCAGGGGGCCTGCCCCCTCCTCGCCCAGAGGTAGGCAGAGGGACTTGTGGTTCGGCGCATAGAGTCGGGCCGGACCCTGGCTTGTGGTCGAAGTCAAGGGGGCCTGCCCCCTGCCTGCCCAGAGGTAGGCAGAGGGACTTGTAGTTCGGCGCATGGGGCCGAACCTGACCCTGGCTTCTGGTCGAAGTCCAGGGGGCCTGCCCCCTCCTCGCCCAGCGGTAGGCAGAGGGACTTGTGGTTCGGCGCATGGGGCCGGGCCTGACCCTGGCTTCTGGTCGAAGTCCAGGGGGCCTGCCCCCTGCCTGCCCAGAGGTAGGCAGAGGGACTTGCGATTCGGCGCATGGGGCCGGGCCTGACCCTGGCTTCTGGTCGAAGTCCAGGGGGCCTGCCCCCTGCCTGCCCAGAGGTAGGCAGAGGGACTTGTAGTTCGGCGCATGGGGCCGAACCTGACCCTGGCTTCTGATCGAAGTCCAGGGGGCCTGCCCCCTCCTCGCCCAGAGGTAGGCAGAGGGACTTGTGGTTCGGCGCATGGGGCCGGGCCTGACCCTGGCTTCTGGTCGAAGTCCAGGGGACCTGCCCCCTGCCTGCCTAGAGGTAGGCAAAGGGACTTGCGATTCGGCGCATGGGGCCGGGCCTGACCCTGGCATCTGGTCGAAGTCCAGGGGGCCTGCCCCCTGCCAGGCCAGAGGTAGGCAGAGGGACTTGTGATTCGGCGCATGGGGCCGGGCCTGACCCTGGCTTCTGGTCGAAGTCCAGGGGGCCTGCCCCCTGCCTGCCCAGAGGTAGGCAGAGGGACTTGTGGTTCGGCGCATGGGGCCGGACCTGACCCTGGCTTCTGGTCGTAGTCCAGGGGGCCTGCCCCCTACCTGCCCAGAGGTAGGCAGAGGGACTTGTGGTTCGGCGCATGGGGCCGGGCCTGACCCTGGCTTCTGGTCGAAGTCCAGGGGGCCTGCCCCCTGCCAGGCCAGAGGTAGGCAGAGGGACTTGTGATTCGGCGCATGGGGCCGGGCCTGACCCTGGCTTCTGGTCGAAGTCCAGGGGGCCTGCCCCCTGCCCGCCCAGAGGTAGGCAGAGGGACTTGTGGTTCGGCGCATGGGGCCGGGCCTGATCCTGGCTTCTGGTCGAAGTCCAGGGGGCCTGCCCCCTGCCTGCCCAGAGGTAGGCAGAGGGACTTGTGGTTCGGCGCATGGAGTCGGGCCGGACCCTGGCTTGTGGTCGAAGTCTAGGGGGCCTGCCCCCTGCCTGCCCAGAGGTAGGCAGAGGGACTTGCAGTTCGGCGCATGGGGCCGAACCTGACCCTGGCTTCTTGTCGAAGTCCAGGGGGCCTGCCCCCTCCTCGCCCAGAGGTAGGCAGAGGGACTTGTGGTTCGGCGCATAGAGTCGGGCCGGACCCTGGCTTGTGGTCGAAGTCAAGGGGGCCTGCCCCCTGCCTGCCCAGAGGTAGGCAGAGGGACTTGTAGTTCGGCGCATGGGGCCGAACCTGACCCTGGCTTCTGATCGAAGTCCAGGGGGCCTGCCCCCTCCTCGCCCAGAGGTAGGCAGTGGGACTTGTGGTTCGGCGCATGGGGCCGGGCCTGACCCTGGCTTCTGGTCGAAGTCCAGGGGACCTGCCCCCTGCCTGCCTAGAGGTAGGCAGAGGGACTTGCGATTCGGCGCATGGGGCCGGGCCTGACCCTGGCATCTGGTCGAAGTCCAGGGGGCCTGCCCCCTGCCAGGCCAGAGGTAGGCAGAGGGACTTGTGATTCGGCGCATGGGGCCGGGCCTGACCCTGGCTTCTGGTCGAAGTCCAGGGGGCCTGCCCCCTGCCTGCCCAGAGGTAGGCAGAGGGACTTGTGGTTCAGCGCATGGGGCCGGACCTGACCCTGGCTTCTGGTCGTAGTCCAGGGGGCCTGCCCCCTGCCTGCCTAGAGGTAGGCAGAGGGACTTGCGATTCGGCGCATGGGGCCGGGCCTGACCCTGGCATCTGGTCGAAGTCCAGGGGGCCTGCCCCCTGCCAGGCCAGAGGTAGGCAGAGGGACTTGTGATTCGGCGCATGGGGCCGGACCTGACCCTGGCTTCTGGTCGTAGTCCAAGGGGCCTGCCCCCTGCCTGCCCAGAGGTAGGCAGAGGGACTTGCGATTCGGCGCATGGGGCCCGGCCTGACCCTGGCTTCTGGTCGAAGTCCAGGGGGCCTGCCCCCCGCCTGCCCAGAGGTAGGCAGAGGGACTCGCGATTCGGCGCATGGGGCCAGGCCTGACCCTGGCTTCTGGTCGAAGTCTAGGGGGCCTGCCCCCTGCCTGCCCAGAGGTAGGCAGAGGGACTTGTGGTTCGGCGCATGGGGCCGGACCTGACCCTGGCTTCTGGTCGAAGTCCAGGGGGCCTGCCCCCTGCCTAGCCAGAGGTAGGCAGAGGGACTTGTAGTTCGGCGCATGGGGCCGAACCTGACCCTGGCTTCTGGTCGAAGTCCAGGAGGCCTGCCCCCTCCTCGCCCAGAGGTAGGCAGAGGGACTTGTGGTTCGGCGCATGGGGCCGGGCCTGACCCTGGTTTCTGGTCGAAGTCCTGGGGGCCTACCCCCTGCCTGCCCAGAGGTAGGCAGAGGGACTTGCGATTCGGCGCATGGGGCCGGGCCTGACCCTGGCTTCTGGTCGAAGTCCAGGGGGCCTGCCCCCTGCCTGCCCAGAGGTAGGCAGAGGGACTTGTAGTTCGGCGCATGGGGCCGAACCTGACCCTGGCTTCTGGTCGAAGTCCAGGGGGCCTGCCCCCTCCTCGCCCAGAGGTAGGCAGAGGGACTTGTGGTTCGACGCATGGGGCCGGGCCTGACCCTGGCTTCTGGTCGAAGTCCAGGGGACCTGCCCCCTGCCTGCCAAGAGGTAGGCAGAGGGACTTGTGGTTCGGCGCATGGGGCAGGGCCTGACCCTGGCTTCTTGTCGAAGTCCAGGGGGCCTGCCCCCTGCCTGCCCAGAGGTAGGCAGAGGGACTTGCGATTCGGCGCATGGGGGCCGGGCCTGACCCTGGCTTCTGATTGAAGTCCAGGGGGCCTGCCCCCTGCCTGCCCAGAGGTAGGTAGAGGGACTTGTGGTTGGGCGCATGGGGCCGGGCCTGACCCTGGCTTCTGGTCGAAGTCCAGGGGGCCTGCCCCCTGTCTACCCAGAGGTAGGCAGAGGGACTTGCGATTCGACGCATGGGGTCGGGCCTGACCCTGGCTTCTGATTGAAGTCCAGGGGGCCTGCCCCCTGCCTGCCCAGAGGTAGGTAGAGGGACTTGTGGTTCGGCGCATGGGGTCGGGCCTGACCCTGGCTTCTAGTCGAAGTCCAGGGGGCCTGCCCCCTGCCCGCCCAGAGGTAGGCAGAGTGACTTGTGGTTCGGCGCATGGGGCCGGGCCTGACCCTGGCTTATGGTCGAAGTACAGGGGGCCTGCGCCCTGCCTGCCGAGAGGTAGGCAGAGGGACTTGTGGTTCGGCGTATGGGGCCGGGCCTGACCCTGGCTTCTGGTCGAAGTCCAGGGGGCCTGCCCCCTGCCTGGCCAGAGGTAGGCAGAGGGACTTGCGATTCGGCGCATGGGGCCGGGCCTGACCCTGGCTTCTGGTCGAAGTCCAGGGGGCCTGCTCCCTGCCTGCCCAGAGGTAGGCATAGGGACTTGCGATTCGGCGCATGGGGCCATGCCTGACCCTGGCTTCGGGTCGAAGTCCAGGGGGCCTGCCCCCTGCCTGCCCAGAGGTAGGCAGAGGGACTTGTGGTTCGGCGCATGGGGCCGGACCTGACCCTGGCTTCTGATTGAAGTCCAGGGGGCCTGCCCCCTGCCTGCCCAGAGGTAGGCAGAGGGACTTGTGGTTCGGCGCATGGGGCTGGGCCTGACCCTGGCTTCTGGTCGAAGTCCAGGGGGCCTGCCCCCTGCCCGCCCAGAGGTAGGCAGAGGGACTTGTGGTTCGGCGCATGGGGCCGGGCCTGACCCTGGCTTCTGGTCGAAGTACAGGGGGCCTGCCCCCTGCCTGCCCAGAGGTAGGCAGAGGGACTTGTGGTTCGGCGCATGGGGCCGGGCCTGACCCTGGCTTCTGGTCGAAGTCCACGGGGCCTGCCCCCTGCCTGCCCAGAGGTAGGCAGGGGGACTTTGTGGTTCGGCGCATGTGGCCGGGCCTGACCCTGGCTTCTGGTCGAAGTCCAGGGGGGCCTGCCCCCTGCCTGCCCAGAGGTAGGCAGAGGGACTTTTGGTTCGGCGCATGGAGCCGGGCCTGACCCTGGCTTCTGGTCGAAGTCCAGGGGTCCTGCCCCCTGCCCGCCTAGAGGTAGGCAGAGGGACTTGTAGTTCGGCGCATGGGGCCGGGCCTGACCCTGGCTTCTGGTCGAAGTCCAGGGGGTCTGCCCCCTGCCCGCCCAGAGGTAGGCAGAGGGACCTGTGGTTCGGCGCATGGGGTCGGGCCTGACCCTGGCTTCTGGTCGAAGTCCAGGGGGCCTGCCCCCTGCCTGCCCAGAGGTAGGCAGAGGGACTTGTGGTTCGGCGCATGGGGCCGATCCTGACCCTGGCTTCTGATCGAAGTCCAGAAGGCCTGCCCCCTGCCTGCCCAGAGGTAGGCAGAGGGACTTGTGGCTCGGCGCATGGGGCCGGACCTGACCCTGGCTTCTGGTCGAAGTCCAGGGGGCCTGCCCCCTGCCTGCCCAGAGGTAGGCAGAGGGACTTATGGTTCGGCGCATGGGGCCGGGCCTGACCCTGGCTTCTGGTCGAAGTCCAGGGGGCCTGCCCCCTGCCTGCCCAGAGGTAGGCAGAGGGACTTGCGATTCGGCGCATGGGGCCGGGCCTGACCCTGGCTTCTGGTCGAAGTCCAGGGGGCCTGCCCCCTGCCTGCCCAGAGGTAGGCAGAGGGACTTGCGATTCGGCGCATGGGGCCAGGCCTGACCCTGGCTTCTGGTCGAAGTACAGGGGGCCTGCCCCCTGCCTGCCTAGAGGTAGGCAGAGGGACTTGCGATTCGGCGCATGGGGCCAGGCCTGACCCTGGCTTCTGGTCGAAGTCCAGGGGGCCTGCCCCCTGCCTGCCCAGAGGTAGGCAGAGGGACTTGTGGTTCGGCGCATGGGGCCGGACCTGACCCTGGCTTCTGGTCGAAGTCCAGGGGGCCTGCCCCTTGCCTGGCCAGAGGTAGGCAGAGGGACTTGCGATTCGGCGCATGGGGCCGGGCCTGACCCTGGCTTCTGGTCGAAGTCCAGGGGGCCTGCTCCCTGCCTGCCCAGAGGTAGGCATAGGGACTTGCGATTCGGCGCATGGGGCCATGCCTGACCCTGGCTTCTGGTCGAAGTCCAGGGGGCCTGCCCCCTGCCTGCCCAGAGGTAGGCAGAGGGACTTGTGGTTCGGCGCATGGGGCCGGACCTGACCCTGGCAACTGATTGAAGTCCAGGGGGCCTGCCCCCTGCCTGCCCAGAGGTAGGCAGAGGGACTTGTGGTTCGGCGCATGGGGCTGGGCCTGACCCTGGCTTCTGGTCGAAATCCAGGGGGCCTGCCCCCTGCCCGCCCAGAGGTAGGCAGAGGGACTTGTGGTTCGGCGCATGGGGCCGGGCCTGACCCTGGCTTCTGGTCGAAGTACAGGGGGCCTGCCCCCTGCCTGCCCAGAGGTAGGCAGAGGGACTTGTGGTTCGGCGCATGGGGCCGGGCCTGACCCTGGCTTCTGGTCGAAGTCCACGGGGCCTGCCCCCTGCCTGCCCAGAGGTAGGCAGGGGGACTTGTGGTTCGGCGCATGTGGCCGGGCCTGACCCTGGCTTCTGGTCGAAGTCCAGGGGGCCTGCCCCCTGCCTGCCCAGAGGTAGGCAGAGGGACTTGTGGTTCGGCGCATGGAGCCGGGCCTGACCCTGGCTTCTGGTCGAAGTCCAGGGGTCCTGCCCCCTGCCCGCCTAGAGGTAGGCAGTGGGACTTGTAGTTCGGCGCATGGGGCCGGGCCTGACCCTGGCTTCTGGTCGAAGTCCAGGGGGTCTGCCCCCTGCCCGCCCAGAGGTAGGCAGAGGGACCTGTGGTTCGGCGCATGGGGTCGGGCCTGACCCTGGCTTCTGGTCGAAGTCCAGGGGGCATGCCCCCTGCCTGCCCAGAGGTAGGCAGAGGGACTTGTGGTTCGGCGCATGGGGCCGATCCTGACCC
Source organism: Agrostemma githago (assembly GCA_958450325.1). Classification (NCBI taxonomy): domain Eukaryota; kingdom Viridiplantae; phylum Streptophyta; class Magnoliopsida; order Caryophyllales; family Caryophyllaceae; genus Agrostemma; species Agrostemma githago. Next base: position 17,804,169 of record OY288255.1, on the reverse strand, counting down.
TGGCTTCTGGTCGAAGTCCAGAAGGCCTGCCCCCTGCCTGCCCAGAGGTAGGCAGAGGGACTTGTGGCTCGGCGCATGGGGCCGGACCTGACCCTGGCTTCTGGTCGAAGTCCAGGGGGCCTGCCCCCTGCCTGCCCAGAGGTAGGCAGAGGGACTTATGGTTCGGCGCATGGGGCCGGGCCTGACCCTGGCTTCTGGTCGAAGTCCAGGGGGCCTGCCCCCTGCCTGCCCAGAGGTAGGCAGAGGGACTTGCGATTCGGCGCATGGGGCAAGGCCTGACCCTGGCTTCTGGTCGAAGTCCAGGGGGCCTGCCCTCTGCCTGCCCAGAGGTAGGCAGAGGGACTTGCGATTCGGCGCATGGGGCCAGGCCTGACCCTGGCTTCTGGTCGAAGTCCAGGGGGCCTGCCCCCTGCCTGCCTAGAGGTAGGCAGAGGGACTTGCGATTTGGCGCATGGGGCCAGGCCTGACCCTGGCTTCTGGTCGAAGTCCAGGGGGCCTGCCCCCTGCCTGCCCAGAGGTAGGCAGAGGGACTTGTGGTTCGGCGCATGGGGCCGGACCTGACCCTGGCTTCTGGTCGAAGTCCAGGGGGCCTGCCCCTTGCCTGGCCAGAGGTAGGCAGAGGGACTTGCGATTCGGCGCATGGGGCCGGGCCTGACCCTGGCTTCTGGTCGAAGTCCAGGGGGCCTGCTCCCTGCCTGCCCAGAGGTAGGCATAGGGACTTGCGATTCGGCGAATGGGGCCAGGCCTGACCCTGGCTTCTGGACGAAGTCCAGGGGGCCTGCTCCCTGCCTGCCCAGAGGTAGGCAGAGGGACTTACGATTCGGCGCATGGGGCCAGGCCTGACCCTGGCTTCTGGTCGAAGTCCAGGGGGCCTGCACCCTGCCTTCCCAGAGGTAGGCAGAGGGACTTGTGGTTCGGCGCATGGGGCCGGACCTGACCCTGGCTTGTTGTCGAAGTCCAGGGGGCCTGCCCCCTGCCTGGCCAGAGGTAGGCAGAGGGACTTGCGATTCGGCGCATGGGGCCGGGCCTGACCCTGGCTTCTGGTCGAAGTCCAGGGGGCATGCTCCCTGCCTGCCCAGAGGTAGGCAGAGGGACTTGTGGTTCGGCGCATGGGGCCGGACCTGACCCTGGCTTCTGGTCGAAGTCCAGGGGGCCTGCCCCCTGCCTGCCCAGAGGTAGGCAGAGGGACTTGTGGTTCGGCGCATGGGGCCGGACCTGACCCTGGCTTCTGGTCGAAGTCCAGGGGGCCTGCCCCCTGCATGGCCAGAGGTAGGCAGAGGGACTTGCGATTCGGCGCATGGGGCCGGGCCTAACCCTTGCTTCTGGTCGAAGTACAGGGGGCCTGCTCCCTGCCTGCCCAGAGGTAGGCAGAGGGACTTGCGATTCGGCGCATGGGGCCAGGCCTGACCCTGGCTTCTGGTCGAAGTCCAGGGCGCCTGCCCCCTGCCTGCCCAGAGGTAGGCAGAGGGACTTGTGGTTCGGCGCATGGGGCCGGACCTGACCCTGGCTTCTGGTCGAAGTCCAGGGGGCCTGCCCCCTGCCTGGCTAGAGGTAGGCAGAGGGACTTGCGATTCGGCGCATGGGGCCGGGCCTGATCCTGGCTTCTGGTCGAAGTCCAGGGGGCCTGCCCCCTGCCTGCCCAGAGGTAGGCAGAGGGACTTGTGGTTCGGCGCATGGGGCCGGACTTAACCCTGGCTTCTGGTCGAAGTCCAGGGGGCCTGCCCCCTGCCTGCCCAGAGGTAGGCAGAGGGACTTGTGGTTCGGCGCATGGGGCCGGGCCTGACCCTGACTTCTGGTCGAAGTCCAGGGGGCCTGCCCCCTGCCTGCCCAGAGGTAGGCAGAGGGACTTGTGGTTCGGCGCATGGGGCCGGGCCTGACCCTGGCTTCTGGTCGAAGTCCAGGGGGCCTGCCCCCTGCCTGCCCAGAGGTAGGCAGAGGGACTTGCGATTCGGCGCATGGGGCCAGGCCTGACCCTGGCTTCTGGTCGAAGTACAGGGGGCCTGCCCCCTGCCTGCCTAGAGGTAGGCAGAGGGACTTGCGATTCGGCGCATGGGGCCAGGCCTGACCCTGGCTTCTGGTCGAAGTCCAGGGGGCCTGCCCCCTGCCTGCCCAGAGGTAGGCAGAGGGACTTGTGGTTCGGCGCATGGGGCCGGACCTGACCTTGGCTTCTGGTCGAAGTCCAGGGGGCCTGCCCCTTGCCTGGCCAGAGGTAGGCAGAGGGACTTGCGATTCGGCGCATGGGGCCGGGCCTGACCCTGGCTTCTGGTCGAAGTCCAGGGGGCCTGCTCCCTGCCTGGCCAGAGGTAGGCAGAGGGACTTGCGATTCGGCGCATGGGGCCGGGCCTGACCCTGGCTTCTGGTCGAAGTCCAGGGGGCCTGCTCCCTGCCTGCCCAGAGGTAGGCATAGGGACTTGCGATTCGGCGCATGGGGCCATGCCTGACCCTGGCTTCTGGTCGAAGTCCAGGGGGCCTGCCCCCTGCCTGCCCAGAGGTAGGCAGAGGGACTTGTGGTTCGGCGCATGGGGCCGGACCTGACCCTGGCAACTGATTGAAGTCCAGGGGGCCTGCCCCCTGCCTGCCCAGAGGTAGGCAGAGGGACTTGTGGTTCGGCGCATGGGGCTGGGCCTGACCCTGGCTTCTGGTCGAAATCCAGGGGGCCTGCCCCCTGCCCGCCCAGAGGTAGGCAGAGGGACTTGTGGTTCGGCGCATGGGGCCGGGCCTGACCCTGGCTTCTGGTCGAAGTACAGGGGGCCTGCCCCCTGCCTGCCCAGAGGTAGGCAGAGGGACTTGTGGTTCGGCGCATGGGGCCGGGCCTGACCCTGGCTTCTGGTCGAAGTCCACGGGGCCTGCCCCCTGCCTGCCCAGAGGTAGGCAGGGGGACTTGTGGTTCGGCGCATGTGGCCGGGCCTGACCCTGGCTTCTGGTCGAAGTCCAGGGGGCCTGCCCCCTGCCTGCCCAGAGGTAGGCAGAGGGACTTGTGGTTCGGCGCATGGAGCCGGGCCTGACCCTGGCTTCTGGTCGAAGTCCAGGGGTCCTGCCCCCTGCCCGCCTAGAGGTAGGCAGTGGGACTTGTAGTTCGGCGCATGGGGCCGGGCCTGACCCTGGCTTCTGGTCGAAGTCCAGGGGGTCTGCCCCCTGCCCGCCCAGAGGTAGGCAGAGGGACCTGTGGTTCGGCGCATGGGGTCGGGCCTGACCCTGGCTTCTGGTCGAAGTCCAGGGGGCATGCCCCCTGCCTGCCCAGAGGTAGGCAGAGGGACTTGTGGTTCGGCGCATGGGGCCGATCCTGACCCTGGCTTCTGGTCGAAGTCCAGAAGGCCTGCCCCCTGCCTGCCCAGAGGTAGGCAGAGGGACTTGTGGCTCGGCGCATGGGGCCGGACCTGACCCTGGCTTCTGGTCGAAGTCCAGGGGGCCTGCCCCCTGCCTGCCCAGAGGTAGGCAGAGGGACTTATGGTTCGGCGCATGGGGCCGGGCCTGACCCTGGCTTCTGGTCGAAGTCCAGGGGGCCTGCCCCCTGCCTGCCCAGAGGTAGGCAGAGGGACTTGCGATTCGGCGCATGGGGCAAGGCCTGACCCTGGCTTCTGGTCGAAGTCCAGGGGGCCTGCCCTCTGCCTGCCCAGAGGTAGGCAGAGGGACTTGCGATTCGGCGCATGGGGCCAGGCCTGACCCTGGCTTCTGGTCGAAGTCCAGGGGGCCTGCCCCCTGCCTGCCTAGAGGTAGGCAGAGGGACTTGCGATTTGGCGCATGGGGCCAGGCCTGACCCTGGCTTCTGGTCGAAGTCCAGGGGGCCTGCCCCCTGCCTGCCCAGAGGTAGGCAGAGGGACTTGTGGTTCGGCGCATGGGGCCGGACCTGACCCTGGCTTCTGGTCGAAGTCCAGGGGGCCTGCCCCTTGCCTGGCCAGAGGTAGGCAGAGGGACTTGCGATTCGGCGCATGGGGCCGGGCCTGACCCTGGCTTCTGGTCGAAGTCCAGGGGGCCTGCTCCCTGCCTGCCCAGAGGTAGGCATAGGGACTTGCGATTCGGCGAATGGGGCCAGGCCTGACCCTGGCTTCTGGACGAAGTCCAGGGGGCCTGCTCCCTGCCTGCCCAGAGGTAGGCAGAGGGACTTACGATTCGGCGCATGGGGCCAGGCCTGACCCTGGCTTCTGGTCGAAGTCCAGGGGGCCTGCACCCTGCCTTCCCAGAGGTAGGCAGAGGGACTTGTGGTTCGGCGCATGGGGCCGGACCTGACCCTGGCTTGTTGTCGAAGTCCAGGGGGCCTGCCCCCTGCCTGGCCAGAGGTAGGCAGAGGGACTTGCGATTCGGCGCATGGGGCCGGGCCTGACCCTGGCTTCTGGTCGAAGTCCAGGGGGCATGCTCCCTGCCTGCCCAGAGGTAGGCAGAGGGACTTGTGGTTCGGCGCATGGGGCCGGACCTGACCCTGGCTTCTGGTCGAAGTCCAGGGGGCCTGCCCCCTGCCTGCCCAGAGGTAGGCAGAGGGACTTGTGGTTCGGCGCATGGGGCCGGACCTGACCCTGGCTTCTGGTCGAAGTCCAGGGGGCCTGCCCCCTGCATGGCCAGAGGTAGGCAGAGGGACTTGCGATTCGGCGCATGGGGCCGGGCCTAACCCTTGCTTCTGGTCGAAGTACAGGGGGCCTGCTCCCTGCCTGCCCAGAGGTAGGCAGAGGGACTTGCGATTCGGCGCATGGGGCCAGGCCTGACCCTGGCTTCTGGTCGAAGTCCAGGGCGCCTGCCCCCTGCCTGCCCAGAGGTAGGCAGAGGGACTTGTGGTTCGGCGCATGGGGCCGGACCTGACCCTGGCTTCTGGTCGAAGTCCAGGGGGCCTGCCCCCTGCCTGGCTAGAGGTAGGCAGAGGGACTTGCGATTCGGCGCATGGGGCCGGGCCTGATCCTGGCTTCTGGTCGAAGTCCAGGGGGCCTGCCCCCTGCCTGCCCAGAGGTAGGCAGAGGGACTTGTGGTTCGGCGCATGGGGCCGGACTTAACCCTGGCTTCTGGTCGAAGTCCAGGGGGCCTGCCCCCTGCCTGCCCAGAGGTAGGCAGAGGGACTTGTGGTTCGGCGCATGGGGCCGGGCCTGACCCTGACTTCTGGTCGAAGTCCAGGGGGCCTGCCCCCTGCCTGCCCAGAGGTAGGCAGAGGGACTTGTGGTTCGGCGCATGGGGCCGGGCCTGACCCTGGCTTCTGGTCGAAGTCCAGGGGGCCTGCCCCCTGCCTGCCCAGAGGTAGGCAGAGGGACTTGTGGTTCGGCGCATGGGGCCAGACCTGACCCTGGCTTCTGGTCGAAGTCCAGGGGGCCTGCCTTCTGCCTGCCCAGAGGTAGGCAGAGGGACTTGTGGTTCGGCGCATGGGGCCGGGCCTGACCCTGGCTTCTGGTCGAAGTCCAGGGGGCCTGCCCCCTGCCTGCCCAGAGGTAGGCAGAGGGACTTGCGATTCGGCGCATGGGGCCGGGCCTGACCCTGGCTTCTGGTCGAAGTCCAGGGGGCCTGCCCCCTGCCTGCCCAGAGGTAGGCAGAGGGACTTGCGATTCGGCGCATGGGGCCCGGCCTGACCCTGGCTTCTGGTCGAAGTCCAGGGGGCCTGCCCCCCGCCTGCCCAGAGGTAGGCAGAGGGACTTGCGATTCGGCGCATGGGGCCAGGCCTGACCCTGGCTTCTGATCGATGTCTAGGGGGCCTGCCCCCTGCCTGCCCAGAGGTAGGCAGAGGGACTTGTGGTTCGGCGCATGGGGCCGGACCTGACCCTGGCTTCTGGTCGAAGTCCAGGGGGCCTGCCCCCTGCCTAGCCAGAGGTAGGCAGAGGGACTTGCGATTCGGCGCTTGGGGCCGGGCCTGACCCTGGCATCTGGTCGAAGTCCAGGGGGCCTGCTCCCTGCCTGCCCAGAGGTAGGCAGAGGGACTTGTGGTTCGTACAAGGCTGAATCAATCCTTGTTTTTTGTTGGGGGGTCTACTTTCCTCGGGTTTTGCAACAGGGGCTCCTCCCCTATTGCCCCCTGCCCATTAGCTAAGAGGGTAGTGAATAGGTGATGGGTAAATATTAGTCTTGTCTTCGTAGAACTCCACATGGTTGGCGGACCTAGGCGGTCTCTGTAGACGTCGAGGTTGGGCTGTAAGTCGGCTGAGCAGTCTCTTGGTTGAGCCGTAAGTCGGTAGGGTCGAGCCGTAAGTCGGCAGGGCGAACCGTAAATCGGCTGGGCAGTATCTTGGCCGAGCCGTTAGTCGGTAGGGCCGAGCCGTAAGTCGGCAGGGTAAACCGTAAATCGGCAGGGCAATATCTTGGCCGAGCCGTAAGTCGGTAGGGCCAAGCCGTAAGTCGGCAGGCCGAACCGTAAATCGGCAGGGCAACATCTTGGCCGAGCCGTAGGTCGGCTGGGCTGAGTATCGGTTCAGCCGTGAGTTGGCTGAGCTGTATCTCGACCGGACCATTGGTCGGCTGGGTCATGTCTCTGTCAAGCTACAAACATTGAGCTCATTTGATACTCATTTTTGTGACTTATCTTCACCATTTTTCGGGTAAATTTTCGAGGTGTTGTTTTTTGGAAATTTCTGTGACGAGGCAAAATGTTGGGTCTTTTTTTGTGGTTGGAATTTTTGGTCTCACAATTTCGACAATTTTTTGGCTAAATTTTGTCAAGTATTTGTGAATTTCTTGTGGTAGGATGGAAAAATTGGATAGTTCTGGATAAGTCGATTTTCACCTCGATGATTCCCTCTTCTTTTGGCCCGACTAGAATTCAGGCTTAATCTGCTACCTGACTGGAATAATACTTTGTCGAATGGAGGCATTTCTTATTGATTTTCTTGTCCAAACGGACAAGGTGGCAAGCCGACTCAGGTGGCCGACTCAAGTCAACTACTCGAACTTAGGTGGCCCACCTGATTGTATCACTTCGTTTCCCTCACTCTTGAATTAAGCTTTGAGGGTCGATTTCAAGAGTGGATATTATTTCGACCGTTATATTGTGTCATTCTCTTTGTAATTTTCCGGATTCCCGTGTAATGAAATTGGGTCTTGAATGATAAATCAACCTCCTCTTTTACACCACCATTTAAACTTTTCTCGTGTGTTTGTGATGCAATTTGAATTAAATATAATAGGGAGTATATGAAAGTGCATACCAATCCCTCTTTTTAACATGAAGATAGTGGACTTGCTCTTCTCGTATGTTTCGCACACTCCTCAGCATTTTCCACCTCTACCTTTTCTAAATAAAAACCCCTTTAACTTGCTCCGCTTTGTCCAATCGACCCAAAACTCCTGCTGGTAAATATAGTTTGGTACTCTCATGAAGAACCTTGGCAGATTCATATGACATTTTCATCGTAAAAACATACTTGGTTTTGGGTCGAGGTGTATAAGTCTGGCCGGATGTAATTTGCCACCTTGGAGATAGCGAACTACCCCTTGACCGTTGGGAAAACTCGGAGGCAGTTGCGCGAGGATGGAGGCCGAGGAGTGCTTTAAAGATTGAACACCAGGAATCCCACCCACAAGGTAAGATAAAAGAACGATGCCTAGACGACCATACTCGGAGTTGCGATGATGACGTCGTCGAATGGGATCTGGGCATCCATCGGCCAGAGGCCTAATAGGAAACCGGGGAGAGGCTGACACTCGAACATTAATGACGGCGGACTCAACGGTAATTGACTCAGGTGGCCGACTTATCACGACTAATTAGGTGGCCGACCCGATCTGATTATTTATCGTCTCAGGTGGCCGACCCAACTTGCTGAACAAGGAGGAGGCCGACCCGAGTCGAATTTTATCACGTACTTGTAATTTTTTGGCTTTCCCAGATTCAACAAAACTAGATTCGTAAAATTGATATGTCTGATCTTCGATCCAAATACTATCATGAAGATGAAGTGTTGTTGCTTTTTGAATTCTTTAGCAGTCTCTCTCTCCTTGATCTTGGTTTTTGAGAACCAATTTCCAAAACAATGATCGGAGCTTTTGTCCATGAAAAAGAATGATTTTTTTTTTCTTCTGATTTCTTCCTCCAGATTTGGATTGGATCAGGAAAATTATTTTGGTTCTCGATGACCTCTTGCAGATCCATCTCAATGTAAGATTAGATCTGGAAAATTGTAGTTTTTTGGGAGTGGTTGATTTTTTGTGTGGATCTTCGTGAGCACAACCGTTTTTCCAACAGATGGCGCCAAATTGTTCTGGTATAGAAACGGGTCCCTGACCTTGGGCTTCGCGGTTCTCCTCGGCTCCGGGTGCGTGCCGACGGTGATCCTGCAAGGTGAACTCCGGGCCCGGGGAACCCCCGGGACGGAGCCTCCGACGCCCAAGTCAGTAAAATGTATGACTGAATATAGATATTTAGGGAGATCAGAGAGTTAGAGAGAGAATAGGGAGGAATATGTGTGAATGAATTGTCCCTTTTCCCCTCACCCCAAGTGGGGTATTTATAGGAGAAAGGATGTAGTAGGGTGATGTCACCATGACATCAGCATGGTGATCAGTAGAGAAGTCTCTCTGAGTCAGTTGATGACTACCCGTAAGGGGGGTCGTCTGATAGGGGGTTGGGCCTCTAGGGTCGGCTAGGACCCAGTTGGGCCTTCTCAATCCTAAGAGTCGGGCCTATGCGTCTGGGGGTTTTATCCCCCATCAATTAATAAAATGAGATACTTTCTTTTGCAAAAAAAAAAAAATACTCCCTCCATTTCATTGAAAGATTCCACCTAAAAAAGGGTACATTTTTTAAGGATAATAATAAAATATTCAAAAGTAGAGAGGGTGTAAATAGGTGGGCCATCTAGGTAAGAGGGAAAAAGTTATACCAAAAAAGAAAGTGGAAGCTATCAAAGAAATTTACGAAAAAGGAAAAGTGGAAGCTTTCAATGAAACGGAGGGAGTAATAATAATATATAATATTAATATTAATAATAATATTATTATTATTATTGAAGTATTATTTTAGGAGCTGAAAATATTGTAGTTGGGTTGAAAATAATAGAGCTGAGTTGAGCTGAGCTTATAGGAGCTGGGCTGAGCTGATACGAGCTGGGCTGAGCTGATAGAAGATGAGTTGGTCTGAAACGAGCTGAAAATAAGCTGAAAAGAACAGGGCATAAGTGACATTGGTTGTCCCATTTTAAATTAATGTTCTTCCAATTTATTTTCTTATCAGTTTTCGTCATGAGTCAGTTTGTTACTTTTCTTTAGTAATGATATTTGATTTCGTTTTCAATTATTATTATATTTCCTCTATGCTTATGTTTATTTTTATTCTTTTTTAAAGGAATATGGATACTGCTAGTGGAATATTGAAAACAAATAGTGATGATGTATGTCTTATAGACAGTGCAACAACGCATACAATCATTCGCAACAAGCGATTTTTCTCCCATTTAACATTAGATGCGGCCAATGTTAGCACAATATCAGGGACATCAAATCTTAGCTTATTTAAGGTCACGAAAAAGCACTATTGATATTACCTAATGGTACGGAAATCAACATTCGTGATGCTTTCTATTCAACAAGATCGGAACGAAACTTGTTGAGTTTTAAAGATATCCGCCTCAATGGATACCACCTTGAGACAACAATTGCGGCTGGCATAGAATACTTGTGCATCACTGATATTATCTTTGGAAAAAGCACATATTAGAAAAACTTCCTGCTTTGCCTTCCGAATTATATCATACTATCCTCATTGAATCACTTTTTGTGAAACATGTGAAAAGTTATGATCCAAACGTTTTTAAACTTTGGCATGATCGTCTAGGTCATCCAGGATCAACAATGATGCATGCGTCGAGTTATTGAAAACTCGCATGGACATCCTTTAAAGCATCTAAAAGTCCTATCAATCAAAGATTGTCCATGCGAGGCTTGTTATAAGGGAAAATTAATCATTAGACCATCCTTTATGAAGGTTGGTATTGAATCACCAAACTTCTTGCAACGAATCCAAGGTGATATTTGTGGGCCAATTCACCCTTCCTCTGGACCATTTCGTTATTTAATGGTCCTAATTGACGCCTCAACACGATGGTCTCATGTTTGCCTCCTTTCAACTCGCATTGTTGCATTGCAAGACTCCTTTCACAAATTATTAGATTACGAGCTCAGTTCCTAGATTCCCCAATCAGAACTATCCGTATGGATAATGCTGGAGAATTTACATCTAAAATATTTGATGAATACTGCTTGTCAATTGGCATTGATGTTGAACATCCTGTTGCCCATGTGCATACTCAAAACGGTCTAACTGAGTCTTTTATTAAACGCTTACAATTAATTACTCGACCATTAATCTTAAGGTCCAAATTGCCATCTTCAGCATGGGCTCATGCAATATTACATGCCGCAACACTAGTACGGATTAGACCAACGAGTTATCAGCAGTACTCACCCGTACAACTTGTGTTTGCGCATCAACCAAATATCTTTCATCTTAGAACTTTTGGTTGTGCAGTTTATGTCTCTATAGCTCCACCTTAAAGAGCAGAAATGGGACCCCAACGTAAACTCGGTATATATGTCGGCTACGAATCCCCAGCCATCATTAAATATTTAGAGCCTCTCACGGGAAATGTCTTTAAAGCAAGATTTGTTGACTGTTAGTTTGATGAGTCAAATTTCCCGTCATTAGGGGAAAAAAAGCTTAATCTTGAGGAAAGTCGAGAAATTTCTTGGAATACACCAACACTAGTCGATCCCCATACAAAGCAGTGCGAACTAAAGGTTCAAAGGATCATACATTTGCAAAATATTGCAAATAGGATTCCTGACGCATTTACGGATACAGGAAGGGTAACCAAGTCACATATTCATGTTGCGAATGCCCCAGCAAAATTGTGTATCCAAGTAGAAAATCATGATAACACAAATGAGCTGTAACAACCCGGATCTTCCAATGACATTAATTAACAAGGCGGAAAAAAAATTAAGTCGTAAAAAGGGGTAAAAATTAAAAACCGTCGACTCATGTGAGTCTTTTACCGATAAATAAACCGTTTGTTAAAATACAACAACTGAAAACCGAATTACAAATTTCTAAATACTATATAAAATATAGTTTGACACTCTCATCTGCTACACTGTATCTCTTGCACTCATGCATGCCCCCATGTCCAGTCTTGAGGGTTCGTCAACCTGAATGCATATTTAAATATACATGTCCTACTTAGTGGGAGTAACCTAACCGTCCTTCTAACACGGCCCTTAATAATCAATGTAGCATAACATTTAGGTTATCTAATTAACAGATAAGCAGGCATGTCACATTACAAATCGACATGTATACAATGTGAGATACACATGAAGTGATTTCAGTTAACATGCGAGTCAATTTAAATACTCCCTCTGTTTTTTAATATAAGTCATTCTCACTTTTCGAGACAACCTCTTTTCTCTTCAATATCTTTCACAACATAAGAAAAAATACTATGAAATGTATACTCCTTTGAAAACTCTTTTCGTAAGGAATTTTATGGTGCAATTTTTTAAAAATTTGGAATAATATATTTACATAAATATTAAAGTCAAAGCCTCACCTCGAAAAAATAAAACGTCATATAAAAAAATACAGAGGGAGTATATAAGACATGTAGGTTATATAGAATAAAGTAATTCATAGATCATATGAGTATCATGTGAATAGAATACAGTAAAGCATGGATCATGGATTCATAGAAGTGTCATGTGAAAATAAAGTAAGACATACATAATACAAATCATATGAAACATAATATCAATCATAATCAATATTCAGGCAGGACATATAACAAAACATCACTTCCCATTATCAAGCATTTCAATCACATCATTAGTCATAAGAGTATTGAACAGTAACACATGTGATTTAGAAAACTGTAGTCATTTACTTTTAAAAACAATTGTTTTCTTTCACATAATGCACGGGACGTGCGTGACTACTAATGTCTCATGCACACTTAAGGCTTGCATCTCACCATAAGTGCCGATGGGAACATTCCCGCCAATCATATCTATACTAGAAGGTTTACATCTCACCCCTAGTGCTCAATAGGATCGAACAACAGCTATGATTTGATTTACTCTAATCGCGGGGGAGAACAGACTGCTGATGATGTAGACGACAACTCGCAGAAGCCTACCCACACCACCTCGAGGCCCACTGACAACACGCAGAAGCAGGGAAAAGAATCACGTACACAACCGTGAATAAAAGTGCCAAGATATCAGAAAGAGAGTAGCGCTGATCAGGCCCTTGTCAAATACATGCGCACGTACCCCCTAACACAACTCTCAGACTCCCGCAGGTCCTCAGTGATAGCCGGTGACTACTACTCTAACGACAATCCATCCACACGCAGCTTCAGGATGTGTTGTCCGTACCCTCATAGCAAAAGCTCTCTGATCAATCTCTCATCACGTCGATCTTTAAACCTCGGCATAATATTGCCCAAAAAGTAACGATATTACGATAGATTGTCTATAGGAGACATATAAGGATACTTAGACTCCCGTAGGATCATTGGTTCAGACAACCAAAATGATCGCATACCATTCCGAAGGTACAGTTGCTACATATGGGTCACTTGGTATCGAACGGTCAGACTCCTGTAGGACCTTAGTTCAGATAACCGAAAGGATGCATACTGTCCCGCAGGTACAGAAGCCCCAAGAAATGGAACACTGGGAAGGTCCACTACTGATTCATGTAGGACACTAACTGACACGAAGGTACAACAGTTCCTTAAGCTAATATGGGAACGATTTACTAAACGATCATCATAATTATGTTAAATGTATCTTACTTGACTGATCATCTTAAGTATATTTGATGTTAGAGATTTGGAACGTTTTATTTGATATATATTATCTGAACATTCATTATTTGAGATTTGATTAAAATTCAATTAATTCTAAGTACATTATTTAAGATGGGTTCCTTTATCTTGACTTGGTCTATGCTGACTTAAAAAGCCAAAGTTTGACCAAGATGGACTAGTCAACCCTTAGTTTTGACTTAGTCACTAATTAGTCTTAAGTGCGTATTATAAAGTTTAAGTGATGTTTTGCACATTTAAGCATTGTTTAACCTAGTACTTTTGGATTATTCGTCTTTTAGTACTCTATACTTTTTGGGCACAAGTATTTAGTACATTTATTGTTCAAGTGTACGTATTTAGTATTTTTATACGGTTTCGTATTTGTACAAGTATATTTATCTCTTAAAGCCTATTTATACTTAGTAAAATATTTCAAACATCAAATAAATCTATAATAATTATAAAAATCATTTTTAACCTTATTATGTATCATATTTCTCAAAACTTAGAGTTTTACAAAAATAACTTTAAGTAATAACGAAATTGATAATATTATTAAAGATACTAAATGAGTCATATTTCAAATGTTATTTTTAACTTTTGATTTTCGTACTCAACATACTTTTATGAGTTAGGTTTCCAGATATAAAGTCATTTTTCAAAAATAATAAGGTTTATTATTTTTAACAACTTAAAAACGAAAATAGTACGGTTTTCAATACTTTCTTTTAAATCGTTTAATGTACTTAAACATCAGAAAAGTGAACCAAATTTTTATTTTGGATACTTATACTTGTACATAACGTATCCCTAGAAATTTAGATTAAAATACATTATAAATGTTCTTAAATAAAATCTTCTTTCCGGATCTGACCCATGTTAGTACAAATTTTATAAATGAAAATATATATGATGGATTTATATGAAATTTGACTTATAATAGACATCATCAGGAACATAATATAATTTTTCCAAGTCCAAACAAAATGTTTAACATCAAGAAACATATTAATTTCTCAGGCAGTACATAAAATCATACAGTACCATTTTAGGAAATAAATCGTTATTAAATAAAGGTTTTCATAAAAACTTACTTTTCATACTTTTCTCATATTCTAGACATTCAGATCTACAACTTTCATGAAGGAACCTAAGGCTAATTCGAAACATATGTTACAAAGAAAAATCGTGAACATACATCATACATCACAGAATCCATTTTACAGCATGTATTGTTAAGTGATAAATAAAAAAATAGTTAACTTTAAACTTGGTGATCTAATGATTTAGTCCTAAACATGATGTTATATGTTAGTTAGAGTCTAAACACTATACTACGAGATTTGAGGGCGAAGAAAAGTTAGGTTACCTTAAGCATAAATAATTGATACTACAACATATATGAAAACGAAGATCGATGCTCCCTTTTCTCTTGCTCCTCTTCATATATTAGTTAGAAGGACACAAAAACAATCTAAGTTTGGTTAATCAAAAGGAAAGGAAATGAAATCAACAAAGGGAAACAGAGGGAAAGGAATGGGATTACCCCAAATTTAGGTTGTTGTTTGGTTTCAATGAAAGAGAATGAATTTCACTCGACCTTCACTCAAACCTCAACATTAGCGGTGTGCCATCATATTATTTATACTTATGTAAAAATAAAAATTATAAAATAAATAAATTAATATCTAAATTATAAAAATAATAAAAATAAATTTTGTAGTATCTTTTAATAATAAAAAACCTGTAATATAAGGAGTATTATTTTTACACTTTTTTAATTGTAAATACGGTAAATATATGAAGTAATAATTAATACAATACGAAAAATTTTAAAAAATGGGTTTTCTTTTTAATTGATAAATTAAGACATCAAAAATTATTTTGACCCAACTTTGACTCATATTTGACCTGACCCGAAAGTGTGGTGGTGTTTGTAATGGTGGTAGGTGGGTCTTGGTGGTGGTGGTCGTAGTGGTGGTGGTGGTGATGGTGGCGGTTGTTGGTGATGGTGATGACTAGGTTGGTGATTGGGGAAAGGGAATCCCATTACCTTGGGGGTGGGGGTAAGAAGTTAGAGCAGTTAGGGGGAAAGGGGGGGCAAAGGGAATGATTGAATTGGCTAAACAAACACCAACAAAGGGAATCATGAACTTTGATTCCCTTTCCCTTTCCTGAATACCTCAAACCAAACAGCCCCTAAATAACTTTGACAAGAGAGAGTAGAACATAAGAGAAATAAAGGATGAGAGCTCTTGAAAAATGGTGGTTGAAACACCTTAAGAACTTATGAAAACTTGTGTTGTTTTCTTTGGTTTTTAGAAGGGAGTTGAAGGAGGGTAATAGATGGATGAATAAGTAATATAAATGGAGTCTTAAGGCTGTTTATATGGATTTATAGTCGTCCATTTGATGAAGGGAACAAAGGATAGACAAACAATTGACAATTGCTCAAAACGACTAATCATGCTTTTGGAAGGTACATTACTAGAATTGGTGTTTTTGATTAGTTAGGCATATTTTGAGGCTTGGAATTCAAAGTGACGGTATGGCATGCCTTAGGGTGATATTTTTGAGTTTATTTGGTCACACAATGGTTAGGAAAGGAGTACGGAAATCGAATGTCGAGAAACGATTCGTCTTGTGACGATTTTCGTAGTAAAGGAGCTGTCCAGTAAAATATTTTTATGATGCACTTATAAATTGAATTTTTGAATATCACCATTGTGTATATCTTAGGAAATTAATAAAGTTAGGCTTTTGAAATGCCTCAATCGGAGTCCATATGAGAAAATAGGAATCGTTTTACGAAATCGCGCAGAATTGCGATAATGAAAGAAATTTCAGTTTTACAGACAATGAAGTGAAATAGAAAGGTTCCAAAGGCACAAGAATTGAATATTACCATATAAAATAGTTGGTTGAGACTCGATTTATAAATATTAATCGTTATTATAAATAACTAAAATGGTCAAAAACACGGGGTGTTACATAAGCCCAAGCCACGCTTAAACCGTGGGAGGCCTCTTGGTGCAAAAGATTTAGTTTCTAGAAAAGGACCCTCTATCTGAAAACTTGATTGAACAATCAAATACGGAGGACGTAGTAGCACATGATGAGGATAATGAAGCTCAAAACAACGAGATTTCCACAAACTATGTTGGTATAAAAGAAAGTTGGGATAGAAATGCAATCATCCTGATGATATATTTGCATTCACAGTTTCTCTGAACGTCATGGAAAATATTGACGATCCTGAACCACAATCGGTAGAAGAATGTCAAAATCGAAAAGATTGGCAAATGTGGAAGGATGCAATCCAAGCAGAGTTTAACTCATTAGCAAAACGAAACGTTTTTTGTACAATTGCTGAAACTCCAAAAGGTGTAAAAGTTGTCGGATATAAATGGGTATTCGTCATAAAACCCAATGAGAAAAATGAAATTGTGAGATATAAAGCTCGACTTGTTGCACAAGGTTTTTCACAAAGACCTGGTATCGATTACCAAGAAACTTATTCTCCAGTGATGGATGGCATTACATTTCGGTTTCTTATTAGCTTGGCGGCTTCAGAAAAGCTTGACATGTATCTTATGGATGTAGTCACGGCCTATCTTATGGGTCACTTGATAGTAACATCTACATGAAAATTCCCGAGGGGCTTCCTATACCTGAAAAGATATCCAAACAACGTAGTATATACTCAATAAAGCTTCAAATAGCTCTATGGACTAAAGCAATCTAGAAGAATGTGGTATAATAGACTTAGTGAATACTTGGTAACACAAGGATACACTAATAATGCCATTTGTCCATGCGTGTTCATTAAGAAATCTTGTTCAGGTTTTGCTATTATTGCAGTATATGTTGATGATTTAAATCTCATTGGTACTCAAGTAGCTAGAGATCATTGAAACCGTTGATTATTTACAAAAGGAATTTGAGATGAAAGATCTTGGTAAAACTAAGTTCTATCTTGGTTTACAAATTGAACATGTCACGAACGGGATATTTGTTCACCAATCCACTTATACTGAAAAGGTCTTAAAACGCTTCTATATGGATAAAGCACATCCATTAAGTTCTCCAATGATTGTACGATCACTTGACGTGCATAAAGATCCATTTCGTCCTAAAGAGGATGGGGAAGAACTCCCTGGACCAGAAGTACCTTATTTGAGTGCAGTTGGCGCTCTCATGTATCTCGCTAACTCTACAAGACCTGACATCGCTTTTTCAGTGAATTTATTAGCTAGATATAGCTCTGCCCCAACTAAAAGACATTAGAATGGAGTCAAACACTTACTCCGATATCTTAGTGGTAATATTGATTTAGGTTTATTTTACTTTTATGAATCTAAATCAAAACTAGTTGGGTATGGAGATGCAGGTTACTGTTCTGATCCACACAAAGGGAAATCTCAAACAGGCTATTTATTCACATATGGAGATATAGCTATATCATGGCGGTCAGTGAAACAAACAATTGCGGCTACTTCTACAAATCATTCTGAGTTACTAGCAATACATGAGGCAAGTTTTGAATGATTATGGCTAAGGTCGGTAATACACCATATTTAAGACTCGTGTGGACTCCCTTCGGTAAAGGATGTGCCAACAATATTGTGCGAAGACAATGCTGCTTGTATTGCACAACTAAAAGAGGGCTTTATCAAAGGTGATCAAACAAAACATATTAGTCCAAAGTTTTTCTTTACACACGATCTACAAAAGCATGGTGACATTGACATCCACCAAGCGCGTTCAAGTGACAACTTGACAAATCTACTCACCAAAGCTTTACCGACTGCAACATTCAAGAAACTAGTCCACAAGATTGGAATGTGTCGACTCAAGGATTTAGTTCTTTAAATGTTTTGATAGTAACATGATTGATGATGGGACTTATTATGGTGTACTCTTTTTCCTTCGTCAAGGTTTTTTCCCACTGGATTTTCCTTGTCAAGGTTTTAACGAGGCATCTGAATATGTCCAATACATATTAAGTTTTTTATTTACTCCTTGCCTCTATTGAAAGTTGTAATGGTAGTGTAGACACCCACATTTGGCCGCTAGGTGTCTATAGCAGTTTCCAAAAAACACCCGATGATGATCGGACGTAAACATGACTTAATACACTCGATTTTGGACTCAAAATCGGTAGTATTTGGCGCGAGTTTTTAGCGGAGTAAAAATCTCATCAAACCGACCTCAAATTCAAGCCCAGTGGGTCGTTTCCAGTCAAATAAGACTAATTTGGGTCAAAACCGTCACCAAGGGCAAAACCGTCTTTTAGCAACCGAGTCAAACCCCGATCAAAGGCGTTTCCGAGACATAAAATCTGTCACGCAGCTTTCGGAAATCCGATTTGAAGTCAAATACCACAGAAAATCAGCCATGGAGAAGGATTAAGCAACCAAAACTCTCCCTTAAAGATAAAACTCGATCTCTGAAAAGAGACTCCTACCCGGCCCAGACCCACTCGATTGAGTGAACCGGCCACTCGGTCGAGTAGGCTCGCAAAACACGCCAAAACCGGCGTCAGACCAGGCACTCGATCGAGTGCTATGCACTACTCGATCGAGTGGCCCCTTTTCCAGCTAAAACCGGATTCCTTTTCTATCCGAAGTCGGAATCCTATTCCAACCAAGCTGGGTGTTTTCTTCCATCCGAAGCAAGCTTTTCCTATCCAAAGTAGGTTTCTTCTCATCCAAGACTACTACCTTTCCTAGCCAAAGCCGGGTACCCCCTCTCCTATAAATACACCCCTTTGCAAGCCTTCAAAACACAATTGACAACCTTACGACAATTACAATTCTCAAGATATCATCAACAATTCCCAACATCAATTCACAACCCGAGTTTCTAGGCAAACTATACAAAAACATCGTCCCAATTATCCTCTAGAAATCCTTTAGGAAACCCGAGATCAAAACTCGTCAAAGACCCGAGAGCAAAACTCGTCAAATCCCTTCCCAATTATACACACCATAACTCTCCTATATACATCTTAACGCTCTCGCGCCTAGGCCGCTATTACGAGTCCTTTTACGAGATAATTTAGCATGTAGGTTGAGGGTGTTACAAATCCCGATTTCTCTCTTTCTCTTCCTTTTTCTCGTTTTTTCGTCTGTCTTGCGTCGTCATCGTCATTTTTTTTCTATTTTGTTTTTCTCGTTTCTAATAATGATATTATCGTAATTAGCCATAAAGCGTCATCCCTAGGAATCGATATCGACTCTATAGTCGAATGTCTTATCTAAAGGAATCAATCAAAAAACGATCTCATAAACTTCTTTTCTAAAATTCACTCTAAATATTAGATATTGATTCTATAATCAAGCATCGAATATTACGAGTATCAAAATTTAAGTCGAGTATAAATCGTATCATATTTTTACGCGACTTAACCAAATTATCGATTTTCAAAACCGAAACCAATTTCAAAATCAAAATCAAAACAAACCATAGTTCGTACAGGGGTCAGTCGACCGAGTGCCATAGGCCGCTCGATCGAGTGACACCCCAAAAACAGAGGCAGAATGCTTCTTCGAGGACCACTCGATCGAGTGTCGCACCTGACTCAATCGAGTGGCACCTCCAAATCTGGGCAGAAGGTTTTATTGGGTCCACTCGGTCGAGTCCCTCAATGACTCGATCGAGTGTCCCTTATCACGACAAAACCGTGAGTCTTCCAATATATTTCAAGTCCCGAAAAATTCCTTTAACGACTTCGGTCATCACGTGTCAAGTCCATCACGTGTTCGTCTTTTCAAAACCATGCATCGTACCATATTTACGTCTTCTAACTCATTTGCACTTCGTCACTATCGCAATTGTTGTATTTTATCGTTTGTGGCATTGTATTTCCGGGTGGTATGCCGCTCGTATATTGTAATCTGTTGTCGCACCTTTTCTTTTATTTCGTTGTTTGTTTTATTATACTAAAACGAACCTCACATGGTAAAACAACTTTGACGTTAGTATAGATGCATTAAACGACGTAGTCAAACATAATTCACATGTTCAGTCAAAACGCTGTTTGCATAACATTCAACCGTCAAACTAACGCGCGTACACGAAAAACGAACGATATCTAAGTTGAGGCCGCTAAGTGCGGGCGGGGTTGGGTGTTCTTTGTGAACTTCCCAACATGTACCCTCACCCCTTACTCAGAACCGTGGTTTCCTGATGTCCGAAACCATTGTCATACGAGAGTCATTCAATACACGATTTCCGATAACGTCGGTATTGGTATCGGTATCGCAATGCAAAGGGACGAACCCCATAAACTCTTAAATCGGAATGGGTCGTACTCTGTGCACGGCCCACTAAGATATAGAGTGGGTTCGAACGGGCCCGAAGTCCCACAAAGTTCGGTGGCGACTCCACTTCGATTTAAATTTCAATTCGAGATCCATCTCACATGAGATTCATTCGCCGCCCCAAACCCGCGCGTGGCCGCGTCGGGGTGGACCTATGTCATGTCCACAAGTAGACACATTTCTGGGCTATTGGCCGGCCATCAGGGGGAGTGTTATAAATATTTATGGTAAGAATATCTAGGGTGAATCTTTCCTTACCATATGTATTATGATGTCGTTATGTGTGTAGCCCTATATATATAAGGAGGCATAGGTTGTATGTCAATATACACATTGAATAAAACTTTTACCTTTTCATAACAGTAATATCTTTACTAATACAATAATTTTTTTCAAACATTTTTACTGATTGAGCGTATAGACCAGTTTTTTGTTACGTATTTTGTATATTATGACAACGGATAATAAAATCTCAACTTAGAACAAAATGTATTAATAAATATAGAAATATGAAGAGTCTACTAAAGTTACTGAGTTAAAATGATACTCTACGTCAATTTTCTTCTGAGAAATATGTGAATAGACAAAAGAAGTACGATAATCTCCATCTGTCTCTTAAGGATTGTGCATGCTATTACCTAATTATATGTGAGATTTGTTTTTAATAAAATATGACAAATTTTAAGAAATGGGGGAGTAATAAAGATAAGTTAACAACTGAAAGATACTTCCTCCTAGTCTGACCTATGTCTCCTTTCTCTTTTGAGTTGAGTCATTCTTTCTTCACTCTTTCCATTTTAAGACAGGAATATGTGGCTCATATTCACCTATTCATTTTTTTTTCCTTCATTTTTTAGCCACACATTCTCAGACTCTTTTTTTTTTGTCAAAATCCAAGGAGACATAAGTTAGACTCAAAGGGAGTAGAAAATATCAATATTCAATTCGACTCTTATACTTCGTATATAAAAGATACTCTCTTTAAGTTTCTATTTTTGTCTCACTTTTCATTTTGAGCTGAGTTTGATATTTGTCCCACTTTTCTTTTTAGGCCATTGATGGGAGGGATTTGTCGCGGAATCCCAACCATAAATAATATAACCGGCTAACCTAACTAGGGTAGATAGGGCAAGTCGGGTCGAATCCACGGGGACGGTAATGTATAGCCTAGACTAAGGTCGCCTAAATACGAGACTAAGTCAACGAGCTAAACTAGAGAATGATAAGAAGGGGAGAAGGCTAGACTATGACTAAGGAGAACAAACTAGGAAAACGGGCTAGGATTAGGTCGGGGTCAAAGGGGTAACGGAATGGTCAAGGGAGGACTAGAGTGAAGGAGGTAGTAGGGTAATCTAGGTTAGTCCGGGCTCTCACAACTTAGACTCACCTAAAGGTTCCACCTAAAACCCAACTCGGCGATACACAACACAATCGGGGTTACTAGCACGCTATAGGCCTAGGTCGAATCCGGGCTCTCGCTACGTAGACCGACCTAGGGGTCGTCCTCACCGGGCTCTCGCAACTTAGTGAGGGAACCGAACCCACAAACAAACTAACACCCACAAGAGAAAGGCAAGAAAAACAAGTATTTGCAACTACTAGTCAATCAAGCATTCCAACAAACATGTGATGTGCACCAAACAAGAGGAAACCCAAATCTTCCACCAACAATCTCCAACAATCCCTCAATCACCCAATTAACACCCTAATCACCTTACTAACCCTAGCAAGAACACTACTCAAACATAATCAAACTACAACTAACACAAACAAGAGGAATCATCTCAAACATCAAAACAAACATAAACAAACTAGTGAAAATGATGAACAATGAACAAAAGATGAGAACTTGATGAATAATAAAGGATTAAGAGTAAAAGGAGAAGAAGATTATACCAAACTAACAAGAGAATGAAAAGGAGAACACTTGCATAGAAGATAACCCAAATTCATCCACCAAGGTTGTCAATCTTGGATGGATTCTTCAAGAGATCCAATATTACAAGCTTAAACTAAGATTAACTACTAATTACCGACTAATCTACACTAATCTAACCTAAAGTAGTCTAGGGTTTTAAGGATATAACATAACATAGTGTCTTAATACAAGAGGGGGGGTATATATAGGGTTACAAATGAAAGGAGAAGAAAAGAAAACAAGGCGCGGGTTACAGCTAGCCCGTCCCGGCCGAGACGGGGTGGTCCCGGTCGGGACGAGGTCGGTCCCGGTCAGGATGCCACCTTCCCGATCGGGATGGGCCCTGGTCAATAGCCTCCTTGTTTGTGCACCTCATCCCGAACGGGATGAGCCTTGTAGGCCTCCATTATGATCTTATTGATCCCTCCTTGGTTCTCATGGGCTTCTCACCGATTCTCGGGACTCGGGATCGGGTCTCAGAGGCTCGGGATTGGGTCCCAAGGTCTCGAGGTCGACTTCAAGGCATCGAGTGATCGTTCCTTTACTCCGTTGGCTCCAAAATGTGTATGTATCGAGTCGGGATCGCTCCAACTCTTCCAATTCGGTCTCGGGAACCTGAAACGAACTAAAGGAAGCATAAGAAGCCCCTAAACCGCTCCAAAGGAGCAATTCTACAAGGAAAATGGGACCAAAACACTACGAAATAGGCACTACAAACTACACTTATCAACTCCCCCACACTTAACCCTTACTCGCCCTCGAGTAAGCACACACTAACTACTAAACTAGCCGAATGGGTATTAGCGCACCGTACGCCCCTTCAACTCACGCGAGTGCACTTAGAGGAAAAGTGCACTCCGCAAGGCAAGTCGGGTCTTGCGACAAAACTGTGGATGCAACCGGACACAAAACACATAAACAAACAAACAAACACACAAACAAACACATAGACGGTTGCACCCAAAACAAAAGAAATACCGCTTCCCTCTAAAAGCGGTGAATGAAACACCGGTTTAGGACTCGAGGTAAGTGACAACGTTCCCCAGCTAGCAATACAAACCAAGGTGGACTAAACCCTAATAGTATGACGATAAAGCAACAAAAACGTTGGTAACTTACCTAGGTCCTCCTAACTTTCTAAAAACATACTACGGGACGATCGGCGGAGTGGAAAAGTGAAGAACCACGGTGTTAGTCAACATTGTAGGTAAGTGAGACCCCGCCCCCTTTAGCGTAAGCCAAGAGGGTCGTCCCGTGTCCAAGACCGCCTAACTAGTCCAAGTAAAAAGGTGGAAAACATGCAAAATGAGGGAAGACCGACTAATGCCGCTATCATCCTTCCTCGGGACTCGGTCCTTTGGTAGGCTCTTCACGGCAAAAGTCGGAGAAAGGCTTATTTTTGTGGGGATTTCTTTTTGTGAGACGGGTTTTCTTTTGGCATTTTCTTTCTTTTTGACATATTTGCTTTGTTTTGCCATGCCATTCTTTTTCTTCTTTTCTATTTTCTTTTTGGCATTTGTGCCTTTTCTTTTTCTTCATTCTTTTCTTTCTTTCATTTTTTTTTTTCTTTTTTTTCTTTTTTTTTCTTTGCCCTTTTTGGCAAGATTTGGCTTTGTTGGCATTTTCATCGTATAACAAGAAAGAGAGAATCAACAATTTGCATTTTATTTGTGTGGGTATGTGTAGGAGGTAGGGTAATGGGCGAGTTGGGACGGCGCCTTCCCTTCAAACCCACAAAAAGTGGAGAACTTGGACTAATCAAACAACCCTAGACACTGTCACCTAAGGGACGAGACTCGGTAACCAAGGCCTTTTCACACCGTGGGTGGTCATAATGGTCAAAGGTGCAAATCCCGCAGTAAATTCCTAGTAAGCTAGGTGGACTCAAGGTAAAGGACCAACGAACTCATTGATTTAGGGTCATTCTACTAGGCTAAAGTCCAAGACTCGATTTATACTACTAGAAGGGGAAAGATAGACACTCACACACTAGCCTCTAAACCGGGTTTTCGAAAACCATTTACACACAAGACACAAATACACACACAAACAAAGACTCAACGAGAACGAAAGAAAAAGAAGTAAAAGCAACGAAACAAAAACAACACAAAATGAACACATACACAACACAAACACCACCCCGATCATCCAAACAAGCCACCAAATCAACCACACTTTACAAAGCTCCACCCGAGCGCACAACATCACAATCTCCTCCCAACTCCGCAAGAGGTAAAGAAGAAAAAGGGATAAGATGTTACCGGGAGTCTTGAAAGCCTTCCAAAGTTAACGGCGATTAAAGCAACCTGTGAGGGAAAGGGAGGCAAAACACGCACACAAAACAAGAAATACACGACACAAAGACACAAAGGGAAAACACACAAAAGAAACATCTTTTTGATTTTTGTGAAAAAAATTCAAATTTTTAGGATTTTCAAAGGTTTTTTCGAAAAAAGGGAAAATAAAACTAACTACGATAGAATATCGCTCCCCCACACTTAAATCGAGCAATGTCCTCATATGCTCAATCGTAGTGTGCGGAGAGACAAAAGGAGAGGAAAAGAAACTACGAAAATAAAGCTAAAAATCAAAAAGAAAAGATGGAGAAAAGGGTAGAAGGCGTCCGGCCGGGGTGTAATCAAATCACCATGGGCCGAGACAAGAAAAGATATGGATGGGGGGAAGAAAATAAAAAGAAGGAAATAAAAGGAAATGGGAGGGGAGGGCTAGGTGTAATCAAGTCACCTAGCCCGGATTCCGCCTAAATCCGACTAAATCCTCAAAAAAGAAAGTGACAATCTTGTATAATTTGGATTTTTCGATTGACTCTCGACGTAATCACATCGTCGGGAGTCGGGAGCAACCAAACTATGGCCTCAAAGGCCACCATGACATCAAGACACGAAAGTGTACAAGGGGAAGGGAATAAACAAAGGAAAACAAGCAACAACAAAAACGGAAAAGAAAGGATAGTTGCCGTACCATAGGTTAGCAACTCACTCTCTCCATCGTCTCATAGATCGATAAAGGCGCTTGCTTGTCTTCATCATTGCTTTTCCGCTTCATTTTCGATAACATCGCATGGTAGAGGTGGTAAAGGTGTGAGGGGGGGTGGGATTTGATGTGGATCTCGGTGTAAAGTGAGGTGAATGGGTCATATGATAGGAACAAGGAGGAGTAGGGAGGTTGGGAGGGGGCATAAAACAGTTGGGTGGACTTGATTGCGAAGAAGAATCACAAAGGGGGAGCAGAGGACCATCTCGGTCGGGAAGACTGATCCCGATCGGGTTCCCTCACCCGTCCCGGCCGGGACGCCCTCATCCCGGTCGGGACGTACTCACAGGAAGCTCGAAATATGGTGCACCCATCCCGATCGGGACGGCACCCTTCCCGGTCGGGAAACCTTACCCTTCCCGGTCGGGACGCCTCATCCCGTTTGGGATGGGCCTTCTTCAACTTCCATGGCCCCAAAAGCTTGCTCCAAGCTTCAAAAACCCGATCCTCATGCCTACAACCCAAGGTATATCATCGCCAATCCTCTCTAGGAGCGTTCTCACTTCACCTATCAAGCAATACTCAAACACACATCAAACTCTCTCCCTCACAACGCTCATCAATCAATCCAAATAACAAGAATTCACCAAGAAAAACCAAAGAAAATATAATACAAGGATATATACAATGGGACAGTTCTTGTGGAACTCCGTCAAACCAAGGATGGTGCATCTTCATTCTTTTTCAACAACCATGACCAATTCCATCTCCATCAAGGGCACGTAAGAACAAGTCAAAGGCTCTAGCAAAGTCTTCAATTAGGCATGTTATGTAACCGTCCACAAACCAAGGCTCTTCATGACCTTGCATTGACGTTCCCGGGGCATCCCGATCTACTAAGTTCAATGGCTTGAACTTGTACTTGCGATCCTTCGGGATATACCCAAACGTCCAACGATCCTCATGTGGCCCCAAGGGAGGCTCATCTTCTTCCTTGTCATTGCACTTCAACTTGTCATCAAGCCCATGATATGGGCGCTCATCCTCCTCACTCTCGGAGTCATCATCATCAAGTACATGAGATTACTTCTTCAAGCTTTGTTCCGGTTCACCCCCTAGATCGATGTCTTTCTTGGCTTGGATCATATTGCATGATTCATTCTTAGTAGGCGTAGTGTTGCCTTGGAGGTCGAACACTATCTTTTCCTCGCCTAACTCAAATGTGATCAAACCGTTCTTCACATCGATCATGGCACCCGCGGTGTGTAGAAATGGGCGCCCAAGAATAATGGAAATGTTGGCATCCTCCGGCATGTCAAGCACAATAAAGTCGACCGGAATGAAGTACTTCCCTACTCGTACCAGTACGTCCTCTAACATTCCTAATGGTCGATTGAATGATTTATCGGCCATTTGGAGGGTGAGGGACGTACATTTCAACTCCTTCATTTCGAGTCGGCAACAAATAGAATAGGGAATGATGCTCACACTCGCGCCCAAGTCGCATAACGCATTCTTGATCAAGAAATTTCCTATGGTGCAAGGGATTGAGAAACTACCCGGGTCCTTCAACTTCGGAAGCGTGGAACCTTGAATAAGCTCGCTCACCACCCTCGTGAACGCTACCGTCTCTTCCTTGTCGATGGACCTCTTCCTAGCTAGGATTTCCCGCATGAATTTTCCATATGCCGGGATTTGGGTAAGTAACTCGGTGAACGGGACACTAACATCCAATTTCTTCACAATACTAAGGAACTTGTCGTAGTGAGTGTCCACCTTAGTCTTCATTTGCCTTGATGGGTAAGGCAACTTGATTTGGTACTTGTTTTGATCAATTGGGGTGGACTCTTCACTTGACACTTTCCCTTTACCCTTTTCTTGTGCTTGAAGTGGGGGAGGATTGTCTTCTTGGAGTTTTTCGACCTCCCAAAGGACTTGCTCCTCAATTGGATTATCAAAGCTTGCATTATCTTGAGAGGGGGGTATGACTTCTTGTCTTGGTTCTTGCTCACTAGGGGAAAAAGGGGGTTCATAGGACGTACCACTCCTCGTAGTAATAGCATTTACATGCTCAAATTTTGGTGTTTCGCCTTGAGAAGGTAGTTGCCCCTTTTGTCTTGTAGAGATCTCCGAAGCAAGTTGAGATATTCGGGTTTCCATCGACTTCGCATGAGCATCTCTTGCTTGGTTGTCCTTTTGAACGTAAGCAAAGAACTCTTGTTGATTTCTTGCCATCTCTTGATTACTCCTTTGCATATCCATCATATACTTTTGTACGTCGAAATCCCGTGGTGGAGATGATGGATTATGTGGAGTATCGGTGAGGGCTAACGGAGTACCATAGTCATGGATAGGAGACCGACTCCTAGGCTTGCTTTGTTGTTGTTGATGGTTCCCTTGGAACCCATGAGAATTGCCTTGGTTAAGGCCTTGATTGTGGTTTTGTTGTCCTTGAAAGGTTCGGTTTCCTTGGAAATTTTGGTTTCCTTGGAAACCACCATGATTGAAGTTCCCTTGTTGGAACCCTTGCTTATTGTTGAAGTTACCTTGGTTATTTTGCTTGAAATAGTTGAAGGGTCTTTGGTTACCCGCATAACCTTGGTAACTATCATTGTTGTCCCTTAAAGAAGGTGGAACATAGGGACGATGTTGTTGTTGATGTTGAAAGGCATGTTGTTGAGGGACTTGATTGGAAGCTTGGTATTGATTAGAGTAGGAGACACCTTGCTTGAACGCTTGAAAGGCGTTCACTTGCTCAATACTGCCTCTACAATTCATAGGGTCATGACCAACGATTCCACAAGTGTCGCACATCCCAAAGTAAGGTGTAGGAGGTGCGAACCCCAAAGCATTCACTTCTTGAATCGGTTGATGGTGGGAGGAACTAGAGCCTTGGACTTGGTTGAGGTGGCTTTGGAGCTTCTTGTCAATAGTCTCCATGTGTGTTTTAAGTTGAGCTCCAAGGTCAATGCTTAATTTGGTGATAGCATCGACCTCATGTATGCCTCCTCGATGTGTCTTCCTAGGCCTAGAGTATTGCGAATTATGCACCGCCATCTCTTCGATTCTCGCCCATGTTTGGTCGTCATCGACCTCGGTGAACCTACCGTTGGAGCCCATGTTAAGAATAGCTCTCGAGTCCTCATAGAGTCCATTCCAAAATTGTTGCACCAAGAACCATTGTGAGAGTCCATGATGAGGGCACGATCTTACCAAAGACTTAAACCGCTCCCAAGCTTTATATAGGCTCTCTTCATCCCTTTGTTGGAACCCAGTGATGGAGGCCCTAAGCAAGTTCGTCTTTTCCGGAGGGTAAAACTTTTGGTAGAACGCCAAGGCAAGCTTTTTCCAAGTGTCGATACCCATGGTTGCCCTATCGAGACTCTTGATCCATTGCTTCGCTTTTCCAATAAGAGAGAACGGGAAGAGTACCCAACGAATTTGGTCTTGAGTAACCCCGGTTTGAGATATAGCGTCACAATAATCGGAGAAGGTCTCCATGTGTTGGTACGGGTCTTCGGTGGGCAAACCACTAAATGGGCTCCTCTCCACAAGTTGGATAAATTGAGTCTTTGCCACAAAATTCCCGGTATAGGCTTCCGGTAATGCACTCGGTCCCGGCAAGACATCCTCGGTGAATGTGGAGTGAGAGGAGAACATAGGCATTCTTGGATGTAAGGGAGAAGATGGTGGTGTAGAGAGTGTTGATGTAGATGAAGAGGGGGAACTAGGAGAAGAATCACCAAAAGGATTAATGAATCCCCCTTCGGCCGTCTCTCGATGTGGATTGTTCAAGCCGGCTCCTTGGGCTTGCCCTTGATGAGTATTGCTTGCCCTCGGTTGAGAGATCCTAACCCGATTAATCGTCTGTTGGCGAAAGGCTCGAAAGAGTCTCTCCGGCTCTGGATTAAAGAGATAGAAGTCGCCTCCCCTCCTAGGCATACACTACACTCTAGAACAAACGTAAGAACGCCTAGTGCTTTATGGGCACTAGGTAACGACAATAAACAAACACAACTAGAGACAAAGAGAAAAAGAAGAAATAAAACTAAGGAGAGAAGAAAAATCTAGAGAATATTCACAAGAGAAGATGGGAGAACACAAAGAAGGGTAACTAAGTCTAGAAATAAGCAAACTAAGTCTAAACAATGCACCGTCCCCGGCAACGGCGCCAAATTGATGGTAGGGATTTGTCACGTCCCTAGCCGATCAATAAAACACCGACTAACCTAGTGGGTAGCTAGGGCAAGTCGGGATCGTATCCACGAGGACGGTTTTTCAAGATTTAGACTAGGTCTACCTACAACGAGACTAGATTACCAAACAAACACAAAGAAGCGATGAATGGAAAACTATGAAGGAGGAGGAGTAAGAACTAAACTAACACTAGAGACTAACTAAACGATAAAACTAACGGAAATGATGGCTAACTAGGAGGATTAACACAAATATGGAAAGAAGTGGGGTAGGTCGGGTTCATAGGAGTAGAAGAATAATTGGGGTGATCAAGGGTATAGGTGTCTCCTAATCGCTCGAGTCGGTCCGGGCTCTCGCAACTTAGACCGATGCCAAGGTGGGTCCGGGCTCTTGCAACTTAGACCCTAGTCCGCGCTCTCGCGACTAAACTATTCTCGACATCTCCACAAAATAAACAATCAATGAGAAGATGAACACAAGTATGGGAAGCATGGCCACTACAACTCACACAAGCATATCAACAAACACATAGAGTGCCTACAATGTGACTAACAACAAAGATGAAACCTTTTCCCCTTAAACAACCCTAATCATCCATAATCTACCCCTAATCCCCCTACTAACCCCACAAGAAAACTACTCACTCATTATTAAGAGAAACCAACAATCATAAGAGAAATCAATCTCACAAAACAAGCATCCATTATCATTAACAAGAACAATAGCAATAACAATAACAATAAGAAAGAAAC
Organism: Agrostemma githago; assembly: GCA_958450325.1. Taxonomy (NCBI): domain Eukaryota; kingdom Viridiplantae; phylum Streptophyta; class Magnoliopsida; order Caryophyllales; family Caryophyllaceae; genus Agrostemma; species Agrostemma githago. Next base: position 17,774,216 of record OY288255.1, on the reverse strand, counting down.
TTGAATAAATAACAAAGACTAAGGATGAAAAGATTATACCAACAATAGGATGAATAAAAGATGAAAACTTGTATTAATGAGAAACCCAAATACAATCCCAAGGTTGTCAATCTTGGAACAATCTTCAAGAATCCCTTAATCCAAGCTAATTACAATAATTAACTAAGGATTAAAGAGAGGATTAGACTAATGAGAGTAGCAATAATCTAGGGTTTTGAATGATAATGGAGGCTTAAACTAATCTAGGGTAAGATAAGATGTCTTAAAATTACAAGAAGGGAGTATATATATGGGTACAAGAATGAAGGAGAAAAAAAGAAGAAGCCCGTGCTGCCTCTGTAGCTTCCCGGCCGGGACGGACTATCCCGATCGGGACGGCCCTGCCATCCCGACCGGGACGAGTTGATCCCGACCGGGATGGGCTCACAGCAGCCATCTTAATGTAGCATCCCATCCCGAACGGGATGGGTCTTGTATGCCTTCCTTAAATGCTCTTTGGTCCTTCTTTGCCTCTCATGGGCTTCCCACCGATTCTCGGGACTCGGGATTGGGTCTCGGAGGCTCGGGATTGGGTCCCAAGGTCTCGTGGTCGATTCCAAGGCCTCGAGTCATCGTTCCTTTATCTCGTTGGCTCCAAAATGTGTATGTATTGAGTCGGAATCGCTCCAACTCTTCCAAATCGGTCTCGGGAACCTGAAACGAACTAAAGGAAGCATAAGAAGCCCATGAATCGCTCCAAAGGAGCGATTCCACAAGGAAAAAGGGACCAAAACACAACAAATAGGCACTACAAACTACACTTATCAGCCATCAATGTGTGGTTCACAATTAGTCTCTCATTTCTCTCTATTACTTTTTTTTGAGTCACTCATTTTTCTTTCCTTAATTTTCATCCCAAAAGCAAATAAGACAATAATAGGAACTCGGAGGGAGTAATTTAAATCAATACCCCTATCATCGTACATGTCTTAGTTTAATAGTTAAGACGGACGGATATGTCGTGTACAATTGGTACCAGGTTGACTATAATTTAGTAATTGAGCCTAACTCCTATTAATGTTACACAAATTAACAGTAAATATTAAATGGGCACATTTATAGCTAGCAAAAGATGACACGGCCCGACTTGCCCGAAATCCGACCCGTTAGAACCCAAAAATGTAGTCACCCGAAGCCTATCCGACCCAACCCGCTTGTGACCCGAGACCCGATACAACCCAAAAACCAGTAACCCGAATCCGACCCGATTTGAACCTGAACTGATAAGATTGATGACAAGAATACTACTAATCTCTTAGATTGATCCAAATAAAAGTGATTTAATGTTTTAAGTTCATACGTTATGCTTAATGATTCGTATAATGGGTCGTGCTTTTTCCTAACGAGCTTTTACTCAATCCTAACACATATTACGAATTTGCCCTTGTCATTTCCTTCAAATTCTCAAAAGTGATCTGATTTTATCTTTAACAAAATTGAACATCTACATTTTTTTTCTTCTTAATTTCCAAAGTTACATTCGATTTGAGTGCAATTAAATACAAATCTCGAAACACATCTTTAACCGATCGATCGCGATCGATCAATCAATCTAATATAAAAAACAAGATCCATAAACCCTAAAAAAAACCCTAAACATAAAATCAATCACTAAACCCTAAAAAAAATCCCTGAAATTAAAATCAATCACCAAACCCTAATTGATGAACTTTACAATAAATTGATTAAAAAAACAAAGTTAAAACTTAAAGCGATATTACTTCATCATTAATTGGAGAACTAGGATTCATAGTTGAATTCATAAGAGATTGATTGATTAATAAGATTTTTTTTGGTAGAGATCAAATGTATTAGAAAGATTAATTAGAGAGCTTGTATAAAGCAATGGCATAAATGGAAAATTTGAAGAAAATTCGTTAAGATTCAGTAAAGTTTCATTAGGAAAAAGTAATTTCGTATAATTAAACAAAATAATAGTAAAAAAACAAAACTTATTCGGAAAATCTAGAAAAAAAAACTAGACCCGATCCAAACCCAACATGACCTGCCAGATCAACTGACCCAAAATGACCCGGCCCAATACCGAACCGAACCCAACCCGAATTGACCTGAAAGAGATGCTGACCCGTTACAACCGGAACCCAATATGACCCGACCCGAACCCGACCCACCTTGACCCCTCTAGGCACATTCTTAATTGTTATGTTGCCTTACATAGAGTGGCGACCCTTTATTAAACGAAATTCCTTTTTCCTAATGAGACTTTCCTCAATTCTAACTAATTTTCCTTAGATTTTCCCATAATACCCACATATAAATTTTACCTTTTACATTGAGATTCATTTACGCTTCTTTTGTTTTACTCGATCAATTAAGATAATCTATCGCTTACGAATTCAATTATGATTCCAATTCAATTACTAATGACGTAAAATCGTTTATTTTTTTACCAATCATATATAAATATGTATATTTGAAGCTCTTTTCAAGCGACGTGAGAGAATCCAACTTTTTTAAAACACTCCATGAAAAAAGTAAATAGCTCTTCAATCTTAACAGGAATAGGAAAAGTATATATTAAATCAAGCGATATTAATTAACACTTTTAATATATATATTTTAAATTTAAATAAATAATACAAAACTTTTTATAGAAAAAAAACAATCCATCTACACCTAAGAATCAAGCGATATTATATTTGTATTAAAAATAATCCTACTACATCTCTGACTCAAAAAATTATCACTATATAAACAGTCAACTATCACCTTAACACACCACAAAAATTGAACTAAGACAGCGTGAAATACGTAGTCTATTCTGTTTGATAACGATTTGATTTCTCTAGATCTATATATATATATATATATATATATATATATATTTAATCTATTATATTAATGTACTGTTTTATAATTTACATATTAAAAATTTTAAACATCTTTAAATATTATAATTATTTTTTCTGTATAATATATATTTAACATAATTATATTAATGTGATGTAATAAAAATGAAGTAATTAAAATCGTGGTAGAAAATATTTTCATTAGAATATAAATTTCATATATTATTTTTTCGAACAAAAAAAGTGATGAATTTATTACATATAAAAGTAATAAAGTTATTTCACATCGAAGTAACGTCATGACCTGGAAATCTATATTATATTAATAGTAATCATTCGTCCTTAAATATCAACCAATTTATTTTTAGTCTTAAAAAAAACCTAAAATTTATGATGAGGTGATGAAATTCTCTATTATAAATAAAAGTAGTCATTCGTCAAAAATTATGATGTGATGGAATTCTATACTCCTATTATAAACAAGATTTCATATTATTTTCCTAAAAAAAGTGAAGAATTTATTACACATAAAAGTAGTAAAATTATTCCACATTGAAAAATAATAATAACCTCATGAAATTATATATTATAAATAATAGTAATCATTCGTCAAAAAATCTTGAGTCTTAGAAAGAGCTCTTAAGACTATAAATCTTAAGGTATATGACGAGGTTATGAAATTCAATACTGTATTATAAATAAGAGAAATCATTGTTTTAAAATATCAACCAACAATCTTTTGAGTAAGTCTCTTAATAAGATTACAAACTTAAAATTATCCCAAATATGTGGAATAAATATGGTGTAGGAAAGATAGCTTGGTGGGTTCACAGGAACCCGGAGAAATTATGGTTGCAATGGGTAAATCATATATATTTGAAAGGAAGAGATTGGTAGACCTATAGCTCACCCATTGACGTTCCATGGACATGGAAGAAAATTTGTAAGGTCAAAGATGAGATTAAAGTTTTACCTCAAATTTGGAACTTAGACCCGTTGCAGGAATACTCAATTAGCAAAACTTATGAATGCCTGAGAATGACAGCTATAAAGGTCCCATGGACCTACCTTGTGTGGAACGATTGGACTGTTGCTAAGCATAAGTTTGTAAATTGGATGTTTCAACATGGCGCAATGAACACAAAGTCAAAACTGCTCAAAATTGGCATTGTGCAAGAAGACTCCTGCTGATTGTGTGGGACAAGTAGCGAGACCTTGGAACACCTTTTTTTCGATTGTGGGTATAGTTCCCGAGTGTTGGGACTGATTAACGAATGGACTAAGCTGAATATACCTACAGATGGATCGACGACATGGAGACTAGCGAGAAGAGGTACCAAATTGCGTAGGGGGCTGATTAATGGAGTGATAAATGCAGCTGTCTATCATATATGGAACCAGAGAAACAAGGTAAGGGTGGAACAAACGGTTTTGAGACCGGGTGTGGTGTTGAAACAAATAAAGGAGGAGTCACTATAACAAATCATCACTTGCGCCACGGAAATTTTATTGCCACGGCTACTTGCGCCACGGAAAATTTACCGTGGCAAATAGTCTAGCCACGGAAATTTGACACTTGCTCCACGAAAATAAACGTGGTTAGAGCTAGCCACGTTTATTTTCGTGGCGCAAGTGTCAAATTTTCGTGGCTAGACTATTTGCCATGGTAAATTTCCCGTGGCGCAAGTAGCCGTGGCAACATAATTTCCGTGGCGCAAGTGATGATTTGTTGTAGTGAGTTTAGATTAAAATTGAATGCATCCTGTAAAAATATAGACTCTAGTAAGGACAAGGATTGGATACTTAGCTTGCTGATGTAAGGAAGGTTTAACCTTCAACACATTTGTTACTTATCAATATAATTTTTACATTTCACCAAAAAAAAAATTATCCCAAATCGAAAAAATCAAAATAAGGTGATGATTCTAGCTATATTATAAATAAGAGTAATTATGTGTTTTTGGCTCTTAAAAAGAGCTCTTAAAACTATAAACTTAAGTTATATCGCAAAAATTGTGCTAAGGTGATGGAAGACTATAAACTTAAGTAAATTATCTCACATCGGAAATTCTGATGAGACGATGAAATTCTATATCTATATTATAATTAAAATTAATCATTCGTTCGTAGATATCAATAAAAAAAACTTTTGAGACTTAAAAAGTCTTTTAATAAGGCTACAAGCTTAAGTAAAATAATCTCACATCGAACAATCATAACAGGGTGATGAAACTCTACATTATGAAAAAAGAGTAATCATCTGTTCTTTTGTGTCTTAAAAAGAATTTTTAGGACTATAAACTTAGGTAATTTATCCTAGATCGATGGGGTGAAGAAATTCTATATTATAAATATTGACTAATCATTCATGGTTAAATATCAACCAATTATCTTTTGAGTCTTATAGAAAGCCCCAAGATTATAAACTTAAGTAAATTATCCCACATAAAAAATGTATGATGAGAGGGAAGAAGTTCTCTGTAATAAATAGAAGTAATCATTCGTCCTAACTAAAATTATTAATTACCCACATCGAAAAAATTATGATGGGTGATGAAATTTTATATTATAAATAAGAATAATCATAAAATATTTTGAGTCTTTAAAAATTAAAGCTCTTAAGACTATAAACTTAAATAAAAATATTGTAATATTTTTATCATAAATATTTATGATAAATTTAAGTAAAAAACCTAAATAATAATCTTTATTATTGTATCAACAATAGAATAGACATAAAATAGTAGTACATCTTAGATAAACAAAATCACCCTCTCAGCCATTCAATTCTTTACACTTACTATAAATGAATAATCCAATCAATTCTTTGCATTCCCCTTTTGGCAAAAACATTTTACCTTATAATCTTTATATCCTTACTCTATCTACATAAAATGTCACTACTTTTCCTTACTTTAAATTTGGTGGACCCATAAAATCATTTGATTTACCAATAATACTATTAGTTTTACCACCTTTCTTAAAAGTTGTGAATTCCCCCATGTAAAGAATTGAATGAATGAGAGAGAGTATATATAAATATATATGTTTTGAGTCTTATAACAATTCTTAAGGCTAAAAATTGAAGTAAAATTATCTCAAATCAAGAAATTATAATAAAGTAATGAAATTCTATTAATATAAATAAAAGTAATCATTCGTCTTTAGATATCAACTGAAAATCTTTTGAGTCCTAAAAAGAGTTTTTAAGACTATAAACTGAAGTAGAAAAATTTCACATCCGAAAAGTCCTACTGCATCTCTGACCCAAAAAATTAACACTATATAAACAGTCAATTATCACCTTAAAACACCACAAAAATTGAACTAAGACAGCGTGAAATACGTAGTCTATTTTGTTTGATAACGATTTGATTTCTCTAGATCTATTATTATGTAAGGATATATATTTAATCTATTATATTAATGTCATGTTTTATAATTTACATCTAAAAATATTTAAACTTCGTTTAACAAAAAAAATATCATAAAAGAAATTATAAAATTGAAATAATTAGAATCGTGCTAGAAAATATAAAAATGTTATGGTAATCTTGGGACGCAACTATAGAATAATAAAAAGTTTAATAAAGTTACAAATGCTTAAATAAATTACAATAATTAATTAAATAATTAATAAAATTTCAAATAGTTAATTTAATTAACACAATATTATTTTCATATACAATCAAATTAGTAACAATCATTAAAATTTACACATTTATCACTAAATATTTTATTAACCGTGCAACGCAGGGGCATCCATCTAGTTTATTTTATTTACTGTATTATTATTGTTTGATTAATTATTTAGGTTTAATATAAAAAAACGATACAAAAAATAACAGAGAAAAAAAAATTAAATAAAAAATCATAATTAAAAAAAGGGAAAAAAAACTCTAACTTACAACCTGTTGTTCTGCTCCCTCCCTCCCGTCTCCGACTCCCAGCCATGCCCCACCTCATGCCACCATCACATCCACCTAGACCCGAGTACACCTACCCACCTAGAGCCGATCCGACCCAACCCATCCATCCACCGTCAAGACCGATGCCACCCAGCCGTCCCACCACCCGATCCAGACCGACCCCGACCCGACTCCACCCACTTAGCCCCCGCCGACCCCGACCCTTGCACTGCCGACCCCGACCGCGGTCATCCCAGCCAGCGACCCTGGACCTCGGACAGTTCGTTGTTTGTGGTGGTTAATGGCTGGTTAAATTTTGAGATTCATTTAGAGAGAAACGAAGGTAGTTTTTAGCAAGTGTGTCTCGAGTCAGGTAAAAAACGAGGTGGTACGTATGTTGGGAGTGCGCGAGGTGGTGAGGCATGAGAAGTATCTGGGGATGCCTACTATTATCGGCCGATCGAAGAAGGCGATTTTTAATGGACTCCAAGAACGAATCTGGAAAAAGGTGAAGGGATGGAAGAAAAAACTTCTGTCAAAACCGGCTAAGGAAATCCTTATCAAAGCCGTCGCTCAGGCAATACCGACTTATCTTATGAGTATTTTTGCTATCCCGGAAGGAATTATTGCTGAGATGCATAAAGTTATGGCTCGGTTTTGGTAGGGTTCATCGGAAAATCATCGAAAACTACACTGGCTCGCTTGGGAGAAACTATGTAAACCAAAATCGCAAGGGGGAATGGGCTTTCGTGATTTAAGTGTCTTCAACCAGGCTCTCCTGGCCAAACAGGCGTGGCGCTTGCACAAGTGCCCGATGTCGCTGCTCTCCCGTGTCTTAAAGGCTAGGTATTTAAAGAATTCTAATTTTCTCGAGGCCTCGCGGGGACATGACCCTAGTATCTGTTGGAGGAGCATTTGGGGGGCGAAATCGCTGTTTCTTGAGGGTCTGCGATGGAGGGTGGGGAATGGGCAGTCGATTCGGATATGGGGGGATCCTTGGTTACCTAGCTCTGTTGGGCATTGTTTCCCGACTGCTAATCTTGAGGCGGGCCTAGAGTTAGTGGTGGCTGAGCTTATCGATATAGAACAAGGCTCGTGGATTGAGGAACGTGTGCAAGCTCTTCTCTCCCCAGCCGATGTCGAGGCCGCCTTGGAGATTCCCCCTGTCCACGAGGAACCATTGTGACGAGGTTTTCTGGTGGCCTTGCCCGGATGGTGAGTTCTCTGTGAAAACGGCTTACCGTCTAGGTATGAGTGGGTTCGCTTCCCCAGGCTCGCTTTCCAGGCCCCTGCCTGTAATCCCCTAGAAAATCTAACGCGATACAGTAGCGGAAACACTGTAGAGTCGGGATTAAAACACACTGTAACTATGTCTTAGTAAAATTAAAATGGTAAAGTCAAACAATAGGCCTTAAATAAAATGGCCGAAAATTAAACAATCCATAAAAGGGGTTTGAACAATCCATAAGACATAATTATTAAAATAAACAAGCAGGATCCACATTGCTCGCTAGCCCACACCCGGAACACGTATACCTGCCATGTTAAAACATAACAGCCACAATCAGTGGGAAGCAACGTCAACGTTCTCCCAGCCGTATAACAGGATTTTAAAACTGTAATTACTACTATAGTAAAAATGGAAAACAGTAAAACAGTGTATTAAAAATAAGCTTTCAGCTCCAAAACCAAAATATTAAAATGGGTTTTCGAAGAAACATAAAAATAGTTGCCAACCTGCAAACCAATTTATATCGATAATATAAAAATATTCCAAATGGCGTTATGGATAGGATTATGGTAGAATCTAGACTTTCACCAGGACAATACTAAACTAGCTTCGAGAATTTAGTCAAAACAAATCAGACTTCGGTCTCTAACTAGGCAACTCAACTATAACAGGACTGCGTGCAGCGATGTCCTGGCTTAAGTAATGTACACCCCTCCTGGACACCAACCGTAATCCAGTTCAACCCGACGGCGACTTACACGATGCGATATCTAAGTTTAAGGTCAAAATATACACACTCCTGAACACAAACCATGCTCAGTTCAACGACCAATGTGTCTCAACATAGACACACCAGCTTTATAGTTGATGGCAAAACGTACATCCCAGACTATATTACCCTAAACTCACACTTATCCTTATCCCATAACTCCAAAACAAAGCCATTATCGATATTCAAAAGATATAATCATCATAATAATAAGAGAACAAAAGGAGTAATCACAATATTCTAAAAGAGGAAACTTTCTATTTTAGGAAAGTTCTATTTTTAGAAACTTACTAAAAATAGCATCATATGAAAATAGCAAAATATTAGTTTAAACTAATACAACTTTTTTAGTAAACGATATAGATTTATAAAACTAGTACTTTCGGCCTTAACGATATTACTTATGAAAGTGATAGTATTTAGATTTATGATATTATTGAAAATCATACAAGTGTTTACAAAATAATTAAAAATGTCTTAAACACTTTAGTACTACTAATTAGGGTGTTTCCAAAATTTATAAAACTAAAATTCCCTAATTATTATTAGTTACGACAATACGAACATAAATAGGATTTTACGGCAAATGTCAAATCAAATCCTTTAACGTCTTTTATTTAATTAAACCAATGAATATATTTAGAGTATGTTAAGGGATGATTTAACTCTTAAAGTTTCAGATTTAAACACTTTCAAAATTGCTGGAAAAATAATTTTTTTTAGGCAAGACGAAGCATTTTAACGATAAATCACAATTTGTCTGAAAGCCAATACTTATTAATTAAAGACTTTAATAAATAGTAAAAAAATTACATAAAATAGTTAAAACATATTTATGGACATTCTGTCCAGAAAAGAAAGTTTTCCAGAATCCTAAAACTCGATTTTTAAAGCGTTTTCTCGTTAATCGTCTAATCTCGACAATAACGATTAATAAAAATAATAATTACAAAATGATTAAATTATTAATATCCAAAAATTATTATTAAACTTAAAAATCATTATTTTCCAGAATCTACCACTTTTCCAGATTTCCAAAAATTCTAGATTTAATAAATCCCATCAAAACCGTCTTTAAAACCCGTTTTCACAATTAATGATTCCATTAATAAAACTTATGGTTCTTGACATTTTATTAAAGCACTAATAATCATAAAATTACATTTTATTATGAAATCATCAGAATCATATTTTTTTTCCAGATTTAAACAAAAGACCAGAAATCGAGAATTAAAACAACAAACACGGTTTTAACGATAAACGATGATTTAAAGTGATTAATTAATTCATCCACTTAACAATTCCGAAAAATTATGAAAAAAATTCAGAAAATTCTATTTCATCAGAAACTTTCACCACGTCAAAAATCAGATTAAAATAAAAATTTTAAGTAATCCCTACTTTAATAAAGTAATGTATTTTAAAGACACCATATTAATCCTCACATTTTAAAGCTGACGTGGCGGCCTCACAAATATTTGGGTAATTTTATATCACCTACTAGACGAAGACATTAACTATGGTTAAAAAGAAAGATACTCCCCATTAAGCTTATATAACCCCCCACTAAACTTAACCACCCATTTTAACAACTACTCATAACCGCCTACAACATGGTTACACAAACAAAGATGAATAGTTTAAATACCATTAGGAGTCATGTAACTAAACTTAAAAAAAACATTGAAAATACGTAAATGCAATCAGAAGCAAGAGAATTTCAGTAAGTATGTTGAACAAAAAAGTATTTGGTGCCTATTTGAGAGGAAGAATTGTGTGAAAGTGAAAAAAGAAAAACTTCAACAACTATTGAAAAGAAGATTACATATCTCTTGAGCTACTGATGGTGGATAAAAAGGCTTTTACCCTTTCTTATTTTAGTAAAAGTAATGTCAAATAAAGCATTCATATTCATCCTCACCGAAAAACGATGATTCGTCGTAACCACAATATTTTATGAATTAAAATATTAATTTGGGGAGAAGTTGCCTAATGTACAACAATAATACATTAATCGCTTATTAAATTCAAATGAGACCGCTCATTAAAATTAGCATCCATAACTACACCAATTATCATGAATACAAAACAAAAAACTAGAAAATCAATTGATAGAGTAAAAGAAATTTCTACAAATTTCGTAAGATTACCATCTGTAGACACCCGCATTTTGACTGCCACGTGTCTATGGTAGTCTCCGAAAAACACCCGATGATGATTGGACGTCAACGTGACTTAGTATACTCGGATTTGGGCTCGGAATTCATAATACCCGACATGGACTTTTAGCGGAGTAAAAATCTCACAAAACAGACCTCAAATCCAGGCCCAGCGGGTCATTCCGAGTCAAATAAGACTAATTTGGGCCAAAACCGACACCAAAAATATTTCCCGTCTCTTGGCGACCGGGTCAAAACCCGGTCAAAGGCGAAACCGTCTCATAAATCGGCTAAGATCAGTTGGCGCATAAATTTGAATTCAAAAAACAAACAAAACTAACAAAGACCAAGTCTTCCTTATTTTTCTCACCCAACTGATCCACTCGATCGAGTGGATTGACCCACTCGGTCGAGTGGAGCCCTTTTACCCGGGTTTGGCCCGTTTGCGAAGGCACTCGATCGAGTGCACTAGGGCCACTCGATCGAGTGCCCCTATGTCGAGGGGTGAAGTCTATAAATACCGCTTCACCCCCCCCCCCCCCCCCCCCCCATGCATTTCACTTTTTTTTTGATCCACTTTACCCTACAATTTCAGTCACCTTTTACCCTACTACAACCCTACATACCTACACTACAAACCCTAAGCAAAACACATCAAAACCCGAGCCATTCATACCTCGAAAGCCGACACAACATCCAAACACACCATAACTCACGTACGTCCTCGATACTCTCAAGCCGTGCCGCTATTTACGAGTCCATTTCCGAGGTCCTATACTAGCATGTATGTTGAGGGTGTAGTAGGGTCCATTTCCGAGGTCCATTAGCACGTACGTCTTTCGATCTTCATTTATTCCGTCATTTTGTTTATTTTTATTGTATTGTAGTCATGATCATCACAACACTAACACTAACATTTTTGCATTTTTATATCTTTGTTTTATATCATTTTATCGTCGTTTACATTATTAATACCGTGTATATGTAAACTAGTATCAAAATCGGTTTTAAAACGTTTGACTACGATGATCACTTTTGGTCCGTCTAATCCCTTTACGAGCAACGACGGAGGTGGAGCCCTTTCGAGGAGCCCCGCCCCAATGTACTCAAGGGCGTGATGAGATCGTGATCCGTTGTAGTTGAACGGATTTAATCCCCTTTCCATAATTGGTATGAAACCCGTTGACACGAAAACCGACATCACATAACCCGAAAGGGTTAGTTCCGATGTCGTGACGTAGGGGGATACATTTCGTCACCAATTCAAAATTTCCTAATCTAACGTAAAACATTTTCATAAAGTCCCGATGACGGTATTATAATCGCTCATATACGATTATAATACCGGAGGTCGCACTAAGTACGAATCATGTGATATTCGTACTTGGTTAGGCCAACTATCGATTTCAAGTCATAAAACCGAGCGAGCCACCTCTCATACAAGGGGCACTCGATCGAGTGCCATAGGCCACTCGATCGAGTGCCATAGGCCACTCGATCGAGTAGCACCCCAAAAAGTGGTCAGTAGCCACGCTAATGACACACTCGACCGAGTCAGTCAATGACTCGATCGAGTGGGTCTCATAACCCGCAAACCCGAGGGCTTGGACACATATTTCGAGCCCCATTCCTTATCGACTTTAGACCATTGCATGACCTTCCTCATTTTTCAAATCACACACATCACGACACGTAGAACGACTTTGACCACTTTGACGTGATAAGTCGGGACAAGACTACGGGACGTGAGATTAGGCTAGCAATATGCCGCAGTCTCATGTTCCCGTCCTTCGTTTAATATGCGACATAATGCGTATTTAATCGGGGTTAGTCCGTCTACATATTTCGCGGTCTAGTTTACATACGGGTCCGTCCCTTTCATTATATCGCGTTATTGTCATTTCGTTTATTATTTACACGTATTGCCGTATTGTGAATTCCGGGTTGTATTTCCGCCCGTGTAACTTGTACGTTATTTATTTATTTTCGAGCTTTGCTTATTTACTTGCTTTTACGCTTTATAAATGAACCTCGCATGCTAAATCACTTCGACAAATAATAAGATGCATTAAATGACGTAGTTAACGCAAAACTCACATGTTTAGCTAAAACACTGTTTGCATATCATCTAATTATTTTACTAGCGCGCGTACACGAACGGTGTCTTAGTAGAGGCCGCCATGTGCGGGCGGGGTTGGGTGTCCTTAGTGGGCTTCCCAACACGTACCCTCACCCCTTACTCAGAACCTTTGGTTTCCGGATGTCCGAAACCCTTGGCGCACGAGAGTCATTCTTTACACGATTACCGGTGTAGATGGTATCGGTATCGCAATGCAAAGGGACGAGCCCCATAAACTCTGAAATCGGAGTGGGCTTACTTTGTGTATAGCCCATGACGACATAGAGTGGGCTCGTATGGTTCCGAATAACCACAAAATTTGGTGGCGACTCCATTTTGACTTAAATTTCGAACCCGAGAACAATCTTACCACGAGATTCATTCGCCTACCCAAACCTGCGCGTGGCCGCGTCGGGGTGGACCTACGTCATGTCCACAATTTGGCGACTCCGCTGGGGATACCTGATGTACCACATGTCATCGGGGTTCCTAGGGTGAGACTCGAAATCGTTCGTAGATTAGTGTGCGCGCATTAGTTTAATGATTCATGCATAACCCAAATTTGCCTGGGCCGGTTACTTGTGACCGACGTCCCACTATACCGCGGTGCATTCCTACATGGGTGCGCTAAAAACATCGATGGTGGAACTCGTCTCGGTTTTGCGGCATGTCCTAAGACCAACTCGGCTTAGGGAGTCCGTCCATCACATGAGAAAGCCATCGTTGTTGGTATAGACCCTATTTTGACCGACCGAGACTTAGTGTAAAAGCATACATGAGCGTCGTTATAATGCTTGTTTGACTACGTGCTACTTGGTTTCCGTGTCAATTTTCAAAAAAATCGTCATTTCAAAATTGCATCTTTCCAAAAATACCCACCTTTCGAAAAAACCCAAAATACTGTCCATTTCGGGACCCGTCATTCTAAAACACCCAATTTTGAAAAACCCGAAATGCTGCCCATTTCGGGACTCACCTTTTCAAAATATCCAATTTTCAAAACTCGGAATGCCGCCGAAATTTAGGATCAAACGATTTGACTCAAAATATCCTTTTCTGTAGTCGGCATGCTGTCCGTTTTAATTCTCGAATTTCCACCCCCACCAACTTGATTTTCGGAATTTTTCCTTTTCAAAATTCTAATCTTGGTTTTCGAAATTCCGTTTTCAGTTTTCAAAACTCTCGGAAATTCGTTCATTTTTGCATTCAAACCTCAACTTTCAACTTTCCTAAATTAAACCTTCCTTATTGTAGGACCTATCGTCTATCCGTGTGTCGGGTCTTTGCATAGTATGTAGAGGGTTTATAGCGTCGAAACTCCGTCGATCTTATATCACGAGTTTCCCCCCTTTCCCGAGTCCGCCTTATCTGTCAAGGCACGACCAACCCGCGTAGGGCATACCCCTACAAAGGAAAGTCCGTCCATACACTCGAGTCAAAAGTCTGGGGAGTAATCTCACGTGGACCTTCCTTCGAACGGGACTAGGCCCACAAAGCCGAAATCCTAAGGAAGTCATACCACCCACGAGTCATCCGTCTAGATGTCTTTCTCGAGTCTTTTTCCACTCAGTCCTTTTTTTGGGTCGCTCGGGATGTACTGTCTCCTTTGATTCCAAGACTGGGTTCGGTTTCTGATTACGTGGTGTTCTTACAGACAGGCCACCATCAACCAGACACACTCGTAGGATGGAAACTGCCTTAGCTGAACTGAAAACCTCCGTTGATGCCATGATGGAGAAGCAGGCTGACATCGATGCCCAACTGAATGAAATGAGGGCTGGGCAAGTCGCTATCGTCACTCGATTGGCTTCGGTGGAGCACAGGACTCCTACTACCGGAACTACCGGACCTTTAGCTGAACTGGTTAGCTCGGTCCGCCGACTAGAAGAACAAGTTCATTTAACTGGGAATAACAACATTCACCGGGAAAACAGTCGGGAGTATAACCCGCTAAGTGACAAGCTGCCTGCAAACCTGAACCTCACCGGTTTGCCTATGTTTGAAGGAACTGAAGACCCGTTACTACATGTACGGGCCTTCAAGGAGTTCATGGCCATCAAAGGGGTGGACTCCAGCATGTTCAAGAACCTCTTTGCTGCGTCTCTTGGAAAGCACCCTCGGGCCTGGTACTACAGGCTAGACCCAAAGAAATACCCTACATGGGATGATGTGGCCACCGAGTTCGCTCGGAACTATGCTGACAACACCGAGATCCAAACCACAATGAGATCTCTGGAAGTTATGGCCCAGGAGCCGAAAGAAGGTTTTACCAAATACCTTCAACGATGGAGGGCCGAGAGCATGAAACTGGTCGATAAGCCCAGTGAGAAAACTTTAGTGGAGGCCTTTGTTAAGAACCTCCTCCCATCCTACCGGGTTCACCTCCGATATGCCGTCATACCCAATTTCACCACCCTTACTGAAATGGGTATGAGGATTGAAGATGATCTGAGACTGGAAGGCCTCACCAAGGCCGCTGCTAAGGGTTACCAAGGGGCTTCTTCCTCCACAACCAAGCCTCAAGCTGCAACCCGCAGCATTTTCGACGCGGTTAATCTACTAGATGCCCCGTCCAAGAGGAACACCCCACCTCGGGTTTTCACCGATATAGGCACGACCTATACTTATGCCTTACAAAGGCTGTCCTCAAAAGGCCTAATCCAACCGATAGGCCCAACTCCTGAAGTTCCGGTTGAGCGACGCTCCAAGAACTACAATGCCCAAGCCTATTGCCAGTACCACCGGGGCAATGGGCATGATACCGAGAAGTGCTGGAAGCTGAAGCACTTGATCCAAGACCTGATTGAAAGCGGTAAAATCCCGCTACCCGGAGATAAGCCCAGCAACAAGGAAAACCCTTTCAGCTCCCACGCCGTCTTTACCGGGGAGGTGATTGACTGTTCTCACCTTATCTCTCCATTTATCCCGCAAGTGAACGGGATTTGGTTCGATGATGAAGATGATGTCTATCTCGCAAAAGGGGAAGCTGTCCCCATCACCGCCGAGGAGATTCGAAAGACTAAATCTCGAGTCTTAACCAGTAACCACCTTGGTTGTCCCTATCAAGCCACTAGCTCTAGGGACACCCCTATCCCGACAACCATCATTACGGAAGTCGCCCCTGAAGAGCCAACTGCTGAAACGGCTCTTGTGAAACAATTGAAGAAGACCCGAGTTGACCTCACTATATGGCAACTCCTGGTTAGCTCTCAAGAACATCGGGAAGCACTCACAAAGGCTCTCGATCAAATCAAGGTTGACTCTTTGGTTACCCCTGCTGAAATGGTAGCCACGGTCTTGCCCCACCTAAAAGGCAAGGCTAAGGAAGAAGGACCGGTAATCACTTTCTCCGAAGCCGACCTACCACCATTTGGGGCCGCCCATAATCTGGCCCTCTACATCACGGTGGTCTGCCGAGGAAAATACCTTCCCATGACCCTAGTTGATGACGGGTCTGCTGTGAACGTCCTTCCTCTAAGGACCGCAAAAGCCCTCGGCATTACCGACGATGACTATGTTCCGACTGCTCAGACCATCCAAGCTTTCGATGGGAGCCCGAAGTCGGTAGCTGGGGCCGTGAAACTGACCATCATCACTGGCTCGATAGAGAAGGAGCTCGAGTTTCAGGTGATCGATGTCACTTCATCGTTCAACTTGCTCCTGGGTAGGCCTTGGATCCACGCGGTCAAGGCGGTGTCCTCCACCCTCCACCGAAAGATTAAGATGCCTCTGCTTAACGATGTCATCAATTTAGAGGCAACACCAATGACTGTGGCTAGCTGTAACGCCACGGGTCGCACGAACCTCTGGGGGTTCGATTTTGTGGGGATGATCGAGGAAGAGTACCTCTTTAGGCCTTACTTCACTACGAGTATCGACATGATGCTCCAAAACCTAGGGTACTTTCCGGGGGCTACCTCTCGACCCGATCTTCCAGATGGGAAGATCATCGAGGTTCTCAAAGACGAAAAATCTCACTTTGGTCTCGGTTATGACATCACCCCTGACAATGTTGTCCGAGCAGGGATCGAAAAGGCCTGTAACATCCTTAAGGGTATCCACTTGAGCCCTTATAGCCCACGGTTGGCTGACTACTTTGTCACACCGGTGTTTGAGGCCATCCAGGTTGGTCTATACCAACCCAATGCTATGCAGCTCGGGACCCACTTGGCCCGAGACTGCAACTACATTCCGGATGATGTGTTCGCCCTCATCCAGTCCAATGGAGCTGAAGATGCTGAGCCCGCTCTAGGGCTACTATTTGGGGAAGACACCATAGCCCCAACTCCAAAGGAAGACCTGGTCAACCTGATCCTCCGCAGCAACAGGTTTGACCCAACCAAGCTGATCTCGGATGTTGGTTCCGAGACGGGAAACAGGGCCTGGAGGAAGACTGTCAAGTGGACTGACACTCAGGGAAGAATTTACAAGCTGGTCACCGGAGAGGGAGACATGCCTGAGTCTGAGTCTGAGTCCGAGTCTGAGTCGGAGTCTGAGTCTGAGTCTGAGGTCGAGTCTAGGGAAGTCGGTGCTAGAGTCACTCCTGTAACCCCCCTCCCTTTTATTATTCCTGCTGCTGGCACTTCGGGGTCTGTCCCGAGTGCCCTACCTATCCCGCCACTGACCAATGATCAGATGGCTGCTCTCTTTGAGCTGTTTTCCAAGTTTTCAATCAATAATAACAATCGTTCTGCTTACGACTTGTCTCTTTCAAATTCTGCTTTTAAAAATGTTTTATGCTATGACATTGAGAAACCAGACGAACAGGTGCCCTTACCTCCGCATCTGATCGAGCAACTAGAGCAAAGGGAGTCCCGGAACCCGGTAATCGAAGAAACCGAGTCCATAAATGTGGGAACAACCTTAGAGCCTCAGACACTTAAGATAGGGTTATCCTTAGATCCCGAGGAGAAACAACAATTCATAAGCCTCCTCCAAGAGTTCAAGGATGTCTTCGCATGGTCCTACAAGGACATGCCGGGGATAGACCGAGAAATAGCCGAGCACCACATACCAATCAAAGACGGGTGCAAACCTGTCAAACAAAAGCTTCGTCGGATGAGGCCCGAATGGTCTCTCAAGGTAAAAGAAGAAGTCGACAAACAATTCAAAGCCGGCTTCATACAAGTGTCCGAGTATCCGGACTGGGTGGCAAACATCGTGCCAGTTCCTAAAAAGGACGGTAAGGTGCGGGTATGTGTAGATTTTCGGGATCTTAACAAGGCGAGCCCGAAAGATGATTTTCCATTACCACACATCGACATACTGGTGGATAACACGGCCGATCATGCTCTTCTATCATTCATGGACGGGTATGCCGGGTATAATCAAATCAAGATGGCGGAAGAAGACATGAGTAAGACTACCTTCACCACACCTTGGGGTACTTACTGCTATACCGTCATGCCTTTTGGTCTCATTAATGCCGGGGCCACATATCAAAGGACTGCTACCACTTTATTACACGACATGATGCATAAAGAGGTAGAAGTTTATGTAGACGACATGATCGTCAAATCCAAAGAACGGGACGGTCACATCACCGCCCTAAGAAAGTTCTTCACCCGATTGCGCAGATACAACATGAGGTTAAACCCTCAAAAGTGCAGTTTCGGGGTAACATCAGGCAAATTACTGGGTCATATCGTTAGCCAACGAGGTATCGAAGTCGACCCAGCTAAAATCAAAGCCATTACCGAGATGCAACCTCCCAAAACCGAAAAAGAAATAAGGGGATTCCTCGGGAAAGTCCAGTACATCAGTCGGTTCATTTCCAAACTAACCATGGTGTGTGAACCAATTTTCAAGAAACTGAAAGTGGGAGAACGGGTACTATGGGATGACAAGTGCCAAACTGCTTTCGACAAGATCAAGGAAATTCTGTCTGCTCTGCCAGTCTTAATGCCACCTCAACCCGGTTTGCCTCTGTCGTTGTACCTAACGACGACCGAGACAGCCATGGGGGCTATGCTAGCTCAGACAGTTGACTCCGAAGAAAGAGTCATTTACTACATCAGCAAGAAGTTTTTAGAGTATGAGTGCAAATATACCATGCTCGAAAAGACGTGTTTGGCTCTAGTTTGGGCTACCAAGAAACTCCGACATTATATGCTCAGTTACGAGGTCCATGTGCTATCCAAGATGGACCCGATCAAATATATCTTCGAAAAGCCGTTCTCAACGGCCGAATCTCTAGATGGACTCTAATGCTGGCAGAGTTCGACTTAAAGTTTGTACCGTTAAAGGCTATTAAAGGTCGGGTAGTAGCTGAATTTCTCGCCGATAGCCCGATAACCGAAGAAGGACACACCGACACTTGGTCCTTCCCAGACGAAGATATTTTCCATACTGATACTGAAACATGGGATTTATACTTCGACGGTGCATCTAATTTTCGAGGGTTCGGAGTCGGGATCCTCCTAATTTCACCAAAAGGGGAACATACTCCCGTCTCCATCAAACTGGACTTTGATGTTACCAATAATGCAGCAGAGTATGAAGCGTGCATTTACGGGCTACAAGCCGCCGCCAATCTGGGGATTACAAATCTTCGGGTACATGGTGACTCATCCTTGGTCATTAACCAAGCACTTCAAAAATGGAAAACTCGAAATGCTAATCTCGTGGCCTACCAGGCACGAGTACGGGATCTCGAGAAACAATTCCAAAAGGTAGAATACATATATCTGCCCCGGGAAGAAAATCAGTTCGCAGATGCACTCTCAAAATCGGCATCTTTACTGAATATTCCCGACCACGTGACTAGTATGCCGATTTGCGTCGAAAGACGGTCTGAGCCGGCGTACATTTGCGATATTGAAGACATCGAAATAACCGATCCCGAACCATGGTACCAAGCTGTGTTAACGTACCTGACAAACGGAGAATATCCTCCCGGGACGGAAGGTCGAGCCAAGAAAGCCTTACGAAGACTAGCCACCCAATTTATCCGTACCGACGACGGGCAACTGTACAAAAAGACGGCACAGGAGGTTCTTCTCCTTTGTGTTGACAAGTATAAGGCTGAAAAGGTTATGGCCGAAGTACATGATGGCGAAAACGGCCCACACATGAATGCCCACATGCTGGTCCGGAAAATCATGAGGCTCGGTTATTATTGGAATACCATGGAAGCCGATTGCCGGTCGTATGTCAAACATTGTCATAACTGTCAAATCTTTGGCAATGTGCAACATATGCCGTCATCGCTACTCTATACCATGACGTCACCTTGGCCATTCTCGACGTGGGGTATCGACATAATCGGGAAAATAAATCCCTCTGGTACCGGTGGGCACTGCTTTATTTTGGTAGCTATCGACTATTTCACCAAATGGGTCGAAGCTGAATCATATCGCATTCTCAATGCTAAGCATGTCGCCAGGTTTATCCAGAACAAGATAATATGTCGATATGGGATTCCCTCTGAATTTATCAGTGATCACGGGACTCACTTTCAAGCCGAGACTGCGGCCCTGCTGACGAAATATAAAATCCAAAGGCATACTTCCTCGCCTTACCGTCCCCAAACAAATGGAGCAGTAGAGGCGGCTAATAAAACAATTGTCACCATACTCAAAAAGATGGCTGATAATTACCGGGACTGGCCCGACAAAATACCTTTTGCTCTATGGGGATACCGAACGTCAATTCGCACCGCAACCGGGGCGACACCATATTACCTAACCTACGGGATGGAGGCAGTCCAACCAGTCGAACTGGAGGTACCGTCCCTCAGAATTCTGCTAGAAAGTCAAGAACCCGAAGCTGACTGGGAGCACGATATGACTCACTGGTTCTACTAGACGAACGACGGTCTCGTGCCCTCAATAATATCCAAATCTACCAGAAGAGGATCCAACGGGCCTTCAACAAGAGAGTAAGGCCCAGACACATTAAGGAGGGCGATCTAGTCCTTAAGTCAATCCGGGCTTTACTACCAGTTGACCCGAGGGGAAAATTCAAACCCAATTGGGCTGGGCCATATCTGGTGAAGAAAATCCTATCGGGGGGAGCAGTGATGCTGACGGACCTGGACGGGAACGAGTTTGTCAACCCAACCAACCTGGACCAGCTGAAGCGTTACTACCCTTAGCCATTTCTTAATGTCATTAGCAAATTTTATCAAAATCATTTTTTTTTTCTTATAAAAAGCAAGTCAATGAGCTAGAATTATTTATTCTACTGTCATAAACATCTTGAACCAATAGTCTTGGTGTAATTCGAGATTGCAAATTTCCTATGCCTGAACTACGTTTGGTTTGATTCTGCTAATCGCGGATACGTAGGCAGCCCCTCAAAAGGGTACAACCAATGCAATCAAGAAAAGACAGGAGCGGTTTAATAATAAACTTCTTTTATTAATTCAAAAAAAATCCCGATGAACTCGGAAAATTACAAAATGCAGGAATCAAAAAAAATATACACAAAAAAGGGCACACAAATAATAATAATAATACTTAAATAATAATAAATCTAAGGACTCGGCATTTAGGGCATCTTGCCCTTCCCCTTGTCCTTGGCATCCCTAGTCGTCCACTGACGACGACGCGGAGGGGAGCGTTCCCGAATCACCACGGGAACTTCCCTAGCTCGGGCTCGAGTATTTGAGCCCGACTCCCCTGTCATATCAATGGGTCCAAGTCGAGCCCTGACGGGCTCAGGGAGCCGGTCACGCGGACCAAGTCGGTCCCGGACTGCCAACCTCGGCCCAAGTCGTCGTTCCATGTCAGTCTGCCCTCGAGTGCTGCTAGAACCGACTTCCTTAGATCGAGTCTTAGTTTGTGACTTAAGACCCGATTCTCCCCGGACTGTGGTCTCAGGAATGTGTTCCTCGGTGAAGAAATCCTTGTTGTCCTTCGCCGACTCACGCTGAACCAATTCGATGGCCTCATCAACCTTCAAGGCCTTTCGAGCTTCCTCGGACTCTTCAGAAGTCCACTTCTGATAAGCCCGTGACACCCAAGCGGATTGGCAAGGGCTAGGTATCGTCCATGTGGGACGAGTGAACCATCGTTGCAACCAAGTGTCGCACATAGCGTCCGTCAATTGGAGCGGGACGCTGATAATGGCTTCGGTCTCAGGGATGCGCTGAGACGAACCGAACTGCCTTAGGAGGCGGTCCGGATAAATGTGAACTGTCCAGTCTAAGGACAAGATCGTCAGGTATCGAGCTTGGTCCCTCTTAGCCAGTCCGGTCAATTTTGAAAGGAACCACCAAGCGACGGTCCGCCTGATCAAAGGACCCCCGTGAAACACCAACTCCTCGTCCCAGTAAGCTCGATCAATCCGATGACTCGAGCTTATCTTCCGCCTTCGGGAGCTAATCTGACTGCTCCGATAATTGGGAATGCTTGGAGGGGTCTCTATGATTGATAACCGCTCCGACAGCCATATCTGAAGAGAATACACAAATTTTATAAGCAACGGAATGGTTCGCCAGGGTCCACTCGATCGAGTGCAGCAGATGACTCGATCGAGTTAGCCCTCTGAAAACAGGCAGCTCCGTATGAGTGTCACTCGATCGAGTGACAGGTCCACTCGATCGAGTGACTTACGAGAATCAGAAAATTCGCGCGAAACGTGAACGAAAAAAAAAAAAAAAAAAAAAAAAAAAAAAAAATCGAGGTGCATACTTGAAGAAAACGGGTACTCCCCGTCAGCGGTCGAATTGGGTCAAGCCGTCTGGCGTCCAGACCCGTAATAATCTCCCCAGTGGCTAGCCAAGCAGGGCTATGACCAGTCTCCATCTGGTCAACCACTCCGATTAGCCTGATTTGACCCCTACATGAGTCAAGCTCCATCAGCCCCTCGAAGACATAGCAGTGCAGCATGCAGAAGGCGAATGCCCTACGCCTATGAGCAGAGGTGGCCCTCACATCCCGTGGGTTCATGAACTTGTCGGCCAGGTCAAACAGGGAAACGGTATCTCCCTGCACCATTCGGTTTGCCTCAGCATGAGACAAACCCAAAAACTCCCTTAATCTCCTCCTCAGATCCAGGTAGAATGGGGGAATGGCGGGCTGAATAGCAAGACCCCAGCCGCCTATGGCCGCAATCTCCTCGGGCAAAGGACACATCTCGCCCCTCGGGAATGCAAACACGTGATGGGTGGTGTCCCAAAACGACAGACAGGCGTCCAGAAAATAAGAATCGACTATCAGACGCTGAAAAGGGAATAAATTGACTATCCCCATCTGAGTCAGCCGGACCTTCTCCTCGTCCCGAAAGTATTGGGACCAGGCGAGAAGCATAGCCGTCAAATGATCGACACCCATAGCGGAGATTTCTAACTTTCTTGAAAGTCTAAAAGATTTTGAGAAGGGAAAAGAAGAGTTTGAGTTGAGGTGCAGAAAACTGAAGCAGGGATTCCCATATTTATAATGGGAAAACCTAACTACCCTGCCTCCTCAGCAAGCTGGGCCCTATGCGCACGCAGGCCTGATTTCAAACTTGAACCCAGAATAGGAATCAAGCTGTCCCGAGCTTTCCTAAGATTTTCTAAAAATTTCTTTGCGTCAAAATTTTTGTCCTTCCAAAATTTTCAATCTTTTTTCTCCCCAGCGAGAGTCAACATTTTACCTACATGTTACATGGTTACATGCAAGTTGTTATGTGTCAGCATACAGGTACACCCCAGACTTCAGAAGCAAGTCCCCGTGAAACTATTTAATTTCCCCAACGGAGTCAACTTTTCCCCGGTGTGCTACATCCAAAGTGCGATGTGTCGGCAAACGGGTACACCTACTCCCCAGAAGAGGCAAGCTTTACTCCCCACGGAGCATCATCATCAGCTCAAATGCAACCCAAGGCTTCAGAAGCAAGCCCGAACAACTCATATACTTCCCCAGCGGAACGCCCGAGGCGGCATTTTCCCCGAAAAGATACGGGATGGGCCCACATATAGTCGCGCCCAGGACTTATGCTACAAGTCTGATTCCCCGCGAAGCTATCATCATCAGGACAGGTATGACCCTCTGCTTATGGCTGGCGAGCCCTTCACGCAAGTCTACTGGACTATAAACGACCCGACCGGAAGTCTACCAGGTCTTAGCGGGCTTGGTAGCTACTCTGACTTTCGCCTTGTCCAAGCCTCAGTCAGAGTGGGGGCTCTGTAGACACCCGCATTTTGACTTCCACGTGTCTATGGTAGTCTCCGAAAAACACCCGATGATGATTGGACGTCAACGTGACTTAGTATACTCGGATTTGGGCTCGGAATTCATAATACCCGACATGGACTTTTAGCGGAGTAAAAATCTCACAAAACAGACCTCAAATCCAGGCCCAGCGGGTCATTCCGAGTCAAATAAGACTAATTTGGGCCAAAACCGACAACAAAAATATTTCCCGTCTCTTGGCGACCGGGTCAAAACCCGGTCAAAGGCGAAACCGTCTCATAAATCGGCTAAGATCAGTTGGCGCATAAATTTGAATTCAAAAAACAAACAAAACTAACAAAGACCAAGTCTTCCTTATTTTTCTCACCCAACTGATCCACTCGATCGAGTGGATTGACCCACTCGGTCGAGTGGAGCCCTTTTACCTTTGCGAAGGCACTCGATCGAGTGCACTAGGGCCACTCGATTGAGTGCCCCTATGTCGAGGGGTGAAGTCTATAAATACCGCTTCACCCCCCCCCCCCTCCCATGCATTTCACTTTTTTTTTTATCCACTTTACCCTACAATTTCAGTCACCTTTTACCCTACTACAACCCTACATACGTACACTACAAACCCTAAGCAAAACACATCAAAACCCGAGCCATTCATACCTCGAAAGCCGACACAACATCCATACACACCATAACTCACGTACGTCCTCGATACTCTCAAGCCGTGCCGCTATTTACGAGTCCATTTCCGAGGTCCTATACTAGCATGTATGTTGAGGGTGTCCTAATTTCTCTTTCGATCTTCATTTATTCCGTCATTTTGTTTATTTTTATTGTATTGTAGTCATGATCATCACAACACTAACACTAACATTTTTGCATTTTTATATCTTTGTTTTATATCATTTTATCGTTGTTTACATTATTAATACCGTGTATATGTAAACTAGTATCAAAATCGGTTTTAAAACGTTTGACTACGATGATCACTTTTGATCCGTCTAATCCCTTTACGAGCAACGACGGAGGTGGAGCCCTTTCGAGGAGCCCCGCCCCAATGTACTCAAGGGCGTTATGAGATCGTGATCCGTTGTAGTTTAACGGATTTAATCCCCTTTCCATAATTGGTACTAAACCCGTTGACACGAAAACCGACATCACATAACCCGAAAGGGTTAGTTCCGATGTCGTGACGTAGAGGGATACATTTCGTCACCAATTCAAAATTTCCTAATCTAACGTAAAACATTTTCATAAAGTCCCGATGACGGTATTATAATCACTCATATACGATTATAATACCGGAGGTCGCACTAAGTACGAATCATGTGATATTCGTACTTGGTTAGGCCAACTATCGATTTCAAGTCATAAAACCGAGCGAGCCACCTCTCGTACAGGGGGCACTCGATCGAGTGCCATAGGCCACTCGATCGAGTAGCACCCCAAAAAGTGGTCAGTAGCCACGCTAATGACACACTCGACCGAGTCAGTCAATGACTCGATCGAGTGGGTCTCATAACCCGCAAACCCGAGGGCTTGGACACATATTTCGAGCCCCGTTCCTTATCGACTTTAGACCATTGCATGACCTTCCTCATTTTTCAAAACACACACATCACGACACGTAGAACGACTTTGACCACTTTGACGTGATAAGTCGGGACAAGACTACGGGACGTGAGATTAGGCTAGCAATATGCCGCAGTCTCATGTTCCCGTCCTTCGTTTAATATGCGACATAATGCGTATTTAATCGGGGTTAGTCCGTCTACATATTTCGCGGTCTAGTTTACATACGGGTCCGTCCCTTTCATTATATCGCGTTATTGTCATTTCGTTTATTATTTACACGTATTGCCGTATTGTGAATTCCGGGTTGTATTTCCGCCCGTGTAACTTTTACGTTATTTATTTATTTTCGAGCTTTGCTTATTTACTTGCTTTTACGCTTTATAAATGAACCTCGCATGCTAAATCACTTCGACAAATAATAAGATGCATTAAATGACGTAGTTAACGCAAAACTCACATGTTTAGCTAAAACGCTGTTTGCATATCATCTAATTATTTTACTAGCGCGCGTACACGAACACGAACGGTGTCTTAGTAGAGGCCGCCATGTGCGGGCGGGGTTGGGTGTCCTTAGTGGGCTTCCCAACACGTACCCTCACCCCTTACTCAGAACCTTTGGTTTCCGGATGTCCGAAACCCTTGGCGTACGAGAGTCATTCTTTACACGATTACCGGTGTAGATGGTATCGGTATCGCAATGCAAAGGGACGAGCCCCATAAACTCTGAAATCGGAGTGGGCTTACTTTGTGTATAGCCCATGACGACATAGAGTGGGCTCGTATGGTTCCGAATAACCACAAAATTCGGTGGCGACTCCATTTTGACTTAAATTTCGAACCCGAGAACAATCTTACCACGAGATTCATTCACCTACCCAAACCCGCGCGTGGCCGCGTCGGGGTGGACCTACGTCATGTCCACACCATCGACATTTTACAGTTTGTTCGTTATAATAATAAATAATTTAAACACAATTCATGCAATTTTTGCACGGGTTAACATTTTAAAATTTTTATAATAAAGTGATATGGCATGAAGATTTGAAGTAAAAAAATACAAATTGAAAAAAAAAAACGTTAACAATATTCAAGAAAATTAAATATATATTTTACCCTTTTTGTTAAATTTAAGAAACTTTTTGAGATGTTTCACGAGTAAATACAACCTTTAATTTGCTATAAAAATGAAAATATCGATAAAATAGTATTTTGATGTATTTGTTCGATTAACATTTTACGTAAATCTAATTTCTCTACTATATGAGTTGAGTTATGAATCAAAACTAATTATTTAATTATCCTAATTCCATAAACTTTTTTACCATATAACGAAGTACGTAGTACAAAGTAATATTTAATACAACCCCGTGATTTTTCACGGGGATTAATACTAGTAGAACTAAAAATCAGCTTTTAATCGTTTTTGTCCGTAAACGGTAATAATTCAATAATCGATATTTAAAATATCAGAAAAATCCTAAATTATTATAAATCATCAAAAATATCATTTTTACAGAATATAAATATATATTACATGTTTAGGCAGAATATTACGATTTTATAAATTAATATGACGATTTAATCGTTAATCTCGTAAAAGCGATAAAAATACCGAAACATGCAAATTTTCAACTTTTAAAAATTTTCCAGATTATATGACATACATATATTGTCAAAAATGAAATATAAAAAATTATACATGCAACTACACAATTAAAACCATGAAATACCGAGTAACATCGACGTTACCTTCAATCAAAATCCGAGTCACGATATATTCGTCGGCTTCGGGGTCGACCAAGAACCCTACATTACATGACATACATGGTACAAAAATACCATGAGAAAACTAAAAGAATCAAGGTAAATAACGATCGAAAACAACATCGTTTATTACCTTAACGAAGGGATCGGAAAGAGGATTATTTTGACGATGAATTTGAGACGATTAAGACTCGAATTGAAGCAAGAATAAGCCTTGAGGGGCTGCTGATGACACGGCCAAAAGAAGGAGAAGAAAGGGATTTTTTTTGTTTAAGTGTAGAAATGAATATAAGGAAAAATGGATGGTTTCATATGTTTGAATAATATTAATATTTGATGAAAACAAGGTGAAACTAGACTAAAATATCCAGCCAAAATGAAGAGAATGGAGCATGAAGAGTTTGTGTAGTAAAGCATGGAATAAATGGAAGAAAATAATCTTACGTTTACGGTTTAACGAGATAAAATGAAACGTATAAATAATACGTAGTAAAATCGTGACCAAAGGCTTTGTCGGTCCAAAATGTGAGGAAATGGTCTCAAATAATTTGTAAGTTGATAAAAAGATGGATCGTAAAATAGTTAAAGACTTTTCCAATTAATTTGAGTAAACCTCGCGTAAGAAAATAATTATTCGCGAAGCTTCGTAATAAAATCATTAACGGCTAAATTTTTGTAAATAAAAATATTTACTAGTTGAAAATATTATATAAATGTATTTAAACATTTTTAGGAAAATGAATGACTTAAATCCGAGCTTAAAAACGTCAATTCAAAGAAAAATAGAATTCCTCGCAGAAAATTAATTAGTTTACGAAGAAAAATAAAATAAATAGATTTAAAAGAATTAAAATCTTTTAAAATATAAATAAATATCATTAAACTCAAACATTGAAAATAAAGTCCGCTAAAAGATGAAATGCAAGGCCGAAATGTGACCGAGTTATGACGAAGTCATAACGGAAAGGATAAAATGCTAGGAAAAATAGCGGGTGTTACACTGCCTCCTGAGGAGCTGTGGAAGCGTATTTGGGCCCTCAAAATCCCTCCTAAACTGGCTCATTTTGTCTGGCGAGCCTGCTCGGACACCCTTGGTGTTCGCCAACTTCTTTTTAAGCGACATTGTGTGGATGATCCCACTTGCAGTCTGTGTGGGATGGCCGAAGAATCTGTTGTGCATGCTCTCCTGGACTGCTTGGAGATGCGAGATGTGTGGGTCGGGAGTGGTTTTGAGCAAGTGGTCGCTGGTTTCCTCCGCACAAAGTGGTCTGAAGGCCTGATGGAGGTTTTTGATAGCCGCTTGACGGGTGCGGATCGGGGTCGTTTCCTGACCTATGCCTGGGCAGCGTGGACGGCGAGAAATAGTCGGGTTTTTGATGAGAGCAACCACGCCCTTTAGCTGTCACTGTGGCGGGACTGGTTGCGATGGTTACAGACTATGTAAGCTTTGGCGCAGGTGACTTGTCGGGACCAAGGATGAGTGTGACGGTTGGGGACCGGGTGTGGTGGGTTCCGGGGGCGGGTCAGACCAAGGTCAATGTTGATGCGGCATGCTTTGCAGGGGGGAAATCGGGTTGGGTGCTGTAGCTTGTGACGAGTTAGGGGCGTTGGTGTGGGTGGGCTGCTGCCGGGTCAAAGCAAGGTGGGAGCCGGTGGTGGCTGAGGCGAAAGCTGCTCTGTTCGGCCTGCAAATCGCTCAAGAGCAGGGGACGGAGAGAGTTCACCTTGAAAGCGATTCGATTAAGGTAGTTAGTGCTGTTCAGGCGTGACGTTCAGGACGGAATCCCCTGGGCCTCTGTTTCGATGATATTTTTGTTTTAGCTGAGTCTTTCATGTCTTTTTCGGTGAGTCATACTAGACGGATGGGAACACGGTGGCGCATCTTGCTGCTCGTTTGTGCCCATCGGTGGGAGGTAGGATGTGTATGAACTCGGATTTTCCGCAAGTTTTGTTGGACCTTGCGGTGAGTGATTTAATATAAAGATGGTTTTCGAGTTTTCAAAAAAATGATGAATGAAATGATAAAGATAATGCGATAAAATATCGTTCGGATTGATTAAAGAGTCGTTAGAAAAAAGCATGACCCAAAATGAAGGGACAACACATACTAGTTGTAGACACAGAAAAACCCTAGCCTCCCCCTCCCAAAAAAACCCTTGCCTTCATCTTTCATCCGGGGCTTCCATCGATAATTAATCGATGGTAAGCCCCAAAAACTGATTAGTTTTCACTTCCCAGTTTGATAATCAATATGCTATTCAATAAAAGTCTCTCTTTTTATGGGAGTTCCGTCCTTTATTTCAAGGTTTTTGTCATTTTGTTCAAGGCTTCGGTGCTTCGGTCCCTTATGTTGTTATGGGGCTTAGTTTTATTCTTATTGACAAGGGTAGTTTGTTGATGGTTTGTCGCACGTCTATTCAATGTCTACAAGTAATTGCTCAACGATCTTTGAGGCCAATAGAAGGTAAGTTTTCTCAAGTTCTGAATCAAACGAAGAATCCCCTCAACAAAAGCTGCAAAAAGATAGTGATACGAGGTCATGCCGAATTGTCAGATCATGTCTTGAGATCCTTGTAAGAGAAATTATTTCTTTGGTTTTTATTGTATTTGATTGCAATTATAGATATACGTTGTAAGTGCCGTTTGACGTTCTTATTCTTCTCGCTCAAAAAAATAAAATAAAGGTACAACTTTGTCCAAAATTCTTGGGATTGCCCTTCCCTCTTTTTATATACAGTACGGAGTAGGTATTATGATCTGTCAAAACTCAAAACCTATCAAAACTTTCCATACCTCCGCATCATTCAACAACCCCCCGACTGCCGTCACATACCTCCGCATCAACCACCGCCTTCACGCCGGGAAATGGCCAGAGAACCACTTCGCGTACATGTCACCGGTATTACTTCTTATCCCCCTCCCCCTCCCCCTCCCGCTTCTTTCTTCTTTTCGCTCTTATTACTACGGACTACTAATTATTCATTTAGATCTATATATAAATCAACCAATTCAAATGCTCAGCCGTATTGTTATTCATTTAGATCTACGAACATGATCTTATTCAGTTTAGGTTTATTATTATACGGAGTATATACGAGCACTAAAGTGCAAGTATTGTTATCTCTAATGCTACTGTAACAGTACTACTAGTCTACTACTAGTGCTTAATTTTAGATAAATGTATTGAATCTGGAACCCTATGTCTGTACTTCATCTTTTCACCGATCCTTTGTTTGTTTGTTTGTTTCTTTCCCTACTGCTTCTTCATTGCTATACTTTGTATTAATCCTATGTATGATTTTGTTAGTTTAATCCGTCACATACCTCCGCTTCCGCCTCCGCCTCCATCCACTACAACAACAGCGAGTTGATTTTGTTAGTTTTCTCCCATCAAACCTAGGAAAAAAAAAGTGATGAGTTACTACAACCAGCAACAACCACCTGTTGGCGTCCCTCCTCCTCAAGGTGTTCCATCCTTTTATTTCCCCATTTTGTTAGTTTGATTAATTTACTTACCAACTTTTGTTAATTTGACGTGATTGAATTATTTTTATATACAGGATATCCGCCGGAAGGGTACCCGAAAGACGCGTACCCGCCACCCGGATACCCGGCGCAGGGCTATCCGCAAGGCGGAGGTGGGTACCCTCCACAAGGGTACCCTCCCCAGGGCTACCCTCCCCCTTACGCCCCTCAGTACGCTCAGCCTCCTCCTCCTCAACAGCAACAACAATCTGTCGGTTTCATGGAGGGCTGGTATATTCTCTCTCTCTCTCTCTCCACCCTTTTTCGTTAGATCTCACTTTCTTTTTATTTTCTTCTCTTTAGCTTGCATGTGTGGGGTGAGGGGCACTTTGGTGAGTATTTCATTGCGATTCCGATGTCATTTGTATGTTGAGTAATGTGTAATAACAAAACCGAGTTATAATTTGTTTGGGACCTCAAATGAATATTTTGAACATGGCCTCTTAAATTCATCTGATGGTATTGAATATTGGTAGATGGTTGAGTGATGCATTATAGTTTTGTCGTTGTTTATATGTATTTTATTGGTAGGTAATACATTGATAAATAAAAGTATAAAACCCCACCATTTGTTGTGGACTAATATGAGTGAGTTCTTTTGGGTGGCGCGGACTGTGGAGGCAGTTGGGAAGTTCTCTGTCTTTTGTGGTTTGGTGAGTAATGTTGCATCATGTGTGATGGCAACTTCGTTCTGTCAATGGGGATGATGACTGATATAACCGTATTTTTTTTTTGAAAAAGATATAACTGTATTATTTATTATGGAGTATTTGTGAATGGATAATTTGGGAAATTTATGATTTAAGTGGCATACTTTGTTGTGATGGTGTCTTGTGACTTGAGAATCTGAAAGGATTCCTATTGCTGTAAGTACCACTTCTTTAATACCGTCTCGTTTTGATGTTACTCCTTTGAACTAAAAATTGAAACCTACTTCATGCAATGACCTTTCTGACTTCATTCAAGCGATGTGGTAAACCTTTATCTATGTACTGAGTTATAGTTTGTTCTAGGATTATTTTGTTTGTATTTTGCACATTATGTCGTAGTTCATTCTATTAGAGATGTGATAAGATGTGACTGCAATTTGGTATTGATGAAATTATCAGTGCAGACAGAAAAGTAAACCTGGCTGCTCTAATTTCTTATGAGTTATGAGATGACACATGTTCTTGAGAATAGGTTTGTTAAATTGATGACTATTTCATCTTCATGCCTGTTAGCGGCAGCTTGGGACGATGCCACAATGATAATTCAACTAGAGTATCAAAGCTTTATTCACAAAATGATAGGGACAGCTAACGTAAACCTGTCATGTGAAAGTGTGAAACCATCAACAATGAAAAAGACAGAAACAATAAGTGGGCAGGTTGACAAAAACCAAAGAACTAAGATACTCACATTTAGGGTGTGATTAGAAGAGTAAAGAAACATTGCTAAGTTATGCAGTAGTTTTCTTCTTATAGTAGTGTGCTGAACATAATATAAGACATATTGAACTTCTTACAACCTTACCCTTTTTAGTTTGAGAATCTGTGTTACCTTCGTACTGATCAACTGAAGAATATGAGTGAACGGTGGAATATTTCGTGAGAAACTAATCTTAGCTTAGCTGCATGTAATCCATTATGGACCATGTGTGGTAATATTAAAGTGTACGTTGGTTATCCTGTCAACTTGAAATCTATGAAGATGCCATATTCAATCATGCCACTGAAAAACAATTCTAGGATTGTGTGAAATTCAATTATTCTGATGGGAGTGTGTATATTCTGGGAGAAGGGGACCATAAGTCCACAAGTCTCTGAATTGGTAATATGGAAAAATAGGCTAGACCATCTCACGATGGTTCTTCCATTTTATCAATTGAGTCTTCACTATAATGAAATAATGTACAAAATGGGAAAGATTTGGGGCAAGTTTATCCCAGATACCTAAAAATTGAAATCAGGAAGCTTGTTCACGGACAGTTTTGCCAGACCTAAAAATTGCAATTAGGAAGCTTGTTCCCGAGACAGTTTTTACAGACACCTAAAAATTGAAATCAGTAAGCCTGTTTCACGGACAGTCATTGTGAAACTTTGTTCTTACTAGAATGTGTTTGTTCATTTGCAGCTTGGCTGCTCTTTGCTGTTGCTGCCTTCTGGACGCATGCTTTTGAAAAATAACAACATATCGGCGATTTGAGTGGCTTGACTCGTGGAAATGGAAAAAAGAGTGATCTTCATTGGTATCATATGTCGTAAATGAACTCCGTTCTCCTTCCCCTCTTCCTCTTCCTCTTTTCTCTTAGTTGATTTTATTTTCCATCAATAATCTGGATCTTTGTATCAAAATCGAAATTGTTGACTCTCATTGTTGCGGGTTTACTGACTCTAAATTTGATTTGCAATTGTTGATTACTACATTAATGTTGAGTCTGAGAGCTTCTATTCCAAGTTTCATGATATGTTGCTATCCCCAGGCCCGTCAAATGGATTTATGTGGCCTGTTTTATATTTCGAGATGAGGCCCTAGGTACAAAGGAAACTCGGTTAATCACAAAATTCGTCACATTTTACCCTAAAAAAAACTTAAATTTGATAAACAAATGTTTTTTTTTCAATGTTAATCATTACAAAATAAGGTTGTTGGCCTTCCTTATTATGTATGGAGTACTGTACAACTTTTAATCACTTGAGCAGGCAAACAAAATTATAGGAAAAAAAATAAAAATACAAATTGATCCAGTGAGACAATTTTTGTGCACGCATGGCATACTCGTTCATATTACCATCAAAACCTCCAAAAGGGGTGTGCAAAATCCGGTCCGGACCGGAAAAATGACCGGATCGGTCTGGAATCTATTGGACCGGACGCGGAATAAAAAGTTTCGATCTGGTCTCAGGTCCATCATTTTGGGCGATTTCGGAAAACTTTTAATCACTTGAGCAGGCAAACAAAATTATAGGAAAAAAAATAAAAATAAAAATTGATCCAGTGAGACAATTTTTGTGCACGCATGGCATACTCGTTCATATTACCATCAAAACCTCCAAAAGGGGTGTGCAAAATCCGGTCCGGACCGGAAAAATGACCGGATCGGTCTGGAATCTATCGGACCGGACGCGGAATAAAAAGTTTCGATCTGGTCTCAGGTCCATCATTTTGGGCGATTTCGGGTTTCGGTCCTGACCCGATTTTTTCCGGTCCAGACCGGCTTGGACCGGAAAGACCGGAATTATATTTACTAGATTAAAGCCCGTGCGTTGCACGGGTTAGTTGGCTTAAAAACATTGATGATGTATATTCGTTAAATAAGAAACTTAATCAAACTATGTCATTACAATAAATAAGATGATCACATGATATTAGTAATCAATAGTAATTAAACTTAATTTCAACTGAATTTATAGTATTAAGAACTTATTTTAAAACTCAAAAGAACACATGATTGCTCTTATTTATAATATAAAATTTCATCACATTATTATAAATTTTTGATGTGAAAATAATTTTACGTTTGTAGTCTTATTAAGAGATTTTTTAAGACTCAAAAGTTTTTTATTGATATCTAAGAACGAATGAGTTTTTTAATTGATATCTAAGAATGAAAGATTAGTCTTATTTATAGACCCTCTGTACTTTATGTTTCTTCCCACAATTTAAGATTTGTGAGGAGTATTATATTGAAACGGGAAGAAACATAAAGGACGGAGGGAGTAATATAAGATTCTATCGCCTCATCATAATTTTTCAATGTACAATAATTTACTCAAGGTTTATAGTCTTAATATCTGCTTTTAAGACCTAAAAAAACGCACAATTACTCTTATTTGATAATTTTAGGTTTGTAGTCTTTGTAAAAGCTTTTTAAGACTCAAAAGATTGTTGGTTGATATTTAAAACCGAAAAATGACTCATTTATGAAATAAAATTTCATCACCTAATCATAATTTTTGATGTGGTATAATTTACTTAATTAAAGTTTATTGTTTTAAGAGCTATTTTTAAGACTTAAAAAAGTTTGTTTTTATATCTAAGTTAAAAAGACAAACGATTACACTTTATTTATATCGAATTTGACTGTTATTTATATAGTAAAAAAAATTCACCGTATTATAATTTTTCGATGTGGGATAATTTTACTTAAATTTATTTAAGTTTAGATATAGTCTAATTAAGAACTTTTATTTATAGACGAATGATTACACTTATTTATAATATATAAAATTTCATCAACACATCTTAATTTTTCGATGTGAGTGTAGACACCCACATTTTGACCGCCAGGTGTCTATAGCTGTAGACATGACGTAGGTCTACCCCGACGCGGCCACGCGCGAGTTTGGGTAGGCGAATGCACCTCCATATGAGAATGGATCGAATTGAAATTTAAGTCGAAATAGAGTCGCCACCGAATTTTATAGTTATTCGGAACCGTTCGAGCCCACTCTATATCGCTATGGACCATACACAAAGTATGGCCCATTTCGGTTTTAGAGTTTATTGGGCTCGTCCCTTTGCATTGCGATACCGATACCATCTATACCGATAATCGTGTAAAGAATGACTCTCGTGCGCCAACGGTTTCGGGCATCCGGAAACCGAGGTTCTGAGTAAGGGGTGAGGGTACGTGTTGGGAAGCCCACTAAGGACACCCAACCCCGCCCGCACATAGCGGCCTCTACTAAGACATCGTTTGACTTTCTAATATGCACGTTAGTGATTTGGTGAAATGATATGCAAACAACGTTTTAGCTAAGCATGCGAATTAAATGTGAGCTACTTCATTTTAATGCATCTAATTTATTGTCGAAGTGATTTAGCATGCGAGGGTTCATTTAAAAACGGTAAAACGTAAATAAATAAAGCAAAGCAATAAATCGGTTACAAGTTACACGCGGAATACAACCCGGAATTCACAATACAACGAACAATAATATAGAATAAGCAAAATATAATCGAAATGACAAGCAATAATTATAAACGGACCCGTGTATAAACTAGACCGTGAGTTTGTGTAGGTGGACGAACTTCAATTAAATACATATTATTTTATGTATTAATCGAAGGACGGAGATATAGGACCTAGGCGTGGTGCTAGCCCGATCCCAAATCCCGATGCCTTGTTCCAACTTATCATATCGAGAAATTGGAGTCTAAATTAATCATACGTCGGATACAACTAAGGAGTTGTCAACGCGTGATTAAAAGTGAGACCGTCGATCAAAGTTGTTTACGTGCAATGATATGCATGTATTTTGAAAAAGGAAATCACGTGATTGGCTTTACACGTGTCGACTAAGTCGTAAAAAAAAAAAAGCGAGGCTCGAATGTTGCATTAAAGCTCTCGGATTTCTGGGCTATAGGACCCACTCGGTCGAGTCATGGCATGACTCGGTCGAGTGTGTCTTTAAATTAGCTACTGCCCGTTTTTTAAGGTGCTACTCGATCGAGTAGCTTATGTACTCGGTCGAGTGGCATCTGTGCGAGGTATAACTCGTCTTGTTTTATGTGTTTTAAAATCGATAATAAATCAAATCACATATAAATATGGCACGATTTATATGCAATTCGATCTTAGGTACTCATAATGTGTATATTATGATTACGAGACCATTATCGGAGATTTTAGAAGAGATGACATAAAAATCGTTTTAAATTGAACCGGGACAAAATTAATTCCCTCCGCG
This sequence comes from Agrostemma githago, assembly GCA_958450325.1. NCBI lineage: Eukaryota > Viridiplantae > Streptophyta > Magnoliopsida > Caryophyllales > Caryophyllaceae > Agrostemma > Agrostemma githago. Next base: position 17,737,528 of record OY288255.1, on the reverse strand, counting down.
TTACGTCATCTTTAATAATCCTTACGGATTATGCGATGCTCGATTTAGCGTCAACGGGTTTTGTACCAATCCTTTGAAATGGAATTAAGCCCGTTCAACTACGTACTATCACGATCACGTTATACCCTTGAGTGCGTAGGGTGGTGCTCCTCGAAAGGGCGCCACCACTATTGCGTCTCGTAAAGGGATTAAACGGACTTTGGGCAATAGTCGTAGTTAAACGAGTTAAATCCGAATTTTGATAATACGTAAATATATATATATATATATATATATATATATATATATATATATATATATATATATATAGAGTCAAGATCGGGTGAGAACCTATGCTACAATGAGAACTGTGAGAACCCCTCACAACCCTTAGATCTGATTTAAATCATGCGGCTAATATTCTAAACAAAAAAAATAAAATTTTTGCAGGGGTCAACTCCCCTTCATTCACCCTGATCTCTAAATAAAATCCCCTCTTCCTTCATTCCATTTCTTCTGGACTTTCATTAATTGAAGAACAAATTCAACAAAAATCACCAAAATCACTAAAATCAACAAATTCATCTTAGATCTTATGTAGATCGGAGCTGGAATCACTCATGGTGAATTCTTCATACTTTCAACAATTCAATTTTATTTCATTGAAACTTTTCAATTAAACCACCAACCCTAGAACTAGAGTAGAGCTAGATTCGATTCTGGGTAAATTAGGTATTGATTATTGGTTACGATTCAAGAAAAGGGTTGATCTTGTTGATTGTACTACCCAGATTACTAGAGAAGATGAATTCAGAAACTGTAAATTCAAAGATTTACGTAGTTTTGTTATCACGGTTTGTAGGTGATGCAGTTAATTATCAGATTTCCTTGCATTCATTAGAAATAATGTTTTTTATCACAGTTTGCTTAATTTGATGTCTTTCATCTTAGTTTTTTTTAGAATATTAATGTGTTTGTGTTAGTTAAATTGTTAGTGGAATCTATGTGAAGCATTGCCAATTTGACGATCTTGTTCAGTAATTCAATTAGTGGCAACAATTTATGTTGATGTTTTGAAGATGTGATATGATCTTTTGACTTAATTTTCTCAGTTCAGTCTCTTTCCGTTTTTTTTCTTTTTTAATTTTGTGTGGTTAAGTTGTTGGAGTACTTATTCCGATGGTCTTGTTCATTAAGTCAATCAGTGGTTTCAGGTTCTGACAATCTTTTGAAGCTTTGATCTTTGGCGTCATATGAACTTAAATCTTTACTGAGAAAGGGTACGCTAAAATTGAAAAAGGTACGCTAAAATTGAAATTGAAAAATGGTACGCTAATATAGAAAAAGGGTACACTAAAATGGAAAAATAGTACGCTAAAACTGAAAAGGGGTACGCTAAAATTGAAATTGAAAAATGGTACGCTAAAATAGAAAAGGGTACACTAAAGTTGTACTGTAATTGAAAAAGGGTACGCTAAAACAGGAAAAAGAGTACACTCGAATAAAAAAAAATACGCTAAAATTGAAAAAGGATACGCCAAAATTGAAATAGGGTATATTAAAATTGAAAAAGAGTACGCTAAAATTGAAAAAGGGTACGTTAAAATTGAAATTGAAAAGGGGTACGCTAAAATAGAAAAAAGGGCACGCTAAAATAGAAAAAAATGGTACACTAAGATTGAAATTGAAAAATTGTTCGCTAAAAGTGAAAAAGGGTAATGCTAAAATTGAATGAAATTGAGAAAGAAATTGAAATCCAAGTTATTAATTAAAATGATTGAGGATGAAATTAAAATGTATTTCCACAATTAAACCCTTTCAAAAAGATTGAAAATGAAAATGAAATGTTACCTTAATTAAAACATATAAAAAAAATGAGAATAAAATTGAAATTTGTTTCCAAAATTAAAATTTAGGAAGTATATTTAATACACTGCTACATAAAAACTTCAAATGCAAGCATGGGTATTCGAACCCATAACCTCCTATGGAGTAGGCTCATTCCACCAACTGAGACACAGGATGAAATTGAGCATTTCACGTCAAAAATAATAATTAAGCAATGTTTCAGACCTGGGCTGTGGCCGCATCCCATACGCAGGTTCATCAATTGATTTAATAGATGTAATTAGTTCTCACAGTTCTCATTGAGTGGGTGGTTCTCATACGATCCTAAATATATATATATATATATATATATATATATATATATATAGAGTAGAGATCAAGTGAGTCCTTTTTTTCTTTTTGAGTCCATAAGTCCTATTTAGAGCCATTGATTTAGATGAGATGGATGGTGGTGATTGAGTCTAGTAATTAAGGTAATATATAACATATTTTGGAAAAAATATAATAAAATCCTCTCTCCTCCCTTAATTATCTCCAACCACCTAACTTACTTGATTATGTTTCATCACATTCAATTTTTTCATTCAAACTCACCCGCCTAACTAAAACTTTTCATCTCCATCATCCCAAACTCAATCTCTCGACTTCTAATTTCTTTCAAAACACACACCCGCTCATTCTTTCATCTTCAACTCAAGCAAGGCTACACACCCGTGTTACATTGACGTATTATAAGTGTTACTTTAATGAACAAATGATGTTACTCCAAGTAATTAATGGTGTTATTCTTTGTCTCATGGTTAAACAATGTTATTATCATTAATTACTCTGACGCGTTATATATCGTTCTTTAAAGAACGACAATCGTTAATTTGGTAATGAATGGTTCCAATCCAAGTTATCATCAATTACTTTGGTAATCATTTGTTTAAACGCTGCTGTCCTCAGTTACTTTAATGCATTATGTCTGTTACTCTAACTGACGAAAGGTGTTACTCCAATAGAACAAAGATGTTACTCTAACCAAATGCACATGTATTAAATAAAATATAGAGTTAATTGCTACGTAGCACAACGCTACTTGTAAAAAATGTGTACAAAATCAGTTATTCTTGTAAACAAAAAAAGAAAAATATTTTTATCATGACCAAAAACACAAGTATTCTCAAAACACATGTTTCTCCTTATTTTCTTCAGTGTCTTCCTCAGTTTCCTCATTTTCGTCGTCGTCATCCACTTCATCCTCCTCATCCTCATCCACCTTTATCAGTGTTGTCTTGTGCATTCGCGTCACTTCCAATATCACCTGCACAAAATTAAACAACGTGTTACTCCCATGCAGCCAATGTGTTACTTCAACTCTTACGTTGTGTTACTCTAACTGGTAAAGTACGTTACTCTAACATCATCATCAAAAACTGTTTCTCAACGTTCAGTGTGTTACTGTAATTGCAATTAAGTGTTACTGTAACGTTAATACATATGCGTTACGCCCATGCAGCCAATGTGTTACTTCAGCTCTTACATTGTGTTACTCTAACTGGTAAAGTACGTTACTCTAACATCATCATCAAAAACTGTTTCGTAACATTCAGTGTGTTACTGTAATTGCAATGGAGTGTTACTGTAATGTAGAGCGTATGTTACTTCAACATTGTGACTGCGTTCATAGAAAACAAAACAATATTATTAGTGGACCTCATTGAAAACCCAAATAACAAACATAAAACTATGGAATCAGTATCAATTAACCATCACTATGAATCTACGATGAATGAAAAAACAATATCAACATAAAAATTGATGTAAAAAGGGAAGCCAAATCGACATGAATATCAATTAACCATCAATATGAATCTATGATGAATGAGATGACAATGAAAACAATATTAACATGAAAATTGACATAAAAAACGAAGCCAAAGCGACGTGAAAGAAATTTAATTTTTGTTAGTCGATCGCCGAATTATAATTGAAGCAAAACGTGAAAGAAATATCAAAACTCACCATTGTTATACTCGATCAATTGCTTTTCAACAGTTGATGATGATGTCGCGCTCATTGAATCCATAGTAACGGGATTTTGAACCCAGATTTGATTGAATGAATGACGGAACGTGATGATGGAAGTTTTTTTTTTTTTTTTTTTTTTTTTTTTTTTTTTTTTAGGTTTTGATGAATTTTGCAAGGTGAATGACTGAATGATGAATGAACGTAATCATAGGGTTATTGTTTCCTAAAATCATGGGAGCTATTTTAGGAACGTAATCTTTTTTTTTTTTTTTTTTTTTTTTTAATGCAAATAATTGGAAGCATCTCGTCCATCCATTCTCATCTCATCCAATGGATGAGATGAGGACTTAGGGACTCATATAGAGTAAAGGACTCATAAGAGCCTTACTCTATATATATATATATATATATATAGAGAGAGAGAGAGAGAGAGAGAGAGAGAGAGAGAGAGAGAGAGAGAGAGAGAGAGAGAGAGAGAGAGAGAGAGAGAGAGGGAGGATCAGGGAAGTTAATAACTCCCTAACTCTCCCTTAGTGTTAATCCCACCCATCCATTAAGATTAATATGGACGGTGGATGGATGAGTTTAAATTGTATTAAAAAAAAAGGGCGCTGCGGACAGCCATCATCCATCACCCATCAACAGTCAATAGCCACCTCAACCTATCCCCAATTAATTTCCCTCTCCATTCTCCCGCCCAACCCATTGCACTTCCCCATTCACCTGTTTTTGATTCATTTCACCAGCTCTCAATCACTCAACGCTCTCTTCCTCTCTCTAAAAAAAAATCCATCTCCATCTCCGTTTCCGCAGCTTCTCCGTCTCCGATAATGCCTAAAATTCCGGTGATGCTACAAAGGTATGTTGAATGTTCGATTTTCGACCTCCGATTTTCCTTTTGTTCAACCCTTTTTTATTCCTTTTTCACGAACCCTAAAATGTGGTCAAGAACTCCGGCATGCATGAACAATAAAAAATGTTAAAAGAGCCGATAACCCTAATTTTGAGTTCGAAGTTGTTGTAGTTATAGAGTCGAAGATGAAGTTTTTTTTCTCTGACAACTAATATTCATACAGTTTTTATTCTTGATTAATCGTTATTCCTCTAGTTATAACCCTAATTTTGAGTTGAACGGGTCGTAGTTGTACAATAGTTGTATTTATAGAGCCAAAGATGAAGTCTTTATTTCTTTGTTGAAGTTCCCATAGTCGTCATTGTAAGTATGCATGTGCCATCGAGTAGACAGTTTTTTGTTGAAGTTTTGCATGCTTCCATGTTGAAGCTTACGTAAAAGCAGTCTTATAGTCACAGACGTGGTGTTTGGGAAGAAATAAAATTAACATTTGAATAGTCATACAGAGTTGGTTGTACAGTCATACAGAATTGGTTATACAGTCACCCGTTTGAAGATACATAGTCGCACTCGTTACATTTTGTTGTGACGTAACAGAATGATGTACAATCACACCTTTGAATCTAAACAGTCGCACTTGTTATGATGCAAAGTCACACGCTTTATATTGTATACTCACAGAGTTCTAAAGTCATACAGAGTTGGTTATACAGTCATACAGAATTGGTTATACAGTCACCCGTTTGAGGGTACATAGTCGCACTCGTTACATTTTGTTGTGAAGTAACAGAATGATGTACAATCACACCTTTGAATCTACACAGTCGCACTTGTTATGATGGAAAGTCACACGCTTTATGTTGTATAGTCATGCAGTGTTGGTTGTATAGTCATCTTTGAATCTACACAGTCGCACTTGTTATGATGCAAAGTCACACGCTTTATGTTGTATAGTCATGCAGTGTTGATTGCATAGTCACACGTTTGAGGCTGCAGAGTTGCTCTCTTTTTACTGTAAAATCACAATCATTATGCATGTTATTATTGCAACAGAAAGTCGGGTGCGAAGAAAAAAGTTCGAGCGAAGACCAGTAAGAAGAAAGCCATGGCAGAGACATCGGCCTGCGAAAATGTAATTGATGATACGTTCGTGGCAGAGACATTGGTTGTGGACCAAAATTTGGGTAAGAAGAAAAAAAAGAAGAAGAAGACTGTTGTAAAGTCTGTTGAAGATACATCCGGGGACCACATCATTGCCGAGACGGATGTGGGGGGGACAGAAATCGTTGACGAAGGCAGACAAAAGAAAAAAAAAGGGTGACTTTTGATACACCGGTCGCCGATCTAGATGTGGGTGAGACAGAAAGTGTTGAGGGAAGCAGGCCAGAAAAAAAGAGGAGGGTCAAATCTGATACAACGGCCGACCCCACATACGTGTGTGTGTCTCGGAGGAAGAGAGGGGGGGGGGACCGCCGACAGGATCAGCCCGATATTCAATGTAGGCCCAAGCGGTTGCACCAGCTAATTGGGCGATTATCGTATGATCAGAAAGAGAGGGTGCGCGCTGTTGGATTCGGCGGGCTGTTGGATCTGAGGCTTGAATCAGTACCCACTGAGCACGCGGTTATGTTCCTCTGTGCATTTTCTGACGGGTCCCATATTTTTCATGCCTCACACCAGGAGGCATTCATGATGTCAAAGTACGACATCCACGACTGCCTCCAGCTACCTTTGGGCCCTCATCCGCTGAAAGTAATCCCAATCAGCAACAAGAAAGGGGCAGACTCACCTGACGTGATCAGGTTAAAGAGTACCTGGAGGAAAGACTTCGGTATGGTGGACAGCAGCAAGCCAATAACATTAGGGAGGGTGCACGAACAGTTGATGGTAACCAAAACCGCTGACGACGACTTTGTCCGCAGGTTTGTGTTGTTCGCGTTGTCATCATTCCTCGCGCCTACAACGAACAACTCACTAGACCTGAGTCTGCTCGCCGCAGTGGAGGACGTGGACTCGATTCAGGAACAGGACTGGTGTACCTTTGTCCTGCATGATCTGGTGCGTGCGGGTAAGGGGACGCGTGACCCCAGCAAAGTCCTCAAGTACCTCCGGGGATGCATCCCCATTCTAATGATTGCGTACTTCCAGCGCTACGATTTCCGTAGCGAGAGTTGCAGATGCGACATACCATTCATCGCACATTGGGATGCACGGAGGATATGCGATCGTCTCGCTAGGGAACTGGACCCAGGTCGCTGGGAAATCACCTACGTTCGAAGGTGACGTACCGACGTACATGTGGGACAACAGGCAGCGAGGGCGCCCCCGCTATAACGATGCCCTCTGACAACCAGCACTCTAGTCCCAAAAGAATAATGACAGGGATTAAGAGAGACAATCAGTTGGAAGACATCGAGGAGGTTAACGTAAGTGATCTCCCAGCCACTCTATAAATCATCAATAAATCATCAACTCTTTTGTCCGTTAAACGATTTAATCTGACAGCCTTACCTATGTTTATAAAAGCATATACGATTCATAAAACTGTTATGATCACACTCATCCTGATGTATAGTCACATACTATTGGCTGTATAGTCACATACTATTAGCTGTAGAGTCACACACTATTACTTGTATAGACACACACATTACGTTGTCCAGTCAGTACTATAACGTGCACAGTCACACGCTCCAAACTGTACAGTCGCACACTTTATGCTACACAGTCACACACTTTATTCCTTACAATCACACAATTACGTGCTTAGTCATACTCACAGTGCCAGCCTCAACACCACTTAGCTTCACACTAATGATTTGACTTCAACTGAATTATAGGACGACCGACATTTTTCATGAATTTCCGGAGGTGTGCGCTAGCCTTTTGCGGTTTCTGTGAGCAGGCTGCCATTAAAGTAAGAGAAATATCGACGAGGAACAACGCAGTTCCAAGTCAAGACCCGTCCTCCCAACAATTCTGGGAAAATCCAGCTGTCCTCCGGTATGTCGATCAAGTCACTTCGTTGGCCGGCCAGTTGAAGCAGACTACCGAGGACGCCCCCGTCGTTGAGGGCGAGGCGCACCTCGATGCTGAAGCCTGCAATCTGATAAACCAGGTTGTGCAAGACATGCGTGCCTCTGGATACACGGAAGAAGAAATTACCCTACTATAGCGCGCTAGAACCCCGTTTGTCATGTGTGTCGCCGAGATGGGTTATAGGATGAACCTCTAGGTAGGCCTAAGTTGCGAGAGCCCGGACCAACCTAGATTACCCTACTACCTCCTTCACTCTAGCTCTTCCTCGACCATTCCGTTACCCCTTTGACCCCAACCTAATCCTAGCCCGTTTTCTTTGATTGTTTTCTTGCTTTAGACCTAGCTTAGTCCTAGTCTCCTCCTCCTTAGAATAGCTTGTCTCGAACCTAGTCCTAGACCGTAGCATACCCTAGTCCGACCTCCCGTCCCTGTGGATTCGACCCGACTTACCCTAGCTACCCTAGTTAGGTTAGCCGGTTTTTTGACGGTTAGGATTCACGACAAATCCTACCCATCAATGATATAGTACTGTCTCGGGCCCCGTCACTGATGACAACTAATATTCACCGTCTGTTAGGACTCACTGACCCGTATAATGGAACGACCCGACTCAAGTACCCCTGCGGACGAAGACACTGACGGTGTGTACGAAGCGTGGGACAGATTCATACAAGACTGCGCCGGGACATTCGACTTGGACGCCGAACTGTTGTTTTTTCCGGTGCATACTATGGGGCACTACGCGTGCATCTGCATCATCTTTAGAGATAGAACAGTTGATATTCTCGATCACCAGACACACGCCCCAGGGTCGCATATGTTCCGGATGTCCAGCATAATAGTAAGTTGCACGCATATGCTTTATTTCACCGCGTCAAAATATTATACTGCTCCCATAAGTGCTGACATTTACTATTAACTAATACTGCATAAGCTGCAAGCATTTATCGACTACATTGAAGAAAAGGGGCTGATTAAGGGCAGTCACATGTCAAAATTTACACATCGACAAGTAAATTGGAATGACAGAGCGCAAAAAAGAACGATCCGGAGTCCGGCATTTTATGCTTGATGCACATGTGCCTGTACGACGGTGCGCCGTTCACCCACCCCGATATTGGGACGAAGCTCGGGAGGCGTTACTTGTCGTTCGAGGTTACGGCAGCCCTCGTACTTGCTGACATGAATGGAGCTCGTGAGGACGTGTTGCCGAAAATTCGTGCTTTCATGGACGACGCGTCAAAAATATGGGGACCAATCGACGCACGTCGTAAGATACGCGGTATCGTGGTACGGAAGACCTCGACGAAGACCTCCACGAAACGTAAGGCATGAATGTGTAGTGAAGTAAAAACACTTTTTTGTGAACATAGAAAAAATCTCATTTTCCGAGTATCTTCTAAGTATCAAATGAATGACAACTCAGTATCATGGTCGCATGTGCGATATGATACAGTCACGCAACTTCTGACTCACAGTCACAGTCAAACTCCTGCAGAGTCATGACAGACAACCACAAATTAAGTTAATCACCCCACATATGTCACCATCCATTTTCTTTCAGTTTAAATAATTCATAAGATGCAATTTGAATCGCCACATATATCCTAAACAAAATATTGGTTTTCCGACGCATGGTTCGTGAAATACATTGTAAATTATATAGAGAAATAATCGTAAAAAAGTTCAAAAAAACGATGTCGACGACGAATGTTAAAAACCGACGTGCCTGTGAAGGGATGTTTGTGAGTCTCAATGAAACATTGAGAAACACAAACACCCACCTCAAACTCCTTACCCTAATTAATTTATGAGGATAAACACCCCACCTAACCCATTAAATTTTCACCCCCACCTAACCTATTCAATTTTCACCCCCACCTAACCTATTCAATTTTCACCCCACCTTTACTGCCTAACCCATGCATTTTCAACCCCCTATTTACTGCCCCCCCTCTATAAATACCAACGCCCTATGTTCACAACTCCACCACTTCAACTTACAAAAAAATGGCAAGCAAGCTAGAAGAAATCACAAAATTGATCGAGGAGTACGAGGGTTTATTGAATACCGCTATGTCCACTGAATTAAAGGCCGTGCAGCAAGCAGCAACTGCAGTTGACACGAGGAACTTCGTAGCGTCCATTGGCGATACACATAAAGAGGCAGAACTGGATAACTGCATCCAGTTCTTCATGAAGAGGTCTATGTACTGTTCCCGCCAAAGGAAGAAGTTCCTGCGCGACTTGGCCAACTTGAAGGAGATGCTTAAAAAGTGCGAAGGTTAAGTATGTATGGATTAAGATGTAGCGTTTAGTAACGAACTTTTTTATGTGTTTTAAGTTCTAATGAATGTTAAAATGTAGCATTTAAATGGTATGCAATGGATGTTTTCCACATTATGTCGTAGAATGTTTTCGGCGTTTAATGGTATGCAAGTATTATATGTTGTGTAAGAGATGGACTTTTTCTAATGTACAAATATTTCCATCGCTATTTCGCTATTTCTCTATTTCCTTTGCTATTTTTCTAATGTACAGACACAAGTTTTATAGTCACACTAAACATGGTTTAGATTTCTAACTTCATTTTGAAGAATCACAGACAGTGTATTGTAGAATCACAGTCATTGTCTTGTACAACCACACTCCCATAATTACAATCACACTCCACCTCTTGTTCTACAGTCACGCACTGCCTACTGTAAAGTCGCACTCATTGCGTTGAACAATCACACTCACTTGTTTCGTGTCAACCAAATATTAAGGGCATGATGTTCCTGTACAACTGTATTTGTATTTAAAGATGATGCATTCCAGAATGAAAACGACTACGTTCCTCAATGTATTCTTACAATCCAAAACAAAACCAATTTAACGGACCCCCGTGCTTTACGACTACGCCATATTAGAAATAATTAAGGTCCGCAATATACGAAATCACGGACCTTGACCATTTCAAATGCCGCCAAGTCTTTATGTTTCACAAAAAAATAAAAAAAGCCCCCCATGATCTACGACTTACACCATATTAGAAATTATTGAGGTCCGCAATATACGAAAGCAATGTCACGGACCTTGACCATTTCAAACGTCGACAACCTTTGTGTTACCAAAAAGAATGTTCCTAAGTAACGGATGATATTCATGAACAATCCTCCTCGGCAATCCCTGCCGGGTCCTCATCCTCCTCCTCCCCAACATCGACAGACAAGTCAGCAATCGGTGGGTACTCAGCAAATGGGTTGGGGCAGTTCCTCTTGTCATGGTGACCCATCCTCTTGCATTTCTTACACAGCCGTTTAGGCTTGGCGGCAATTGCAGCAGCCTTCGCCTTAGAAGAAAGAATCCGCTTCCCACTGCCCTTGTTCTTGGCTTTCTTCGGGGGCAATATGGTTATTTCAATTGCGCTTGATGGTAGGGATTTGTCACGTCCTAACCGATCAAAACCTAACTAGGGTAGCTAAGGTAAGGCGGGTCAAATCCACAAGGACGGGAGGTCGGACTAGGGTATGCTACGGTTTAGGACTAGGTTCGAGACAAGCTATTCTAAGGAGGGGGAGACTAGGACTAAGCTAGGTCTAAAGCAAGAAAACAATCAAAGGAAATGGGCTAGGATTAGGTCGGGGTCAAAGGGGTAATGGAATGGTCATGGGAGAACTAGAGTGAAGGAGGTAGTAGGGTAATCTAGGTAATGCCCGGACTCTCGCAACTTAGACTCACCTAGAGGTTCCACCTAAAATCCACCTTGGCGACACAAACGACAAACGGGGTTACTAGCGTGATATCGGGGCCTAGGTCGCATCCGGGCTCTCGCAACTTAGACTGACCTAGGGGCCGTCCTCACCGGGCTCTCGCAACTTAATGAGGGAACCAAACCCACAAACAAACTATCACCCACAAGAGAAAAGCAAGAAAAACAAGCATATGCACATACTAGTCATTCAAGCATTTCAAGAAACATATGATATGCATCAAACCAAGAGGAAACCCAAATCTTCCACCAACATCTCCAACAATCCCTTAATCATCCAATTAACACCCTAATAGCCTTACTAACCTTAGTAAAGATCTACTATAACATATCTATACTAAAACTAACACTAATAAGATGAACCAAAACAACAATCAAAACAACCATAATGAAACTAACAAGAACTATGAACTATGAACAATACATTCAACAAAGAATCAAACTTTAATGAAAGAACAAGGATTAAGAGAAAGGAAAAGAAGATTATACCAAACTAGAAGATGAAAAGAAGAAGGAAACTTGCATAAATGGAAGAACCCAAAACAAACATCCAAGGTTGTCAAGCTTGAATGGAGATCTTGAAGAATTCCCAAATTACAAGCATTAATCTATGATTAAAGACTAATTACCGACTAATCTACACTAATCTATGCTAAAATAATCTAGGGTTTAGTCTAATATGAAGTGCATAAGCTTAACATAACATGGGAAGGGTATATATAGGGTTTAAGAATGGAAGGAGGTGAAAGGAAGTAGGCGCGGGTGAGCTGCAGCCCATCCCGGCCGGGAAGGGGTGGTCCCGGTCGGGACGGGGTCGGTCCCGGTCGGGAAGCCATGCTCCCGGTTGGGATGGGCCCTGGACAGGAGCCACCTCTTTTGTGCACCTCAACCGGGACCGGTTGAGGCCATACCCGTAGGGGATGAGTCATGTAGGCCTCCAATATGAACTTTTTGGTCCCTCCTTGGTTCTCATGGGCTTCTCACTGATTCTCGGGACTCGGGATCGGGTCTCAGAGGCTCGGGATTGGGTCCCAAGGTCTCGGGGTCGACTTCAAGGCATCAAGTGATCGTTCCTTAGCTTCGTTGGCTCCAAAAAGTGTATGTATTGAATCGGAATCGCTCCAACTCTTCATGAATGGTCTCGGGAACCTGAAACGAGCTAAAGGAAGCATAAGTAGCCCATAAACCGCTCCCAAGGAGCGATTCCACAAGGAAAATGGGACCAAAACACTACGAAATAGGCACTACAAACCGCACTTATCAACTCCCCCACACTTAACCCTTACTCGCCCTCGAGTAAGCACATACTATCTACTAAACTATCCGAGTGGGTATTAGCGCACCCTACGCCAACTCACGCGAGTACACTTAGAGGAAAAGTGCACCCCGCAAGGCAAGTGGGGTCTTGCGACAAAACTGTGGATGCAACCGGACAGAAGATACAAAAACAAACAAGCACATAAACAACAAACCAACAAACAAACACAAGGTTGCACCCAAAGAAAAACAAATACCGCTTCCCTCTAAAAGCGGTGAAAAGACACCGGTTTAGGACTCAAGGCAAGTGACAACGTTCCCAAGCTAGCAATACAAACCAAGGTGAACTAAACCCTAATAGTATGACGATAAAGCAACAAAAACGTTGGTAACTTACCTCGATTCCTCCTAACTTTCTAAAAACGTACTACGGGACGATCGGCGGAGTGGAAAAAGGATGAACCACGGTGGTAGTCGACACTGTAGGTAAGTGAGACCCCGCCCCCTTTAGCGTGAGCCAAGAGGGTCGTCCCATGTCTAAAACCGCCTAACTAGTCCAAGTAAAAAGGTGGAAATAAGCAAAATGAGGGAAGACCGACTAATGCCGCTTTCATCCTTCATAGGGACTCGGTCCTTTGGTAGGCTCTTCACGGCAAAAGTCGGAAAAAGGCTTATTTTGAGAGGTAGGGGTTATTTTTGTGAATCGGGTTTTCTTTTGGCATTTTCTCTTTTCTTTTGCATTTTTGCTTTGTTTTGCCATGCCATTCTTTTTCTTCTTTTCTGTTTTCTTTTGGCTTTTTGTGCCTTTTCTTTTTCTTCAATCTTTTCTTTCTTTCATTTCTTTCATTTTCTTTTCTTAGCCCTTTTTGGCTTGATTCGGCTTTTTGGCATTCCTTAGTTACAAGAAAGAGAGATTTCAACAAATTGCATTTTTATTGTGTGGATTTGTGTAGGAACTAGGGAAATGGGTATGTCGGGACGGCGTCTTCCCTTCATACTCACAAAAAGGGGAGAACTTGGACTAATCTAACGATTCCGAACATGGTCACCTAAGGGACGGGACTCGGCAACCAAGGCCTTTTCACACCGTGGGTGGTCATAATGGTCAAAATGCAAATCCCGTAGTAAATCCCTAGTAAGCTAGGTGGACTCAAGATAAAGGACCAACGAAATCATTGATTTAGGGTCATTCTACTAGACTAAAGTCCAAGACTCGATTTATACAACTAGGAAGGGAAAGTAAACACTCGCACACTAGCCTCTAAACCGGGTTTTCGAAAACTGTTTACACACATGACACACAACAAAACACAAAACAAAGACACAACGATAATGAAAGAAAAAGAGACAAAAGATAACAAAACAAAACAAGGAGAAACAAACACACAAACAACACACACCACCCCGATCATCCAAACAAGCCACCAACCAACACCAAACTTTACAAAGCTCCTCCCGAGCACACATCATCACAAATCTCCTCCGAACATCATAAGGGGTAAAGAGGAAAAAGGGATAAAAGGCGGTACCGGATGTCTTGAAAGCCTTCCAAAGTTAGCGGCGATTAAGCGACCTAAGAGGAAAAAGGGAAGCAAAACACGCACAACAAAACATATATACGATACAAAGACACAAAAGAAAAACACACAAAAAGAAAATCTTTTTGATTTTTGTGAAATTTTTTCAAATTTTTAGGGTTTTTGATGATTTTTTCGAAAAACTAAGAAAATAAAACTAGCGACGATAGAATATTGCTCCCCCACACTTAAACCGAGCCATGTCCTCATGCTCGATCGTAGTGTGCGGAGAGACAAAAGAAAAAGGAAAGAAACTACGAAAATAAAGCTAAAAATCAAAAATAAAGTGAAGAAAAGGGTAGAAGGCGTCCGGCCGGGGTGTAGTCAAGTCACCATGGGCCGAGACAAGAAAAGATATGGATGGGGGAAGAAATAAAAAGAAGGAAATAAAAGGAAATGGGAGGGGAGGGCTAGGTGTAATCAAGTCACCTAGCCCGGATTCCGCCTAAATCCGACTAAATCCAACATAAAAAGGGTGAAAAACTTGTTTAATTTGGATTTTTGAAATGACTCTCGATGTAATCACATCATCGAGAGTCGGGAGCAACATATACCAAGGCCCCGAGGGCCACCATGACATCAAGACACAAAAGTGCACAAGGGGAAGGGAATAAACACCAAAGAAAACAAGCTATAAAAGACGGGAAAGAAAGGATAGTTGCCGTACCAATAGGTTAGCAACTCACTCGCTCCATCGTCTCATAGATCAATATAGGCCCAAGGCTTGTCTTCGTCAATGCTATTCCTCTTCAAACTTGATAGAACCGCATGGTTGAGGTAGTAATGGTGTGAGGGGGGTAGGATTCGATGTGGAACTCGGTGTAAAGGGAAGAGAAATGAGGTGAGGGTATGTAAATGAAGTGTAAGGGTCATATGACATGAGCAAGGATGGGTACGAAGGTTGGGTGGGGGTATACAATGGTTGGGTGGGCTCAAATGTCAAAGAAGAGGCCAAAAGAGGAGAAAAGAGACCATCCCGGTCGGGATGGATGGTCCCGATCGGGATGACACACCCGTCCCGATCGGGAAGCCCCCATCCCGGTCGGGATGACACTCCAGTAAGCTCCAATTTTTGCACCTCCGTCCCGATCGGGACGGCTCCTTCCCGGTCGGGATGGCATATCCTTCCCGGTCGGGAAGCTCCCTTCCCGCCCGGGAATGGTCTTCTTGACCTCCAAAACCCCAAAAGCTACACCGAAGCTTCAAAAACCGACTTCCATACTCACGATCCAAGCTCTATCATTAACCATTCCTCTCTAGGAATCATCTTCACTTCACACCTATGACAATAAGCTCAAATACAACATCAAATTCCCTCCCTCACATCGCTCATCAACAATCCAAATAAACAAGAATTCCACAAAGGCTAACAAATCCTAGAAACCAAACTATACAAACAAACATAAACACAAATACAAGCACAAAAGAAAAGGGAAAAGATATTTACACTAGTTACTCTCACCAACTACGCCTCCATAGCCATCAAGAGCTCGAAGGAGTAAGTCAAATGCCCTAGCAACATCTTCATTTAAGCTCACATGGCCGAGCCTAGCCACATTCAAGAGCTTCCAAGTCGGAGGGAAGAAGCGATCATCTTCATTATGCTCAGGGTTCTCGTGAACTTCCGGGTCTTCGGAACCATGGTAGCGACGACTCTTATGACTATCCGGTAGGTATAGTGGTCTAGAGTCATGCTCGGCAATATGATGCGGGAGATCACACCCTAGGGGTGTCGCTTCTTCTACGGGGTCGAGAGTGGAACTCTTTTTCACCGCCCGACAAGGATCCTCTTCACCAACCGTCTCACAAGACAAGGGACTAGACATCGAGTGCGGTAGAGGAAGATAAGGCATCAAGTTTTCTTCATTGGAGGGTTTAGGATCCTTCAATTTCCCGTTCAAGGAAAGTTCCAAGGCATCTACTTCTTTTTCCCAAGTATTGCGCTCCTTTTCACTCACCTTGTCTATATGGCCTAGAGGAGGTATGTCTTCACTTGGCTTTGGATTGTCTAGTGGTTCATCACGAAGAAAATCGAACAAATCCAATTTTATCGCTAATACATTGGCTCCCCAAGAGTTATCTCGAGAATCATGTTCACTCCCCTCCCCATTGTTGGCCCTTGAAGCTTCAACTTCCTCTATTCTCTCCCTATCTTCACCACCCAAGCAACACTCAACAATGGTCTCTTGATCGACCCTCTCTTCTTCATTTGTAGCTTCAAGGTTGGGTTGACTTTCTTGTGGAGGCACCCGACCTTCTTGCCCAAATGAACCTTCCTCAACATGTAGTGGAGCTCGAGTGGCCAACATCGTGATATGAGCCATGAGTGCATTGATGCGAGCATCTTGCACCTCTATTTGGGCCTTGAACTCCTCCCTAACCCCTTGTATTTGAGTCAACATCAATTGTTGACCCTTTTGCAATAACATCATCATCTCATGTTGGCTCCCTTGTGTTTGGACCAACATTTGACAAGTCTCAAAGTTAGGGATATTTGGTTGTGGGTTATGTGAAGGTGTTTGGTAGTTGTTAGGATGTGGGAACGATCCTTGACAACTTTCTTGGTAACCATAAGAAGAGGGTTCATAAGATTGTTGATGAGGTTGATATGGTTGGTAAAGTTGTGGGTTTTGGTAATTCGCCCCATAGTTGTCCCGTGATGATTGATGGTAGCTTGGACGCGCCATGTCCATAACGTTGCTTTGGTACCTAGGATGAGCTAGAAGCACTTGAGCAAACGTTAGTATCCTAGTGCTTTTGAGGCACTAGGAAGGGAGAGTAACACACAAGAAGAAAAACGGAGATACACAAGGAGAAGAGAACACAAAAATCAAGAACAAAGTCCAAAACTAAGCAAACAAAAGTCTAAACTACGCCGTCCCCGGCAACGGCGCCAATTTGATGGGTAGGGATTTGTCACGTCCCAACCGATCAAATAAAACCGGCAAAACCTAACTAGGGTAGCTAGGGTAAGTCGGGTCGAATCCACAGGGACGGGAGGTCGGACTAGGGTATGCTACGGTCTAGGACTAGGTTCGAGACAAGCTATTCTAAGGAGGGGGAGACTAGGACTAAGCTAGGTCTAAAGCAAGAAAACAATCAAAGGAAACGGGCTAGGATTAGGTCGGGGTCAAAGGGGTAATGGAATGGTCAAGGGAGAACTAGATTAAAGGAGGTAGTAGAGTAATCTAGGTAATGCCCGGGCTCTCGCAACTTAGACTCACCTAGAGGTTTCACCTAAAACCCACCTTGGCGACACAAACGACAAACGGGGTTACTAGCGTGATATCGGGGCCTAGGTCGCATCCGGGCTCTCGCAACTTAGACCGACCTAGGAGTCGTCCTCACCGGGCTCTCGCAAATTAATGAGGGAACTAAACCCACAAACAAACTATCACCCACAAGAGAAAAGCAAGAAAAACAAGCATATGCACATACTAGTCATTCAAGCATTTCAACAAACATGTGATATGCATCAAACCAAGAGAAAACCCAAATCTTCCACCAACATCTCCAACAATCCCTTAATCATCCAATTAACACCCTAATCGCCTTACTAACCCTAGCAAAGATCTACTCTAACATATCTATACTAAAACTAACACTAATAAGATGAACCAAAACAACAATCAAAACAACCATAATGAAACTAACAAGAACTATGAACTATGAACAATACATTCAACAAAGAATCAAACTTTAATGAAAGAACAAGGATTAAGAGAAAGGAAAAGAAGATTATACCAAACTAGAAGATGAAAAGAAGAAGGAAACTTGCATAAATGGAAGAACCCAAAACAAACATCCATGGTTGTCAAGCTTGAATGGAGATCTTGAAAAATTCCCAAATTACAAGCATTAATCTATGATTAAAGACAAATTACCGACTAATCTACACTAATCTATGCTAATCTATGCTAAAATAATCTAGGGTTTAGTCTAATATGAAGTGCATAAGCTTAACATAACAAGGGAAGGGTATATATATAGGGTTTAAGAATGGAAGGAGGTGAAAGGAAGTAGGCGCGGTTGAGCTACAGCCCATCCCGGCCGGGATGGGGTGGTCCCGGTCGGGAAGCCATGCTCCCGGTCGGGATGGGCCCTGGACAGGAGCCACCTCTTTTGTGCACCTCAACCGGGACCGGTTGAGGCCATACCCGTCGGGGATGAGTCTTGTAGGCCTCCAATATGAACTTTTTGGTCCCTCCTTGGTTCTCATGGGCTTCTCACCGATTCTCGGGACTTGGGATCGGGTCTCGGAGGCTCGGGATTGGGTCCCAAGGTCTCGGGGTCGACTCCAAGGCATCAAGTGATCGTTCCTTAGCTTCGTTGGCTCCAAAAAGTGTATGTATTGAGTCGGAATCGCTCCAACTCTTCATGAATGGTCTCGGGAACCTGAAACGAGCTAAAGGAAGCATAAGTAGCCCATAAACCGCTCCCAAGGAGCGATTCCACAAGGAAAATGGGACCAAAACACTACGAAATAGGCACTACAAACCGCACTTATCAGCGCTCGTACAGCCGAGGATCTCCTCTCTTGATCTGCCGTACTTTGATGGAACCTTGTTCATGATGTGCCACGTGCAGCACCGTTGGTGCACTGCTTTGAATATTTTCGGGACGGCTTTTAAAATTCCGGGATCCTGGTCTGTAATGATATAACACGGTTCCCGCCCATGGCCTCCAGAAACCGGGAGAGGACCCATGTAAATGACTCGTAGTCCTTCTTTAATAGCAACGCCCCAAAGAACGTGACAGACCGTTTGTGGGTGTCCATGCCAGTGAACGGTGTGAACACCATGGAATACACGTTGGTTCCGTACGTTGGGTCGAACGAAACTGCATCCTCGAATGCCGCGTAGTTCCTTCGAGCTGCACCATCCGCCCAAATGACCCTGCGTAAGCTCCCGTCTGTATCCACATCGTAGTCGAAGTAGAAATCCTCCTGACTGTCCCTCAAACTCTTGAACCGGTCTATGAACAACTGACCATCCTGCTCGTGGACGAAGCACTTGACGTCCCTCCCCCAGTTCTTGAAATCAACCAACGAAGCTCCGATATTCTGATATCCGCCCGACAACTCCTTGCACATCCTGTATGTCCGAGTCGCCCCGATCTTCAGCTGCACACACAAAATTGCAATTGCATTAGTCGCGCAAGGTTAGCAGTCAACCATACACTAACAACATTGTTGACATACATTACGCACCCTCGAGTTACAAACGATCATCTCCTTGTGATATCTTGATAAATTTCGAGATGACTTTTGAAACTCTCGGTCCTTAACCATCACAAGATCGTGGTTGTGTTCCTCGGTGAACTCTTCAATATAAAACCCCCCGACCATTGCACAGAGCCTAATTCTTGCTCCACATTGCGTCCTCGTCGCCTTCGTAATCCTTTTGGGTTCGTACGATCCCACATACTCTTGCCCCTCATTCTCTCCGGTGCTCGACAGCTTCACCATGCTCTGGCTGGCTGTTTTGCCCTCCTTGTTACAAGCCAACAATTTCTTCTTGATCGAACCATCAAATGATCTAGTTGTCGTATACCTCTTCGCCTCGAAACCAAGATAAAATGCGTAAGCTTGATAAAACTAGAATGCTCCATCGATTTCCGCGAACTTCTGCTCTACGTAAGGAACAATCACTGTGTCTTCCGCTGGCATATAGGTTGGAACAGTAAAAACAAAAAACACTATCAGTGGTTGGAACAATATATTACACACTAAAAAGTACTCCCTCCCATTCATTGGATTCCTACCATTTATTGAATATATGTGAGGTATATTTTAATAAAACGGTAGGAATACAATGAATGGGAGGTAGTACTTAGAAATAGTTAGAAATAATCACAAAGTTCACTTGGAATAGTCACACATGTTGATGTGTACAATCACATGCTATGAGTTGCATAGTCACGCGTATTGAGGTGTACAATCACGTGATATAATGAGTTGCATGGGTTAAACTGCTGTCGATAAAAAGAATCCATATATTACACGCTATCAACCTTGCAACGCACGCATTCATCTCTAACTATAATAAATACTCGACTGTGGCATTGCTCGTATAACAGCATGATTTTACTAAAAACTAGTTAGAAATAGTTGGAAATAATCACGTGATATAAGTTGCATGGGTTAAACTATAATAAATACTCGACAACGCATAAGAACTATAAGTACAATACTCGACAACCAAAAAAAATAACAATAATAAACATAACAATGGTGGAACATGTGGATAATGAATGTAACGTAATAAATATATCAGTCTTACCAGCACCAATATTTGGAATAATACAACTGCAACTTCACATATTACAACTACATCTACAGCAGAAAAGCTACAACGACGTGGAACGTGTGACTGTCTAGCATATTAAGTGTGACTACCACGTTATAAATGTGCGACTGTCCATCATATAGAGTGTGGTTGTAACTGTGCGACTGTCTATCATATTAAGTGTGACTACCACGTTATAACTGTGCGACTGTCCATCATATAGAGTGTGGTTGTGACATTACAACAGTATAACTTTTGAAATTAACAAACCAAACAAAAAAATGGAATTCGAAATGCAAGATACCAAATATATATGTATGTACTCATCTTACCTCCTGCAAGTTGAACATGAATTTTCGACTGGAGCACAGACGAATCTTCAAGAAACAGCACCATTGGAGCATGTACATGTAAAACAGATTACGAATTAGGGTTCAGTTATTTTGCATGATAGTATAAATATTGATTTGGGATGAATTTTGAATTTGAATGAAATGAAATGGTGAGCAATAGGATGAATTTTTGAATTTTAGTGAGAGAGAATTTTGGTGAAAGATTGAGAGAAAGAAAGTGAATTTTGGTGAAAGATTGCGAATGGTGAGCAATTAAGAGAAAGAAGGTAGCTTTTGGTGATGGAAATGATGAAAGATTGAGTGAGAGTGCTCTGCTTTACCTGCTGTTGCTCTGCTCCTGTCTGCTACTAGTCATTCCACACGCAGCACACCTCCTCTTTCTTTCTTTTTTTTTTTTTTTTTTTATTGTGATTAATCTAGGCCATCCATCCAACCCAAATCAAGGGCCATAAACACAACTTCCCAACTTCCCACTTTTACCCAAACTCCCTTGATCCTTTTTCTTTTTCTATATATATATATATATATATATATATATAGAGTAAAGATCAAGTGAGTCCTCTTTTTCTTTTTGAGTCTATAAGTCCTATTTAGAGCCATTGATTTAGATGGGATGGATGGTGGTGATTGAGTCTAGTAATTAAGGTAATATATAACATATTTTGGAAAAAATATAATAAAATCCTCTCTCCTCCCTTAATTATCTCCAACCACCTAACTCACTTGATTATGTTTCATCACATTCAATTTTTTCATTCAAACTCACCCGCCTAAGTAAAACTCTTCATCTTCATCATCCCAAACTCAATCTCTCGACTTCTGATTTCTTTCAAAACACACACTCGCTCATTCTTTCATCTTCAACTCAAGCAAGGCTACACACCCGTGTTACATTGACATATTATAAGTGTTACTTTAATGAACAAATGATGTTACTCCAAGTAATTAATGGTGTTATTCTTTGTCTCATGGTTAAACAATGTTATTATCATCAATTACTCTGACGCATTATATATCGTTCTTAAGAACGACAATCGTTAATTTGGTAATAATGGTTCCAATCCAAGTTATCATCAATTACTTTGATAATTATTTGTTTAAACGCTGCTGTCCTCAGTTACTTTAATGCATTATGTCTGTTACTCTAACTGACGAAAGATGTTACTCCAATAGAACAAAGATGTTACTCTAACCAAATGCACATGTATTAAATAAAATATAGAGTTAATTGTTACGTAGCACAATGCTACTTGTAAAAAATGTGTACAAAATCAGTTATTCTTGTAAACAAAAAAAGAAAAATATTTTTATCATGACCAAAAACACAAGTATTCTCAAAACACAAGTATCCTCAAAACACATGTTCCTCCTTATTTTCTTCAGTGTCTTCCTCAGTTTCCTCATCTTCGTCGTCGTCATCCACTTCATCCTCCTCATCCTCATCCACCTTTATCAGTGTTGTCCTGTTCATTCACATCACTTCCAATATCACCTGCACAAAATTAAACAACGTGTTACTCCCATGAAGCCAATGTGTTACTTCAACTCTTACGTTGTGTTACTCTAACTGGTAAAGTACGTTACTCTAACATCATCATCAAAAACTGTTTCTCAACGTTCAGTGTGTTACTGTAATTGCAATTAAGTGTTATTGTAACGTTAATACATATGCGTTACGCCCATGCAGCCAATGTGTTACTTCAGCTCTTACGTTGTGTTACTCTAACTGGTAAAGTACGTTACTCTAACATCATCATCAAAAACTGTTTCGTAACGTTCAGTGTGTTACTGTAATTGCAATGGAGTGTTACTGTAATGTAGAGCGTATGTTACTTCAACATCGTGACTGCGTTCATAGAAAACAAAACAATATTATTAGTGGACCTCATTGAAAACCCAAATAACAAACATAAAACTATGGAATCAATATCAATTAACCATCAATATGAATCTATGATAATGTAAAAACAATTTCAACATAAAAATTGATGTAAAAAGGGAAGCTAAATCGACATGAATATCAATTAACCATCAATATAAATCTATGATGAATGAGATGACAATGAAAACAATATCAACATGAAAATTCACATAAAAAACGAAGACAAAGCGACGTGAAAGAAATTTAATTTTTGTTAGTCGATCGCCGAATTAAAATTAAAGCAAAACGTGAAAGAAATATCAAAACTCACCATTGTTATACTCGATCAATTGCATTTCAACAGTTGATGATGATGTCGCGTTCATTGAATCCATAGTAACGGGATTTTGAACCCAGATTTGATTGAATGAATGACGGAACGTGATGATGGAAGTATTTTTTTTTTTTTTTTTTTTTTTTTTTTTAGGTTTTGATGAATTTTGCAAGGTGAATGACTGAATGATGAATGAACGTGATCATGGGGTTATTGTTTCCTAAAATCATGGGAGCTATTTTAGGAACGTAATCTCCCTTTTATATTTTTTTTAATGCGAATAATTGGAAGCATCTCGTCCATCCATTCTCATCTCATCCATTGGATGAGATGAGGACTTAAGGACTCATATAAAGTAAAGGACTCATAAGAGCCTTACTATATATATATATATATATATATATATATATGTATACGTATTATAATTAATCGATAATAACGATACTATTTAATTACTAACACTAACATTTTATTTTCATTACTAACATTTTAATTTTGCTACTAACATTTTATTTATCGCTTATTTGATAATGATATTATACCTATTTTATTTTATATACTTAACATTTTGTTATCGCTTTTCTTTTATATATAGTTAACAATTTTAATTCTTATAATAACGATAGCTCAACACTTTTCATTTAAACTTATATATATATATATATAGATATATTTATGTATACGTATTATAATTAATCGATAATAACGATACTATTTAATTACTAACACTAACATTTTATTTATCGAAATTTAACATCTTATTTATGTACTCTAACCACTAATATTATCTATTTATTTATTTACATTTCGTCATAATACTAATACCGTGTATAAGTATATAATTTATAAACCTTTTTCGGATTGAACGCGCTTAACTACGACTACCGCTCCAAATCCGTTTAATCTCTTTACGAGCCACGACGGAGGTGACACCCTTTCGAGGAGCGCCGCCCCAAGCACTCAAGGGCGTAACGCGATCGTGGTCGTACATAGTTTAACGCGTACGATTCCATTTCTAAGATTAGCACGGAACCCGTTGATGCGAAAATCGATATCACATAATCCGTTAGGATTAGTATCGATGGTGTGACGCGGAGGGACACAATTTCATCACAAATCAAATTTTTCGATCCAATAATAACATCTTTTCATAAAATTCCGATGACGGTCTTATAATCGTATAGTACACGATAATAGCACCGAAAATCGAGTTAAATTTAAATCATGCAATATTTTTATTTAACTCGGTCAACCATCGATTTTAAATGAATAAAAACGAAACTGCCACCTTTTTCAAAACGAGCCATGACTCGTACAAGGGGCACTCGACCGAGTGCCATGGGCCACTCGATCGAGTAGCAACCCAAAAACCGGGTAGTAGGTCCTTCAAGGGCTAACTCGATCGAGTCTTTGCCATGACTCGGTCGAGTGGACTCTTTTGTCCAAGCAAGTCGAGCGTTTCTTTTATCATCCAAGCCTCGTCATTTTTTTTACGAATTAGTCGTCGCGTGCAAAGTCAATCACGTGATCCCCTTTTCAAAGCTCATGCATTTTATTCTAACTTTACGACTTTGATTAACGTCTTTTACGATTAGTTTTGTGTCGACGACTCCTTAGTCGTGTCCGACGCGTGACTAATCTAGATGCCAATTTTTCGATATGATAAGTCGGGACAAGGCATCGAGATTTGGGATCGAGCTAGCACCACGCTTAGGTCCCATACGCGAACGTGTATTAAAATCTCTGTCCTTCGTTTAGTACACAATATAATGTGTATTTAATCGAAGTTCGTCCACCTATTTAACTAACGGTCTAGCTTATATTTTCTATTTACGGGTCCGTTTATAGTTAATGTTTACCGTTTTCCATTTCGATTATTCTATTTTATTGCTCATTGTATTGTGAATTCCGGGTTGTATTCCGCTCGTGTAATTTGTAATTTATTTACGAGTTTTCTATTTTCGATGTTTGCCAATTATTGCCTTAAATGAACATCACACGCTAAACAACTCCGACAAAAATTTAGATGCATTAAATGACGTAGCTCACACGTAATTCACATGCTTAGCTAAAATATTGTTCGCATAACATTTAATCATTTTACTAGCGCGCGTACACGAACACGAACGGTATCTTAGTAGAGGCCGCTAAAGAGCGGGCGGGGTTGGGTGTCCTTTGTGGACTTCCCAACACGTACCCTCACCCCTTACTCAAAACCATGGTTTCCGGATGTCCGAAACCATTGGCGCACGAGAGTCATTTGATGCACGATATCCGATAACTCGGCATCAGTATCGTAATTCAAAGGGACGAACTCATAAGCTCTGGAACTAAAAGCGGGCCGTGCTTTGTGCACGAAACGCCCAAGTGTAGAGTGAGTTCGAACGGGTCCGAAATCCATAAAATTCGGTGGCGACTCCAACTACAATTTAAATTTCGACCCGAGATCAATCTTACCACGAGATTCATTCGCCTACCCAAACCCGCGCGTGGCCGCGTCGGGGTGGACTTACGTCATGTCCACAATTTGGCGACTCCGCTGGGGATACCTGATGTACCACTAGTCATCGGGGTTCCTAGTGTGAGACTCGAAAAGAAATCGTTCGATTAATAGTGTACGCGCATTAGTTTAATGATTCATGCATAACCCATTTTTTCCCGGGCCGGTTACTTGTGACCGATGTCCCACTATACCGCGGTGCATTCATAAATGGGTGCGCTAAAGACTTCTATGGCCGAACTCGTGTGGGTTTCGCGGCATGTCCTAAAACCAATTCGGCTTAGGGAGTCCGTCCTGATTTACAAGAAAGCCGTCGTTGTTGGTATAGACCCGATTTTGACCGACCTAGACTTAGTGTAAAGCATACATAAGCGTCATTATAATGCTTGTTTGACTACGTGCTACTTTGTTTCCGTGTCATTTTTTTTCTTCAAAAACCGTCATTTAAAAAATGCATCTTTCAAAAATATCCAATTTCAAAAACTCGGAATGCTGCCAAATTTTAGACTTACGATTTGACTCAAAATAAGCCTATTTTTTTTTTAGCCGGCATGCTTCCCATTTCAAATTTCGAATTTTTGATTTTTGAATTTTCAAAATTCAATTTCAATTTTCAAATCTTCGTGATGCCATTCTCGATTTTCAAATCTTCGAGATTCCATTCTCGATTTTCAAATCTCCGAGATGCCGTTTTCGATTTCAAATCTTCGAGATCTTATTTTCGATTTTCAAATTTTCGGAAATTTATTTTCGATATTCAAATTTTCAAAATTCCAAATATTCAACTTTTCAAAAAACTCGGTCCTGTCGGCATGCTGCAAATTTCACTGGACCGTCTCCCAATTTTTCAAAACGCGAAACTAGTCGCAAACATTCTAACATTTCAAAATGCCCGGTTCTATTGGCCTTCTACCAATTTCAGGACCGTTCTCTCAATTTTCAAAATTCAATCATTTTTCAAATACATTCCTTATTATAGGACCTACAGTAATCCATGTGTCGGGTCTTTTCATAATTTGTCGAAGGTCTATAGCGTCGAAACTCCGTCGATCCTACATCACGGGTTTCTTCCCCATCCTAGTCCGCCTTATTCTAAAGGCATAACCGACCAACACGAGTCATACACTCGTAAATGGAAGGTTCGTCTAAACACTCGAGTCCAAACTAGAAAGTTCCACGCGATCTTTCCCTCTAGCAGGACGGTCTCCACGACTTTTCCTGAGGGAATCTCGCCCGTCTTTCAAACCATTAGTCGAGTCATCCCAATTCAAAAATCCTTTAACTTAAGGGTCTACCCTAATCACAGTACAGGGTCATCCTTATTCAAGTCAAGTCGAGGGTCTCTAGCGTCGAAACTCCGCCGATCTTACATCGCAAGTTTCTTCCCTTACCCCGCCTGCCTTTCCTCAAGGCCGAGTCAACCTTTTACAGGTTATAGCCCTGTAGCAAAAGGTTTGTGATCCTTACATCTAAGGGTCACTCGTCCGACACTCGAGTCTTAGCAAAACCTTCAATCTCACTTGGGGGCTACCCTTCAGCAGAGCGATCAATCACGGTTGCTCTAAGGGTCATGTCTTACACGTGTTGTCTCACGTACCCCACTTTTCAGTCACATAGAGGCCACACCATCTGAGTCTTATAAGAGTCTTTAGTCTCACTTGGGGGCTATTCTCCGACGGAGCGATTAATCACAGTCCCTCCGAGAATTGCACTCTACGTATTTGTCTTAGGAGAATCTAACCGAGTCTAACCGGAGTTGTCTTTCCTCCCGCGCTATTTCATGTGCCTTGGCATGTTTGGGTCCCGAAGCAACATTTCTGATTACGTGGGTATTCTCACAGAGTATAGCATCCACAACCGGGAATAGGGACATGGAAAACACCATTAATGAAATGAAGGCTTTGCTGAAAACAATGGTTAGTAAGCAGGCCATGTTTGAAACCCAACTAGGGTTCATAAAAACCGACCAAGAGGCCATGAATGCTCGTTTAACTGTCATTGAACGACAAGGCCTCAATTCTGGGTCGGTAAATACTGGGCCATTTGCCAAACTGATCAGCACGGTGCATGAGCTCGAACAACAGTTCCACGCCCTTCAAGGGAATAACATTCGTATTGAAAACTCTCGAGACTATACACCCATTAGTGAGAAACTACCAAAGGATCTCAACTTAGAGGGGTTACCCATATTCGAAGAGACGGAGGATCCATTACTACACCTCCGAGCTTTCAAGGCATTCATGGCTATCAAGGGGGTCAAAGCCGACATGTTCATCAATCTGTTCGGTGCATCCCTCGGGAAATACCCAAAAGCCTGGTTCTATAGGCTTAATGCAAAAAGGTTCCCCACTTGGGAAGATGTGGCTAACGAGTTCGCTAAAAACTATTCTGATAATACTGAACTTCAGCCTACCATACGGACTTTAGAAGTCATGGCCCAAGATCCAACAGAGGGTTTCACCAAATACCTTCAACGTTGGCGAGCTGAGAGTGTTAAGCTGGTAGACAAGCCCAGCGAGAAGACACTAGTGGAGGCATTCATCAACAACCTCCTACCCTCCTACCGCATCCATCTTAGGTATGCCGACATTTCAAACTTTGCTGTGCGTACCGAATTGGGGACCAGGATTGAAGACGATCTTCGACATAACGAAGATCTGGGGGAAGCTTCTACCGAAGGCTATACTGGACATCCACTTTAGTCCTTAGAAGCCAAAGACTACTGACAACATCATCCAAAGAGTCCAGATTTGATTTAAGTCCGAGTCTGAGTCCGAGTCTAGGATGTTCTATTTCTTTCAATTTCAAAGTCAGAGTCAGAGTCAACTGTATTCTGTCCTCTTTTCTTTCAATCCAATAAAATCAGCCTTTTCAATTTCTCATATATGATTCCCTTATGTGTTTCCGAGAACATGATGAACACCATCATACACTGTGAGCACATGCACGTGACTATTATAGGCACATCTATAATAACTGCAGGAACTGAGGCCCGTGTTTTCTTTTACCTGTTCCATGTCTGGTATAGAAAGCTACAAAACTACCCTTAGTAGGAGCGGTATCGAATCCTATGGCAAATCTAGGTAGTCTATTAGTTTGGGTTCAAGACGGGAGGCAAGCCCATTTCCCACAATAGACACCCCTCCAATAAGACCGACCAATCCCTACCTTAGGTGTTAGTCTGACCAACAAAAAAAAAAGAAAAAAAAAAAAAACTGGACAAAAAAAATCAGAAGTCCAAGGAAAAAAGCAAAAGGCCAAAACAAAAGAGCTTGTCATGATCAACATCCCTCGACCAGATACGGTCAATCCCTTGACCGGGGCGCGGTCAACTCAAATGAAGAATCCCACGACCGGGGCTAAGAGGTCAACCCAAAAAAAAATCAAATACCCATGACCGTGGTCAACGGTCAGCTCAAGTAAAAGTCCCTTGACCGGGGTACAGTCAATTCAAGATTATCGATGCTCATACCATCAAATAGGGGAGAGACAATCAAGTTGGTCAGCTAACACCACATCTAGCCTTCCTACATTACAACCTTTAAGACCTTCTCGAGACCTTGGCTAAGATATAGCCCCAAATTTTGAGGATTCAAGCTCCATAGGATACCCCTAACCATTAGGGCCAGACATGGAAATCAGATCTCGCATTATCAAACCTACCCCGATCGAAGTTCGAGTCATTTTTACTTGACTTCCCCCTTTCCTACCACATTGCAATACCCTACCCTCGAAGCCGTAGCTCCAAAAAAATCGAGCTCCATATTTCTAAGCATCAAAGCCACTTACGACATAGCTCCACATTTCCAAAATTATCCAAGCCAGTTACCAGCCCCAAACACGGGAACTCAACCTGCGGTCGGCATAGAACATGCCCAAATAGTTCACACCACCTCTGGGGGCTACCCCGGAGAACGCTCACAGTCACAGGATCAACATCCTAACTGTTCCAACCCTTTGATCAAGACATCACTAGGAATGCACCTAGCCTACACCATCATTATGGCTAGTTACACACAAAGCCATAATAAACTAGGTACCATAACATATTATCAAATCCACTGAACTACGTCTTGGTTTGATTTCACTACACGTGAATACGTAGGCAGCCTCTCAACAAGGGCACAACCACCCACATTGACACAAATTCAAAAAGCATCATTGTTCCTATCACGACACTGTCATGTTCTCAATAGCTAGCTTTGTCGTCTTGGGGGCTTCTCTTAGACAGAAGATCTCCATCCACTCACATAATCCAAATGACTTTCAAAAACTAGCCTTCTTTCTATAGAGTGTCCTAGTACTTGGCTCAGTCGAAGACGAGAATCCGTCAGGGACTCGAAACGACACCCACCTTGGGAATGTACCCAAAACCAAAAATTCAAGAGAGCACTAGTCTACAACACTGCTACTGCTAATTCCTGTAGAAACAGTCTCATTACAGACTACTGTATATCCTTCCCATCTCGATGTTCGACCATGTTGTCACTCGCCTAGGCTACGGAATAGCGCAACTTAAGAATCTTGTCATCTTTGGCGGCCCACCCCCCTACCGAGTCACGGTCCAACCCCTTGAGAGTCCAGTCATGTCTGTCAACTTATCCTGTCACGTCCAAAGTTGAGTCTGTCGGTCTCTCTCTTCAAATCCTTGATTTGAAATTTGCAAAACTTAGCCATTTGAGAAAATCCTTTTCGACAAGGTCAAGTTCCAGTCTATTTAAACTGCAAATTTCTTTTCTAACCCTTTCAATTTTGAAAACTTATCTCCTAGCACGTGAGTTGCTTTTAGGACTACGATTTCTAAGTGAAGCAAAAATCATTTTTCTCAGCGCAAGCTCGTCTATAGATGCTAACTGCATTTCCTATATTCTATCTTGCTATATACTATGCATGCTATTTCTGCCTATGTATCTAAAATTTCAAGTGTCAGCTAGTGCTTCCCAACGGAACATCAAAGGCGGTGTTTCTCCTGGAATGCTACATCCATAATGTGATGTGTCGGCATACAGGTACACCCAAGACTTCAGAAGCAAGTCCCCGTGCAGCTACTATACTCCCCAGCGTGAGTCGGTGTTTCACCTAAATATTACGTGCAAATACAGGTACACGGCGGACTTCAAAGGAAGGTCCGACTCTTCACGGAGCTATCATCATCAGGACAGGTGTGACCCTTTTCTTATGGCTGGCGAGCCCCTCACGCGAGTCTAATGGACTATAAACGACCCGACCGGAAGGCTGCCAGGTCGTAATCCTCGATTGGCCTGGTAGCTACTCTGACGTTCGCCTTGTCCAAGCCTCAGTCAGAGTGGGGGCTCTGTAGACACCCGCATTTTGCCTGCTAGTGTCTATAGCAGTTCCCGACAAAACACCCGATGATGATCGGACGTAAACGTGACTTAATACGCTCGAATACGGACTCAGAATCAATAGTATCCGGCGTGGGCATTTAGCGGAGTGAAAATCTCTCAAAAGCGACCGCATATCCAGGCCCAGTGGGCCGTTTCCAATAAAATGAGACTAATTTGGGTCAAAACCGACACCGGAAATAAAACCGTCTTTTGGCGACCGGGTCAAAACCCGGTCAAAGACGAATCCGACACAAAAAACAGCCAAGTTCGCTTCTAGAAGCTAGTCCAACAACCAAGATCCATTCAAAAATGGTCAACAATCATTCCCTATTTACACTCCCTCCTTCCCGACCCACTCGGTCGAGTAAGGCCATGAACCGGCCGAACCGGGCACTCGATCGAGTGCACACGCTCCACTCGATCGAGTGGCCCTAAAAAGGGGTATTTCTTCTATAAATACCCCGTCACCCTAAACCATTTCACAACTTTTTTCCAACTTTTGACACTACAACCATTTACACAACATCTGCAAACCCTAATCACCTTACACTACAACTTCAACACTTTTCAATCATCCATCTACATATACACACACACATTCAAATCCCCGAGATCAAAACTCGTCAAAGACACACACCATAACTCACCCTACATATCTCGACACTCTCGTCGTTATTACGAGTCCGTTTCCGAGGCCATTTTAAGCATGTAGGTTGAGGGTGTAATTCAATCCCGATATCCCTTTCTCCCTTCTTCTTTTTATCGTTCTTATATATATATATGTATATATATGTATGTATGTATATATATATATATATATATGTGTATGTGTGTGTGTGTGTGTGTGTGTGTGTGTGTGTGTGTGTGTGTGTGTGTGTGTGTGTATATATATTTATGTATATGTATTATAATTAATCGATAATAACGATACTATTTAATTACTAACACTGACATTTTATTTTCATTACTAACATTTTAATTTTGCTACGAACATTTTATTTATCGCAATCTAACATCTTATTTATGTACTCTAACCACTAATATTATCTATTTATTTATTTACATTTCGTCATAATACTAATACCGTGTATATGTATATAATTTATAAACCTTTTTCGGATTGAACGCACTTAACTACGACTACCGCTCCAAGTCCGTTTAATCCCTTTACGAGCCGCGACGGAGGTGGCCCCCTTTCGAGGAGCGCCGCCCCAAGCACTCAAGGGCGTAACGCGATCGTGGTCGTACGTAGTTGAACGCGTACGATTCCATTTCTAAGATTAGCACGGAACCCGTTGACGCGAAAATCGACATCACATAATCCGTTAGGATTAGTATCGATGGTTGTGGACATGACATAGGTCCACCCCGACGCGGCCACGCGTGGGTTTGGGTAGGCGAATGAATCTCCATATGAGAATGGATCGAATTGAAATTTAGGTCTATGTGTACTCACCACCGAATTTTGTGGTTATTCGGAACCATTCGAGCGCACTCTATGTCGTAGTGGGTCGTATACAAAATACGGCTCATTTCAGATGTCAGAGTTTATTGGGGTCGTTCCATTGCATTTGATACCGATACCACATTATCGGATATCATGTATTGAATGACTCTCGTGCGCCAACGGTTTCGGGCATCCGGAAACCGAGGTTCTGAGTAAGGGGTGAGGTTACGTGTTGGGAAGCCCACAAAGGATACCCAACCCCGCCCGCACTTAGCGGCCTCTACTAAGAATTCGAATGACTTTCTAATACGCGCGTTAGTAAAACGGGAAAATGATACGCAAAGATTATTTTCCCTAAACATGTGAATGGAATTGAAAAGGGTTTCTAAGTCAATTTAATGCAATTAATTCTACGTCAAAGTGGAATTTTAGCATGTGGGTTCATTTTAGTAAAATAAAATAAACGATAAAAATTGAGAAAGGAAACGACAAACGGTTAGTAACGATATAACGAATAATAACGGTTCGTGCAAATATTGAATTGAATTGAATAATAAACAAGATGATGCATGGTTTAAAAAGATAGTAAATACACGTGATTAATTAAGCACGTGTTGACCTTAGTCGTAAAATACTATCGAATTTAGAAAATAGAAGAATGTACGACTCGTAGCTTTGGTCGTGATGAGGCCACTCGATCGAGTGGTCGATGGACTCGATCAGGTGGACCTTAAAAAGGGTTTCTGCTTTGCGTTTTAGACCGTACTCGGCCGAGTTATTGACCAACTTGGTCTAGTACATAGCCACTCGACCGAGTCACTGCGAGACTCGACCGAGTGGGGGTCGTAATAGACATTCTGACCTGATTTTCGGGTGCCACTCGACCGAGTGGGCTAGGCACTCGGTCGAGTGCCCCCTATACGAATTGTAATCCGCTTGCAAATTGTATTGATTTCGGGATTGCTCTTGATTTTTGTTAAATCGACGGTTTTACCGAATTGGACATAAATATTGTATGATTTATCCTCGATTCGGATTTTTATAAATCATTAATTCGGATAATTATATTCGATTCTGATTTTGAATACTCGTAGTATCCCATATTCGATTATTGAATCGATATGGAATACTAGAGTGAAAATAAAAGAAAATAAATTAATTTTAGCCGTCTTAAATTAATTATTGCGATATGGAGAAATCGCATTAATTAATTTATGTGACTCCATCCAATTAGAGAATTGGTATCGAATCTAATGGATCGACCCTTATTAAATAGAATATTTTTTTTTTTTTTGAAAATCGATATAAATATGTGACTCGAATAATGATGAAAACGAAATAAAATGGATTATTGTTTAAGTTAACTTATTTCAATAATCAAACGATCGGGGTGATGGGATAAGCGACCGTCAACGCGTGTGCAGTACACTTGTATGTTCGGTTTTCCTTATCCCACCATCACTCACATTCGACACAAATCAATAAGTATTTTAATGTTTTTGTACTAATTATATTATCGATATTATGATGCAATGAACAAAATAATAAAAAATGAAAAAAAAGACGCAAAAAAGGAGAAGGACGACGAGAAGAGAAAGGGAAGAGAAAGGGGTTTTGACACCCTCAACCTACATGTTTTTGTCTCGGATCGGACTCGTAATCGTGGCTTTAACACAAGAGTTTCGAGGTGTATGAAGGTTGAGTTTTGGTGGCTCGGGTTTCGATTCCTAAATCTAGGTTTAGGGTTTGCTAGTGTGATGCTTAGGGTTTGATTAGGGTTGTAGATTGATTAGGGTTGTGTAGAATTTAGGATTGTAAAAAAGTTGTTGAAGACGTGTGCATGGGGGTTCCTTATATAGGCAAAGCTATGGCACCCGGTTAGGGTTACTCGACCGAGTAGGTGGCTAACTCGGTCGAGTGGCCCGTTACGCTTGCAGCCGGGCTCGAAGCAGGCCCACTCGATCGAGTGGCCCAATTGGGTTGCACGGGTCCATTGACCCGGACCTTGACTTTGGATGCTTGATGGATTTTGTGTTTGACTTGGACTTTTGATGATGTGAGGGGCTGTTTTATGTATCTCAGAAACGACTTTGACCGGGGTTGACCCAATCGCCAAAAAGTCGGTTTTATTTCCGGTGTCGGTTTCGGCCCAAATTAGTCTTGTTTGACTCGGAATGATCCACTGGGCCTGGATTCAAGGTTGACTTTGTGAGGTTTGTACTCCGTAAGTGCGTTAGCCAGCAACTAATGGATTTGAGCCCGTATCCGAGCGCATAGAAGCATGTTAGCGTCCGATCATCATCGGGTGTTTTTTGGAAACTGACATAGACACCTTGCAGTCAAAATGCGGGTGTCTACATTGGTGTGACGCGGAGGGACACAATTTCGTCACTAATAAAAAATTTCGATCCAATAATAACATCTTTTCATAAAATTCCGATGACGGTCTTATAATCGTATAGTACACGATTATAGCACCGAAAACCGAGTTAAATTTAAATCATGCAATATTTTTATTTAACTCGGTCAACCATCGATTTTAAATAAATATAAACGAAACTGCCACCTTTTTCAAAACGAGCCATGACTCGTACAAGGGGCACTCGACCGAGTGCCATAGGCCACTCGATCGAGTAGCACCCAAAAAACCGGGCAGTAGGTCCTTCAAGGGCTCACTCGATCGAGTCTTTGCCGTGACTCGGTCGAGTGGACTCCTTTGTCCAAGCAAGTCGAGCGTTTCTTTTATCATCAGAACCTCGTCATTTTTTTTACTAATTAGTCGTCGCGTGCAAAGTCAATCACGTGATCCCCTTTTCAAAGCTCATGCATTTTATTCTAACTTTACGACTTTGATTAACGTCTTTTACGATTAGTTTTGTGTCGACGACTCCTTAGTCGTGTCCGACGCGTGACTAATCTAGATGCCAATTTTTCGATATGATAAGTCGGGACAAGGCATCGAGATTTGGGATCGAGCTAGCACCACGCTTAGGTCCCATAGGCGAACGCGTATTAAAATCTCCGTCCTTCGTTTAGTACACAATATAATGTGTATTTAATCGAAGTTCGTCCACCTATTTAACTAACGGTCTAGCTTATATTTTCTATTTACGGGTCCGTTTATAGTTAATGTTTACCGTTTTCCATTTCGATTATTCTATTTTATTGCTCGTTGTATTGTGAATTCCAGGTTGTATTCCGGCCGTGTAATTTGTAATTTATTTACGAGTTTTCTATTTTCGATGTTTGCCATTTATTGCCTTAAATGAACATCACATGCTAAACAACTCCGACAATAATTTAGATGCATTAAATGACGTAGCTCACACGTAATTCACATGCTTAGCTAAAATATTGTTTGCATAACATTTAATCATTTTACTAGCGCACGTACACGAACACGAACGGTATCTTAGTAGAGGCCGCTAAAGAGCGGGCGGGGTTGGGTGTCCTTTGTGGGCTTCCCAACACGTACCCTCACCCCTTACTCAGAACCATGGTTTCCGGATGTCCGAAACCATTGGCGCACGAGAGTCATTTGATGCACAATATCCGATAACTCGGCATCGGTATCGTAATGCAAAGGGACGAACTCATAAGCTCTAGCACTAAAAGCGGGCCGTTCTTTGTGCACGAAACGCTCAAGTGTAGAGTGAGTTCGAACGGGTCCGAATTCCCATAAAATTTGGTGGGGATTCCAACTACGATTTAAATTTCGACCCGAGATCAATCTTACCACGAGATTCATTCGCCTACCCAAACCCGCGCGTGGCCGCGTCGGGGTGGACTTACGTCATGTCCACAACTTTCTCGAAATATAAAACACAAGAGTTGATTTAAAATCAAAATGTTGCTGAAATTTTGTTGCTTAATCGTTCAAATGCCAAATGCTAGCATGAGACGTGGCTTTTATAACCTTACATGAATATAATCTCGAAATGATATAACCTTACATGATATATAATCTAGATAATATAATATCTTATCCTAGGTATATCTTGAAATGATCTTGAAGAGATCATTATTTTTTTTATTTCCTAATTAAAAGAAGATTGCCTCTTTATTTGGGTGGTAGATCTCACGCATATCCCCCATGAAATAAATATCAAATCAACCTTGATACTCAGTTCATTTTAGGTTCCCAAGACCATTCATGGAGAATTGGAACGATTCCGACTCGTTTCCTACACATTTGGAGCCAACAAAGAGAAGGAACGATCACTCGGTGCCTTAGATTCGATCCCGAGACCTTGGGACCCATTCGTGAGCCCCTTAGACTCGATCCCGAGTGCCAAGAGTCGATGAGATGCCCATGAGAAGCAAAGAGGGACCTTTATGATCATATTGGAGGCCTACAAGACTCATCCCGGGCGGGAAGAGTATTTTTCTCGGTCGGGAAGGAGTGCAAGCAAAGACGAGCCACTGATGGGCCGTCTCGGGCGAGAAGGGGGTCTTCTCGGCCGAGATGGGTCCCATCTCGGGTGAGACCATCTCATCTCGGCCGAGATGGGCAACCTGCAGCTCCGCCTCACTTCTTTTCTTCTCCTTATTCATTGTAACCCTATATATAACCCCCCTCTTGTAATCTTATGTAATGTTCTTCATTACCCACTACACCCTAGACTACTTTAGGTTAGATTAGCTTAGATTAGTGTAGATTAGTCCTTAATTAGTCCTTAATCTTAGTTTTACTCTTGTATTATTGGATCTCTTGAAGAATCTACCAAGATTGACAACCTTGGTGGAATTGTTTGGGTTTTCTTTTATGCAAGTGTTCATCTTTTCCATTCCTTTCTAGTTGGTATAATCTTTCCTCTCCTTTTACTCTTAATCTTTCATAGTTAATCAAGTTTTCATCTTTGTTTATGATTGTTGTTCATCCCTTTTGTTCTTCATAATGGATGTTGTTGTTCTTGTGCTTGTTTTTCTAGTTATTGTTAGTTTTCTATTAGATATGTTTGAGTAGACTCTTGATAGGGTTATTAGGGGGATTGGATGTGATT
Organism: Agrostemma githago; assembly: GCA_958450325.1. Taxonomy (NCBI): domain Eukaryota; kingdom Viridiplantae; phylum Streptophyta; class Magnoliopsida; order Caryophyllales; family Caryophyllaceae; genus Agrostemma; species Agrostemma githago. The sequence continues at coordinate 17,700,075 of OY288255.1, read as the reverse complement.
AGGGATGATTAGGGTGAGATGGGTGGTATTAGATGTTGTTTTTGTTGTTTCCCATTTACCTTGCACTCCACATGTTTAATGAAATGCTTGTGAGACTAGAGACGATCAATCCTTGTTTTTCTTGCCTCTTCTCTTGTATGTGTGTGTTTGGTTGGTTGGTTTGGTTCCCTCACTAGTAGCGAGAGCGTGGTGAGGATGACCCCTAGGCCGTTTAAGTAGTGAGAGCCCGATCGGAACCTAGTCTACGAAAGCATGCTAGTAACCCCGTTTCCTTCTTTTTATCTCCTTGACATCCATGAACCCGACCTAACCCTAGTTTCTTCTTATTGATTTATTAGTTTCCTTTTGTCATTAGTTACTTTTTTTAGCCTTGTTAGTTCATGTTATAGACCTTAGCTTAGTCTACATTAGCCTTCCCCTAGATTAGCTTGTCTCGAACCTAGTCCTAGAATCATAGCACACCTTAGTCCGACACCCCGTCCCTGTGGATCGACTCGACTTACCCTAGCTACCCAGCTTAGGTTCGTTGGTTATTATTTGACCGGTAGGATAGACGACAAACACTACCGTCAAATTGGCGCCGTTGCCGGGGACGGCGTAGTTTAGACTTTTGTGTGCTTAGTTTTAGACTTTGTTCTTGATTTTTGCGTTTTCTTCTCCTTGTGTATCTCCGTTTTTCTTCTTGTGTGCCTATTTCTCTCTTCCTAGTGCCTCAAAAGCACTAGGCTACTAACGTTTGCTCAAGTGCTTCTAGTGCATTCAATGTATCAAGGCAACGTTATGGAAATGGCACTTCCTAGCTTCCATCAATCGTCATGGGACAATCATGGGGCAAGTTACCAAGACCCACAATTTTACCAACCATATCAATCTCATCAACAATCTTATGAAACCCCTCCATATGGTTATCATGAAAGTTGTCAAGGATCATTCCAAGATCCTAACAACTACCAAATACCCTCACACAACCGACAACCATAACAACTACCAAATACCCTCACACAACTTGTTGAGGAAGGTTCATTTGGGCAAGAAGGTCGGGTGTCTCCACAAGAAAGTCAACCCGATCATGAAGCTACGAATGAAGAAGAGAGGGTCAATCAAGAGATCATTGTTGAGTGTTGCTTGGATGGTGAAGATATGGGAAGAATAGAGGAAGTTGAAGCTTCAAGGGTCAACAATGAGGAGGTAATTGAACATTATTCTCAAGGTAACTCTTGGGGAGCCAATGTATTGGCTATTAAATTGGATTTGTATGATTTTCTTCGTGATGAACCAGATCTTGACAATCCAAAGCCAAGTGAAGACATACCTCCTATAGGCCATATTGACAAGGTGAGTGAAAAGGAACGTAATACTTGGGAGAAAGAGGTAGATCCCTTAGAACTCGCCTTGAATGGGAAATTGGAGGAGCCTAAAGCCTCCAATGAAGAAAACTTGATGCCTTCACCTCCTTTATTGCACTTGATTTCGAGTCCCTTGTCTTGTGAGACGGTTGATGAAGAGGATCCTTGTCGGACGGTGGAAAAGAGTGCCACTCTTGACCCCGTAGAAGAAGCAACCCCCTTAGGGTGTGACCTCCCAACTCATAATGCCAAGCATGACTCTAGACCACCATACCTACCGGATGGTCAAAAGAGTCATTGCTATGTTGGTTCGGAAGACCCGGAAGATCACAAGAACCCCGAGCGTAATGGATTAGATGATTGCTTTTCGACTCCGACTTGTAAACTCTTGTTGATGGCTAGGATAGGCCACATGAGCATTAATGAAGATGTTGCTAGGGCATTTGACTTACTCCTTCGAGCTCTTGATGGCTATGGAGGCATAGATGGTGAGTGTATCTTAGTGTAAATATCTTTTTCCTTTTCTTTTGAGCTTGTGTATTTGTATATGTTTGTTTGGATAGTTTGGTTTCTAGGATTTGTTAGTTTTTGTAGAATTCTTGTAATTTGGAATCTTCTTGAGTGATGTGAGGGAGGGATTTTGATGGTGTTTATTGAGTTCACTTGTTAGGTTGATAGTGAAGATGAAGTTTTGAGAGGAGTTGTTGATGATAGAAGCTTGGAGCTTGGTAGAGGAAGTCGGTTTTTGAGCTTTTCGTAAGCTTTTGGGGTCGGGACTTTGGACCCCGAGGTTGTATTTGTCTTATGGGTGGAACCAGTATTGATAGAAGGCTTCAAGGCTCGAGGAAGGTGCCATCCCGACCGAGATGGGTGTCATCACGACCGGGATGGAGTGAGCATGGAAACAGGAGCTACTGATGGTCCTTCCCGACCGAGATGAGAACCATCTCGACCGGGATGAGCTCTTCCCGACCGGGATCACTGTCTTCCCGGCCGGGAAGGGCTCCTGCAGCCTCATTCGCCTTTGTTCCTTCATTTAAACCCCACCCAACCACTTTGTGCCCCCACCCAACCTCCCTACTAACCTTAGCCTCTATCATTTGACCCTTACACTTCAATTATACACCTTCATCTCATCTTCTCATCACTATACACCGAGTTTTCCCAAAATCCCAACCTCATTACACCTATGCAAGTCCGGTACTTGAGACTACATTGAAGAAGAGGAATAATGATGATGAATACAAGCAAGGTGCCGATAACGATCATTAAGACGATGGAGTTGATTGAGTTGCTAACCGTTTGGTAAGGCGACTCTCCTTCTTTTCCGTCTTTTGTTGCTTAGTCTTTCTTCGTTTGTTCCCCTTCCCTTTATCATTTTGGTGTCGTGGTGGCCCTCAAAATAATCCACAAGCACGATCCACACTGCTCGCTAGCCCACACCCGGAACACGTATACCTGCCATGTTAAAACATAACAACCACAATCAGTGGGGAGCAACGCCAATGTTCTCCCAGCCGTATAACAGGATTTTAAAACTGTAATTACTATTATAGAAAAATAGTAACAAAACGGAAAACAGTAAAATAGCATATTAAAAATAAGCTTTCAGCGAAAAACTTCACGTAACGAAACAATTTAAATAAAATGGGTTTCCGAAGAAAACATAAAACAATTGCCAACCTGCAATTGAAAATATATCGATAATAATAAAATATTCAAAATGGCGTTATGGATAAGATTAGTGAAGAATCTAGACTTTCACTAGGACAATACCAGAAACTAGCTTCGAGAACTGTAGACTTAACTCATAACAGAATCCAGTCTCTAACTAGGCAACTCAACTATAACAGGACTGCGTGCAGCGAGGTCCTGGTTTAAGTAGTGCATACCCCTCCTAGACAACAAATATGTCTAGTTCAGCTGACGGCGACTAACACGATGCGATATCTAGCTTAAGGTCAAAACATACACTCTCCTGGGCGAAACTACGCCCAGTTCAACGACCAAATGTGCCCCAAATAGGCACACCGGCTTTATAGCTGATGGCAAAAACGTACATCCCAGACTATATTACTCTAAACCCACACTTATCCTTATTCCATAATTCCAAAACAAGCCATTATCGATATTTAAAGGATGTATTCAATATAAACAATAAGAGAACAAAGGGAAAAGAAATCACTTCCCAAAAGAGGAAACTTTCTATTTTAGGAAACTTCTTTTTTTAGAAACCTTACTAAAAATAGCATTATATAAAAATAGCAAAAATATTAGTTCATACTAATGCAACATTTTTAGTAAATGAGGTAGATTTATAAAACTAATACTTTCGGCCTTAACGGTATTAATTATTAAAGTGAGAACATTTGGGTTTATGAAAACATTAAAATATCGTACAAGTGTTATAAAGTCGTTAAAAATGTCTTAAACATTTTAATACTACTAATTAGGGTATTTTCAAAATTTATAAAACTAAAATTCCCTAATTATTATTAGTTTCGACAATACGATTATAAATAGGATTTTACGGCAAACGTCAAATAAAATCTTTTAACGTCTTTTATTTAATTAAACCATTGAATATATTTAGAGTATGTTAAGGGATGATTTAACTCTTAAAGTTTCAGATTTAAATACTTTCAAAATTGCTGGAAAAATAATTCTTTTATGTAAGACGAAGAATTTTAACGATAAAGCACAACTTGTCCGAAAATCAATAATTATTAATTAAAGACTTTAATAAATAGTACAAAAATTACGTAAAATAGTTAAAACATAATTATGGACATTCTGTCCAGCAAATAAAATTTTCCAGAATCATAAAACTCGGTTTTTAAAGCGTTTTCCCGTTAATCGTCTAATCTCGACAATAACGATTAATAAAAATAGTAATTACAAAACGATTTAAGTATTAATATCCAAAAATTATTATTAAACTTAAAAATCATGATTTTCCAGAATAAAAATTTTTCAGATTTTTTCCAAAATTCCAGATTTAACAAATTCCAACAAAATCGTCATTTAAACCCGTTTTCACAATTAACGATTTCATTAATAAACTTATCGTTCCTAACATTTTATTAAGGCACTAAAAATCATAAAAATATATATTAATATGAAATCATCAGAATCACATTTTTTTTCCAGATTCAAACCAAAGGCCAGAATTCGAGAATTTAAACAACAAACACGGTTTTAACGATAAACGATGATTTAAAATGATTAATTAATTCATCCACTTAAAAATTCCGAAAAATTATGAAAACATTCAGAAAATTCTATTTCACCAGAAAGTTTCACCACGCCAAAAATCAGATTAAAATAAAATGTTTAGGTACTAGAACTAAAAATCGGCTTTTAATCGTTTTTGTCCGTAAACGGTAATAATTCAATAATCGATATTTAAAATATCAGAAAAATCCTAAATTATTATAAATTATCAAAAATATCAATTTTACAGAATATAAACATATTTACATGTTTAGGCCGAATATTATGATTTTACAAATTAATATGACGATTTAATCGTTAATCTCGTAAAAGCGATGAAAATACCGAAACATGCAAATTTTCAACTTTTAAAATATTTCCAGATTATATGACATACATATATTGTCAAAAATGAAATATAAAAAAATACATGCAACTACACAATTAAAACCATGAAATACCGAGTAACATCGACGTTACCTTCAATCCAAATCCGAGTCTACGATATATTCGTCTTCTGCGGGACCGCTTCGGAACCTTAAAAAAAACATGAATTCCATGGTATGAAAATACCATAATATCGCTGAAAAATTAAGGTGACAGCGATTGGAAAAGAAATCGATTAATACCTTAACGAAGGAGACGGAAAGACGATTAATTTGGAGATGATAATGAGACGATCAAGACTCAATTTTGAGACAAATATTGGCTGGAATTACTGCTGAAAACCATGTCCAAAAGAGAGGAAATGAAGAGTATTTTCGTTGAATAAATTGGTGAATGAATGAATAAAAGAGTATGAAAGCTTTATGCATAAATGAGACTTTAAAATTGATGAAAACAAGGCTACACTAACTTGATAAAACCAGCCAAATGAAGTGTGTATGGAGTATGAAAAGTTTGTTCTTAATTCACCCAAAATAAATGAGAAGAAAGAAATATCTAAAAGCTTAATCCATGTTATAATATAAAATGTAGTAAAAATATAATGTAGTGTGTGACATGGGAGTCACGGTCCACAAAATAAAAATATGAGTCCAAATTAGTTGTAGATTGATAAAAATAAGGATCGTAAAATTATTAAAAGCATTTCAAAGCAATTCGAGTAAACCTCGCGTTGAAAAATAATTATTTACGAAACTTCGTAATAAAATCGTTAAAGGCTAAATTTTCGTAAATAAAAATAAATCTTAGTTGAAAATATCATATAAATGTGTTTAGACATTTTTAGGAAAAGAAATAATTTAAATCCGAGCTTAAAATGTTAATCATAGAGAAATAGAATTTCTCGCGAATAAATAAATAATTTACGATAAAAATCAAATAAATAGTTTAAAATAATTAAAATATTTTAATATAAAAATAAATATTATTTGACTCGAAAATAAAAAATAAAGCTTGGAAAAATGATGAAACAGAAGGCCGAAACGTGATAGAGTTATGATGAAGTAATAGCGGAAAGGATAAAAGCGCTAGGAAAATAGCGGGTGTTACATGTAGGTTCCGCGATCGTCGTTAAGTTTCGAAAAGCAAGACATCCGGTAATATCCCTTCATTTCTTTCTCCTTTTTCCTTTTGTGGAGTTTGGAGGATGTGTTATGATGGTGTTTGCTCGGGTGGAGCTTTTTGGAGTTTTTGGTTGATGTGGTGGCTTGCTTGGAAGTTTCGGGGTGGTGATTGTTTATTTTGTGTGTTTGTTTTCTTGTCTCTTGTTTTATTTGGTTTTGTTATGTTTGTCTCATTTTCTCTTGTTTTTGTTGTGTCTTTGTTTGGTCTTGTTTAGTTGTGTCTAGTGTGTCAAAAGGTTTTCGAAAACCCAGTTTTGAGGCTAGTGTGAAAGTGTTTACTTTCCCTTTCTAATAATATGAGTCGATTCTTGGACTTTAGTCTAGTAGAATGACCCTAAATCAATATTTTCGTTGGTCCTTTACCTTGAGACTACGGGATTTGCATTTTGACCACTATGACCACCCACGGTGTGAAAAGGCCTTGGTTGCCGAGTTCCGTCTCTTAGGTGACCGTGTTCGAAATTGTTTGATTAGTCCAAGTTTTCCACCTTTTTGTGGGTTTGAAGGGAAATCGCGACCCCCGACTTATCCATTTCCCTACCTCCTACACATCTCCACAAATAAGTTGCAAATTGTTGAAATTCTCACTTGGTTGCAAGAAATGCCTACAAATCAAAATCATCCAAAAGGCAAGCCAAGTCAAAAGAAAGAAAAACAGAAAAAGAAAAAAAAGAAAAGAAAGAAAATAATGAAGAAAAAGAAAAGGCACAACAAGTCAAAAACAAAATACAAAAGAAGAAAAAGAAGTGGCATAGCAACTCAAAAGCCAAATGAAAAAGAAAAAAATGCCAAAGAAAATCATCTCACAAAAAGAATTCTCACCCCTCAAAATAAGCCTTTTGCCGACTATTACCGTGAAGAGCCTACCAAAGGACCGAGTCCCTAGGAAGGATGATAGCGGTAAATAGTCAGTCTTCCCTCACTTTGCAACCTTATCCACCTTTTTACTTGGACTAGTTTTGCGATTTTGAGCATGGGACGACCCTCTTGGCTCGTCGCTAAAAGGGGCGGGGTCTCACTTACCTACAGTTTCGACTAACACCGTGGTTCATCCTTTTTCCATCCCGCCGATCGTTCCATAGTACGTTCTTAGAAGGTTAGGAGGAACCTAGGTAAGTTACCAACGTTTTTATTGCTTTGTTGTCATACTATTAGGATTTTGTCCATTTCGATTTGTGTTATTAGCTTGGGAACATTGTCACGTGCCTTGAGTCCTTAACCAGTGTTTCTTCACCGCTTTGTGGAGGGAAGCGGTATTTGTTTCTTTTTGGGTGCAACCGATTGTTTGTTTGTTTGTATGTTTGTTTGTGTGTTTTCGTGTCCGGTTGCATCCACAGTTTTGTCGCAAGACCTTACTTGCCTTGCGGAGTGCACTTTTCCTCTAAGTGTGTTCGAGTGAGTTGAAAGGGCGTAGGGTGCGCTAATACCCACTCGGCTAGTATTTTAGGTATTATTAGTTTAGTAGTTAGTCCGTGCTTACTCGAGGGCGAGTAAGGGTTAAGTGTGGGGGAGTTGATAAGTGTAGTTTGTAGTGCCTATTTGTTGCGTTTTGTCCCGGTTTCTCTTGTGAAATCGCTCTTTGGGAGCGGTTTCTGGGCTACTTATGCTTCTTCTAGTTCATTTTAGGTTCCCAAGACCATTCATGGAGAATTGGAACGATTCCGACTCGTTTCCTACACATTTGAAGCCAAGGAAAAGAAGGAACGATCACTCGGTGCCTTAGATTCGATCCCGAGACCTTGGGACCCCTCGATCCCGAGCGCCGAGAGTCGATGAGATGCCCATGAGAAGCACGGAGGGACCTTTATGATCATATTGGAGGCCTACAAGACTCATCCCGGGCGGGAAGAGTAGCCTTCTCGGTCGGGAAGGAGTGCAAGCAAAGACGAGCCACTGATGGGCCGTCTCGGGCGAGAAGGGGGTCTTCTCGGCCGAGATGGGTCCCATCTCGGGCGAGACCATCTCATCTCGGCCGATATGGGCCACTTGCTGCTCCGCCTCACGTCTTTTCTTCTCCTTATTCATTGTAACCCTATATATACCCCCCCCTCTTGTAATCTTATGTAATGTTCTTCATTACCCACTAAACCCTAGACTACTTTAGGTTAGATTAGCTTTGATTAGTGTAGATTAGTCCTTAATTAGTCCTTAATCTTAGTTTTACTCTTGTATTATTGGATCTCTTGAAGAATCTACCAAGATTGACAACCTTGGTGGAATTGTTTGGGTTTTCTTTTATGCAAGTGTTCATCTTTTCCATTCCTTTCTAGTTGGTATAATCTTTCCTCTCCTTTTACTCTTAATCTTTCATAGTTAATCAAGTTTTCATCTTTGTTTATGATTGTTGTTCATCCCTTTTGTTCTTCATAATGGATGTTGTTGTTCTTGTGCTTGTTTTTCTAGTTATTGTTAGTTTTCTATTAGATATGTTTGAGTAGACTCTTGCTAGGGTTATTAGGGGGATTGGATGTGATTAGGGATGATTAGGGTGAGATGGGTGGTATTAGATGTTGTTTTTGTTGTTTCCCATTTACCTTGCACTCCACATGTTTGATTAAATGCTTGTGAGACTAGAGACGATCAATCCTTGTTTTTCTTGCCTCTTCTCTTGTATGTATGTGTTTGGTTGGTTGGTTTGGTTCCCTCACTAGTAGCGAGAGCGTGGTAAGGATGACCCCTATGTAACACCCGCTAATTTTCTAGGCGTTGTTGTCTATTCTGTTATGACTCCGTCTTGACTCTGTGATTTTTCTGCCTTCAATTTCCTTCATTTTGAAGCTTCATAATATTTTCGAGTCAAATAGTATTTATTTTCATTAAAATATTTTAAATATTTTATTTTCCTATAATAAATCTATTTATTAAATTTTCGTCGCAAACTATTTATTTAATTCACAAAGAATCCCATTTTTATACGAACTATCATTTTAAGCTTGGATTTGGGTTATTTATTTTTCTAAAAGGGCCCAAATACGTTTATATAATATCTCTAATTAAGAAAATATTTTTATTTATGAAAATCTATCATTTAATGATTTTATTACGAAGTTTCGTAATTAATTGATTTCTTACGCCAGATTTACTCAAACAGCTTTGAAATGCCTTTAATAATTTTACGAACTTCCTTTTTATCAACTTACGACTTATTTTTGACTCACCTTGAATCATTTGGACCGTGACCCTTGTCACACACCACCATTACACTTTCTTTTATAAACATTTCATTTTATAAAATGATTAAAGGATTAAGATATTTGCTTCTCATCCATTAAATTTGATGACTCATGCATAGACTTTTAACTCTCTTATTCATCCATTTTGGCCATGTGTTTTAGTGGTACATCCACCTTGTTTTTATCATTTTTATAAGTCACATTCATTCATAAACTCTTCATTAGTTTCATTCATTCAACCACTAAATAATATTCAAGGCAAAAAACTCTCTTTTCCTCTTATTTTCTCATCTTGGCTGATATTTTCCAGCACTCTTTCCAGCCAGATTTAGTCTCTAATCGAGTCTCGATCGTCTCGTTTTCATCTCCTAAATAATCGTCATTCCGATCCCTTCGTTAAGGTAATAATCGATGTTGTTTTCGATCGTTATTTACCTTGATTTTCTTAGTTTTCTCATGGTATTTTTACACCATGCTTTTCATGTGTTGAAGGATTTTTGAATGATCCCGAAGGCGACGAATTTATAACCGACTCGGATTTTGATTGGAGGTAACGTCGATGTTACTCGGTATTGCATGATTTTTTTTGTGTAACTGCATGTATATTTTTATATTTCATTTTTGACAATATATATATGTCATATAATCTCAAAAAAATTTAAAAGTTGAAAATTTGTATGTTTCGGTATTTTTATCGCTTTTACGAGATTAACGAATAAATCCTCATATTAATTTGTAAAATCGTAATATTCGGCCTAAACATGTAATATATGTTTATATTCTGTAAAAATGATGTTTTTGATTATTTTTAATAATTTCGTATTTTTCTGATATTTTAGTTATCGATTATTGAATTATTTCCGTTTACGGACAAAAACGATTCAAAGCCGATTTTTAGTTCTAGTACTTAAACATTTTATTTTAATCTAATTTTTGACATGGTGAAACTTTCTGATGAAATAGAATTTTCTGAGATTTTCCATAAATTTTAGGAATTGTTAAGTGGATGAATTAATTAATCACTTTAAATCATCGTTTATCGTTAAAACCGCGTTTGTCGTTTAGATTCTCGATTTTTGGTCTTTTGATTTAATCTGGAAAAAAATTATGATTCTGAAGATTTAATTATAAAATGTAATTTTATGATTTTTAGTGCTTTAATAAAATGTTAGGAATGATAAGTTTTATAAATGAAATCGTTAATTGTGAAAACGGGTTTTAAATGACGGTTTTGTTGGAATTTGTTAAATCTGGGATTTTGGAAAATATGAAAAATTGGTACATTCTGGAAAATCATGATTTTTAAGTTTAATTATAATTTTTGGATACTAATACGTAAATCGTTTTGTAATTACTATTTTTATTAATCGTTATTGTCGAGATTAGACGATTAACGAGAAAACACTTTAAAAACCGAGTTTAAGGATTCTGGAAAATTTTATTTTCTGGACAGAATGTCTAAACATATATTCTAACTATTTTACATAATTTTTGTACTATTTATTAAAGTCTTTAATTATTAGTAATGATTTTTGGACAAAATTACGATTTATCGTTAAAATGTTTCGTCTTACCTAAAAGAATTATTTTTCCTGCAATCTTTGAAAATATTAAATCTGATACTTTAAGAGTTAAATCATTCATTAACATACTCTAAATATATTCATTGATTTAATTAAATAAAAGACGTTAAAAGATTTAAATTGACATTTGCCGTAAAATCATATTGTCGAAACTAATAATAATTAGGGAATTTTAGCTTTGTAACTTTTGAAAACACCCTAATTAGTAGTATTAAAATGTTTAAGACATTTTTAATGATTTTATAACACTTGTACGATATTTCAATAATTTCATAAACTCAAATGTTCTTACTTTAACAATTAATATCGTTAAGGCCGAAAGTATTAGTTTTATAAATCTATATCGTTTACAAAAAAAGTGGTATTAGTATGAATATTTTTACTATTTTGATATAATACTATTTTTAGTAAATTTTCTAAAAATAGAAGTTTCCTAAAATAGAAAGTTTCCTCTTTTAGAATATGATGATTACTCCTTTTGTTCTCTTATTATTTACAATGATTATCTCGTTTGAATATCGATAATGGCTTTGTTTTGGAGTTATGGAATAAGGACTTGTGTGAGGTTAGAGTAATATATTCTAGGGTTTACGTTTTTGCCATCAACTATAAGGCAAGTGTATCAGGAATCGGTACATTGGTTGTTGAACCGGGTGACAGGTATCCCGGGAGTTGTGTACATTTTGACCTTAAGCTTAGGCCTCGCAGTAAGTCGCCGTCATAAGTTGAACTGGGTGACAGGTAATCCCAGGAGGGGTGTGCATTGTCTTAAACTAGGGCCACGCATTTATAAGTCACCGCTCTATTATAGTTGAGTAGCCTAGTTAGAGACCGAAGTTTGATTTGTTTGAACTAAGTTCTCGAAGCTAGTTTTTAGTATTCTCCTAGTGAAAGTCTAGCCGTCTACATTACTCCTATCGATAACGCCATTTTGAATATTTTTATTATTATCGATATATTTTCATTTGCAGGTTGGCAAATGTTTTATGTTTTCTTCGGAAAACTCATTTTATTTATATTGTCTCGTTACGCGAAGTTTTTCACTGAAAGCTTATTTTTAATATGCTGTTTTACTGTTTTCCATTTTTACTATTTTTCTATAGTAGTAATTACATTTTTAAAATCTATACGGCTGGGAGAACGTTGACTTTGCTCCCCAATGATTGTGGCTGTTATGTTTTAACATGGCAGGTATACATGTTCCGGGTGTGGGCTAGCGGGCAGTGTGGATCCTACTTATTTATTTTGAATAATTATGTCTTATGGATTGTTCAACCCCTTTTGTGGATTGTTTTAAATTTCGGCCATTTTTATTTTAGGCCTATTGTTTGACTTTACCATTTTAATTTTACTAAGACATAGTTACAGTTAGGGATGGCAACGGGTCGGGTCTGGGTCGGGTCCGCCCGGACCCGGACCCGAAGTTTCAACCCCGGGCCCAGACCCGACCCGGACCCGAACGGGTCCAAAATTGTCGGACCCATACCCGAACCGGCCGGGTCTGGACCGGGTCCGGGTCTACCCGCGGGTCCACCTTATTTATTACAATTTTGTATTATTCATTGTTTCGATGGAAATTTCGTAGAAAAACACGAACTTAATTTCCGAAAAAAAACTACGTAATGTCTTGAGTCAATCCTTACGCATAAGATTTTAAAAGTGTTTACAAACAACGCATAAAAATGATAAAAAAAAAAAGTGTCTACAAATCTCACAATACAACCGCAACGTCTCCCAAAATACAACACAAAGGTCGTCTTAAAAACATTCGTCACAAAGTAATTTATTAAAACAACATATTAAGTGATATATGATATATCACGGGTCGGGTTGGTTAGTAACTCAGTACTCAGTAGGTTTAATTTTCAATTTTTTTTTTTTTTTTTAAAACGGGTCCACGGGTCGGGTCCGGGTCCCAAAACTCAGACCCGTACCCGTACCCGAATTTTTTGGGGAGGACCCAGACCCGACCCATGCCCAACGGGTCTGGAAAATTTGGACCCAGACCCGACCCATTCGGGTCCGACCCGCCGGGTCTGGGTCGGGTCTTGGACCCATTGCCATCCCTAGTTACAGTGTGTTTTAATCCCGACTCTACAGTGTTTCCGCTACTGTATCGCGTTAGATTTTCTAGGGGATTACACCTAGGCCGTTTAAGTAGCGAGAGCCCAATCGGAACCTAGGCTTCGAAAGCATGCTAGTAACCCCGTTTCCTTCTTTTTATCTCCTTGACATTCATGAACCCGACCTAACCCTAGTTTCTTCTTATTGATTTATTAGTTTCCTTTTGTCATTAGTTACTTTTTTATCCTTGTTAGTTCATGTTATAGACCTTAGCTTAGTCTACATTAGCCTTCCCCTAGATTAGCTTGTCTCGAACCTAGTCCTAGAATCATAGCACACCTTAGTCCGACACCCCGTCCCTGTGGATTGACTCGACTTACCCTAGCTACCCAGCTTAGGTTCGTTGGGTATTATTTGACCGGTAGGATAGACGACAAACACTACCGTCAAATTGGCGTCGTTGCCCTTATCCCTGAAGGACCTGGGCCTGGTGTTTCTCCTGAAGGACCGGTAGGATAGTCATCTTCTGAAGGCTCGTGCCCTTATCCCTGAAGGACCTGGGCCTGATGTTTCTCCTTTCAACGCCTTTTCTATCTTGCTTTTAATCTAACTTTTTACGCGCTGAGCCGGAATATGGTCGGCTGCCGATATTTGGTGTAATCTCTATTTTCTTGTCCTTTGAACTTATTTACAACTGTCTGTAAGCTTTGATGAATTCTGGCTTTCTAGACTTTGTTGATCCCCTTTTCTAAGTATTTGTTTTTTGTGTAAGGTTGAATGTTTATCATACCTTGTTAAGTTTGGCTCTGGCGCTCGGCTTTCCTCTGACTTCTGGTCGAAGTCAGGGGCATGTTCCCGGCCTGCCCGGAGGCAGGTAGCGGGACTTAGCGTTCTTATACAAGGTTGAATGTGCTATCAAGCCTTGTTGGTTCGGCATTGATGCCCGGCCTATCTCTGACTTCTGGTCGAAGTCAGGGGGCCTGCCCCCTGCCTGCCTGAAGGTAGGTGGTAGGACTTAGCGTTTTTTATACAAGGCTGAATGCGCTATCCGTCTTAGTTGGTTCGGCATTATTGCCTGGCCTGTCCCTGACTTTTGGTTGATGTCAGAAGGCCTGCCCTCCGCCTGCGTGGGGGAAGGCAGAGGGACTTTTAATTTTTTTATGCAAGGCTGAATATGTATCAGTCCTTGTTAGTTCGTCATTGATGCTCGGCCTGTCTCTGACTTCTGGTTGAAGTCAAGGGGCATGCCCCCTGCCTGCTTGGGGATAGGCAGAGGGACTTATTTTTGTTGGGGGGTCTTTTTTACCAGGGTTCTGCAACAGGGGGGGGCCCTCCTCCTATTGCCCCATGCTCGTTTGTGTGTGAAGTGTAAACTGAATAGACAACGAGTATGAGTCTGATTTCTCCTACTCAAGGAGGATTCATTAAAGGACGAAGTATTATCGAGAACATTTTAATATGCAAGGACCTAGTAAAGCTTTATAGGAGGAAGGCGGTCTCACCAAGATGCTTGTTTAAAATCGACTTACAAAAGGCATATGACTCAATAGAGTGGGAATTTGTGTTCCGAATAATGACTGAGCTACACTCTCCTGAAACATTCGTCAATTTGATTCGGGAATGTGTTACCACTTCCTCTTACTCGCTAAGTTTAAATAGGGAGCTTTTTGGGTGGTTTAAGAGGAATAGAGGGTTAAGACAAGGGGATCCCTTATCCCCGCTGTTATTCACAGTATGCATGGAGTACTTATCGAGACTCTTGAACTATACTACCTCGACTATGAAATTCAACTTTCACCCGCTCTGCAAGCAAATGCGACTAAGTAGCTTGATGTTCGCGGACGATTTACTTCTCTTTTTCAAAGGGGATATTGACTCTGTTATTGTGATCCTTAGAACCTTCTCTACTTTCTCTAAGGCATCAGGTCTACAAATGAGTAATGGCAAGTCCAACGTTTATTTCAATGGCGTTAGTAATGGACTTCGGGAAGAGATAACTCATATTTCTGGATGCAGTGAGGGTACGCTCCCATGTAAGTATCTTGGCTGGAGTGCCTATTAAACCCGGGAAGCTTAGCATTAGTGATTGCCAACACTTCATTGATAAGATTCTGGAAAGGATAAGGGGCCTAGGTACGAGGAAACTCTCCTACGCCGGAAGATTGACCCTTGTTAAATCGGTGTTTAAGACTTTACATTCCTATTGGGCGTCCATTTTTATTTTGCCTAAATGAGTTATTGCAAAAATTGAGGCTACCTGTCGAAATTTCCTATGGGATGGTGGAGCTTCCTTCTCTAAGTCTCCAACGATTTAATGGGAAAAAAATTTCAAGGAGAAGAAGGAGGGCTTGGACTGAAAGTCGAGAGCATTTGGAACAAAGCTCTTATTGGAAAACTAGTTTGGTGGATATACTCGAGTCCTACCAAATTATGGGTCCAATGGGTGCAAACTAATTACCTCAAAGGAAGAGCATGGGCGAACTATGATCCTCCTAATGATGCGAACTGGGCGTGGAAGAAAATATGTAATGTTAAAACACCGCTAAGGGATGCATACGATCAGGAAGAATGGAGAAACAGCACCGACAACGAGTACGCAGTGATGAAAGGATATAAATGGCTGATCCAACCTGCTAATGTTGTCGACTGGAGTCACCTTATTTGGAGCAAGTGGGTCACGCCCAAGCACAGTTTCGTCTCATGGCTATACTACAATAAAGGACTCAGGATCAAAGAAAAGTTATACAAGCTGAACATCAGTTCTGATCCTCGATGTTGCCTTTGTGATCAAGAGGATGAAACAATGCAACACCTTTTCTTCTACTGCCCTTACAGCTCACGAATTATCCAAGGTCTTAGGGAGTGGACGAGGACTGATATTTCATTGAATAATGATCAAGCTTGGAGAAGACATAGGAGGTATTCAAGACTCCGTGTGGGCATTCTTAATGGAGTTATTTGCGGTGCAATTTATCAAATATGGATGTAAAGAAATAGCTGCAGAATTGATCATAAAATGCTACGACCGGAGAGATGTGTCCTGAAGATTATATAGGAAGCGAGATTGAGAATTAAGCAATAAATTAATGGGAAGATTTCAAATAAGGATAGGAAATGCCTTGAAAGAATTATGTAAGTTGGGACGGAGCCGTTGAAATTGTTTTTTTAGCGTTCTCCGTCGTTTTTAGGGAACTTTAAAAAGAAAAAATCCTACAATTCTGACTAAGCATAGTATTTCTTCAGAGTGTCCACGTTCCAATGCGCTGCAGCTCTTGGCCCTCGGCGTTGGCAACTCTGTAAGTTCCTGGGCCCATGATCTGGGTAACCTGGTAGGGGCCTTCCTAGTTGGCACTCAGCTTGCCTTGTTCTCTTGCTTTCCCTACTGCCTGGGTTTTTCGCAAGACTAGGTCCCCTACCTGGAAACTCCTTGCACTTACTCTCCTGTTATAAACCCTTCTCATTCTCTGCTGATAGGCTGCGATGTTAAAACTAGCCTCCTTCCTTACCTAGCTTACTAGGTCAAGGGCCTCGATCATTGCTACTTCATTACTAGCTCTATCAAATCGCTGAGACCTGAGAGATCAGATGGGATCCGTGCTTCGATTGGTAGCAGGGCCTCTGCACCGTAGACCAGCACGAAGGGGGTCTGTCCTGGGGAATCCTTCTTGGTGACGCTCGGGAGATCATCCGCCCACCTTTCCTTGAGGTCATCTACCATTTTCTTCAATCCATTCAGGATTTGCTTGTTTGGGGCTTCGGCCTGGCCGTTGGGGGTGGCATACGGCAGAATAGGCGACTGTGATCCCATGACCTTCCAGCCAGGTCCTCAAGGGGTCGTTGTCAAATTGCCTGCCGTTGTAAAAAACAAGTACCTTTGGCAGACCATATCGTGTAATTAAGTTCCTCCAAATGACCTTTTGGACCGCCGGCTCCGTGATATTCGAGACTGCCTCTGCCTCCACCCACTTGGTGAAGTAGTCGATCGCTACGATGAGGAATTTCCTGCCCCCGGTTGCGACGGTGAAGGGGCCGAAAATGTCCATTCCCCACTGAGCAAAGGGGATGGGGGACAGGATTGGCCGGAGGTCTTGTTGTTACACCCCCGTATTTTTCAAATAGTGGTAAAATTTTAAACATTTATTTAAACCAAGTTTAACGCTTGAAAAATCATTTTCGTGAATAAAATATTTTATTTTTGTTAAATTAAAACTTATTCTGTATTTAAAAACGTGGAAATTTATTATCTTTCGTTAAAGTTTAAAACTCGAAAATATATTTTTATAATGAACCATCGTTTTGACATTTTCTCGTCTCGTAAAAATTTAATAATTTATCAAATTCTTAAAATAATAATTTACTTATAACTATTGTCCCATAAAACTATTTAACATCTATTTTACTTACCATCTCAGAAATTCATTTTTAAAAATAAATTTTACGGTTTCCATTATTTTTATTCTGTAATCTTATATTTCAACTTTTTAAGAAAGAAAGAAAGACGTTTACATGAGAAGCGGAACTCGGGGAACGTGGGCCTCCTAATTTTCTCCCACGTTACCTCCTATACTACATACTATTGTTACACACTACCAACACTACTTTTACTACCCAATGACACCAAAGGAACCTACATTACACTTATACTAATCTACTCCTACACTAGCCACTATATATATATATGTACTATAACCACCTATATTACTTAAGTTACTTACTACGTACTTCCTACTCTACTCTTTACTACATATAACTACTATACTCCATACATATTACTCCGTATGTAGTACATACAACATCGATTACACTACAACTATTCCTATATATACTACATACTACGGAGTAGGCAGTACTATATTACGTACTACTTCTACTTACTATACTATGTTATATACTATATTTATTCCCTTGTCTTTTTTTATAATTGGAGCATCGGGAATGAGGAGCTACCCAGTATTTGACGGGATCACTTTTCTAGTGCCGTATTTGGGTCAAATTATTTCGACAGAAAATGTTTTTAAAAGGGGGAAGGAGACGACTTTCCTAAAGTAGACGATATTATTGACCCAGACGATCTGTAATTCTTAATAACGTTAATAAATATCCGTAATAGCTATTAAAGTAACCAAACTTTCTTCTAACAACATTTCTTATATATAAGTATATTATATTAGTAATTTAATAAATTACTTATTTAAATATTTAGGCTTATTTGTATGACTAAATTACTTATATATATAAAAATGTTACGTGATATTTATTTGTGTTACCTTTATATTTCTTTTTATATGAGAAATTGAGAAAATGAATAAAAGAACTTACAAAAATAAAATTACTTATATCATTTTATTGATTTATTTCTATTTTACTACGTGTATTTATTTTATGAACTATATATATTTTTATGTATTTTATATAATTGTAAATTCGGTCATATATTTAATTTTATTTAGTACTTTTACATTTGTTTATATATTATAAAAATGGAGTAGATTAGTAACCTACAAAATCTTATTTTAATAAAATTTCACTTATTATTTTATATAGGTTATAAATTTATAAATTTCATTTTCTAAAATAAATGGATTTTTTTTATTCCAAAAAATTTACACGACATTGATAAATAGTTAAAAAAAATGATTTCACGTCAAATTTTGTAAATCGATTAAGTACGACTTAATTTATATTTTTCAGAAACTTCTATATTTTCCAGAAACTATAAATTTTAAAACAGTATTTTATTATTATTCTACATTAAATGTTATTTTTATATAAAACTTCATTTAAAAGAATTTACTATTTTAAAAATATTATACGATGTTTGGGATATAATGTTTCGGGTGACACTTGAAGATTAAAGTTGTAGACACCCACATTTTGACCGTCAGGTGTCTATAGTAGGTCCCACCACCCGATGATGATAGAACGCAAATATGCTTTAATGGACTCGGATATGGGCTCGAAATCATGGACATTTGGTTTAGGCTTATTACGGAGTACAAATCTTACAAAACCGACCTCAAATCCAGGCCCAGTGGGTCGTTTCGAGTCAAATGAGACTAATTTGGGTCGATTCCGACACCAGGGGTAAAACCGTCTTTTAGCGACCGAGTCAAAACCCGGTCAAAAATATTCCCGAGACACACAAGTCAGCCGTGACACCTCACGTGGCTGATTCGGTCACCAACACTACAAAAAATCAGCTTCAAAAAATATTAAACAAATCCGTTTAAGGATAGAATTCGATCTCAAGCAGGAATTCTATCCGGAAACCGAAACAGTTCACAAACCGAGCTCAAATACTCGGCTAGAACTCCCCAAACAGTGGAAACACTCCCCCTTCAGCCGAGTTACTTGGCTTCTCCACCAAGAAACGAGACTTTCGTTCCCTTTCGAACTCTCGTGTTTCCTATCCAAACCGGTATTTCTTGTCATACGAACAAGGCTACCTCCACTCCTATAAATAGGACCTCCCATTCAACACAAAAGGACTATTTTAATATATTTTAATATGGGTCGTTCGTTACATATTTTTTATTTCTAATAATCGATACTAAAAACTATTTTTATATAACGTTCTTAAAATACGATATCGATTCTCTAATCGAATATCGTATCTAACAAGAACTAAATTAATTAATTCTTGTTGATGCTAATAAAATTGTTACATCTTTTTTTAAACAAAATTCGACGATTTTATACGCGAAGAGAATTAACATCTTTTTCGTTCAAAATTCTTTTCTTTACTTTTCGTTCAAAACAAACTTTTTTTCAAAACTTTTTCTAAAATCATTCCGACTATTCCATATCGATTTCATAATCGAATATCGAATACGACGAATATCGAAAATATAAATCGAGTATAAATTAATCCATATTTGTACACGATTTATAAAAATTAACGATTTTTCGACAAACAAAAAAAAAACCGGCAAACCACCATGCGGGTCGCGCGCCTGTCAGGCGACCCGCCCGGCGGCCTGGTTTCCTGGACCTTCTTTTTTTCGTTTCCTCGCTTTTCTATTTTTTATTCTTTTCGAACCTTACATAAAAAGTGACTTTCGCGACATATTTCGATAAATACTTTTTTGACCTCGGTCAACACGTGTTAATCCATCACGTGTCATTAAATCTTTTCTAAAATCATGCATATTATTTGTTTATGTCTTTATTCGATTTATTCAAACGTTACTAACTCGTTTTCTCGTGTTTGTAGCAATTTATTTCATCTTTGTTTTATTAGACTAAAACGAACTTCATATGCTAAAATAACTTTGACGTTATTAGTTTAAGATGCATTAAACGACTTAGCAACCCATTTATTTATTTATTTTTCTCACATGCTTAGGAAAATAATGTTTGCATATCATTCAACCGTCGAACTAACGCGTGTACACCAAAAACGAACGATATCTTAGTAAAGGCCGCTAAGTGCGGGCGGGTGTGGACATGACGTAGGTCCACCCCGACGCGGCGAAGTGCGGGTTTGGGTAGGCGAATGAATCTCGTGGTAAGATTGTTCTCGGGTTCGAAATTTAAGTCAAAATGAGTCGCCACCGAATTTTGTGGTTATTCGGAACCATACGAGCCCACTCTATGTCGTCATGGGCTATACACAAAGTAAGCCCACTCCGATTTCAGAGTTTATAGGGCTCGTCCCTTTGCATTGCGATACCGATACCATCTATACCGGTAATCGTGTAAAGAATGACTCTCGTGCGCCAAGGGTTTCGGACATCCGGAAACCAAAGGTTCTGAGTAAGGGGTGAGGGTACGTGTTGGGAAGCCCACTAAGGACACCCAATCCCGCCCGCACATGGCGGCCTCTACTAAGACACCGTTCGTGTTCGTGTACGCGCGCTAGTAAAATAATTAAATGATATGCAAACAGCGTTTTGTCTAAGCATGTATTTTGCGTTAACTACGTCATTTAATGCATCTTATTATTGGTCGAAATGGTTTAGCATGCGAGGTTCATTTATAAAGCGTAAAAGCAAGTAAAATAAATGAAGCTCGAAAGGAAATAAAAGCGTACAAGATACACGGGCGGAAATACAACCCGGAATTCACAATACAACATAAACGAAATAACATAAAATAAAGGTAGAACGGACCCGTATGAAAACTAGACCGCGAAGTATGTAGATGGACTAACCCCGCTTAAATACGTATTATGTTACGTATTAAACGAAGGACGGAAATATGAGACTGTGGCGTATTACTAGCCTAATCTCACATCCCGTAGTCTTGTCCCGACTTATCACGTCAAAGTGGTCAAAGTCGTTCTACGTGTCGTGATGTGTAGGTTTTGAAAAATGAGGAGGGTCATGCAATGGTCTAAAAGTCGATAAAGAACGGGGCTCGAAATATGTGTCCAAGCCCTCGGGTTTGCGTGTTATGAGACCCACTCGATCGAGTCATTGACTGACTCGGTCGAGTGTGTCATTAGCGTGGCTACTGACCACTTTTTGGGGTGCTACTCGATCGAGTGGCCTATGGCACTCGATCGAGTGCCCCCTGTACGAGTGATGGCTCGCTCGGTTTTATGACTTGAAATCGGTTATCGGCCAAATCAAATACAAATATCGCACGATTTGTATTTGACTCGGCCTCCGGTACTATAATCATGTATGAACGATTATAATACCGTCACCGGAGTTTTTTGAAAACGTTTGTGTTAGATTAAAAGAATTTGAATTGGTGACGAGATGTATCCCTCTACGTCACGACATCGAAACTAACCCTTTCGGGTTATGTGATGTCGGTATTCGTGTCAACGGGTCTCGTACCAATTATAGAAATGGAATGAAATTCGTTCAACTACGACCGTTTGCGATCGCGTTACACCCTTGAGTACATTGGGGCGGGGCTCCTCGAAAGGGCTCCACCTCCGTCGTTGCTCGTAAAGGGATTAAACGGATCTTAGGCAAACATCGTAGTCAAACGGATTTTAAACCGGATTTTGATACTAGTTTTATATATACGCGGTATTATTAATATAATGACGATAAAACGATATAAAACGAAAATATAAAAGTATAGAAATGTTAGTGTTAGTGTTGTGACGATCATGATTACAATACAAAAATATGATGAATTAAACGGAAATAAAACGAGACAAAAGAGATTAAAACGGGGTTTAGGACACCCTCAACATACATGCTTAGTAAGGACCTCGGAAATGGACTCGTGAATAGCGACAAAGCTTGGGAGTATCGAGGATGTACGTGAGTTAGGGTGTGTATGGGTGTTGTGTCGGTTTCCGAGGTATAAATGGCTCGGATTTTGATGTGTTTTGCTTAGGGTTTGTAGTGTAGGTATGTAGGGTTGTAGTAGGGTAAAAGGTGACTGAAGTTGTAGGGTAAAAGTGAATGAAAAAATCTGAAATGCATGGGGATGTCGTGGGGTATTTATAGGCATTACCCCACGACATAAGGGCACTCGATCGAGTGGCCCTAGTGCACTCGATCGAGTGCCTATGCAAATGGGCCTTATCCAGTTCAAGGCGCCCCACTCGACCGAGTGGGTCAATCCACTCGATCGAGTGGATCAGTTGGGCGAGAAAAATAAGGAAGACTTGGTCTTGTTTGTTTTGGTTGCTTTTTTTGAATTCAAATTTATGCGCCAACTAATCTTAGCTGATTTATGAGACGGTTTCGCCTTTGACCGGGTTTTGACCCGGTCGCCAAAAGACGGGAAATATTTTTGGTGTCGGTTTTGGCCCAAATTAGTCTTATTTGACTCGGGACGATCCACTGGGCCTGAATTTGAGGTCTGTTTTGTGAGATTTTTTACTCCGCTAAAAGTCCATGTCGGATATTATGAATTCCCAGCCCAAATCCGAGTATACCAAGTCACGTTTGCGTCCGATCATCATCGGGTGTTTTTCGGAGACTACCATAGACACGTGGCAGTCAAAATGCGGGTGTCTACAGAGCCCCCACTCTGACTGAGGCTTGGATAAGGCGAAAGTCAGAGTAGCTACCAAGCCCGCTAAGACCTGGTAGACTTCCGGTCGGGTCGTTTATAGTCCAGTAGACTTGCGTGAAGGGATCGCCAGCCATAAGCAGAGGGTCATACCTGTCCTGATGATGATAGCTTCGCGGGGAGTCAGACTTGTAGCACAAGTCCTGGGCGCGCCTATGCGTGGGCCCATCCCGTATTGTTTTGGGGAAAATGTCGCCTTGGGTGTTCCGCTGGGGAAATATATGAGCTGTACGGGCTTGCTTTCAAAGCCTTGAGTCGTACCTGAGCTGATGGTGATGCTCCGTGGGGAGTAAAGCTTGCCTCTTCTGGGGAGTAGGTGTACCCGTATGCCGATACATCGCACTTGGGATGTAGCACACCGGGGAAAAGCTGACTCCGTTGGGGAAATTGTTTCACGGGGACTTGCTTCTGAAGTCTGGGGTGTACCTGTATGCTGACACATAACAACTTGTACGTAACACATAGGTAAAATGTTGACTCTCGCTGGGGAGAAAAAGATTGAAATTTTTTTTTGGAAGGACAAAATTTTTAACGCGAAGAAATTTTTATCAAAATTTTTCTTTTAGAAAATCTTAGGAAAGCTCGGGACAGCTTGATTCCTATTCTGGGTTCAAGTTTGAAATCAGGCCTGCGCGCGCATAGGGCCCAGCTTGCTGAGGAGGCAGGGTTGTTAGGTTTTCTGTTAGGTTTCCTCATTATAAATATGAGAATCCCTGCTTCAGTTCTCTGCATCTCAACTCAAACTCTTCTTTTCCTTCTCAAAATCTTTTAGACTTTCAAGAAAGTTAGAAATCTCCGCTATGGGTATCGATCATTTGACGGCTATGCTTCTCGCCTGGTCCCAATACTTTCGGGACGAGGAGAAAGTCCGGCTAACTCAGATGGGGATAGTCAATTTATTCCCTTTTCAACGTCTGATAGTCGACTCACATTTTCTGGACGCCTGTCTGTCGTTTTGGGATACCACCCATCACGTGTTTGCATTCCCGAGGGGCGAGATGTGTCGTTTGCCCGAGGAGATTGCGGCCATAGGCGGCTGGGGTCTTGCTGTTCAGCCCGCCATTCCCCCATTCTACCCGGATCCGAGGAGGAGATTAAGGGAGTTTTTGGGTTTGTCTCATGCTGAGGCAAACCGAATGGTGCAGGGAGATACCGTTTCCCTGTTTGATTTGGCCGATAAGTTCATGAACCCACGGGACGTAAGGGCCACCCCTGCTCATAGGCGTAGGGCATTCGCCTTTTGCATGCTGCATTGCTATGTCTTCGAGGGGCTGATGGAGCTTGACTCATGCAGGGGTCAAATCAGGCTAATTGGAGTGGTTGACCAGATGGAGACTGGTCATAGCCCTGCTTGGCTAGCCACTGGAGAGATTATCATGGGTCTGGACGCCAGACGGCTTGACCCAACTCGACCTCTGACGGGGAGTACCCGTTTTCTTCAAGTATGCACCTCGAATTTTTTTTTTTGTGCGAAATTCTTGAAGTACGTAAGTCACTCGATCGAGTGACACTCTTACGGAGCTACTGCCCGTTTTCAGAGGGCTAACTTGATCGAGTCATCTGCTGCACTCGATCGAGTGGACCCTGGCGAACCATTCCGTTGCTTATAAAATTCATGCATTCTTTTCAGATATGGCTGTGCGGTTATCGATCATAGAGACCCCTCCAAGCATTTTAATTACCGGAGCAGTCAGATTAGCTCCCGAAGGCGGAAAATAAGCTCGAGTCATCGGATAGATCGAGCTTACTGGGACGAGGAGTTGGTATTCCATGGAGGTCCTTTGATCAGGTGGACCGTCGCTTGGTGGTTTCTTTCAAAATTGACCGGACTGGCTAAGAGAGACCAAGCCCGGTACCTGACGATCCTGTCCTTAGACTGGACAGTTCACATTTATCCGGACCGTCTCCTAAGGCAGTTCGGTTCGTCTCAACGCATCCCTGAGACGGAAGCCATTATCAGCGTCCCGCTCCAATTGACGGACGCTATGTGCGACACCTGGTTGCAACGATGGTTCACTCGTCCCACATGGACGGTACCTAGCCCTTGCCAATCCGGTTGGGTGTCACGGGCTTATCAGAAGTGGACTTCTGAAGAGTCCGAGGAAGCTCGAAAGGCCTTGAAGGTTGATGAGGCCATCGAATTGGTTCAACGTGAGTCGGCGAAGGACAACAGGGACTTCTTTACCGGGGAACACATTCCTGAGACCACAGTCCGGGGAGAATCGGGTCTTAAGTCACAAACTAAGACTCGATCTAAGGAAGTCGGTTCTAGCAGCACTCGAGGGCAGACTGACTTGGAACGACGACTTGGGCCGAGGTTGGCGGTCCGGGACCGACTTGGTCCGCGTGACCGGCTCCCTGAGCCCGTCAGGGGTCGACTTGGGCCCATTGATATGACAGGGGAGTCGGGCTCAAACACTCGAGCCCGAGCTAGAGAAGTTCCTGTGGTGATTCGGGAACGCTCCCCTCCGCGTCGTCGTCAGTGGACGACTAAGGAGGCTAAGGACAAAGGGAAGGGCAAGATGCCCTAAGTGCCAAGTCCTTTAGCTTTATTATTATTTAAGTATTATTATTATTTTTGTTGTGTGCCCTTTTTTTTTGTATTTATTTTTTGAATTCCTGCACTTTGTAATTTTCCGAGTTTATCGGGATTTTTTTTTGAATTAATAAAGGAAGTTTATTATAAAACCGCTCCTGTCTTTTCTTGATTGCATTGGTTGTGCCCTTTTGAGGGGTTGCCTACGTATCCGCGATTAGCAGAATCAAACCAAACGTAGTTCAGGCATAGGAAATTTGCAATCTCGAATTACACCAAGACTATTGGTTCAAGATGTTTATGACAGTAGAATAAGTAATTCTAGCTAATTGACTTGCTTTTTGTAAAAAAAATGATTTTGACAAAATTTGCTAATGACATTGAGAAATGGCTAAGGGTAGTAACGCTTTAGCTGGTCCAGGTTGGTTGGGTTGACAAACTCGTTCCCGTCCAGGTTCGTCAGCATCACTGCTCCCCCTGATAGGATTTTCTTCACCAGATATGGCCCAGCCCAATTGGGTTTGAATTTTCCCCTCGGGTCAACTGGTAGTAGAGCTCGAATAGACTTAAGGACTAGATCGCCCTCCTTAATGTTCCTGGGCCTTACCCTTTTGTTGAAGGCCCGTTGGATCCTCTTCTGGTAGATTTGGATGTTATTGAGGGCACGAGACCGTCGTTCGTCTAGTAGAACCAGTGAGTCATATCGTGCTCGAACCCAGTCAGCTTCGGGTACTTGACTTTCTAACAGATTCTGAGGGACGGTACCTCCAGCTCGACTGGTTGGACTCCCTCCATCCCGTAGGTTAGGTAATATGGTGTCGCCCCGGTTGCGGTGCGAATTGACGTTCGGTATCCCCATAGGGCAAAAGGTATTTTGTCGGGCCAGTCCCGGTAATTATAAACCATCTTTTTGAGTATGGTGACAATTGTTTTATTAGCCGCCTCTACTGCTCCATTTGTTTGGGGACGATAAGGCGAGGAAGTATGCCTTTGGATTTTATATTTCGTCAGCAGGGCCGCAGTCTCGGCTTGAAAATGAGTCCCGTGATCACTGATAAATTCAGAGGGAATCCCATATCGACATATTATCTTGTTTTGAATGAACTTGGCGACATGCTTGGCGGTGAGAATGCGATATGATTCAGCTTCGACCCATTTGGTGAAATAGTCGATAGCTACCAAAATAAAGCAATGCCCACCGATACCCGAGGGATTTATTTTCCCGATTATGTCGATACCCCACGTTGAGAATGGCCAGGGTGACATCATGGTATAGAGTAGCGATGACGGCATATGTTGCACATTGCCAAAGATTTGACAGTTATGACAATGTTTGACATACGACCGGCAATCGGCTTCCATGGTATTCCAATAATAACCGAGCCTCATGATTTTCCGGACCAGCATGTGGGCATTCATGTGTGGGCCGTTTTGGCCATCATGTACTTCGGCCATAACCTTTTCAGCCTTATACTTGTCAACACAAAAGAGGAGAGCCCCCTGTGCCGTCTTTTTATACAGTTGCCCGTCGTCGGTGCGGATGAACTGGGTGGCTAGCCTTCGTAAGGCTTTCTTGGCTCGGCCTTCCGTCCCGGGAGGATATTCTCCGTTTGTTAGGTATGTTAACACGGCTTGGTACCATGGTTCGGGATCAGTTATTTCGATGTCTTCAATATCGCAAATGTACGCCGGCTCAGACCGTCTTTCGACGCAAATTGGCATACTGGTCACGTGGTCGGGAATATTCAGTAAAGATGCTAATTTTGAGAGTGCATCTGCAAACTGATTCTCTTCCCGGGGTAGGTATATGTACTCTACCTTTTGGAATTGTTTCTCGAGATCCCTTACTCGTGCCTGGTAGGCCACGAGATTAGCATTTCGAGTCTTCCATTTTTGGAGTGCTTGGTTAATGACCAAAGATGAGTCGCCATGTACCCGGAGATTTGTAATCCCCAGATTGGCGGCGGCTTGTAGCCCGTAAATGCATGCTTCGTACTCTTCTGCATTATTGGTAACATCAAAGTCCAGTTTGATGGAGACGGGAGTGTGCTCCCCTTTTGGTGAAATTAGGAGGATCCCGACTCCGAACCCTCGAAAATTAGATGCACCATCGAAGTATAAATCCCAAGTTTCAGTATCAGTATGGAAAATATCTTCATCTGGGAAGGACCAAGTGTCGGTGTGTCCTTCCTCGGTTACCGGGCTATCGGCGAGAAATTCAGCTACTACTCGACCTTTAATAGCCTTTAACGGTACAAACTTTAGGTCGAACTCTGCCAGCATTAGAGTTCATCTAGAAATTCGGCCATTGAGAACGGGCTTTTCGAAGATGTATTTGATGGGGTCCATCTTGGATAGCACATGGACCTCGTAACTGAGCATATAATGTCGGAGTTTCTTGGTGGCCCAGACTAGAGCCAAACACGTCTTTTCGAGCATGGTATATTTGCACTCATACTCTAAAAACTTCTTGCTGATATAGTAAATGGCTCTTTCTTCGGAGTCAACTGTCTGAGCCAGCATAGCCCCCATGGTTGTCTCGGTCGTCGTTAGGTATAACGACAGAGGCAAACCGGGTTGAGGTGGCATTAAAACTGGCGGAGCAGACATAATTTCCTTGATCTTGTCGAAAGCAGTTTGGCACTTGTCATCCCATAGTACCCGTTCTCCTACTTTCAGTTTCTTGAAAATTGGTTCACACACCATGGTTAGTTTGGAAATGAACCGACTGATGTACTGGACTTTCCCGAGAAATCCGATTATTTCTTTTTCGGTTTTAGGAGGTTGCATCTCGGTAATGGCTTTGATTTTAGCTGGGTCGACTTCGATACCTCGTTGGCTAACGATATGACCCAGTAATTTGCCTGATGTTACCCTGAAACTGCACTTTTGAGGGTTTAACCTCATGTTGTACCTGCGCAATCGGGTGAAAAATTTCCTTAGGGCGATGATGTGACCGTCCCGTTCTTTGGATTTGACGATCATGTCGTCTACGTAAACTTCTACCTCTTTATGCATCATGTCGTGTAATAAAGTGGTAGCAGTCCTTTGATATGTGGCCCCAGCATTAATGAGGCCGAAAGGCATGACGGTGTAGCAGTAAGTACCCCAAGGTGTGGTGAAGGTAGTCTTACTCATGTCTTCTTCCGCCATCTTGATTTGATTATACCCGGCATACCCGTCCATGAATGATAGAAGGGCATGACCGGCCGTGTTATCCACCAGTATATCGATGTGTGGTAACGGAAAATCATCTTTCGGGCTCGCCTTGTTAAGATCCCGAAAATCTACACATACCCGCACCTTACCGTCCTTTTTAGGAACCGGCACGATGTGCGCCACCCAGTCCGGATACTCGGACACTTGTATGAAGCCGGCTTTGAATTGTTTGTCGACCTCTTCTTTTACCTTGAGAGACCACTCGAGCCTCATCCGACGAAGCTTTTGTTTGACCGGTTTGCACCCATCTTTGATTGGTATGTGGTGCTCGGCTATTTCCCGGTCTATCCCCGGCATGTCCTTGTAGGACCATGCGAAGACATCCTTGAACTCTTGGAGGAGGCTTACGAACTGTTGTTTCTCCTCGGGATCTAAGGATAACCCTATCTTAAGTGTTTGAGGCTCTAAGGTTGTTCCCACATTTATGGACTCGATTTCTTCGATCACCGGGTTTCAGGACTCCCTTTGCTCTAGTTGCTCGATCAGATGCGGAGGTAAAGGTACCTGTTCGTCTGATTTCTCAATGTCATAGCATAAAACATTTTTAAAAGCAGAATTTGAAAGAGATAAGTCGTAAGCAGAACGGTTGTTATTATTGATTGAAAATTTGGAGAACAGCTCAAAGAGAGCAGCCATCTGATCATTGGTCAGTGGCGGGATAGGTAGGGCATTCGGGACAGACCCCGAAGTGCCAGCAGCAGGAATAATAAAAGGGAGAGGGGTTACAGGAGTGACTCTAGCACCGACTTCCCTAGACTCGACCTCAGACTCTGACTCAGACTCCGACTCAGACTCGGACTCAGACTCAGGCATGTCTCCCTCTCCGGTGACCAGCTTGTAAATTCTTCCCTGACTGTCAGTCCACTTGACAGTCTTCCTCCAGGCCCTGTTTCCTGTCTCGGAACCAACATCCGAGATCAGCTTGGTCGGGTCAAACCTGTTGCTGCGGAGGATCAGGTTGACCAGGTCTTCCTTTGGAGTTGGGGCTATGGTGTCTTCCCCAAATAGTAGCCCTAGAGCGGGCTCAGCATCTTCAGCTCCGTTGGATTGGATGAGGGCGAACACGTCATCCGGGATGTAGTTGCAGTCCCGGGCCAAGTGGGTCCCGAGCTGCATAGCATTGGGTTGGTATAGACCAACCTGGATAGCCCCAAACACCGGTGTGACAAAGTAGTCAGCCAACCGTGGGCTATAAGGGCTCAAGTAGATACCCTTAAGGATGTTGCAGGCCTTTTCGATCCCTGCTCGGACAACATTGTCGGGGGTGATGGCATAACCGAGACCAAAGTGAGATTCTTCGTCTTTGAGAACCTCGATGATCTTCCCAGCTGGAAGATCGGGTCGAGAGGTAGCCCCCGGAAAGTATCCTAGGTTTTGGAGCATCATGTCGATACTCGTAGTGAAGTAAGGCCTAAAGAGGTACTCTTCCTCGATCATCCCCACAAAATCGAACCCCCAGAGGTCCGTGCGACCCGTGGCGTTACAGCTAGCCACAGTCATTTGTGTTGCCTCTAAAGTGATGACATCGTTAAGCAGAGGCATCTTGATCTTTCGGTGGAGGGTGGAAGACACCGCCTTGACCGCGTGGATCCAAGGCCTTCCTAGGAGCAAGTTGAAGGATGAGGTGACATCGATCACCTGGAACTCAAGCTCCTTTTCTATTGGGCCGGTTATGACGGTCAGTTTCACGGCCCCAGCTACCGACTTCGGGCTCCCATCGAAAGCTTGGATGGTCTGAGCAGTCGGGATATAGTCAGCCTCGGTAATGCCGAGGGCTTTTGCGGTCCTCAAAGGAAGGACGTTCACAGCAGACCCGTCATCAACTAGGGTCATGGGAAGGTATTTTCCTCGGCAGACCACCGTAATGTAGAGGGCCAGATTATGGGTGGCCCCAAATGGTGGTAGGTCGGCTTCGGAGAAAGTGATTACCGGTCCTTCTTCCTTAGCCTTGCCCTTTAGGTGGGGCAAGACCGTGGCTACCATCTCAGCAGGGGTAACCAAAGAGTCGACCTTAATTTGATCGAGAGCCTTTGTAAGTGCTTCTCGATGTTCTTGAGAACTAACCAGGAGTTGCCATATAGTGAGGTCAACTCGGGTCTTCTTCAATTGTTTCACAAGAGCCGTTTCAGCAGTTGGCTCTTTAGAGGCGACTTCCGTGATGACGGTTGTCGGGATAGGGGTGTCCCTAGAGCTAGTGGCTTGATAGGGACGACCAAGGTGGTTACTGGTTAAGACTCGAGATTTAGTCTTTCGAATCTCCTCGGCGGTGATGGGGACAACTTCCCCTTTTGCGAGGTAGACGTCATCCTCGTCGTCGAACCAGATCCCGTTCACTTGCGGGATAAATGGAGAGATAAGGTGAGAACAATCAATCACCTCCCCGGTAAAGATGGCGTGGGAGGTGAAAGGATTATCCTTGTTACTGGGCTTATCTCCGGGTAGCGGGATTTTACCGCTTTCGATCAGGTCCTGAATCAAGTGCTTCAGCTTCCAGCACTTCTCGGTATCATGCCTATTGCCCCGGTGGTATTGGCAATAGGCTTGGGCATTGTAGTTCTTGGAGCGTCGCTCAACCGGAACTTCAGGAGTTGGGCCTATCGGTTGGATTAGGCCTTTTGAGGATAGCCTTTGTAAGGCATAAGTATAGGTCGTGCCTATGTCAGTGAAAACCCGAGGTGGGGTGTTCTTCTTGGACGGGGTATCTAGTAGATTCACCGCGTCGAAAATGCTGCGGGTTGCAGCTTGAGGCTTAGTGGTTGAGGAGGAAGCCCCTTGGTAACTTTTGGCAGCGGCTTTAGTGAGGCCCTCCAGTCTTAAGTCATCTTCGATCCTCATACCCATTTCAGTGAGGGTGGTGAAGTTGGGTATGACAGCATATCGGAGGTGAACCCGGTAGGATGGGAGGAGGTTCTTGACAAAGGCCTCCACCAAAGTCTTCTCACTGGGCTTATCGACCAGTTTCACGCTCTCAGCCCTCCAGCGTTGAAGGTATTTGGTAAAACCTTCTTTCGGCTCTTGGGCCATAACCTCCAGAGATCTCATTGTAGTTTGGATCTCGGTGTTGTCAGCATAGTTCCGAGCGAACTCGGTGGCCACATCATCCCATGTAGGGTATTTCTTCGGGTCTAGCTTGTAGTACCAGGCCCGAGGGTGCTTTTCAAGAGACGCAGCAAAGAGGTTCTTGAACATGGTAGAGTCCACCCCTTTGATGGCCATGAACTCCTTGAAGGCCCGTACATGTAGTAACGGGTCTTCAGTCCCGTCGAACATAGGCAAACCGGTGAGGTTCAGGTTTGCAGGCAGCTTGTCACTCAGCGGGTTATACTCCCGACTGTTTTCCCGGTGAATGTTGTTACTCCCAGTTAAATGAACTTGTTCTTCCAGTCGGCGGACCGAGCTAACCAGTTCAGCTAAAGGTCCGGTAGTTCCGGTAGTAGGAGTCCTGTGCTCCACCGAAGCCAATCGAGTGACGATAGCAACTTGCCCAGCCCTCATTTCATTCAGTTGGGCATCGATGTCGGCCTGCTTCTCGATCATGGCATCAACGGAGGTTTTCAGTTCAGCTAAGGCAGTTTCCATCCTGCGAGTGTGTCTGGTTGATGGTGGCCTGTCTGTAAGAACACCACGTAATCAGAAACCGAACCCAGTCTTGGAATCAAAGGAAACAGTACATCCCGAGCGACCCAAAAAGAAAGGACTGAGTGGAAAAGACTCGAGAAAGACATCTAGACGGATGACTCGTGGGTGGTATGACTTCCTTAGGATTTCGGCTTTGTGGGCCTAGTCCCGTTCGAAGGAAGGTCCACGTGAGAGTACTCCCCAGACTTTTGACTCGAGTGTATGGACGGACTTTCCTTTGTAGGGGTATGCCCTACGCGGGTTGGTCGTGCCTTGACAGATAAGGCGGACTCGGGAAAGGGGGAAACTCGTGATATAAGATCGACGGAGTTTCGACGCTATGAACCCTCTATATACTATGCAAAGACCCAACACACGG
The DNA here is from genome assembly GCA_958450325.1 of Agrostemma githago. Taxonomy (NCBI): domain Eukaryota; kingdom Viridiplantae; phylum Streptophyta; class Magnoliopsida; order Caryophyllales; family Caryophyllaceae; genus Agrostemma; species Agrostemma githago. The sequence goes on along the minus strand of OY288255.1, from coordinate 17,667,392 downwards.
ATAGACGGTAGGTCCCATAATAAGGAAGGTTTATTTTAGGAAAGTTGAAAATTGAGGTTTGAATGCAAAAATGAACGAATTTCCGAGAGTTTTGAAAACTGAAAACGGAATTTCGAAAACCGAGATTAGAATTTTGAAAAGGAAAATTCCGAAATTCAAGGTGGTGGGGGTGGAAATTCGAGAATTAAAACGGACAGCATGCCGACTACAGAAAAGGATATTTTGAGTCAAATCATTGATCCTAAATTTCGGCGGCATTCCAAGTTTTGAAAATGGGATATTTTTGAAAAGGTGAGTCCCGAAATGGGCAGCATTTCGGGTTTTTCAAAATTGGGCGTTTTGGAAAGACGGGTCCCGAAATGGACAGTATTTCGAGTTTTTCGAAAGGGTGAGTATTTTTGGAAAGATGCAATTTTGAAATGACGGTTTTTTTGAAAATTGACACGGAAACCAAGTAGCATGTAGTCAACCAAGCATTATAACGACGCTTATGTATGCTTTACACTAAGTCTCGATCGGTCAAAATAGGGTCTATACCAACAACGATGGCTTTCTCATGTGATGGACGGACTCCCTAAGCCGAGTTGGTCTTAGGACATGCCGCAAAACCGAGACGAGTTCCACCATCGATGTTTTTAGCGCACCCATGTAGGAATGCACCGCGGTATAGTGGGACGTCGGTCACAAGTAACCGGCCCGGGCAAAAATGGGTTATGCATGAATCATTAAACTAATGCGCGCACACTAATCTACGAACGATTTCTTTTCGAGTCTTACCCTAGGAACCCCGATGACATGTGGTACATCAGGTATCCCCAGCGGAGTCGCCAAATTGTGGACATGACGTAGGTCCACCCCGACGCGGCGAAGCGCGGGTTTGGGTAGGCGAATGAATCTCGTGGTAAGATTGTTCTCGTGTTCGAAATTTAAGTCAAAATGGAGTCGCCACCGAATTTTATGGTTATTCGGAACCATACGAGCCCACTCTATGTCGTCATCGGCTATACACAAAGTAAGCCCACTCCGATTTCAGAGTTTATAGGGCTCGTCCCTTTGCATTGCGATACCGATACCATCTATACCGGTAATCGTGTAAAGAATGACTCTCGTGCGCCAAGGGTTTCGGACATCTGGAAACCGAAGGTTCTGAGTAAGGGGTGAGGGTACGTGTTGGGAAGCCCACTAAGGACACCCAACCCCGCCCGCACATGGCGGCCTCTACTAAGACACCGTTCGTGTTCGTGTACGCGCGCTAGTAAAATAAAATGATATGCAAACAACGTTTTGTCTAAGCATGTGAATTTTGCGTTAACTACGTCATTTAATGCATCTTATTATTGGTCGAAATGGTTTAGCATGCGAGGTTCATTTATAAAGCGTAAAAGCAAGTAAAATAAATGAAGCTCGAAAGGAAATAAAAGCGTACAAGCTACACGGGCGGAAATACAACCCGGAATTCACAATACAACATAAACGAAATAACATAAAATAAAGGTAGAACGGACCCGTATGAAAACTAGACCGCGAAGTATGTAGATGGACTAACCCCGCTTAAATACGTATTATGTTACGTATTAAACGAAGGACGGAAATATGAGACTGTGGCGTATTACTAGCCTAATCTCACATCCCGTAGTCTTGTCCCGACTTATCACGTCAAAGTGGTCAAAGTCGTTCTACGTGTCGTGATGTGTAGGTTTTGAAAAATGAGGAGGGTCATGCAATGGTCTAAAAGTCGATAAAGAACGGGGCTCGAAATATGTGTCCAAGCCCTCGGGTTTGCGTGTTATGAGACCCACTCGATCGAGTCATTGACTGACTCGGTCGAGTGTGTCATTAGCGTGGCTACTAACCACTTTTTGGGGTGCTACTCGATCGAGTGGCCTATGGCACTCGATCGAGTGCCCCCTGTACGAGTGATGGCTCGCTCGGTTTTATGACTTGAAATCGGTTATCGGCCAAATCAAATACAAATATCGCACGATTTGTATTTGACTCGGCCTCCGGTACTATAATCATGTATGAACGATTATAATACCGTCACCGGAGTTTTATGAAAACGTTTGTGTTAGATTAAAAGAATTTGAATTGGTGACGAGATGTATCCCTCTACGTCACGACATCGAAACTAACCCGTTCGGGTTATGTGATGTCGGTATTCGTGTCAACGGGTCTCGTACCAATTATAGAAATGGAATGAAATTCGTTCAACTACGACCGTTTGCGATCGCGTTACACCCTTGAGTACATTGGGGCGGGGCTCCTCAAAAGGGCTCCACCTCCGTCGTTGCTCGTAAAGGGATTAAACGGATCTTAGGCAAACATCGTAGTCAAACGGATTTTAAACCGGATTTTGATACTAGTTTTATATATACGCGGTATTATTAATATAATGACGATAAAACGATATAAAACGAAAATATAAAAGTATAGAAATGTTAGTGTTAGTGTTGTGATGATCATGATTACAATACAAAAATATGATGAATTAAACGGAAATAAAACGAGACAAAAGAGATTAAAACGGGGTTTAGGACACCCTCAACATACATGCTTAGTAAGGACCTCGGAAATGGACTCGTGAATAGCGACAAAGCTTGGGAGTATCGAGGATGTACGTGAGTTAGGGTGTGTATGGGTGTTGTGTCGGTTTCCGAGGTATAAATGGCTCGGATTTTGATGTGTTTTGCTTAGGGTTTGTAGTGTAGGTATGTAGGGTTGTAGTAGGGTAAAAGGTGACTGAAGTTGTAGGGTAAAAGTGAATGAAAAAATATGAAATGCATGGGGATGTCGTGGGGTATTTATAGGCATTACCCCACGACATAAGGGCACTCGATCGAGTGGCCCTAGTGCACTCGATCGAGTGCCTATGCAAATGGGCCTTATGCAGTTCAAGGCGCCCCACTCGACCGAGTGGGTCAATCCACTCGATCGAGTGGATCAGTTGGGCGAGAAAAATAAGGAAGACTTGGTCTTGATTGTTTTGGTTGCTTTTTTTGAATTCAAATTTATGCGCCAACTGAACTTAGCTGATTTATGAGACGGTTTCGCCTTTGACCGGGTTTTGACCCGGTCGCCAAAAGACGGGAAATATTTTTGGTGTCGGTTTTGGCCTAAATTAGTCTTATTTGACTCAGGACGATCCACTGGGCCTGAATTTGAGGTCTGTTTTGTGAGATTTTTTACTCCGCTAAAAGTCCATGTCGGATATTATGAATTCCGAGCCCAAATCCGAGTATACCAAGTCACGTTTGCGTCCGATCATCATCGGGTGTTTTTCGGAGACTACCATAGACACGTGGCAGTCAAAATGCGGGTGTCTACAGCGGGGTTGGGTGTTCTTAGTGAACTTCCCAACACGTACCCTCACACCTTACTCAGAACCATGGTTTCCGGATGTCCGAATCCATTGGCAACGAGAGTCATTCAATACACGATATCCGATAATGTCGGTATCGGTATCGTAATGCAAAGGGACGAGCCCAATAAACTCTGACATCGGAAATGGGCCGTATTTTGTATACGGCCCACTACGACATAGAGTGGGCTCGAATGGTTCCGAATAACCACAAAATTCGGTGGCGACTCCTACTTCGATTTAAATTTCAATTTGACCATCTCATATGGAGATTCATTCGCCTCCACAAATCCGCGCGTGGCCGCGTCGGGGTGGACCTATGTCATGTCCACAATTTGGCGACTCCGCTGGGGATCAACTGATGAGTCACTTACCATCGGCATCCTCAGGGTGAGACTCGAAAAGAAATCGTTCGAATAGTAATGTACACGTTTTAGTTCAATGGTTCATGCATAACCCAATTCTTTTCCGGGCCGGTTACTTGTGACCGACGTCCCACTATACCACGGTGCATTCCTAAATGGGTGCACTAAAGACTTCGATGGTGGAACTCGCATGGGTTTTACGGCAGGTTCTAAGACCAACTCGGCTTAGGAAGACCGTCCTGATTTGCGAGAAAGCTATCGTCGTTGGTATAGACCCTATTCGACCGACCTAGACTTAGATTAGGAGCATACATGGTGTCATTATACTGTTTCCGTGACTACGTGCTACTTGATCCATGCCTCGTCTTTTCAAAAACCATCGTTTTCAAAAACTTGCATCTTTTTCGAAAACTATCCATTTTTCAAAACCCGGAAAGCTACCAAATTTAGGACTTATGATTTTGACTCAAAATAGCCTATTTCTAGCCGGTATGCTGTCCAATCCTTTTCAAAAAATTCAAAATCTCGGCCCGATAAACCTTTTTTTTTTCGATTTTAAAAAAATCGGGCCATCCTATCCGACTTTGCTCGGGTTTTTCAAATCCAAATCCTCTTTTCAAAGCTTTCTTCTTAGGACTCCCCGTATTTAGCAGTGTCGGGTCATGTCGTAAGAGTCTATAGTGTCGAAACTCCGTCGATCCTACATCGCAAGTTTCTACCCCATCCCAGTCCGCCTTATCTGACAAGGCACGGCCCACCTACGTAGGACAAACTCCTACAAAGGGAAGCCCATTTACACTTTAGAGTCTAAAGCCTAGGGATACTCACACGGATCTTCCTCCGAACGGGACTAGGCCCACTTTGCCAAATCCAAAAGAAGGTCCACCTTCCACGAGTCACCCGTCTAGGAGTCGGTCTTCACCCCCACTCGGGGGCTACCCTTCATCAGAGCGGTCAATCACGGTTGCTCTAAGGGTTATGTCTTACACGTGTCTCACGTACCCCACTTTCGAGTCACTTAGATGTCACACCATCTGAGTCCTACCAGAGTCTTTAGTCTCACTCGGGGGCTGTCCTCCACCCGAGCAGTCAACCACGGTTACCCTAGAGGGGTACCCTACGTCCATCCTACACCGGCGTCCTTATGATGCCTTCTTCGAGTCGAACCTATGCTACGAACACTCGAGTCCACTACTACAAAACCCTTGATTTCTTGATGCTTTAAAGGTAGTTTCTTGTCGCTTTAAAGTGTCGCAAATTTAATTTTCGACGCTTCCGGAAAGCGTGGAGATTTTGGGCGTCAGGAATTCTCGACGCATTTTTGTGTCATCATTCTCGACGCATTAAAACGTTGAATATTTTTTTCACGACACTTTTTTGCGTGGCCACATGATACAATAAAATATGCAACCTCGACGCTTTTCTACGTCATGATATTTTTTTCCGACCAAAACTTCTTGTAATGGCGCAACTTTCTACTAAAAAAAGTGTTAAGAGATAATAATATAAAATTCAATTACCAACACTGTTAAATGGTAAAAGCGTCGAGAATCCGATCGTAAAGAATATATTAATAATATATTTTGATAAAAAATCTTACTCCTTGCGATTGCAGATATATGTTTGTCTAGTAAGCGCGACTCTACATTTACTGAATTTATATCAATAATACAACATATCGAGTTGTAAAAAACTTTACATGTATGTGTAGATTATTACAATAGTGTACTAACATACATAAAGTGCTACAGGAATCATATGCACAACATTATCGTCTAATTTTTCTTGGGAATTTCTCAAGCAACTCTGGTATGATCTCGAAAAGTCCCCAACAAGTCTGTAATCGGCCACCTGCAATAGCAACAAGTCAATTACCTGACTTATTACTCCACCTCTCCCACTACGATTGTTAACTTTGATCTACATCAACTTTTAACAACAAAATCGATATATTTTAAGTTGAAGTTGCATTTCTTGATCACCAAAATAAAGTGAAGATTTTGTTTTTTTAGTAGCCTGTGTGGTAAGGACAAAAATCTGGGGCAGAAGGCATAACTTGGAAAATAGGCGCATACTAGTAGAAAATATGCAATTTGCGGCTCCAAAAAACCCCTTATATGAGGCGTTTTCCATGATGTCGCATATGACGGGCAGCAAATAGGAAATATAACTACCATGTATGAGGGAAGTTTCCCTTCTAAATCGTTCTCCAACATCCGTAATAGTGAGAGTCAAGAGGTTGAAAACGGAGGGTGGGAATAACCCGGACAACTTGTTCTGAGCCAATCCCAAACATCTCAGGCATTTCAATTTATCAAAGCTACTCGGAATGCTACCAGCCAAATTATTAAACACTGCAGGAATGACAGAGAGCGACGACATGTTTTCTATTGATGTAGGTACATTTCCTGTCAGATTGTTACCTGGTAATAGAACCGATCTCAATCGGGATGCTTCCGACCAGATTGTTGAAACATGCACTGAGCTTAACAAGATCGGAGCAGCCTGAAATATTCAACCAAATTTCAACCTCAATAGAGTTAAAGAGTTGTTATAGATCTACAGGTGATGTAACCTATGAACCAGACCGATTTCAGAAGGGATTATACCCATAAAGCTGTTATTTTAGAGTTGGATTTCCCTCAAAAAAGTGATTTTTTCGATGAACGGAGACAGTATTCTCGAGATTCCCAAGGATTGAAGGGATAATGATGTCACCCCCTGTGTCTGATCCTTGTCCAAATTACATCAACAAAACATATTCCACAGTGCGTAATTTTGATTGAAACATTATCATATGCAACAACCCTGGCCTGGAAAACAGATACGGTTAATGGGTTAAGCTTGAAGGAATTTAACTTTCAATATATGACATGTTAAAAACAACGGTTGAGAGGAGCCACAATAAAATGCTACTGCTAACACGATTTATTTGATTATATCATGAAATTTGGTTATTAAATCCCTAAGAGTTTTCTGTGTAACAATTATGCCATCCAATAGTGTGTCAAAACTAACTAATCAAGATTTAGGATTTTAGCAACTATAAATTGGAAGAGCAACTATGAAAAAATGAGATCTAACTAGATGGATGATAATAACAAATATTTAAAGTTAATTAGACATATTATATATGGAGTACATCTAAAATGAATAGATAGATCGTGATCAAGACTTCCAAGCAACTCTAACCAGGTTTCACGGAGAGGGTGCTTGAGCACGCAAATGACATGCTGCCACTCAATAAAGTTGGACACATATCTGTGTCGCCATTTCTCCTGCTATTCGTAGACTTTCTAGACCTGCTCACCTGCATATTAAAAATCATGGAAATCAATCAGCTCACATGTCCAAAGTCAAAATGCGCGAGTATATCAAGTATTTCACACAATTGAACCAGTGATTGCACTAGAAAAATTACCAGATTGATGTTCAGTTGTAAATAAATCAACACCAATAGCAGAAAAAAAAATCAGCGCATTACACAATAATTGAAAGATTAGTGAACACGCAGAGTTGAGAGCCTGATTTGGGAGATGACGTTGGTAGAGGGGAGCTTAGGACAGTATGGGAGCTTAGTTAGTGGGTCGGGTAAGGGAGAAAGGGCGGGAATGAGATGTGACATATCTAACAGTGATGATGAAGTTAACACAAGCGGAAGGGGAGAGGGCAGAATTCGGTGGACAAGACCAGGGGAGGGAATGATCAAGGTGAATGTGGATGCATGTGTGGTTGAAGGACTTGGATGTGGTGTTAGGGCTGTGGGTCGAGACGAGACAGGGTTTGTGAGATGGGCCCTGTCAAAGCAGTGGAGAAGGAGTCGTGACAGTAAGCTGGCTGAGGCGGAGGCAATCTTGGAGAGACTCAAGGAAGCTCATAAACAAGGCCATGGAAGTATCGTTGTGGAGAGTGACAATCAGGGCATCGTTTCTGACCTGCAACGAAGGATACAGAGTGCTGCTGATATAGGCCTGATTTATGATGACATTCACTTTTGGTGTGGTTTTTTCAACTTTGTTTCCTTTTGTTTACTTGTCAGGCTGCTAATTAGGTTGCGCATCTCCTAGCTCACTATGAGATGGGTCATGACAGATTTTGCTCGTGGAGTTGTAATTTTCCCGAAACACATTGTAATGGCGATTAACCATGATGCTATGAGTACGTAACGAGCACGCTCAGGGTTTCTTTCTTCAAAAAAAAGGATTAGTGAACAAATCAACAGGTTAAAGATTAGTAATCAACTCAATAACCCTAGATCAGCGGATTACATGATCAATAATGTAAGAAGCAATAAACATATATGCAGGAGAGCATATGTCAGACAATAAATCAAAGCGAGTCAAATCGAATCGAGCAAGATATATCGCAATAGTCAACTCGACAAACCCTACAATCCTACATCGATGCTCCGATCAGTAGACCCGAGCTTAACAAAAATGCGGTGGCATCAGAGCATTTGGATATGAAGATTGTAACGTAAAACTCAGTAAAAACGTACCTGGTGAATATGACGAAGACCTGAAACTGCAAGCAGCATTGCAAAATCATGAGTCGGTCTTCAACAACTCCGTATAACCAAGGGACGAGCATACTGAAACTAGAACCTTAGAAGTTGAGACAATTATGTCCCATAACATCAATATCAGCATCTTTCTAGTTAAATCACAATTCAGAATACTAAGATTTTGTTGAATCATTACGCATTCATAAACCAGGAAGCAAATTGAACAATCTTCAACTCATCAGTCTTTCTTCAGGTTACACACGCTCCAACATAAAGAGTCAAAAATACATAGATAGTAGTATAAATACAAATAAGAGGACTTGCTAATTAGGATTAATACAAATACGGAGTAAACTTTAAATTAATAGATAACAGTTTCAATAATTATGTTTTACATGACACAAACACATCACACACATACTGAATGCTCAAAGGAATATCAATCTGTTTTTTAACCAAATTTGCAAGCATAGGAATAGAACTCTAGCACACAGAACACAACGTAACACAGAATGCGATAGGAAAAAAAAGAATGCTTTTGGATAAATCTTTTGATGTTAAAATTATTGAAATTTGTTCCCTTTGTTACACAAGAATGAGGGGTCCAATCAAATCGACACTAGTGAATAATTTAACTCAAATTACAGAAATTAATTAGTGTATAAACATACCTTCCATAGATTATCCAAGAGGAAATCAGTTTAAACCTAATGAAGGAGGATGATGATCAACAAGAAGAGGAGCACATATGGATGAGCGATAGGATTGAGGAATAGGAAAGGTGGATGTTGAATAGGGTTTTCATTAATTTAGGGCGGTTTATTTTTAGGTTGGCGCAATAATGAAATACGAGAAGGGCGCTACACTATAGATTTTGGTGAGGCCGAGTATTATTTATTAAAATATATTTAATTTGCTAAAGATATGGTCGACGCTACTAGAAGCGTAGACCCTAAAGCGTCAATAAATTGAGGGATTTGTAGTAGTGGTCATCTAGGTTTAGGTCACCACGGTTGGTCCAAGCACGCGACACGGTCAAACACGGTCGCCCACATTTTCGGACTCACCCTTCCGCATCTCGAGTCCAATTCACGGTCATTACTTTGTCTAGGTCAACGCTCGAGTATCCCGATCCAAGAGTCTTTGTCGACCCGTCACCCCGGGCCATGTCTAGTTTGACTCCCTCTCTTGCATGTACGCAAAGCCGAGTTTAGGCGAGTCGTGGCACCTGTCAAAGACCTTACCAAAAAAGAACAACCAACCGAGCATCCGAGTCCGGATCTGATTCGAGTTTAAGTCTGAGTCCGAGTCTAGGATACCCTACATCCTCATTTCCAAATCAGAGTCAGAGTCATTTGCATTCTGTCCTCTTTTCAAATTCAATAAAATCAGCTTTTCTATTCCTCATATATACTTTCCTTATGTGTTTCCGAGAACATGATGAACACCATCATACACTGTGAGCACATGCACGTGACTATTATAGGCACACCTATAATGACTGCAGGAAACCAAGCCCGTGTTTCCCTCTTACCTGTTCCATGTCTGACAAAGAAAGCCACATAACCACCCTTAGTAGGAGCGGTATCGAATCCTATTACAAATCTAGGTAGTCTCCTAGTTTGGGTTCAAGACGGGAGGCAAGCCCATTTCCCACAATAAACACCCATCCAACAAGATCAACCAATCCCTACCTCAGGTGTTAGTGTGACAAAAAAAAAACTGAAAAAAAAATCAAAAGTCCAAGAAATAAAAGAAAAACTGGACTAAAAGAAATCAAAAGTCCAGGAAAGAAGCAAAAGGCCAAAACAAAAAAAACAGGCCGTTATCAAAAAAAAAAAAGGCACCCATGACCGAGGTTAAGCGGTCAATCCAAATGAAGAATCTCACGACCGGGCTTAAGAGGTCAACCCAAAGAATTCAAAAACCCATGACCGTAGCTAATGATCAACTCAAGTGAAACGGTCAATTCAAAAATTATCAAAATCCATACCATCAAATAGGGGAAAAACAATCAAGCTGGTCAGCTAACACCACATTTAGCCTTCCCACATTATCACAACCCTCAAGACCTTCTCGAGACCCAGGCCAGAGACAGCCTGGAATTTTGAGGATTCAAGCTCCATAGGATATCCCTAACCATTAGGGCCAGACATGGAAACCAGATCCCGCATTATCAAAACCTATCCCAATCAAAGTTCGAGCCATTTTTGTAATCCCCTAGAAATTCTAACGCAATACAGTGGCGGAAACACTGTAGAGTGGGATTAAAACACACTGACAAACTAATATCTTATTAAAAGAAATGGTAAGTCAATACAAAGGCTTCTTTTTACAAAAGGGCTAAAAGTAAAATCTCCAAACAGGTTTATACAAATCCATAAATAAACATGAATGAAGGAAGAGTAGATTCACGCTACTCGCTAGCTCACACCCAAAACCCAGCAGCAAATACCTGTCATGTTATAAACATAACAGCCACGTCAGTGGGGAGTAACTCGGACGTTCTCGCAGCCATATTATATCATATGGAAAAATAATAGTATTATTATATCAAAATACTTAAAATGAGAAAACATTAAAAACGATATAATAAAATAAGTTCTCGGAGGAAAATTAAAACATTTGCTAACCTGCAAAATCAAACCAATCGATAATAATAATCATATTCAAAAATGGCGTTATGGATAAGATTAGTGTCGACGGCTAGACTTTCACTAGGAGAATACTAAAACTAGCTTCGAGAACTTAGTTCAAACAAATCAAACCTCGATCTCTAACTAGGCTACTCAATTATAATAGGACGGCGACTTATAAATGTGTGGCCCTAGTTTAAGATAATATGCACACCCCTCCGAGCACCATAAATACTCAGTTCAACCCGACGGCGTCTTACACTGCGAGGCACGAGTTTAAGGTCAAAATATACACACACTCCCGAACACCATATATGCTCGGTTCAACAACCAGTGTGCCCCATAAAGACACACCAGCCTTATAGTTGATGGCAAAAACGTAAACCCCAGAATATATTACTCTAATCCCACACTTGTCCTTATTCCATAACTCCAAAACAAGCCATTATCGATATATACAAGAGATATAATCATTATGAATAATATGAAGATAAAAGAAACAAACAATCTATATAAAAGGGAAGCTTTCTATAAATAAAAACTTACTAATTTTAGAAACTTACTAAAAATAGTCTTATAGAAAATACGTAAGTTATTAAAATAAGTGAAATGTATTAAAAATAGCATTTATAACGAAATTAACATTTTATTGTCATCGTCGTTATCGTGACTTTAATATATTTCTAAATTCGTTACTCAAAATATAAATAAAATATAATAAGTCAATATATAGTATTTTTTTAATAATTAGGAAATCGAGTTAAAACAATAAATTTAGAAAAGAGATGTTTTAATAAAAACGATATCAAAATTAATTGAGTCGACGAGTTTTATAAATTAAAGGAGATTTTATAAAGCTTTCAAATTATTTTTAGCAAATAGATTTTATCAATAAATAATACTGATTTTACTAAAAATAATCAATCGTAGATAAATGAGAAATTATCAGGGAAAATAGTCTCGCCTAAAAATGTATTTAAAACAAAATCGACTATTTTCTCATTTATTAATATAAGTCGTAAAATGAAATTAATTTATTAAATGAGCTTACAAATCTCGATTATATAATATAAAAATACGATTTAGAGTTAAAACTATAAATTAACGAAATAAGAGGAAAATATGAAATCGATAATATTTCGTTACTAGTGTCACGATAACCAACAAAATATTACAACGATCGTAAATAATTAAATTACTAACGATTTATAAAACGATACCGAAAATTTGTAAAATATTTATAAGGTACACGATTTAAAATAATATTATAATTAGCGAATAATTAATAGCTAAAATTAGAAAAACCGAAGTTAAAATATTTACTACATACTACCACTCAAACATACGATATAAAATCGAGTAACGTCCTAAAGTTACCTTGAGTAACGACGTTCAATGAATACGAAAACAACGGACAAGAACAGTAATAAACGACCTCAGTACAAACGCTACATCAGCATAACGAAAACAGATGAGCATCAGGACAACGAACAGCATCGACAACAACAAACGATGGACCGAAACGGGACGAAAAGTTGCGAGGAAGAAGAAGATAAGCAGCAGAACGCAACAGCAGCACCATCAGTAACAACATCAACAAAACGGAACTAAACAGGCAGATCACGACGGAATCAGCACAAGACAGAAACAGCAGCCGAAAATGCAATCAATGAGAGGAAAAGAAGAAGAAAAGAAGGAAGACGGAGAAGAAAGAACAGAGGAAAAGGGAACGAGAAACGATATTGAAAACGAGCAGAAGACAACGCAAACAGCAGCAGTACGAGCACCAAGGCAGCAACAAACAACGAAAATGAAAGATGGGGGACAAAACGATAAAAGTCGGAAAGGAATATCAAACGCACAAGGAGGAAAAGAAGGAGAAAATGAGGAAGAAGACATACAGGCAGCATCGAAGCACAACAGCGGCAACAACACGACCGACAAACACAGCAGCAGGTGCGGCAGTATTGAGACGCAGCAACAGCAGTGGAAAAGGAACAGAGGAAACAGAGGTGACGGGAAAGGCAGGGGCAGTACCGTAACAACAGCCGAACGCAGCAGTACACAGGCATAGCAGCAGCAACAGCGTAAGCAGCAACAGTAAAAAGGGGAAGGAAGAGGAGAATGAGGGGTTGACAGTCGATGTATGCGACACAGGGAAACAAGGAAAGAAAGGGGAAAAGACGTCAAAAACAAGGAGGAAGTAAGGGAGGTGAACCAAGAGGTGGAGGAATCAAATAAAATGGGAAAAGCAGGGGGTGCTGAAGCGGTGGCACATAAAAAAAAAAAAAAAAAAAAAAGGAGAGGGGGAAGTACGTAATGAGGGTTGAATTCAACTCAATAAAAAAAAGATCTAAGTACTACGTACAAATAGAATAGGTGTCGGTACAAGATGGGTTCTGAGGCATATGTATCCGATATATACGGGTTAGTTAAATGAATCGGCAGGGAGAGGAATCCCGTAACGATGAGTTGACCGACCCACAAACTGTTTTAAATGAATTAATAAACTTAATAAATAATTGGACCGTCAAATAAAACGAGTAAATAAAGTACTCGAGACGAAAACGAAGCTGATAGAAATAAATAATTAGACGATAAAATAGTATTTCACGATAAATAATAAATTTTCGATAACGTGAATTAAATTGATTTCTCGAGGAAAGGTAATAAATGTTTTGACGAAATTTAAAATAAATGAGCGTCGAGCCGAAAATAGAAAATTCGAGCTTAAATATAAATAATAAAAAGAATTATAATTTAAGTCGTCGAAATAGACTTTCGATAAAAATTAAATTAAATGTATAAAATAAATCGAAATAAAAACAAAACTACGTTTTTAAATATAAGAAGAGTTTCCGAGACAAATAGAATTTTATTTGTTTGAAACGATTAAACGATAAATTCGTTTTATAATAATTTTTTGAGAATTACAAGTTAAATCGTAAAAATAAAAATACGAACAAAATTTAAATTTAATTTAATTTTTATAAAATCAGGGGTGTTACAATTTTACTCGACTTCCCCTTTACATAACAAAATTCACAATCACCATACAAAGCCCCGAGAGCAAAACTCGTTAAAATCCCTGAGAGCAAAACTCGTTAAAATCCCCGAGAGCAAAACTCGTTAAAATCCCCGAGAGCAAAACTCGTTAAAATCCCCGAGAGCAAAACTCGTTAAAATTCCCGAGAGCAAAACTCGTTAAAATCCCATCCCAATTCTTCACATCCAGACCAGTTACCAACCCCAAACACGGGAACTCAATTTGCAGTCGGCATAGAACATGCCCAAATAGCTCACATCACCTCTGGGGGCTACCCCGGAGAACGCTCACAGTCACAGGATCAATATCCTAAATATTCTAGCCCTTTGATCAAGGCATCATTGGGAGCACACCTAGCCTAACCATCACTATGGCTAGTTACACACCAAGCCCTAATAAACTAGGCACCATAATATATCTTTCGACACTGAACTACGACATGGTTTGATTTCACTACACGTGAATACGTAGGCAGCCTTTCAACAAAGGCACAACCACCCACATTGACACTCATTCAAAAAGCACCGTCATTCCGGTCACGACACTGTCATGTTCTCAACAGTTAGCCTTGTCATCCTGGGGGCTTCTCCTGGGCAGAAGTTCTCCATCCACTCACATAATCCAACATACCTTCAAAATCTAGCCTCCTTTCTTTAGTTTGTCCTAGTACTCGGCCCAGTCGAAGGCAAGAATCTGTCAGAGGCTCGAAGCAATACCCGCTTTGGGAATGTACCCCTAAATCAAAAGATGATCCAAAAGAACACCAGTCTACGGCATTGCTACCACAAAGCCCTGTCGTACGGAAACAGTCTCATTCCGAGGATTCGACCATGTTGCCACTCGCCTAGGCTACGGAATAGCGCAACTTAAGAGTCTTGTCATCTTAGGTGGCCCATCCCCTACCGAGTCACGGTCCAACCCTTAGAGAGTCCACTTCATGTCTGTCAACTCGTCCTCTCGCGTCCGGAGTCGAGTCTGTCGGTATATCTCTCTCTTCAAATTCTCATTTTAAAATTTGCAAAACTTAGCCATTTGAGAAAATCCCTTTCCTAGTCACCACGAAAATAGGAATTTTTATCATACTTTATCTAGGCATACAGGCCTAACCGAAGGATTTTAGGAGTCCGTACCAGAATCTGATCGGGAATTAAGTCATCCCAAGCTTTCTTATTTCCAAAAAATTCAAAAAATTTCGGCATTTCCAAAATTTTCAAAAAAAAATTCAGCATTTTCTTTCTCCAAAAATAAAAAAATCATTTCCTTCCCCAGCGTGAGTCGGTATTTTATCTGAATATTACGTGCAATTTACAGACAGATACCCCAGCTCCCGAGGAATTCTCCAGTGGAAAGGTACAAGCGACATTTTCTGGATGTATCTGTAAATAGGTACACCCGTAGCCTCCAATACAGGCTCCCCACGTAATTCAAAGATGGGATGTGTCTGTAAACAGACACACCCATAGTTGCCAAGGCAAGCTCCTGCGCAATTCGAAGATGGAATTGTCTGTAAACAGACACACCCAAGACTTTTTTAGAAGAAAGTCCCCACGACATTACCGACATCTATCCAGGTATGATCTCTATCTTATGGCTGGCGAGCCCTTCACGCAGGTCTAATGGACTCTACACGACCCGATCGGAAGTCTGCCAGGTTTTAATCCTCGATTAGGCCTGGTAGCTACTCTGACTTTCGCCTTGTCCAAGCCTCAGTCAGAGTGGGGGCTCTGTAGACACCCACATTTTGACCGCCAGGTGTCTATAGTAGGTCCCACCAAACACCCGATGATGATAGGACGCAAACATGCTTTAATGGACTCGGATATGGGCTCAAAATCATGGACATTTGGTTTAGGCTTATTACGGAGTACAAATCTTACAAAACCAACCTCAAATCCAGGCCCAGTGGGTCGTTTCGAGTCAAATGAGACTAATTTGGGTCGATTCCGACACCAGGGGTAAAACCGTCTTTTAGCGACCGAGTCAAAACCCGGTCAAAAATATTCCCGAGACACACGAGTCAGCCGTGACACCTCACGTGGCTGATTCGGTCACCAACACTACAAAAAATCAGCTTCAAAAAATATTAAACAAATCCGTTTAAGGATAGAATTCGATCTCAAGTAGGAATTCTATCCGGAAACCGAAACAGTTCACAAACCGAGCTCAAATACTCGGCTAGAACTCCCCAAACAGCGGAAACACTCCCCCTTCAGCCGAGTTACTTGGCTTCTCCACCAAGAAACGAGACTTTCGTTCCCTTTCGAACTCTCGCGTTTCCTATCCAAACCGGTATTTCTTGTCATACGAACAAGGTTACCTCCACTCCTATAAATAGGACCTCCCATTCAACACAAAACGACACGATTTCACCAACCGAAAAACACATTCATTATCGATCAATACACAACAATTATTAGTCACACACATACTTGATATCTAGCAAAAAAATAGTCTCGACACACATCCGAAGGAATACCGAAATACTGTCCCGAAATAACGACGAAACCACCCCCCATCCGGCCGAACCCATCCCATCACACGTCCAAAAAAACCGACACCTTAACTCATCCGCATCATCTCGACGCTCCCGTGCCTAAGCCACCGTCCGACGAGCTTCATACCGAGAAAATAAAGCATGTAGGTTGAGGGTGTAAATCAAACCCGACTCTTCCCTTTTCTCTCCCTCTTTATCACGTCTTTTTTTTCTTTTTTTTTTATCGTTGTATCGTCGGTCGTTTCATATTTTAATATGGGTCGTTTGTCACATATTTTTTATTTCTAATAATCGATACTAAAAACTATTTTTTATATAACGTTCTTAAAATACGATATCGATTCTCTAATTGAATATCGTATCTAACAAGAACTAAATTAATTAATTCTGTTGATGCAAATAAAATCGTTACATCTTTTTTTAAACAAAATTTGACGATTTTATACGCGGAGAGAATTAACATCTTTTTCGTTCAAAATTCTTTTTTTTACTTTTCGTTCAAAACAAACTTTTTTTTCAAAACCTTTTCTAAAATCATTCCGACTATTCGATATCGATTTCATAATCGAATATCGAAAATATAAATCGAGTATAAATTAATCCATATTTGTACACGATTTATAAAATTAACGATTTTTCGACAAAAAAAAAAAAACCGGCAGACCACCACGCGGGTCGCGCGGCGGCCTGGTTCGCCGGACCTTCTTTTTTTCGTTTCCTCGCTTTTCTATTTTTTATTCTTTTCGAACCTTACATAAAAAGCGACTTTCGCGACATATTTCGATAAATACTTTTTTGACCTCGGTCAACACGTGTTAATCCATCACGTGTCATTAAATCTTTTCAAAAATCATGCATATTATTTGTTTATGTCTTTATTCGATTTATTCAAACGTTACTAACTCGTTTTCTCGTGTTTGTAGCAATTTATTTCATCTTTGTTTTATTAGACTAAAACGAACTTCATATGCTAAAATAACTTTGACGTTATTAGTTTAAGATGTATTAAACGACTTAGCAACCCATTTATTTATTTTTCTCACATGCTTAGGAAAATAATGTTTGCATATCATTCAACCGTCGAACTAACGCGTGTACACCAAAAACGAACGATATCTTAGTAAAGGCCGCTAAGTGCGGGCGGGGTTGGGTGTTCTTAGTGAACTTCCCAACACGTACCCTCACCCCTTACTCAGAACCATGGTTTCCGGATGTCCGAATCCATTGGCAACGAGAGTCATTCGATACACGATATCCGATAATGTCAGTATCGGTATCGTAATATAAAGGGACGAGCCCAATAAACTCTGACATCGGAAATGGGCCGTATTTTGTATACGGCCCACTACGACATAGAGTGGGCTCGAATGGTTCCGAATAACCACAAAATTCGGTGGCGACTCCTACTTCGATTTAAATTTCAATTTGACCATCTCATATGGAGATTCATTCGCCTCCTTAAACCCGCGCGTGGCCGCGTCGGGGTGGACCTATGTCATGTCCACAAAAGTATAACGTTGTCACACTGAAAGTAAGTATTTGAGGATTTGACTGTTTTAAATGAGTCCGACCAATTATTGAAGGTCACCAAATAATGTACTACTTGTTTACGGGCGACTTTTATATAAGGTTTACGATGCGAGTCTCAGACGAATATCTTGTGTTGGATTCTACCATGTGTGGTGTTTCGACTGCACTTGTAATGAAAAGCGGACTCGGAGGCTGCGGTTGGAGAGTCGACCTAGTGCTTAAGGTAGTCGTCCTACGGCAGTGAAAGCTGCGGTTCAAGAGTCTGCGTAGGGTATATGCGCATGTATAGACAAGTACTTGATTAGTATTACCACCTAGGTAGCGGGGGCAGAACAGGATTCTGAAAACTGCGGGTTCCCTCTTGGTGATGCAGAGAATGTAATCATCAGCTTTCATTTCAGCTCAGAGCCTCGTTTGAATAAACGTATAATATATTAGAAGTTCGGTCCCAATTGAGCTTTATGGGTGAGATGTAAACCTCATAAGATCGGTTCGGTCTACGAGTCGGTAACACGATTACTTTATTGGTGAGATGCAAGCCAATAGGGTGTAGCGGTGATACTAGGAGCCACGACTCGTGTGTTTTGTCTGTTTACGTGAAAGATGATTTTTAAATCAAATGGCTGCCAATGTCCCATCGTTTAAACTTTATCGTTTTCATCACCTCACATGTTGGTTAATTGAATTAAAGGAAACTATCTGTTACGTGATATCCTTTAATATTTTTGTAAGCATATTATTTGTTATTCACATGGTTGTCTTATGTGTATGAGGTGATGTTAGATGAATGGCTTGGTTGCTGTCCCGCTCAGCGTCCACTGTTTTATTTTATTTTTGCTGGTCTAAGACGTTGGGGGAATCGAGCGAGAGATTTTAATAATATGTTTAGCTTAAAAATGAAATTTGTATTTTGTACTAAGTGAATCAAGACTATGTAATTAATAGTCATTTATTGTAAGGATCTGTAGCGATCCGGATTTATTTACAATCTGATATAATTTTAATTAAATTACTTAGATAAATTTCCGCATTATCTATTAATTTAAGTCATCGAAAATCCGGGTTGTTACACTTGTGCTGGGGGGGTGTATCACCCGAGCGAAGAGTTGGTATTTTCTACATTTGGAGGCTAAGTCTTTTGCGTCTTCCGGCATGGTGGGCCAGTAATATCCTGCCTTTAATGCCTTGTGGGTAGGTATTCTTCCTCCAATATGGTGCCCACAGATTCCTGAGTGGATATCATCCAGGACCTCGGTGGCCTGTTCTGCCCCCAAGCACTTGAGTAGAGGTAAAGAGAATGACTTACGGTACAGTTCTCCCTCAATTAGTATGTACCAGGCAGCTCTCGACGGCATCGTCCTTTGTTGTGCAGGGTCTTCGGGAAAGATTCCATCCCTTTTGAATCTTATGATTGGTGTCATCCAGTTTTCGGAACCTGACTCCCCTATCATACGGACATGTTGATGGGGCGTCGTCGATCTTTCTTGTATAACATCAACCCAGACTGACCTCCTGATGTCCTGTAGGCTAGAGCTTGCTAGCTTAGATAGGGCATCGACTTGGTTATTTTGTGATCTGGGAACCTGCTTAACTTCATAGGATTTTCGTTTTGATAACTCTTGCTTCACCTTTTCTAGGTATGAAACCATGGTCAGATCCCTAGCTTCGTACTCCCCATTGATCTGATTGGCAATAAGCTGGGAGTCGGTGGCTAAGATGATTCTTTCTGCTCCTGCTGCTACAGCCAGATTGATGCTGCCAGGACGACCTCATATCAGCTTCATTATTAGATACCGGGAAGGTGAACCTGAGGGCGTGTTCGAAGTCGACCCTTTCATGGTTGGTTAACAAAACACCTGCCCTTGCACCGTTGGCTGTGGACGAGCCGTCCGTGAACACCAGTCATTCTCCGGCCGGCAGATCATCTTCCTCAGAGTGGGAGGACTCGGCTAGGAAGTCTGGCAGGACCTGTGCCTTGATGATGGTCCGGGACTTATAGGATATACCTAGGCCGCTCAGCTCTATAGCTCACTTTAATAATCTTCAAGATTTTTGATGTGTCGTGTTTATATAGATTTATTCCCTCGATTCCGTTGTCTTTTACGGTCAGAACGCGCTCTTTAGAGTCGTTTCTTCTAACATTTTGCTTTGAGTGAGTGTTTTTGTAGATTCTACACGATTTTAGGTCTTTATGTCCATTTACACTCATATCTGGTTAGAAGAACGATCTCGAGACAAAACCCGTGCTTCAGGACGTCTAGGCGAAGAAGAAATGAGAAGTGTCGATTCATTGGGCCATGGAAAGCGGCGCAATACTTGTTTTTATTAGTGATGTGTGCTCCACCCTGCATGTGGCAGGCGGCATGCCAGCCGGCCGGCGTGCACACCCAGCCCATTTCCGTCTATTTTTGTATAACTAATGGGGAGTTGTATTATTTTTAGGATCACCTTTTCATACTTAGATTATTTTCCTTAGAAAACTCGTGACTCTTAGCATTCTAGCAATCGGTTTCAACTTGTACTCGATTTCGTTAAATTCGTTTTATGCAATTTTCAGTTTTATATTTTCAATCTTTATCGTAAATTACTTAGTTCGTCGTAATTTTCTCTATTTGCAATTCGTTGCTCCGTTTAGTTCGTTAGATTTCGTTCGTTTATCGTTAGATTTATTTGCTTCACTTTTTATCATGAATTATATGTATGCGATTTGTTGTTTCGTAATCATCATGCGTAGCTAATTTTCTCGCTAGGGTCGAGGGGGATCGATGGATTATTATACGATTATGTTACTTCGATACTAAATTTATAATTATGCTAGTACCATTTTCGCGTGTTTTATTTGTCGATTAATTTGTTAAAGGACACAACATTTTAATCTGTTTGGGAAATTCTAGTTCTTGTGCGAAAGCTGAATTAGGATTAGATCACGCGCGATTTGGTAGAGATTCTAATAAGTTGCGAGAGCCCGTTAGATCCTTCCTAGGTTGACACGATTCAAGAGAGCGTGTTATAGCCGACTAGCGTGTTTATGTGTTTATTATTATTGTCGCATAATTGTCGAACATCTATCGTGAACCCGTGACCTTAGTTTTCATCTCATTGTTAGATTTGATTATTTATTATCGTATTTTAGTAGTCTTTTATATATCTTCCATCAATCAACCATTTAGAGCATTCTAGAATCGCCATAGCTATTAGACGAATTTAACCGTTTCCCTGTGGATTCGATACCTTGCTTGCCGCTATCTTCTAGTTAGTAGCATTAGGTTTTTTCTTGATTGGGTGAGACGACTTAGCCCATATCAATTTTTCAAACTTCTCAAGTACTTTCTCCAAGGGTTGGTCTGTGAGTACAGCGACTGGGTGTGCATCGAAGTATGGTTTGAGTTTTCGTGCTGCAATGACCACCACATATGCCGCTTTCTCGACCACTGGTGCCCCCAGGGCATGACTTACAAAGTAGATTGGCTGCTGGACCCCGACTTCTTCCCTTAGGATAATTGCGGCTAGGGAGTTGGTGACAGCTATATATAGGAAAAGTTTCTCCTCTGTCATCGGCCTTGCCAGGGTCGGTAACTGCATTAGGTTCTCTTTCAGCTATCCAAAAGCTTCCTTCTGTTCTGTTTCCCATTTAAATTGTTTGTTTCCCTTCAGGATTTCGAAGAAAGGTGTTGATTTATCAGTAGACCTGGCTATGAACCGTGCCAGCGCGGCCATCCGGCCGGTCAGCCGCTGTGTATCTCTGATTGTCTTGGGCTCTGGTAGATCCTGGATGGCCTTCACCTTCTCAGGGTTGAAGTCGATGCCCCGGGCGCTGATCAGAAAACCGAGGAACTTGCCCAACCGAACTCCAAAGGTGCATTTTTTGGGGTTCAGCTTCATTTGATAAGCTCGGAGTGAGGTGAAGGTTTCTTTTAGATCTTCCAAATGTTCTTCATCCCCCTTACTTTTCACAATAGCGTCATCGACATACGCTTCCAGGTTTCTGCCTTTCTGCTTTTCGAAGACCTAGTCCACCAGGCGTTTGTAGGTCGCGCCTGCATTTTTGAGGCCGAATGGCATCATCTTGTACATGAATGTCCCGGCGCTTGTGATGAACACGCATTTTACCCTGTCCGGCTGCCGTAGGTATACCTAATGGTATCCTACAAAGGCGTCAAGAAAGCTGAGCATCAAATGCCCGCTGGTAGCGTCGACCAACTGGTCTATTCTCGGCAGAGGATAGCAATCTTTCGGGCATGCTTTGTTAAGATTGGTGAAGTCTACACACATTCTCCAGGCTCCCGACACTTTCTTCACCATCACGACATTGGCCAACCATTCCGGGTAGTCACAGCTTTCAATGAAGTAGGCTTTCAGGAGTTTTTCGATCTCCTCCTTGATAGCCAGGTCCTTCTCAGCTGACATATTCCTCTTCTTCTGTTTCACTGGCCTGGAACTCGGGTCGACATTTAACTTGTGCACAATATGGCCTGGGTCGACCCTCGAAATTTTATCAGCCAAATAGGCGAATACATCTTTGTTGTCTTGTAATACCTTGATCAATTTTTCCCTGCATGGTTCCTCTAAGTCGGTACCGACGAGGACCGGTCTTCCTGGTTCTAGCTCCACCAGCATGCTCTCAACCCCAGGTTTTGGGCGGCCAACCGGCTTTTCAATAGTCAGCTGGTCGGTCGGAATTTCCCTTTCCCTGGTGGGGGAGCTACATGCTTTTCTTTTCCCTTTCCATTCAGCCTTGTGGGTCTGTAAAGCTACGGAATAACATTGTCGAGCTGATTCCTGGTCACCATGAATTTTGCCCTCCATCCCGAAGTCGGTAACGTAGGCCACCGTTAGTGCTCAGATGGAGATAGCGGCCTCGACCTCATCCAGAGTGGCTCTGCCGATCAAAGCGTTATAGGCCGATTTTGCATCGACCACCACGAAGGATGCCCGGATATTTCGGGTCGAAACTCCCTCTCCAAATATGACAGGTAGCTCGATGACGCCCATTGGGATGATGCCTGCGCCGTTAAACCCATAAAGGGATCCCGGGGCAGGCTCAGATGCCTCTTCTCTAGATTCATTTTTTCAAGCGCGTCTTTGTACAGCAGGTTGATGTACGCGCCAGTATCCACCATACATCTTTTAACGATATGGTTGTTGATGACCAATGAAAGGACCAGGGGGTCGCTCTTTGGGTACACGACTCGTCCTCCATCCTTGGGGGTTATGCGGAGGGTTAGAGCGGTCAGACTTCCGGCCTTCTCTGCATAGCTGATCTGGTTATGGAGCTCGCGAAGTTGTAGCTTTCGGCCTCTGTGGCTCGTCTGATAGCCTGCGTCGACCGACATCACATGGATGATCATCCGATCTTGTCTTGACCCTTCTGGCCTCTCAGTCGATGTTTTTTTATTCTTAGCCCTTACTGCATGGGACGCTAGCCAACCATTCTTGATAAGATTCTCGATCTCATCTTTTAGGTGTCGACACTCTTCGGTTGTATGCTCGATGCTATCATGGAACGTACAAAACTTCTTTGGGTCATCTTTGGGGTGACACGACTTGTTTGGGCGGTTTCACTTTGCTGCCTCCTTTTCCAGTTCAAAGATCCCGGCCCTTGATTTGTTGAGAGCAGTATAGCTGTCAAACTTGGGTTGATAGAGTATACGCACTTTTCTGGGGGGGTACTATTCTCTTCTCCCTTCAGCTTACCAGCCGACTCTTCTCTACCACGACCACCCTGCGCTATCCCTTGGGGCCGGCTTGACGCCACCGGGGTGTCGGGCAGACTGTGGTATTCTTCTTGGAGCATGAAACCTTCTGCTAATTTTCGGGCCTTGGCCAAGGATTCAGGCTGGGCACGAATGAGCTGGTACTTCATCTCTCCGGGCACAAGGGAGTTAGTCAGGGCATATGCCACGGTGGGGTCGTCGATTTCCCTCACTTACTGGAAAGCAAGGTCGAACCTCTTCAAATATTCTCTAATGGGTTCACCCTTTCTTTGCTTCAGCGTCATCAAGTCAAAGCGGGTGAGCCTACGCCTTTTATTCCCAGCGTATTGGTCTAAGAAGATCGTTGCAAGTTCTTCAAATGTATAAATGGATCCTCGAGGTAGATCCCGGAACCACCCCTAGGCGAGTCATACCAAGGTCATCGGGAAGATCTTACACTAGGCAGTGTCATCGGTGTCGTACATTCCCATATGACTCTCGTATGCAGCCAAGTGGTCCTCTGGGTCTGTGGTTCCGTCGATCCTGACCTTGGGGATTTTTATCTTTGGGATAGGGCAGCTTTGGACGTCAGGGTGAAGCGGCGTCCTTGTTGGTCTGCCTATTATCCTAGAGCGACCTCCCTCTAAGTAATAGTCATAATCGTCCCACCTGCTAGGAGTCGGCAGTTTGCCGCTGGGGAAGCGATGTCTGGGTCTATGTATGCCTTCTCGCGGCTTCGTTCCACCGCTCGGGGTATTCGTGCCGGGAACGTGGTAGCTTGTCCTTGGGTGGTTGGGGGGGGCTCGACCCCTGGGCCCTAAACCTGATGGTGCCTTGGCTCAATAGGCTGGCCCTGATTAAGCCTCGCCTGCATACCTTTCGACAGCCCTGGTGATTTATGGCGCTTTTCCGCTGGGGTTATACTATCGAATACCCCGGCTCGCTTCAGACCTAGATATGTAGAGACAAGGTCCCTTTGCTTTAAGCGCTCCTGCATACCCTGTGACAGGGATCCCTTCTCCGCTGACGCAATTGATTCTATTGTGTGGACCGATTCATCCTTCTGCTGACACTCTTGTTGAGTATCGATCAACAAGCACTTCTTGGCCTAGATATATCCTTTGGTCGCTATCTTTGCCTTTCTCTGGATCCTCCTAGCAGTGGTTCGCTTCGTTCCTCCGGCACTTGCAGAGCTGGGGTACTGCAGGCGCCTGGGAGTCGTCATTAATCCGCCCACCAGGTCCTCTGGCGTGACTTGTTTATTTAGCATGGCTGAGAAGAAGGTGGTAGCCTGCGTGGCCTGGGCGGGAGTAAGTTCCAGGCTTAGACCCTGCTCTGCCTCCTACCCGCCCCCCCTCCCCCCCCCCCCCGCGGCTGCCGCTCCCTTGCTCGAGGTTCCACGAAGAGTAGCATGCCCACCCCCCGGAGGGTGGCGGCGGGTGTAACCTCTCGTGTCGTGATGGACATGCTGTACCGAGGGACGATGATCTACCCCGTCGGATTTGCGCCCGTTTCGATCCCTTCAATTTCGTGAATCTTCTGATGCATTTTCGTTCTTTGAGGACTTTTTACTCGAAATCCCCACGGACGGCGCCAAATTGTTTCGGTTAGGAAACACCCGAATCGGATTCGGATCTAACTGGGATTGAGTTCTTTTTGGATCTAGCTTGAGTCGTGATGGTAGGGATTTGTCACGTCCCTAACCAACAATAAACTACCGATTACACCTAGTGGGTAGCTAGGGTAAGTCGGGATCGTATCCACGAGGACGATATAGCGAAGTTTAGACTAGGTCAGCCTATAACAAGACTATGCTACCGAACAAACACAAAGAAACGATAAATGGAAAACTATGGTGGAGGAGAAGTATGACTAAGCTAATGAACGAACTAATAAATAAACTAGAAGAACGATGGCTAACTAGAAAGATGAACTCAAATATGGAAGAAAGTGGGGTAGGTCGGGTTCATAAGAGTAGAAGGGTAATTGGGTGATCAAGGGTATAGGTGTCTCCTAGTTGCTACGGTCGGTCCGGGCTCTCGCAACTTAAATCGATGCCAAGGTGGGTCCGGGCTCTCGCAACTTAGACCCTAGTCCGCGCTCTCGCGACTAAACTATTCTCAACATTTCCACATAATAGACAATCAATGAGAAGATGAGCACAAGTATGGGAAGCATGGCCACTACAACTCATACAAGCATATCAACAAACACATAGAATGCCCACAATGTGACTAACAACAAAGTTTCACCCTTTTCTCAACCCTAATCATCCATAATCTACCCCTACTTCCCCTACTAACCCCACAAGATTACTACTCACTCATTATCATGAACAAAACAACCATAACAAGAGAAAACAAACTCACTAAACAAACATCCATTATGAACAACAATAATAATAACAATATGAAAAGATGAAACTAGATTGAATAAACAAAGAACAAGAGTAAGAAAGATTATACCATCAATAGGATGAAGAAAAGATGAAAACTTGTATAAATAAGAACCCAAAATAAACCCCAAGGATGTCAAGCTTGGAGAATTCTTCAAGAACTTCTTAATACAAGAACTAATTACAATAGATTAACTAAAGATTAACTAAGATTAAAGGAAGATTAAAACTAATGAGTGAAAGTAAATCTAGGGTTTTAGGGTTGTAGAGAGGCTTAAGGAATGCTAAACTATCATAAGATGTCTTAACATTACAAGAGGGGAGTATATATATGGGTACAAGAATGAAGGAGAAGAAAAGAAAGGAGTGCGGCTGCCAGGTCCACGGTCCCGACCGGGACGGGTTGGTCCCGACCGGGACGGCCTGTCATTCCGACCGGGACGGGTTGGTCCCGAACGCGACGGGCCTACAGCAGCACCCTTTAACGCGCACCCCATCCCGAACGGGATGAGGCCATCCCGAACGGGATGGGTCTTGTAGGCCTCCCTTAAGAGCTCTTTGGTCCCTCCTTGCCTTTCATGGGTTTCTCGCTGATTCTCGGGAATCGGGATCGGGTTTCGGAGGCTCGGGATTGGGTCCCAAGGTCTCGGGGTCGATTCCAAGGCATCGAGTCATCGTTCCTTTACTCCGTTGGCTCCAAAATGTGTACGTATAGAGTCGGAATCGCTCCAACTCTTCCAAATCGGTCTCGGGAACCTGAAACGAACTAAAGGAAGCATAAGAAGCCCATAAATCGCTCCCAAGGAGCGATTCCACAAGGAAATGGGACCAAAACATAGTGAAAAAGGCACTACAAACTACACTTATCAACTCCCCCACACTTAACCCTTACTAGCCCTCGAGTAAGCACAAACTAAGTACTAGACTAACCGAGTGGGTATTAGCGAACCCTACGCCCTTTCAACTCACGCGAGTACACTTAGAGGAAAAGTGCACTCCGCAAGGCAAGTCGGGTCTTGCGACAAAACTGTAGATGCAACCGGACACAAAACACACAAACAAACAAACACACAAACAAACAAACAATCGGTTTCACCCAAAAGAAAACAAATACCGCTTCCCTCTAAAAGCGGTGAAAAGACACCGGTTCAGGCCTCGAGGTAAGTGACAACGTTCCCAAGCTAATAACACAAATCGAAATGAACTAAACCCTAATAGTATGACGACAAAGCAATAAAAACGTTGGTAACTTACCTAGGTCCTCCTAACTTTCTAAAAATGTACTACGGGACGATCGGCGGAGTGGGAAGTGAAGAACCACGGTGTTAGTCGACACCGTAGGTAAGTGAGACCTCGCCCCCTTTAGCGTGAGCCAAGAGGGTCGTCCCGTGTCCAGAACCGCCTAACTAGTCCAAGTAAAAAGGTGGTAAACATGCAAAATGAGGGAAGACCGACTAATGCCGCTATCATCCTTCCTCGGGAATCGGTCCTTTGGTAGGCTCTTCACGGCAAAAGTCGGAAAAAAGGCTTATTTTTGTGGGGATTTCTTTTTTGTGAGACGAGTTTTCTTTCGGCATTTTCTTTCTTTTCGACGTTTTGATTTGTTTGTTGCCATGCCATTTCTTTTTCTTCTTTTCTATTTTCTTTTTTGGCTTTTGTGCCTTTTCTTTTTCTTCATTCTTTACTTTCTTTCATTTTTCTTTCTTTTCTTTTCTTTGCCCTTTTTTTGGCAAGATTTGGCTTTTTGGCATTTCTTGACAATTAAGAAAGAGAGAATCAACAAATTGCAATTTTCTTGTGTGATATGTGTAGAAGGTAGGGAAATGGGTAAGTCGGGAGTGCGCATCCCCTTTAAAACCCACAAAAAGGAGGAGAAATTGGACTAATCAAACGATCCTAAACACAGTCACCTAAGGGAAGGGACTCGGCAACCAAGGACTTTTCACACCGTGGGTGGTCATAATGGTCAAAATGCAAATCCCGTAGTAAATTCCTAGTAAGCTAGGTGGACTCAAGGTAAAGGACCAACGAATTCATTGATTTAGGGTCATTCTACTAGATTAAAGTCCAAGACTCGGTTTACACTACTAGGAATGGAAAATAGATACTCACACACTAACCTCTAAACCGGGTTTTCGAAAACCATTTACACACAAGACTCAACAAACATAACACATTACAAGGACTCAACGAGAATGAAAGGAAAAGAAACAAAAAGGCAACAAAATAAAACAAAACAAGACAAAACGAACACATAAACAAAGCACACACCACCCCGAAATTCCAAACAAGTCATCAAAACCACCACAAGTATGTACAAGCTCCACCCGAGCACACCTCAACACAACCTTCTCCAAGCATCACAAGGAATAAAGAGGGAAAGAGGGTTAGAAGATGTTACCGGATGTCTTCAAGGCTTTCCAAACAACGGTGATTAAACAACCTATAAGGAAAAGGGAGGCAGAACACACACAATACAAAACAAATATACGACACAAAGACACAAAAGAAAATCTTTTTTGATTTTTGTGAAATTTTTTCAAATTTTTAGGGTTTTTAAAGGTTTTTTCGAAAAAGGGAAAAAATAAAACTAACTACGATAGAATATCGCTCCCCCATACTTAAACCGAGCAATGTCCTCATATGCTCAATCGTAGTGTGCGGAGAGACAAAAGAAAAGGAAAAGAAACTACGAAAATAAGGCTAAAAATAAAAAAGAAAAGATGGAGAAAAGGGTAGAAAGCGTCCGGCCGGGGTGTAATCAAGTCACCATGGGCCGAGACAAGAAAAGATATGGAAGGGGGAAGAAAATAAAAAGAAGGAAACAAAAGGAAATGGGAGGGGAGGGCTAGGTGTAATCAAGTCACCTAGCCCGGATTCCGTCCAAATCCGACTAACTCCTAAAAAGGGGTGAAAATCTTGTAACATTGGATTAAACAATTGACTCTCGACGCAATCACGTCATCGGGAGTCGGGAGCAACCATACTATGGCCTTGAAGGCCACTAAGATACCGTGACTCAAGGGGAAGGAGGCAAATAAGAGAAAACAAGCGATAAAAAGACGGAAAAGTAAGGATAGTTACCCAAACCGAGCGGTTAGTAACTCACTTGCTCCATCGTCTCAATGATCATTAGAGGCTCGTCGCTTATCTTCTCGGTTGCCGTCTCGCTTCACACTCAAGAAGAACTCACGGTAGAGGTAGTAATGGTAAGGGGTGGGATTTGATGCGATAGTCGGTGTAAAGTGGATAGGAAATGGAGTGAGGGCATGTCAATGAAATAAATGAGGCATATGATAAGGCTAGGATAGCTAGGGAGGTTGGGAGGGGGTATAAAATGGTTGGGTGGACTCGATTTGCGAAGAAGAAACACAAAGGGGGAGCAGGTGCCCGTCCCGGTCGGGATGATCGGTCCCGGTCGGGACGGACCTCCAGTGATCTCGAATTTGTGCACCCCCATCCCGATCGGGATGACTCCCTCCCGGTCGGGATGCCACGCCCGTCCCGGTCGGGACGCCTCTTCCCGGACGGGATGGGTCTTCTTCACCTTCCACAATCCCAAAAGCTTGCTACAAGCTTCAAAAACCCGATCCTCGTGCTTATAATCCAAGCTCTTTCATAGCCATTCTTCTCTAGGGAGCATTCTCACTTCATACCTATCAAACAAACTCAAACTCAACATCAAACTCTCTTCCTCGCATCGCTCATCAATAATCCAATATTACAAGAATTCACCAAGAAAAACCAAAGAAAATACTGTACAAGGATATATACAATGGGACGGTTCTTGTGGAACTCCGTCAAACCAAGGATGGTGCTCTCTTCATTCTTTTTCAACAACCATGACCAATTCCATCTCCATCAAGGGCACGTAAGAACAAGTCGAAGGCTCTAGCAAAGTCTTCAATCAAGCTCGAGATATAACCGACCACATACCAAGGCTCTTCATGGCCTTGCCTTGACGTTCCCGGGGCATCTCGATCTTCCAAGTTCAACGGCTTGAACTTGTACTTTTGGTCTTTGGGGATATACCCAAACGTCCACCGGTCTTCATGTGGCCCCAAGGGAGGCTCATCCTTCTCCTTGCTTTTCAACTTGTCATCAAGCCCATGATATGGGCACTCATCTTCCTCCAAATCGGAGTCATCATCCTCAAGTATATAAGAATACTTCTTCAAGCTTTGTCCCGGTTCCTCCCCTAGACCGACGTCTTTCGTGGCTTGGATCATATTGCATGACTCATCGCTAGTAGGCGAAGTGTTACCTTGGAGGTCGAACACTATCTTTTCCTCGCCTAACTCAAATGTGATCCTACCCTTCTTCACGTCAATCATGGCACCGGCGGTGTGTAGAAATGGGCGCCCAAGAATAATGGGAGTGTTTGCATCCTCCGGCATATCAAGCACAATGAAGTCGACCGGAATGAAGAATTTCCCTATTCGTACCGGCACATCCTCAAGCATTCCCAATGGTCGGTTAAAAGATTTATCGGCCATTTGGAGTGTAATGGACGTACATTTCAGCTCCGTCATCCCCAATCGCTCACAAATGGTGTAGGGAATAATGCTCACACTCGCACCCAAATCACACATAGCTCTCTCGATTTTGTAATTGGCGATGGTGCATGGGATAGAGAAACTACCCGGGTCCTTCAACTTCGGAAGCGTGGAACCTTGAATAAGCTCGCTCACCACCCTTGTGAACGCTATTGTCTCTTCCTTGTCAATGGACCGCTTCCTAGCTAGGATATCCCGCATGAATTTTCCATATGCCGGGATTTGGGTAAGTAACTCGGTGAATGGGACATTCACATCCAATTTCTTCACGATATTAAGGAACTTGTCGTATTGAGTATCCACCTTAGTCTTTATTTGCCTTGATGGGAAAGGCAACTTGATTTGGTACTTATTTTGCTCAATGGGGGTAGATTCTTCAAAGGACACTTTCCTTTTTCCCTTGTCTTTCTCTTGAAGTGGGGGAGGGTTGTCTTCTTGGGGTTTCTCAACTTCCCATAAAACTTGTTCCTCCATTGGATTATCAAAGCTTGATTCTTCTTGAGTTGGAGATGCCATTTCCTTTCTCGGTTCTTGCATTGACTCTTGTTCACTAGGGAATGAAGGGGGGCACAGGATGTACCTCTCCTTGTGGTGATAGCATTTACATGCTCAAATGTCGGTGTTTCACCTTGAGAAGGTAATTGCCCCTTTTGCCTTGAGGAGCTCCCCGAAGCGAGTTGAGATACTTGAGTCTCAAGTATCTTCATACGGGCATCTCTCGTCGCGTTTTCCCCTTGAATATAAGTGAAGAGCTCATGATGGTTTCTTGACATGTCCATTTGACACTGTTGCATATCTTGATTGCTCCTTTGTATTTCCATCAAAGTCTTTTGAATGTCAAAATCCCGAGGTGGGGATGATGGATTATGTGGAGTGTCGGTGATGGCGAGAGGAATGCCATAATCATGAGTAGGAGACCGGCTCCTAGGCTTGCTTTGTTGTTGTTGATTTTGAGTTGCTTGTTGACGGTTCCCTTGGAACCCTTGAGAATTACCTTGTTGTTGATGATGGTTCCCTTGGAACCCATGAAAGTTGCCTTGATGATGGCCTTGATTGTTGCCATGGTTGTGGTTTTGATACCCTTGAAAATTTTGGTTTCCTTGGAAACCACCTTGATTGAAGTTCCCTTGTTGGAACCCTTGATTGTTGTTGTGGAAGGTACCTTGGTTATTTTGCTTGAATTTGTTGAAGGGTCTTGGGTTACCCACATAACCTTGATAACCTTGAATGTTGTCCCTTAAGGGAGGTGGAACGTAGGGACGAGGTTGCATGGCTTGTTGTTGAGGGACTTGATTGGAAGCTTGGTATTGATTTGAAAAGGAGGCACCTTGCTTGAACGCTTGAAAGGCGTTCACTTGCTCAATACTTCCTCTACAATTCATAGGATCATGACCAACTATCCCACAAGTATCGCATATCCCAAAGTAAGGAATAGGGGGTACAACACCCAAAGCATAAACATCATGAATCGAGTGTTGGTTGGAGGAACTAGAGCTTTGAACTTGGTTGAGGTGGCTTTGGAGCTTCTTGTCAATGGTCTCCATGTGAGTTCTTAGTTGAGCCCCAAGATCAATGCTCAATTGTGTAATGGCATCTACCTCGTGCCTACCTCCTATATTCGCCTTCCTAGCCCTAGAGTATTGGGAATTGTGAACCGCCATCTCTTCAATCCTTGACCAAGTTTGGTCATCCTCCACTTCGGTAAATGATGGTAAGGATTTGTCACACCCCTAGCTAACAATAATAAACCGACTATTCCTAGTTGGTAGCTAGGGCAAGTAGGGTCGATATCCACAGGGACGGTAGAGTAAGGTCTAGACTAGGTCCACTAAAACTAGGCTAAGTCACACGAACAAACACAAAGAAAGCTATGAAAGGAAACAAATGAGGAGGAGTAAGAACTAGACTAATGATGCTAAACAATGCTAATGATCGGTTTAACAAGAAAACTAAAGTAAACGATGTCTAACTAGAAGATGACTCAAATATGGAAAGAAGTGGGGTAGGTCGGGTTCATAGAGGTAGAAGGGTAATTGGGGTGATCAAGGGTATGGATGTCTCCTAGTGTCTAGAGTCGGTCCGGGCTTTCGCAACTTAAACCGATGTCAAGGTGGGTCCGGGCTCTCGCAACTTAGACCCTAATCTGTGCTCTCGCAACTACGATTATTCTCAACATTCCCACATCATAGGCAAACAATGGATTCATGAACACATGCACAAGGAGCATTGGCCACTACTACTCATACAAGCATAACAACAAACACATGGAGTGCTCACAATGTGACTAGCAACAAAGATTCACCCTTTCCCCTTAATCAACCCTAATTATCCATAATCTACCCCTAATCCCCCTACTAACCCCACAAGAAGACTACTCACTCATGACGAAAGGAAGAATAACAATCAAAAGAGAAACTAAGACAAACATCCAAACATCCAAAATGACAAATCCAAACAAGAACAATAACAATAACACTAAGAAAAGATTCAAACTTGTATAAATAACAAAGAACAAGGATGAGAAAGGATTATACCAACACTAGATGAAGAAAAGGAACAATCTTGCATTAATGAGAAACCCAAATACAATCCCAAGGTTGTCAAGCTTGAGACAATCTCCAAGAATCCCTTAATACAAGCACTAATTACAAAGGATTAACTAAAGATTAACTAAAATTAAGAGAAGATTAAAGCTAATGAGTGAGAATCAATCTAGGGTTTTTGAGGCTTAAACTAGTCTAGGGTATGATGATTTTTGTCCTCTTACAAGAGAAGGGTATATATAGGGTTTAAGAATGAAAGGAATCGAAAGGAAATGAACACGGGCTGAACTGGGACAATCCCGATCGGGAAAGGAAATCCCGATCGGGAAAATGGAGAATCCCGATCAGGATTTTGTGTTCCCGATCGGGAACACCCCACAGTAGTCGCTCCTTGCTTTCCTCTTTATTCCCGATCGGGATGAGGCCATACCCGATCGGGAATAGTCTTGTAGGCCTCCAATATGAACTTTTCGGTCCCTCCTTGGTTCTCATGGCCTTCTCATCGATTCTCGGGACTCGGGATCGGGTCTCGGAGGCTCGGGATTGGGTCCCAAGGTCTCGGGGTCGAATCCAAGGCATCGAGTCATCGTTCCTTAGCTTCGTTGGCTCCAAAATGCATATGTATTGAGTCGGAATTACTCCAACTCTTCATGAACGGTCTCGGGAACCTGAAACGAGCTAAAGGAAACATAAGAAGCCCATAAACCGCTCCAAAGGAGTGGTTCCACAAGGAAAATGGGACCAAAACACTACAGAATAGGCACTACAAACGACAATTATCAGTAAACCTACCGTTAGATCCCATGTTGAGTATGGCCCTTGAGTCTTCATATAACCCGTTCCAAAATTGTTGTACGAGGAACCATTGTGATAAACCATGGTGTGGACAAGAACGGATCAAGGCTTTGAATCTTTCCCACGATTCATAGAGGCTTTCATCATCACGTTGTTGGAAACCCGTGATAGAAGCTCTCAATAGATTTGTCTTCTCCGGGGGATAGAATTGTTGGTAGAAGGCTAAGGCTAGCTTCTTCCAAGTGTCAATGCCAAGTCTTGCTTTGTCCAACCCCTTGAACCATTGCTTCGCTTTACCAATAAGAGAGAAAGGAAATAATACCCACCGGATTTAGTCTTGAGTTATTCCCGTTTGCGAAACAGCGTCACAATAATCCGAAAAGGTTTCCATGTGTTGATGAGGATCTTCGGTTGGTAACCCACTAAATTGACTTCTCTCGACCAATTAGATAAATTGCGTTTTCGCCACAAAATTCCCGGTATATGCCTCCGGTAAAGTGGATGGACCCGGCAAAACGTCTTCCGTGAAGGTTGAGTGAGAAGAGAACTTAGGCATGATTGGATATAAGGGAGAAGATGGTGGTGTAGACGGTGTTGATGTAGATGAAGAGGGGGAACTAGGAGAAGAAGAATCACCAAAAGGATTTACGAAATTCCCTTCGGCCGTCTCTCGATGTGGATTGTTCAAGTCGGCTCTTTGGGCTTGCCCTTGATGAGTATTGCTTGCACTCGGTTGAGAGATCCTAACCCGATTAATCGTCCGTTGGCGAAAGGCTCGAAAGAGTCTCTCCAGCTCTGGATTAAAGAGATAGAAGTCGCCTCCCCTCCTAGGCATACACTACACACTAGAACAAACGTGAGAACACCTAGTGCTTTATGGGCACTAGGCAACGACAATAAACAAGCACAACTAGAGACAAAGAGAAAAGAAAGCTAAGAAAAGAAGAAAAACTATAAAATATTCACAAGAGAAGTGGGAGAACACAAAGAAGGGTAATCAAGTCTAGAAATAAGCAAACTAAGTCTAAACAATGCACCGTCCCCGGCAACGGCGCCAAATTGATGGTAGGGATTTGTCACGTCCCTAACCAACAATAAACTACCGATTACACCTAGTGGGTAGCTAGGGTAAGTCGGGATCGTATCCTTGAGGACGGTATAGCAAAGTTTAGACTAGGTCGGCCTATAACAAGACTATGCTACCAAACAAACACAAAGAAACGATAAATGGAAAACTATGGTGGAGGAGAAGTATGAATAAGCTAATGAACGAACTAATAAATAAACTAGAAGAACGATGGCTAACTAGAAAGATGAACTCAAATATGGAAGAAAGTGGGGTAGGTCGGGTTCATAAGAGTAGAAGGGTAATTGGGTGATCAAGGGTATAGGTGTCTCCTAGTTGCTAGGGTCGGTCCGGGCTCTCGCAACTTAAACCGATGCCAAGGTGAGTCCGGGCTCTCGCAACTTAGACCCTAGTCCGCGCTCTCGCGACTAAACTATTCTCAACATTTCCACATAATAGACAATCAATGAGAAGATGAGCACAAGTATGGGAAGCATGGCCACTACAACTCATACAAGCATATCAACAAACACATAGAATGCCCACAATGTGACTAACAACAAAGTTTCACCCTTTTCCCTTAATCAACCCTAATCATCCATAATCTACCCCTACTTCCCCTACTAACCCCACAAGATTACTACTCACTCATTATCATGAACAAAACAACCATAACAAGAGAAAACAAACTCACTAAACAAACATCCATTATGAACAACAATAACAATAACAATATGAAAAGATGAAACTAGATTGAATAAACAAAGAACAAGAGTAAGAAAGATTATACCAACAATAGGATGAAGAAAAGATGAAAACTTGTATAAATAAGAACCCAAAATAAACCCCAAGGATGTCAAGCTTGGAAAATTCTTCAAGAACTTCTTAATACAAGAACTAATTACAATAGATTAACTAAAGATTAACTAAGATTAAAGGAAGATTAAAACTAATGAGTGAAAGTAAATCTAGGGTTTTAGGGTTGTAGAGAGGCTTAAGGAATGCTAAACTATCATAAGATGTCTTAACATTACAAGGGGGGAGTATATATATGGGTACAAGATTGAAGGAGAAGAAAAGAAAGGAGTGCGGCTGCCAGGTCCACGGTCCCGACCGAGACGGGTTGGTCCCGACCAGGACGGCCTGTCATCCCGGCCGGGACGGGTTGGTTCCGACCGGGACGGGCCTACAGCAGCACCCTTTAACGTGCACCCCATCCCGAACGGGATGAGGCCATCCCGAACGGGATGGGTCTTGTAGGCCTCCCTTAAGAGCTCTTTGGTCCCTCCTTGCCTCTCATGGGTTTCTCGCCGATTCTCGGGACTCGGGATCGGGTCTCGGAGGCTCGGTATTGGGTCCCAAGGTCTCGGGGTCGATTCCAAGGCATCGAGTCATCGTTTCTTTACTCCGTTGGCTCCAAAATGTGTATGTATAGAGTCGGAATCGCTCCAACTCTTCCAAATCGGTCTCGGGAACCTGAAACGAACTAAAGGAAGCATAAGAAGCCCATAAATCGCTCCCAAGGAGCGATTCCACAAGGAAATGGGACCAAAACATAGTGAAAAAGGCACTACAAACTACACTTATCAAGTTGCGCGTCTCACTTCTCCTCTCCTCTTACGTCAAATTGTCGCCTATCTAACGCGATCAAACAAAATTTATAAACTCGACAAACTAACTACGTAGTAACGGTAAGTCGGGATCGATCCTCATGGACGGTCTAGGTAAAGTCGGTCAAGTCTAAGTCAAAAAGTGTTTGGAGTCTATTTTTGGGGTCTTTTGGGTAGAGTCTACACTAAAAAGCGATAAACTACGAAAAGATAGTCTAATAAGGAAAAGGTGTTAGGGGGAGTCAGGATCAGAAATTGGGGTCTAAGAATCTCGGAATCGGGTTTTAGTCACAACGTTGATAAAGAGAAAATGTCACCTTTTGGTTTCTTCACCCAACCCACCTAAAAACCCGCTTTCACGGCGAAAAAGGGTAAGTCTCAGGTCAACGTAACTCCTACCCCGAGTTTCCCCATATTGATAGGAGTGAGTCAAGGTCGATCTGCAGTCTAAGTCAACAAAGACACAAAAACCTCAAACTTGATAAATCAACAAGCAAGCAACCCACCAACATCCCTTGATTCAAATAATCCAAGTCCTCATCATCCCTAAACCCCCCAACAAGAAATATACTTGAGATTCATAATGAAAACTAATAAAACTATAACTAAGGAGAAATCAACTAAAACAAGCCTAATAATTAAATCTCGAGAAATTAACAACAAACAATAAAACGATCTATGATGAAAGAACAAAAGTATATCTAGTCTAGAGATTAGGGAGAGAAAAAGAAATATACCAACTATTGAGGATGAACAATAAGGAAGAAAATTGCAAAAATAAATAGGATGAAGCTTGATGAAGATGACAATGTATTTGTCACTAATCCCATAATAATCCTCAAGAATCTTCAACAAAAAAAATGCAAGAGGAAGAAAGACTGGAACTTTATTATAATAAAGTTGGAGTCTTGAACACTAATTAATTAGATCTATAATAAGTGAAGATTTTTGGATTGTCACCCTCCAAAAATCTCCCTACTAATTAATCTAATAAGAAACTAATAGTAATCTATTAATATAATCTACTAATTTAATAGCTTAGGTAGTGTTGTGCTGGTGTAGTGAAGTGCCTCCCCCTCAAAAATGAGGAGTTACATATATATAGAGGAGAGAAGATGGAGTATCAAAACCCTAATTCTTTAAGCCCAATAAGTGGCAGCCCAAATGCTCATCAACTAAACTTCACCTTATGATTCCCATCAGGTGAAATTTCGCCCTACAGTTTTGCATAATTCACCACCGGGCAAAACTTTGCCTCGCGATTATCCCAATTTCGCCCGATCACTTCATAGGGTGATAAATCACCCCACGCACTTACGGTTTCACCCATTCCAATTCAATTGCAAATCTCGATCCAAATTAGATCTCACCCGTCCTTTCCAATTAAATTCCTCGAGTCTCCATTCAAATGTCGATTTATAATCCCCGAACTCCAATCCGGGTCCAGCCGGGTCGACATCGGAGTTGATGTCGACGCCGGCAAAAGTCGCCGGAAAACAGAGGGAGATGTCATGTTGTCGCGCTTCGTTGGTGTTGCTCCGGTCTGCTGTTGCATTGTTGCTGCCCGAAACAGAGGGAAAAATGGTGGTCGAGCGAGCTGCTGCGCTGGTGTTGTTGGTCGTCGGAATCCGGGCAGCAGAGGTGTTGGTCGACAGCGAAGAGGAGAGAGGTTGCTGGTGTGCACGTGGTTTTCGCCGGAGTCAACAGAGGAAGACGGAGAATTGCCGGAGCTGCTGCAATCTTTTTGCTTCGCCGGCGTTACTGTTGTTGTTGTTGTTGGAGCTGGTCGAGGAAGGCGTCGGAGATGAGGTGCTCGGCTGCTGTTGGTGTTGTGCTGCCGTCGGAGATGGGGAGAAGGAGGTGGAGTAGGGTGGTGTTTGATGGTGGTGGCTGCCGGTGTTGAAGGAGGTGGTCGATGGAGTTGGAGGTCGTCGGTGCGCGGCTGGTTGTGGAGGTGATGCCGGCGGTGGTGCGTGGTTGCGGGGTGGCTCGCCGGCGCTGGTGGTCGGAGGCGGAGGTCAGGGTCTAAGGTGGTGTTTGATGGTGGTGAAGGAGTGAGTTGGGGTTTGAATTAATGGAGGTAGTCAAGGTCAAGGTCAAGCTGACCTTGACTTGGAAATGGGTTGGTTTCAATTATGGAGTTGGGTTTTGAGTGATTGGGTTTGTAATTGTAATTGGGCTAAGTTGGGAGTGATTTGGGTTTAAGTGAGGTATATGGGTGAGATAAGTTGGGTCAAAGTCGGGTTTGACTCGATCACTTGACTTAGTTCCTCTTATTTCGACTCGCCCCTTTATTCACGAACACGTACCTATAAGACAAAAATACACAAAAACAGTACCAAATTCTACGAAAAAGACGATAAATACGAAAAAACCAAATTCAAACTAGAAAATACGAAATATAGTCAAAAATGAGTTATATTGACGCTAAAGCATACAAAATCGAGTCAAATACGAGTGAAAATAGGGGTTAAACGGTCCAAATTTGCGTGTTATTAATTCCCCCACACTTAAACTTTACTCGTCCTCGAGTACCTCATTGGACTAATCTACAACACATAAATAAATAACACTCAAAAACACTAACACTAAACACAAGAACGAAAAACAACACAACAAATCACAAGTTTTCAAATCAAAAGTCACGATTCTAAAATCCAACTAAAATATAGAATATGAATACTAAAATTACTAAATCGGTTGTAAAAATAATTATTACATGTTTCTTGGCCTCGGTCCATGCTATGTCAGGTGTGTGGCGGAGATGGAATGAGTACTCCCGTGAAATTATCGACAAAAGTATACAAGTCTCGGCCACTTGTAAAAACAAGGGCTAGGGTCGTCCTAATGGCCCAAGTGACATAAGAACCGATCCAAAATGGAAGATAAGGATATCAAAAATACTCGGGGGAGGAATCGTCTTTCTTTTTCTTTTTCTTTTTCTTTCTTCTTTTTCATTTTCATCTTCATTTTCTTTTCATTCTTTCTTTTTCTTTCTTTCTTTTTCTTTCTTTCTTTTCTTCTTCTCCCCCTTATTCTTTTCTTTTGAATTTTTGAGAATTTTTCTTTGTTTGCACATTTTTTATGTTTGATCTCATTTGAATGGAAATGGAATGCAAAACTCAATATCAATCATAATCAAATTCTTATTTGTGGAGTATTTTTGTGTGATAATGGATCGTAAAAGGATAGAAGTCGATTGGGTTATAGTCACCTAGACAAGCAGACAATGTTGAAATCACAACATGGGAGGTGGAAGGTGAACACGAGTGAGGTACACACCCGAGCGACATACAGTAGGAGGACAATCAATATATAATATTTAAAATCAAAAACAAGTAATAAAAAAATTCATACACTTTAAAGAAGTTGAAAATTAGAAAAATGATTTTATCAAGGAAAACAAGTGAAACAAGTGAAACACGAAAACGGAAAAATCTTTTTGGAATTTTTGGGATTTTTTAAATTTTTAGGATTTTTCAAGTTTTATCAAATGAAAACACAAAACAAGACAAGACACAAAAACAACAAACAAAACACAAGGCTACAATCCATAACAACCACAAATAAACAACATAAATACTCCACCAAAGTATCCTCCAACAACAATATCAACCACAATCCTAAAGTAACGATGAATCGTCAATCCAAACACACTCCCCCCACACTTGAACCGAACATTGTCCTCAATGTTTAAAATTAGGGAGGGAAAGGAAGGGTGGGTGGGTAAGAAATTACCTTTTAAAGCATAAGTTGTCCCCCACACTTGAACGATTCCGTGCTTCTTATCCTTTTTCATCCACTACCATTGTTTTTGGAGGTACCTACAAGGAAAAATACACAAACATGCACACACATAAAAAGAACACAACGAAAGATATTAGAATAAAAGCTACTACTAAACTAAACTAAGCCGATACGGGGCAATAAACGGGCCCGCTCCGTCCCTTCAACCCACATCGAAATACCTATAAGGTAAGGTACTCCCATGCAAGGCAAGTTGAGTCTTGCTCAAAATTGCGGACGCAACTAAACTCACTGTGGACATGACATAGGTCCACCCCGACGCGGCCACGCGCGGGTTTTGGTAGGCGAATGAATCTCCGTATGAGAATGGATCGAATTGAAATTTAGGTCGAAGTGGAGTCGCCACCGAATTTTGTGGTTATTCGAAACCATTCGAGCCCACTCTATGTCGTAGTGGGCCGTATACAAAATACGGTCCATTTCCGATGTCAGAGTTTATTGGGCTCGTCCCTTTGCATTTGATACCAATACCGACGTTATCGGATATCGTGTATTGAATGACTCTCGTGCGTCAACGGTTTCGGGTATCCGGAAACCGAGGTTCTGAGTAAGGGGTGAGGGTACATGTTGGGAAGCCCACAAAGGACACCCAACCCCGCCCGCACTTAGCGACCTCTACTAAGATCTTGAATGACTTTCTAATATGCGCGTTAGTTAAACGGGAAATTGATATGCAAAGATTATTTTCCCTAAACATGTGATGAATTAAAAAAAGAGTTTCTACGTCGATTTAATGCAACTAAAATTAACGTCAAAGTTGTATTTTAGCATGCGGGTTCATTTTAGTACAATAAAATAAACAAGAATTAAATTGACAAAAGAACAAACGGTTAGTAACGAGATGAAGATAATAACGGTTTGCAAATTATTGAAATGATGTAGTGAGATGCATGGTTTGAAAAGATAGTAATACACGTGATTAATTAGACACGTGTCGACCCAAGTTATAAAATAATATCGAGTTTAAAAAGAAGAATGTACGACTCACGGTATTGGTCGTGATGAGGTCACTCGATCGAGTGGTCGATAGACTCGATCGAGTGGACCTCTAAAAGAGGTTTCTGCTTTGCGTTTTAGACGTTACTCGGCTGAGTTATTGGCCAACTCGGTCGAGTACGTCGCTAATCGATCGAGTCACTATGAGACTCGACCGAGTAGTGGTCGAAAGAGCATTCTGCTCGCTAAGTTGTGATGTCACTCGATCGAGTGACCGAGGCACTCGGTCGAGTGGCACCTGTACGAACCAGGTTCGCTTGCAATTTTACTATTGATTTTGAAATTGCATTTGATTTTTGATAATTCGATTGTTTTACCGAATTGAGCATAAATATTGTATGACTTATGCTCGATTCGGGTTTTTTAAGAATCATTGATTTTGTTGAACCGAATACAAATATTGTGGGATTTATACTCGATTCCGAATTTGAATACTCGTTGTATCCCATATTCGATTATTGAATCGATATGGAATACTAGAGTGAAAATATTAAATTGATTTTAGTCATCTTAAATTAACTATCCCGATATGAGTAAATCGCGTTAATTAATTTATGTGACTAGATCGCTAGATTCGACATCCAATTATGGAATTGGTATCGAATCTAATGGATCAACACCTTGCTTTGAATTAGAAAACTTGATTCCCTCGGTTTCTCCGACATCGAAATAAATCCCTAGAGATTGTGATGTCGGATCCGCGTCAACGGGTTTCGACCCTTATTAAATAGAATGCTTGTTTTTGAAAATTGATGTAAATATGCGACTTGAATAATGATGAAAACGAAATAAAACGGATTATTGTTTAAGTTAACTTGTTTCAATAATCAAATGATCGGGGTGATGGGATAAGCGACCGGCAACGCTGTGTGCAGTACACTTGTATATTCGGTTTTCCTTATCCCACCATCACTCACATTCGACACAAATCGACAAGTATTTTAATGTTTTAATGTTAACGATATCATTGATGTTAGGATGCGATAATAACGATAAAATAAATAAAAACATACGACCCTTATGAAGACGATGACGATGTGACGCGAGAAGGAGGGAGAGAAGAGAAGAAACGGGGTTTTTGCACCCTCAACCTACATGTTCTTGTCTCAGATGAGGCTCGTAATTGCGGCTTTAACACGGGAGCTTCGAGGTTTATGAAGGTTGAGTTATGGTGGTTAGGGTTTCGATTCCTAAAACTAGGTTTAGGGTTTGCTAGTGTAGTGCTAGGGTTTGATTAGAGGTAGAATTGGGGTTTTTGCAAGATCGATTAGGGTTGTGAAAGATTGAAAAAAGATGTGTAATTGTGTGTGCATGGGGTTGCTTATATAGGCAAAGGCAAGGGCACCCGGTTAGGGTTACTCGACCGAGTAACCAGATGACTCGGTCGAGTAGCCCGTTATGCCTGCAGTCGGGCTTGAATATGGGCCCACTCGATCGAGTGGGTGGGTCACTCGATCGAGTGGCCCAGCTGGGTCGCGCGGGTCCATTGTTTTGGACCTTGACTTTGAATGTTTGATGGGTTTTGTGTTTGACTTGGACTTTTGATGATTGTATGGCTGTTTTTGTATGTCTCGGAAACGACTTTGACCGGGGTTGACCCAATCGCAAAAAAGTCGGAATTATTTTCGGTGTCGGTTTCGGCCCAAATTAATCTTGTTTGACTCAGAATGATTCACTGGGCCTTGATTTGAGGTTGATTTTGTGAGATTTGTACTCCGTAAGTGCGTTAGCCAGCA
The DNA here is from genome assembly GCA_958450325.1 of Agrostemma githago. NCBI lineage: Eukaryota > Viridiplantae > Streptophyta > Magnoliopsida > Caryophyllales > Caryophyllaceae > Agrostemma > Agrostemma githago. The sequence continues at coordinate 17,624,262 of OY288255.1, read as the reverse complement.
ACTAATGGATTTGAGCCCGTATCCGAGCGCGTAGAAACACGTTAGCGTCCGATCATCATCGGGTGTTTTTTGGAAACTGCCATAGACAACTGGCAGTCAAAATGCGGGTGTCTACAGAGCCCCCACTCTGACTGAGGCTTGGACAGGGCGAAAGTCAGAGTAGCTACCAAGCCAGTTAAGACCTGGTAGACATCCATTCGGGTCGTTTATAGTCCATTAGACTCGCGTGAAGGGCTCGCCAGCCATAAGATATAAATCATACCTGAGCTTGATGATAGTACCTCCGTGGGGCATTTGGACTTGTCGCGTAAGTCCTGGGTGCGCCTGTGTGTAGGCCCATCCCGTGAAAATGCTGGGGAGATTCAGAGGGTTGCATGTCCCTGTTTGAGTCGTACCTGTATAAGTCACATAAAAATGCATGCAACATGTAGGTAGTAAAATGACTCGTGCTGGGGAGAATGATTTTTGAAAGCTTGAGTTTTCGAAATTCTTGAAATTTCTTGAAATTTTTGAAATTTTGAAATTTTTGAAATTTGGAAATTTTTTGAAAAAAGATTGACTCCTAAAGAAATTAGGAAAGTTCGGGATGAATATCTCCTTGCTAGTATTGGGACTAGGCTTGTGGGTTGATTCCGTTTAGAATTAGGAAACTATTATGCAAGAAGGGATTAGGAAAGAAGGTTGTAAGGCTAATGCTATATATAGCCCTTCCCTTGCCCTTGATTTCTTCATAACTACCATCACAAATCAATCTCTTCTTAAAAGAAAGTCTCTTTATTTCCCTTAAGGCAAAAAGAAAGTCTCTTTATCTTCTTAAGAAATTTAGCCATGGGAATCGATAGGTTGAGTGTCATGCTGCAGGAATGGTCCCGACAATTTAGGGATGCCGATAGGGTGGCCTTGAACCAGACGGGTATTGCCCAGCTTTATACTTTCCATCATATGCGGGTTGACCGCTACTTCTTGGATGCATGCTTGTCTTACTGGGATGACATTTATCATGTCTTTGCCTTTCCTCGGGGCGAAGTCTGCCCTTTACCTGAGGAGATTGCTGCGGTAGGAGGATGGAACCCAATGCTTCAGCCCGCCGTCCCATATTCGGTCTACGACTTGAGGAGGAAGCTTCGAGAATTCTTAGGCCTCTCTCATAACGAGGTGTCTCGAATGGCCCGGGATGACAACACAGTTTCTTTGATTGACCTGGCTGAAAAGTTCATGAACCCGCATGATGTCCGAGTGAGACCCATTCACAGCCGTAGGGCCTTTTCTTTCTGCATGCTCCATGTTTATGCCTTTGAGGGTCACATGGACCTATTATCGTGTATGGGTCATATCCGTCTATTAACCGTGGTTGATTTAATGGAGACGGAGCATAGCCCGGCTTGGCTGATTACTGGTGAAATAATCCAAGGCTTGGACAATCGCAAAAGGGATTCGTCCGTCCGTCTCACCGGAAGCACCCGCTTGCTGCAAGTATGTCGGATTTTTATTCCTTTCTCGATTTCTTGATTTTTTGAATTTTTCGAGATTTTTCGCGAATTTTGACTGCTGCAGTGGGCACTCGATCGAGTTACCCTGGCACTCGATCGAGTGCCCTCGATAAAAAGCCCCCTTTTCGCTCCCAGTGATGCCACTCGATCGAGTCATCCTGGCACTCGGTCGAGTGTCATCAGGCAGACGCCTGTTTCGTCTCGGTATCTCATGTTTTTGTTTCCTTTTTCAGATTTGGCTTTACGAGAGGCTATCAGTGATAGATCCTCCCCTTGATGCTAGCAATTACCGCCATAACCAGTTGATGACGAGGAGACGGGCCATAGATTTTTCTCGCCAGATTACTCAGAAATACTGGGACGAGGTGCTATCAATCCATGGCGGGCGACTAATTCGATGGGTTGTGCCGTGGTGGCCCATCCACGTTTGGACCGGCTTGGACCCGAGGGACAGAGCTCGTTACCAAGTAATCTTATCTTTTAGGCAAACGGTTCACCTCTACCCGGATCGCATACTAAGGCAGTACGGACGGGCTCAACGGATACCAGAAATAGAAGCAGTTGTGAGTGACCCTACCCAACTGACTGACGTGATGTGCGATACGTGGATGCAAAGATGGTACACCCGGCACACTTGGCCCGTTTCCAAATCTCGCCACTCGATTTGGGTCTCAGACTCCTATGTAAAGTGGACTAAAGCAGGTGATGTTAAGGCCTGAGCTGCTTTGAAGGTTGACGAAGCCTTCGACCTGCTAAGAAGAGAGCAAGCTAAAGACAACAGGGGGTTCTTTGACGAAGGAGACACTCCAGCTACCCTAGTTCGTCTAATGTCCGGACAAAAGAAGAAGGCTAAGACTCAAGCTGAAGGGTCTAGTGCTAAAGGTACTCGTTGGAAAGTGAGCCCCCAGATGGACTTGGAAAGGAGACTTGGGCCAAGACTGGCCGTGCAGGACCGACTTGGCCCGCGAGACAGACTACCTGAACACGTGCGGGATCGACTTGGGCCGAAGACAATAGAAGACCCGTCGCCGAAGAAGCGGGCTCGAGCTAAGGAGGTTCCCCTTGTAATTCGGGAACGCTCTTCCCCGCCTCGGCGACCTCGGGCTCCTCGTGACTCAAAGGATAAAGGGAAGGGCAAGATGCCCGGATATTAGTCTCCTTATTTTATTATTTGAGTATTACTACTATTTTTTGGTGTGATTTTTTTGTGTCTGCCGTGTTTGGCGTTTTTTTTTTGTAATCCCGAGTTTATCGAGACTTTAAGAAAAGACATATTATTGAATACCGTTCCCGTCTTTTCGTTATTGCAGTGGTTGTACCCTTTTGAGGGGTTGCCTACGTATCCACAAATAGCGGAATCAAACCAAATGTAGTTCAAAATTTGATTTGATTGATTTTTTTGCAATTTTCGAAATACATCAAGATTATAAATTCGAGATGTGCGACGGTAGAATAATAAATTCTAACTCATTGACTTGTCTATAATTTTGAAAATTTATAAAAAGACAAATTCTTATAAATTTTTGCAAATGACATTGAGATAGGGGTTTATGGGTAGTAACGCTTCCGCTGATCCAAGTTGGTCGGGTTGACGAACTCGTTCCCATCCAGGTCCGTCAGCATCACTGCTCCTCCCGATAGGACCTTCTTGACTAAGTATGGCCCAACCCAATTGGGTTTGAATTTTTCTCTTGGGTCAACCGGTAGTAAGGCATGAACCGATTTTAGGACCAGATCTCCTTCTTTGATATTCTTGGGCCTAACCCTTTTGTTGAAAGCCCGTTGGATTCTTTTTTGATATATTTGAATGTTGTTGAGGGCCCGGGATCGCCGTTCGTCTAGAAGGACTAGCGAATCGTATCGGGCTTGGACCCAATCTGCTTCAGGTACTTGGCTTTCAAGTAGAATCCTGAGGGATGGCACCTCTAGCTCGACTGGTTGGACTGCTTCCATTCCATATGTAAGATAATACGGAGTTGCTCCGGTCGCGGTGCGGATTGACGTTCGATATCCCCATAAGGCAAAGGGTATTTTGTCGGGCCAATCTCGATAATTCTCAGCCATCTTTTTAAGTATGGTGACAATTGTCTTATTGGCCGCTTCTACCGCTCCATTTGTTTGAGGTCGGTAGGGTGAAGATGTATGCCTCTGAATTTTGTATTTCGCTAGCAAGGTAGCGGTTTCGGCTAGAAAGTGGGTCCCGTGATCACTGATGAATTCGTGTGGGATCCCGTATCGGCAAATTATCTTATTTTGGATAAATTTGGCCACGTCTTGGCGTTCAAGACACGGTATGACTCGGCTTCGACCCATTTGGTGAAGTAGTCGATGGCCACTAAAATGAAGCAATGACCTCCCATCCCGGAAGGATGCACCTTCCCAATTATGTCAATACCCCTTGTCGAAAATGGCCATGGTGATGTCATGCTATATAATAGGGAAGACGGCATATGCTGTACATTGCCAAAGATCTGACAGTTATGGCAGTGTTTCACATATAGCTGGCAGTATGTTTCCATGGTGTTCCAGTAATAACCGAGCCTCATGATTTTCCGGGATAGCATATGGGCATTCATATGCGGAGCGTTTTCACCGTCATGGACCTCGGCCATGACCTTTTTGGCCTGCGTTTTGTCGATACACAGGAGGAGAGCCCCCTGTGCCGTCCCTTTGTACAATTGCCCGTCATCTGTACGAACAAACTAGGTCGCCAATCTTCGCAAGGCCTTCTTGGCCCAGTTTTCAGCTCCCGGAGGATATTCCCCCGTTGCCAAGTAGGTTAGGACTGACTGATACCAGGGTTTTGGGTCGGTTATCTCGATATCCTGAATGGCATGGATGTAAGCCGGCTCGGACCGCCTTTCGACACAGATCGGCATGCTGGTCAGGTGATCCGGGATATTCAGTAAATATGCTAATTTGGAAAGTGCATCTGCAAAATGATTTTCCTCTCGGGGCAGGTAGATATACTCTACCTTCTGGAATTGTTTCTCTAGAACCCGTACTCGCGCTTGGTAAGCCACAAGATTGGCGTTCCGAGTTTTCCATTTTTGAAGTGCTTGATTGATGACCAGTGATGAGTCACCGTGGACCCGGAGGTTTGTTACCCCTAAATCAGTGATGGTGAGGGTTTTCGCCGTGTCCCCAACCGTCAATAAATAACCAACTAATCCTTGTGGGTAGCTAGGGTAAGTCGGGTCGTGTCCACGGAGACGGTATTGTAAAGTCTGGACTAAGTCGACCTAAAAACGAGACTAGACTACCAAAACAACACAAAGAAAGTGATAATTGGAAAACTATGATGGTTGGAGACGAAGAAAGTAGACTAACAATGAACTAACTATCACAAGACTAAAAGAAATAACTAAAGACTAACTAAACAATGAAAATATAGGAATTATGACTAACTAGGAACATGAATCAAATATGGAAGGGAGTGGGGTAGGTCGGGTTCTTAAGTGTAGTAGGGTAATTGGGTAACCAAGGGTGTAGGTGTCTCCTAGTTGCTAGAGTTGGTTTGAGCTCTCGCGTCTCAACCAATGTCGAGGTAGGTTCGTGCTCTCGCGTCTAAACCCTAGTCCGCACTCTCATGTCTACGACTATTCTCAACACAATCACATACTAGACAAACAATGAGAAGGTGAGCACAAGTATGGGAAGCATTGGCCACTACTACTCTCACAAGGAATTCATAATACACATAGAGTGCCCAATATGTGACCAACAACAAAAGAGTCACCTTTACCCCTAATCAAGCCCTAATTACCCATAATCTACCCTTAATCCCCCTACTAACCCCACAAGGAGACTATTCACTCATTATCAAACTAACCATAACAATAATAAGAGAAAACAACATAATAAACCAAACATCCATTATGAACAACAAGAACAATAACAATATGTAAAGATTCAAACTTAAATAAATAAAGAAAGAACAAGGGATAAGAGATTATACCAACAACAAGATGAAGAAAAAGATGTAAACTTGCATAAATAAGAAACCCAAATCAACTCCATGGTTGTCAAGCTTGGATGAATCTTCAAGTATCCTCTTAATACAAGCCTAATTACAACTAGATTAACAAAGATTAACTAAAGATTAAAGGAAGATTAATCTAATGTGAGGAACACTAATCTAGGGTTTGAATGCTTAAGAGAGGCCTAAAAGAGTCTAGGGTAATGTAAGATGTGTAAACAATACAAGAGGGAAGTATTTATAAGGTTACAAAAATGAAGAAGGATGAAACAATCAAACACGGGCTGCAGCTCCATGGTCCCGACCGGGACGGATTGGTCCCGACCGGGAAAAGCAATAACACAGCCTGGTGTTATTGATAACACAGCCCGGTGTTATGCTTGATCCCGACCGGGAAGGGCTGGTCCCGACCGGGACGGACCCAGAACAGAACCATTGCAATTTCGTGCACCTCATCCCGGACGGGATGAGGCCATTCCCGTCGGGGATGAGTCTTGTAGGCCTCCAATATGATCTTTTTGGTCCCTCCTTGGTTCTCGTGGGCTTCTCACCGATTCTCGGGGCTCGGGATCGAGTCTAAGAGGCTCGGGATTGGGTCCCAAGGTCTCGGGGTCGAATCCAAGGCATCGAGTGATCGTTCCTTCACTTCGTTGGCTCCAAAAAGTGTATGTATCGAGTCGGATTCACTCAAATTCTTCACAAATGGTCTTGGGAACCTAAAATGAACTAAAGGAAGCATAAGTAACACATAAACCGCTCCCAAGGAGCGATTCTACAAGGAAAATGGGACATAAACATAGTAAAATAGGCACTACAAACTACACTTATCAACTCCCCCACACTTAACCCTTACTCGCCCTCGAGTAAGCACATACTAACTACTTAACTAGCCGAGCGGGTATTAGCGCACCCTACGCCCTTTCAACTCACACGAGTACACTTAGAGGAAAAGTGCACTCCGCAAGGCAAGTGGGATCTTGCGACAAAACTGTGGATGCAACCGAACACAAAAAACAAAGACAAACAAGCACACAAACAAACAAGTAAACGGTTGCACCCAAAGAGAAATAAATACCGCTTCCCTCTAAAAAGCGGTGACTGAATCACCGGTTTAGGACTCAAGGCAAGTGACAACGTTCCCAAGCTAATAACACAAATGGAAATGAACTAAACCCTAATAGTATGACGACAAAGCAACAAAAACGTTGGTAACTTACCTAGGTCCTCCTAACTTTCTAAGAACGTACTACGGGACGATCGGCGGGATGGAAAAAGGATGAACCACGGTGTTAGTCGACACTGTAGGTAAATGAGACCCCGCCCCCTTTAGCGATGAACCAAGAGGGTCGTCCCATGTCCAAAATCGCCTAACTAGTCCAAGTAAAAAGGTGGATATGAATGCAAAATGAGGGAAGACCGACCATTACTGCTATCATCCTTCCTAGGGACTCGGTCCTTTGGTAGGCTCTTCACGGTAATAGTCGGTAAAAGGCTTATTTTGAGATGTGGGGACTCTTTTTTTTTTTTTTTTTTGAGATGGGTTTTCTTTTGGCATTTTCTCTTTTCTTTGCATCTTTGCTTTGAGTGTTCCTATGCCATTTCTTTTTCCTCTTTTCTATTTTATTTTTGGCTTTTTGTGCCTTTTCTTTTTCTTCAATCTTTTCTTTCTTTCTTTTTCTTTTCTTTGCCCTTTTTGGCTTGATTTGAGTGATAGGCATTTTTTTTTTTGCAACTAAGAAAGAGAGACTTCAACAAATTGCAATTTATTGTGTGGATATGTGTAGGAGGTAGGGTAATGGGTGAGTCGGGGGTCGCGATTTCCCTTCAAACCCACAAAAAGGGGAAAACTTGGACTAATCAAACGATCCCAAACACGGTCACTTAAGGGACGGGACTCGGCAACCAAGGCCTTTTCACACCGTGGGTGGTCATAATGGTCAAAAGTGCAAATCCCGTAGTAAATCCCTAGTAAGTTAGGTGGACTCGGGGTAAAGGACCAACGAAATCATTGATTTAGGGTCATTCTACTAGACTAAAGTCCAAGACTCGATTTACATTACTAGGAAGGGAAAGTAAACACTCGCACACTAGCCTCTAAACCGAGTTTTCGAAAACCGATTTACACACAAGACACAACTACACAACACAAAACAAAGACGCGACGAAAACGAAAGAAAAAGAGACAAAAGGCCACAAAACAAAAAAAAAACAAAACAAACATACAAAGGGAACAAACACCACCCCTAACTTCCAAATAAGCAACCAACCAACACCAAACTTTACAAAGCTCCTCCCGAGCACACATCATCACAAATCTCCTCCGAACATCATAAGAGGTAAAGAGGAAAAAGGGATAAAAGGCGTTACCGGATGTCTTGAAAGCCTTCCAACGTTAGCGGCGATTAGGCGATCTAAGAGGAAAAGAGAGGCAAAACACGCACAACAAAACACATATACGATACAACGACATAAAAAGGAAAACACACAAAAGAAAATATTTTTGATTTTTTCGAAAATTCTTCAACTTTTTAGGGATTTTTCAATATTTTTTCGAAAAACTACGAAAAATAAGACTAACTACGATAGAATATCGCTCCCCCACACTTAAACTGAGCAATGTCCTCATGCTCGATTGTAGTGTGTGGAGACACTAAAGAAAAGAAAAGAAACTACAAAAATAAAGCTAAAAATCAAAAATAAAGTGGAGAAAAGGGTAGAACGTGTCCGGCCGGGGTGTAGTCAAGTCACCATGGGCCGAGACGAGAAAAGATATGGATGGAGGAAGAAATAAAAAGAAGGAAATAAAAGGAAATGGGAGGGGAGGACTAGGTGTAATCAAGTCACCTAGCCCGGATTCCGCCCAAATCCGACTAAATCCTAAAAAAAAGGTGAAAAACTTGTAAATTTGGATTTTGAAATGACTCTCGATGTAGTCACGTCATCGAGAGTCGGGAGCAACAACTACCAAGGCCTCGAAGGCCACCATGACACCATGACACCAAAGTGTAAACGGGGAAGGGGACAAACAAGGGAAAACAAGCGACAAAAGACGGAAAAGAAAGGATAGTTGTCGTACCCATCGGTTAGCAACTCACTCGCTCCATCGCCTCAATGATCAATATAGGCACTTTGCTTGTCTTCTTCATTGTTAACCCGCTTCAAACTTGATAAAACCGCATGGTTGAGGTAGTAAGCTTGTAATGGTGTGAGGGGGTGGGATTTGATGTGAGGCTCGGTGTAAAGTGAAGAGGAAATGAAGTGAGGTGTATGGGTCATATGATATGGACAAGGAGAATTAGGGAGGTTGGGAGGGGGTATAATGGTTGGGTTGACTCGAATGTCAAAGAAGAGGCATAAAGAGGAGTAGGGGACCATCCCTGTCGGGATGGATGGTCCCGGTCGGGATGCCTCACCCGTCCCGGTCGGGATGGCACTCCAGGAGATTCGAAATTTGACACCCTCATCCCGATCGGGATGGTCCTTCCCGGTCGGGATGGCACCTTCTTCCCGGTCGGGAAGAATCTTCTAGCCTTCCACAAACCCAAAAACTTATCGTAAGCTTCAAAAACCGGTTCCCTAGCTTTCAATCTATGCTCTACAAATAGCCATTCCTCTCTAGGAATCATATTCACTTCACCGATCAAATAAAGCTCACATACACATCAAATTCCTTCCCTCACATCGCTCATCAACAATCCAAATAAAAAGAAATTCACAAAACCAAAGAAACTACAAGAAAGAAATATATACAATGAGATGGTTCTTGTGGATTTCCGTCAAACCAAGGATGGTGCATTCTTTAATCTTTTTCAACAACAACAATAACCAATTCCATCTCCATCAAGGGCACGAAGAAACAAATCGAAGGCTCTTGCAAAGTCTTCAATCAAGCTAGTGGAATACCAACTTCCACTCCAAGGATTATCGCCTCCTAACCTCGACGTTCCCGGGGCATCCCGATCCACCAAGTTCAACGGCTTGAACTTATACTTGCGATCCTTCGGGATATACCCAAACGTCCACCTATCCTCATGTGGCCCCAAGGGAGGCTCATCTTTCTTCTTGTCATGGAACTTGTCTTCAAACCCATGATATGGGCACTCATCCTCCCCAATCTCGGAGTCATCATCCTCAAGTTCATAGAAGTCATTCTTCAAGCTTTGTCCCAACTCATCCCCTAGATCGATGTCTTTCGTGGCGTGGATCATTTTACAAGACTCATCATTAGTAGGCGAGGTGTTGCCTTGGAGGTCAAACACGAGTTTTTCTTCGCCTAACTCAAATGTGATCCTACCGTTCTTCACATCGATCATGGCATCGGCGGTATGTAGAAATGGGCGCCCAAGGATAATGGGAGTGATAGCATCTTCCGGCATGTCAAGTACAAGAAAATCGACCGGAACGAAGGATTTCCCGATTCTTAGTGGCACATCTTCTAACATCCCCAATGGTCGGTTGAGCGAACTATCGGCCATTTGGAGTGTAACGGAAGTGCACTTGAGCTCCTTCATTCCAAGTCGCTCACAAATAGAGTAGGGAATGATGCTTACACTCGCACCCAAATCACATAATGCTCTCTCAATCTTGAAGTTGCCTATGGTGCATGGGATCGAGAAACTACCCGGATCCTTCAACTTGGGAAGCGTAGAACCTTGAATAAGCTCGCTCACCACCCTTGTGAACGCTATGGTCTCTTCCTTGTTGATGGATCTCTTCCTAGCCAAGATTTCTCTCATAAATCTTCCATATGCCGGGATTTGGGTAAGTAGCTCGGTAAACGAGACACTCACATCCAATTTCTTCACAATGACTAGGAATTTTTCAAATTGGACATCCACCTTAGTCTTCATTTGCCTTGTTGGGAAAGGCAACTTGATATGAATCTTGTTTTGCTCGATAGGGGTGGACTTTTCAAATGACACTTTCCTTTTTCCCTTGTCTTTTCCTTGAAGTGGGGGAAGCTTGTCTTCATGGGGTTTCTCAATCTCCCATAAGACTTGCTCCTCCATTGGACTTTCCTTGCTTGAATTGCCTTGAGAGGAGGGTGTAACTTCTTGCATTGGTTCTTGCTCGCTAGGGGCTATGGGGGAATCATAAGAAGTACCACTCCTCGTGGTAATAGCATTTACATGCTCAAATTTCGGTGTTTCACCTTGAGGAGGTAGTTGCCCCTTTTGTCTTGAAGAGCTTCCCGAAGCAAGTTGAGATATTTGAGTCTCAAGGATCTTCATATGAGCATCTCTTGCTATATTATCCCTTTGAACATGAGCAAAGAACTCTTGTTGGTTTCTTGCCATCTCCATTTGGCTTTTTTGCACATCCATCATAGATTTTTGCATGTTGAAATCTCGAGGTGGAGATTGTGGATTGTGCGGAGTATCGGTGAGGGCTAATGGAGTACCATAATCATGAATAGGAGACCGGCTCCTAGGCTTGCTTTCTTGTCTATTACCTTGAGTTGCTTGTTGTTGTTGATGGTTCCCTTGGAACCCATGAGAGTTGCCTTGATTAAGGCCTTTATTGTTGTCATGGTTGTAGTTTTGATGCCCTTGGTTGTGGTTTTGGTTTCCTTGGAAACATCCTTGATTGAAGTTCCCTTGTTGGAACCCTTGATTGTTGTAGTAATTACCTTGGTTATGTTGCTTGAAATTATTGAATGGTCTTGGATTACCCACATAACCTTGGTATCCTTGATTGTTGTCCCTTTAGGGAGGTGGAACATAGGGACGATGTTGTAGAGCTTGTTTTTGAGGGACTTGATGGGAGGCTTGGAACGTATTAGAATTGGAGGCACCTTGCTTGAATGGTTGAAAGGCGTTCACTTGCTCAATACTTCCTCGACATTGCATGGGCTCATGTCCAACTATCCCACAAGTATCGCACATCCCATAATAAGGCGTAGGAGGTACAACTCCCAAAGCATTAATTTCATGAATCGAGTGTTGGTTGGAGGAACTAGAGCTTTGAACTTGGTTGAGGTGGCTTTGGAGCTTCTTGTCAATGGATTCCATGTGAGTTCTTAATTGAGCTCCAAGGTCAATGCTTAGTTGTGTAATGGCATCGACCTCGTGCCTACCTCCTCGATTCGCCTTTCTAGGCCTTGAGTATTGGGAGTTGTGCACCGCCATCTCCTCGATTCTCATCCAAGTTTGATCGTCATCGACCTCGGTAAACCTACCATTGGAGCCCATATTGAGTATAGGTCTTGAGTCCTCGTATAGACCGTTCCAAAACTGTTGGACAAAGAACCATTGTGAGAGTCCATGGTGGGGGCATGATCTAACAAAATATTTAAACCGTTCCCAAACTTCATAAATGCTCTCCTCATCCCGTTGTTGGAAACCGGTGATGGAGGCCCTAAGCAAATTTGTCTTCTCCGGAGGGTAAAACTTTTGGTAGAACGCCAATGCAAGTTTCTTCCAAGTATCGATACCCATGGTTGCCCTATCGAGACTCTTGATCCATTGCTTAGCTTTTCCAATGAGAGAGAACGGGAAGAGTACCCAACGGATTTGATCTTGAGTAACCCCGGTTTGAGAGATAGCGTCGCAATAATCGGAGAAGGTCTCCATATGTTGGTGCGGGTCTTCGGTGGGCAAACCACTAAATTGATTTCTCTCTACAAGTTGGATGAATTGTGTCTTTGCCACGAAATTTCCGGTATATGTAACCGGTAAAGTACTCGGTCCCGGCAAGACATCCTCGGTAAAAGTGGAGTGAGATGAAAACTTCGGCATGATTGGATTTGCGGGAGAAGATGGTGTAGACGGTGTTGACGTAGAACTAGACGGGGAACTAGGTGAAGAAGAATGGATAGATGAACAAAAGGGGTTTATGAAGATCCCTTCGGCCGTCTCTCGAGGTGACTCGTTAAAGTCGAATCCTTGAGCTTGCTCTTGATGGGTATTACTAGCGCTTGGTTGAGAGATTCTAACCCGGTCAATCATCTGTTGGCGAAAGGCTCGAAAGAGTCTTTCCGGCTCTGGATTAAAGAGAAAGAAATCGCCTCCCCTCCTAGGCATACACTACACACTAGAACAAATGTGAGAACACCTAGTGCTTTATGGGGACTAGGCAACGACAATAAACAAGCACAATCGAAAGACAAAGAGAAAAGAAAGCTAAGAAAACAAGACAAAACTACAAAATATGCACAAGAGATGATAGAAGAGCACAAAGAAGGGTAACTAAGTCTAGCTATAAGTAAACTAAGTCTAAACAATGCACCGTCCCCGGCAACGGCGCCAAATTGATGGTGAGGGTTTTCGCCGTGTCCCCAACCGTCAATAAATAACCAACTAATCCTAGTGGGTAGCTAGGGTAAGTCGGGTCGTGTCCACGGAGACGGTATTGTAAAGTCTAGACTAAGTCGACCTAAAAACGAGACTAGACTACCAAAACAACACAAAGAAAGTGATAATTGGAAAACTATGATGGTTGGAGACGAAGAAAGTAGACTAACAATGAACTAACTATCACAAGACTAAAAGAAATAACTAAAGACTAACTAAACAATGAAAATATAGGAATTATGACTAACTAGGAACATGAATCAAATATGGAAGGGAGTGGGGTAGGTCGGGTTCTTAAGTGTAGTAGGGTAATTGGGTAACCAAGGGTGTAGGTGTCTCCTAGTTGCTAGAGTTGGTTTGAGCTCTCGCGTCTCAACCAATGTCGAGGTAGGTTCGTGCTCTCGCGTCTAAACCCTAGTCCGCACTCTCGTGTCTACGACTATTCTCAACACAATCACATACTAGACAAACAATGAGAAGGTGAGCACAAGTATGGGAAGCATTGGCCACTACTACTCTCACAAGGAATTCATAATACACATAGAGTGCCCAATATGTGACCAACAACAAAAGAGTCACCTTTACCCCTAATCAAGCCCTAATTACCCATAATCTACCCTTAATCCCCCTACTAACCCCACAAGGAGACTATTCACTCATTATCAAACTAACCATAACAATAATAAGAGAAAACAACATAATAAACCAAACATCCATTATGAACAACAAGAACAATAACAATATGTAAAGATTCAAACTTAAATAAATAAAGAAAGAACAAGGGATAAGAGATTATACCAACAACAAGATGAAGAAAAAGATGTAAACTTGCATAAATAAGAAACCCAAATCAACTCCATGGTTGTCAAGCTTGGATGAATCTTCAAGTATCCTCTTAATACAAGCCTAATTACAACTAGATTAACAAAGATTAACTAAAGATTAAAGGAAGATTAATCTAATGTGAGGAACACTAATCTAGGGTTTGAATGCTTAAGAGAGGCCTAAAAGAGTCTAGGGTAATGTAAGATGTGTAAACAATACAAGAGGGAAGTATTTATAAGGTTACAAAAATGAAGAAGGATGAAACAATCAAACACGGGCTGCAGCTCCATGGTCCCGACCGGGACGGATTGGTCCCGACCGGGAAAAGCAATAACACAGCCTGGTGTTATTGATAACACAGCCCGGTGTTATGCTTGATCCCGACCGGGAAGGGCTGGTCCCGACCGGGACGGACCCAGAACAGAACCATTGCAATTTCGTGCACCTCATCCCGGACGGGATGAGGCCATTCCCGTCGGGGATGAGTCTTGTAGGCCTCCAATATGATCTTTTTGGTCCCTCCTTGGTTCTCGTGGGCTTCTCACCGATTCTCGGGGCTCGGGATCGAGTCTAAGAGGCTCGGGATTGGGTCCCAAGGTCTCGGGGTCGAATCCAAGGCATCGAGTGATCGTTCCTTCACTTCGTTGGCTCCAAAAAGTGTATGTATCGAGTCGGATTCACTCAAATTCTTCACAAATGGTCTTGGGAACCTAAAATGAACTAAAGGAAGCATAAGTAACACATAAACCGCTCCCAAGGAGCGATTCCAGAAGGAAAACGGGACCAAAACACAGCAAATTAGGCACTACAAACTACACTTATCAATCAGAGGCGGCTTGCAACCCGTGAATGCATGCTTCGTATTCGGCTGCGTGGTTAGTCACGTCAAAGTCCAACTTGATGGATAAGGGGGTGTGTTCCCCTCGAGGTGAGATTAACAGAATTCCGACCCCAAATCCCCGGAAGTTGGAGGCCCCATCGAAATCCAAATCCCATGTCTCGGTATCGGTATGGAATATGTGTTCGTCAGGGAAGACCCAAGTATCGGTGTGGCCTTCTTCGGGTATCGGGCTATCAGCGAGGAATTCGGCTACTACCCGACCTTTGATGGCTTTCAATGGTACAAACTTGAGGTCAAACTCAGATAACATTAAAGTCCATCTGGACATCCTGCCGTTGAGGATGGGCTTCTCGAACAGGTACTTGATAGGATCCATTTTGGATAACACATGTTCCTCGTGACTGAGCATGTAATGTCGGAGCTTTTTAGTGGCCCAAACCAAGGCTAGGCACGTTTTCTCGAGCATTGTGTACTTGCATTCGTACTCGAGGAACTTTTTACTGATGTAGTAAATAGCCCGTTCTTCTTAATCAACTGTCTGGGCCAGCATAGCCCCCATGGTTGACTCGGTCGTTGTTAGGTATAACGACAAAAGCAAGCCGGGTTGAGGTGGCATTAGTACTGGCGGGGCAGACAGAATTTCCTTGATTTTGTCGAAAGCCGCTTGACATTTGTCGTCCCATAGCACCCGTTCCCCGATCTTCAGTTTCTTGAAAATGGGCTCACATACCACGGTTAGCTTCGAAATGAACCGGCTGATGTACTGGACTTTCCCGAGAAACCCCCTTATTTCCTTTTCTGTTTTGGGTGGCTGCATCTCGGTGATGGCTTTGATTTTAGCTGGGTCGACCTCGATGCCGCGTTGGCTAACGATATGGCCCAGTAATTTGCCCGACGTTACCCCAAAACTGCATTTTTGTGGGTTCAGTCTCATGTTGTATTTTCGTAGTCGGGTAAAGAACTTTCTTAGGGCTGAGATGTGACCGCTTCGGTCTTTAGACTTAACGATCATATCGTCCACATAGACCTCCACTTCCTTATGCATCATGTCGTGTAATAAGGTGGTGGCGGTCCGTTGATAAATGGCCCCGGCATTGATAAGCCCAAATGGCATGACGGTGTAACCGTAAGTCCCCCAAGGTGTAATGAAGGTGGTCTTACTCATATCCTCTTTTGCCATTTTAATTTGATTGTATCCGGCATACCCGTCCATGAATGATAGAAGGGCATGATCGGCCGTGTTATCCACCAATATGTCGATGTGTGGTAACGGAAAATCGTCTTTTGGACTGGCCTTGTTTAGGTCCCGAAAGTCCACGCATACTCGCACCTTGCCGTCCTTCTTGGGTACCGGCACGATGTTTGCAACCCAGTCTGGATATTCAAACACTTGTATAAAACCCGCTTTGAATTGTTTGTCTACCTCTTCTTTGACTTTGAGAGACCATTCGGGCTTCATTCTTCGGAGCTTCTGCTTTACCGGCCTGCACCCATCTTTGATGGGTATACGGTGTTCAGCTATTTCTCGGTCTATACTCGGCATGTCCTTGTAGGACCATGCGAAGACGTCTTTAAATTCTTGTAGGAGGTCTATGAATTGTTTTCTCTCCTCAGGATCTAAAGATAGGCCCAACTT
This sequence comes from Agrostemma githago, assembly GCA_958450325.1. Taxonomy (NCBI): domain Eukaryota; kingdom Viridiplantae; phylum Streptophyta; class Magnoliopsida; order Caryophyllales; family Caryophyllaceae; genus Agrostemma; species Agrostemma githago. Next base: position 17,608,199 of record OY288255.1, on the reverse strand, counting down.
AAGCATCTGGGGTTCTAAAGTGGTTCCCACGTTGATGGACTCGGTTTCTTCGATTACCGGATCTCGGGACTCCCTTTGTTCGAGCTGCTCGATCAGATGCGAAGACAGAGGTACCTGTTCGTCGGGATTCTCAATGTCATTGCATATAAAATTTTTGAAATTGAGAAAATTTTGGAAATAAGACAAGTCGTAAGCAGAACGGTTTTCGATATTATTATTAATGGTAAATTTTGAAAATAGCTCGAATAGAGCTGCCATCTGATCATTGGTCAGTGGCGGGATAGGGAGAGGTCTTGGGACAGGCCTCGAGACCTCAGTGGACGTGGCTAAGGGAAAGGGGGTTACAGACTCGACTCTAGCACCAGACCCCATAGACTAAGACTCAGGCTCCGACTCTGACTCAGACTCGGACTCAGTATCCGGCATGTCTCCCTCGCCGGTGGTCAGCTTGTAGATCCGTCCCTGGCTGTCGGTCCATTTGACGGTCTTCCTCCAGGCCCTTGTCTCAGTGTTGGCACCGACCTCGGTGATTAGCTTGGTTGGGTCGAACCGATCGCTGCGAAGGATCAAGTTGACCAAATCGTCCTTTGGAGCAGAGACGGCCTTGTCTTCTCCAAAGAGGAGCCCTAGCACGGGCTCGGCATTATTTTCACCTTTCTCGGACTCGGCCTGGACGATGGTGAATATATCATCAGGGATGAAGTTGCATTCCCGAGCCATTTTGGTCTCGGGATATGTGATGGTGGGTTGGTAGAGGCCCACTTGGATCGCCCCAAACACGGGAGTGATGAAGTAGTCAGTTAACTTCGGGCTATAAGGGCCTATGTAAGTACCCTTAAGGATGTTGGTGGCCTTGTGAATACTGGCCTGGACCACATTTTCTGGGGTTATAGCATACCCCAACCCGAACTGTGATTCGCCATCATTTAGGACTTCGATGATCTTCCCAGCTGGAAGATATGGTCTCGAGGTAGCCCCCGGCAAGTAGCCCAAATTTTGTAGCATCATGTCGATGCTAGTAGTGAAGTAGGGCCTGAAAAGATATTCCTCCTCGATCATACCCACGAAGTCGAATCCTCGTGGTTCGGCCCGGCTTGTGGCATTACAGCTAGCCACGGTGATAGGAGTAGCTTCTAGCGTGATGATGCCATCTTAAAGTGGCATCTTGACTTTCCTATGTAGGGTAGAGGACACGGCCTTGACTGCATGGATCCAAGGCCTTCGTAGTAGTAGGTTAAAGGATGAGGTGACATCAATCACCTGAAACTCCAACTCTTTTTCGATTGGGCCCGTTATTATCTTCAGTTTGACGGCCCCGGCCACTGGTTTTGGGCTTCCGTCGAAAGCTTGGATAGTCTATGCTGTCGGGAGGTAGTCGGCATCAGTGATGCCAAGGGCCCTAGCGGTCCTTAGAGAAAGGACATTTACGGCGGATACGTCGTCGATAAGCGTCATCTGGAGGTATTTACCCCTGCAGATGACTGTGATGTACAGGGCCAAATTATGATTGGGCCCAAACGGTGGCAGATCAGCTTCAGAGAAGGTTATGAGCGGGCTTTCCTCTTTTGACTTGCCTTTGAGAAAAGGCATAATAGTGGCTACCATTTCAGAAGGGGTAACCTTTGAGTCGACCTTGATTTCATCGAGAGCCTTAGTCAGTGCTTCCCGATGAGCCTGTGAGCTAACCAGTAGTTGCCATATAGTCAGATCAGCTCGAACCCTCTTTAGTTGTTGGACCAAAGCCGTGTCAGTGCTTGGTTCTGCGAGGGTAGATTTCGTCTTGGCAGGTTCAGTGACGGATGTAGGAATAGAACGCCCAGCTGTGGCGAGGTGGTTGGTGGCTAATGCTTTGGACTTAGCCTTTCGGACCTCTTCAAGGGTAATGGGGACAGCTTCCCCTTTGGTCAGGTAACATCATCCTCCTCATCGAACCATATCCCATTGATTTGTGGGATAAAAGGGGAAATGAGGTGAGAACAATCGATTACTTCTCCCGTGAATATTGCATGGGCACTGAACGGATTTTCTTTATTGCTCGGCTTGTCTCCGGGCAATGGAATTTTCCCGTTCACGATAAGATCTTGGATCAGATGTTTTAGTCTCCAGTATTTTTTAGTATCATGTCCATTACCCCGATGATACTGGCAGTAGGCCTGGGCGTTATAAGTTTTGGGCCTCTTCTCTACTGGAGGCTCTGCGGTTGGGCCTATTGGTTGGACCAGGCCCTTCGAAGATAGCCTTTGCAAGGCATAAGTATAGGTAGTCCCTATATCTGTGAATACCCGATTTGGTGTATTCTTTTTGGATGAGGTGTCGAGCAGATTTACCTCACCGAAGATGTTGCGAGCTGCAGCTGCAGGTGTGGGCTTGTTTGTAGACGAGCTAGCCCCTTGATAGCCCTTGGTAGAGGCCTTAGTCAGGCTCTCTAGTCTTAAGTTATCCTCGATCCTCGTGCCCATTTCAGTAAGGACAGCAAAGTTTGGGATGATAGCATACCGGAGGTGGAGCCGGTAGGATGGGAGGAGGTTTTTGACGAAAGCTTCCACTAGGGCCTTCTCACCGGGCTTGTCGACCAGCTTTACACTCTCGACCCGCCATCTTTGCAAATATTTTGTGAACCCTTCTTTGGGCTCTTGAGCCATGACTTCTAGAGTACGCATTGTAGTCTGGATTTCAGTGTTATCGGCGTAGTTCCGAGCAAATTCGGTCGCCACATCGTCCCAAGTCTTGTATTTCTTGGGATCGAGCCTGTAAAACCAGGCCTTAGGATGCTTCTCCAAGGAGGAAGGGAATAAGTGCTTGAACATAGTGGAATTCACCCCTTTGACCGCCATGAAGTCCTTGAAAGCCCGAATATGGTGGACCGGGTCTTCAGTACCCTCAAACATAGGAATTCCCGTCAAGTTGAGGTTGGCCGGTAGCTCGTCGTTCAAAGGCAAATAAGTACGAGCATTTTCAGTGTGGATCGAGTTGTTCGTTGATAGGTGAACTTATTCCTCGAGCCTGCGAACAACACTGATCAATTCGGCAATGGGCCCAGTGGGCTCAGCTTCTTCAACAGGGGCCGTCTTTTCTACGGCGCTTAGGCGGGTGGCTAGCGTTGCTTGGCTAGCCTAGATAGTAGTCAGTTGAGTCTCGATCTTGGCCAGAGCATTTTTCAATTCGTCCATCTTGCGTTGGTATCTAGTCTCGGGTGGCCTGTCTGTAAGAACACCACGTAATCAGAAACTAGCCCAAAATCCCGGAATAGAAAGAACATCCCGAACAAGACTAAAAAGAGAAATGACTCGGAAAAGACACCTAGACGGGTGACTTGTGAAATGTGGGCCTTCCTTAGGATTCGGCGGGTGGGCCTAGTCCTGTTCGAAGGAAGGTTCACGTGAGACATCCCCAGACTTTGAACTTGACTGTGTTGACGGGCCCTCCTTTGTAGGGGTTTGTCCTATGCAGGTGGGCCTTGCCTTAGTCAAATAAGGCGAACTGGGATAGGGAAGAAACTCCTGATGTAAGATCGACAGAGTTTCGATGCTAAAGACCTTGACAACTTAAGACACGACCCGACACTGCTAAATACGGGAAGTCCTAAGGAGAAGGAGGTTTTGAAAATTGATTGTTTTTGAGAAAGGCCAAGAAAACTCGGTTGAGGGCCCAATTTTCGGAAAAAAAACGAAAAGGGTATTGGGCCACGGGTTTTGAAATTTCGAAAACGTTTTCGAGTTTTGAATTGGGCAGCATACCGGCTAGAAAATAGGCTATTTTGAGTAAAATCATAAGTCCTAATTTCGGTATGTGTCCCGGGTTTTGAAATTGAATAGTTTGAAAAAGATGCAATCTTTGAAAAAAGACGGTTTTTGAAAACGACTCGGAAACCAAGTAGCATGTACTCAGGCAAGCATTATAACAACGCCATGTATGCTTTACACTAAGTCTCGGTCGGTCTATTGAGGGTCTATACCAGTGTACATAGTCTAGACGTTGATCGGGACGGACTTCCTAAGTCGAGTTGATCTTAGAACATGCCGCGAAACCCACTCGAATCAACTATGGACACCTTTTGACATATCCATATTGGAGTACATCAACGGTATAGTGGGACGTCGGTCGCGAGTACCGGCCCGGGAAAATATGGGTTATGCATGAACCGTAGAACTAAAACACGTATTGTATTCGTCAAACGATTTCTATTCGAGTCTCACCCTGAGGATGCCGATGGTAAGTCACGCATCAGTTAATCCCCAGCGGAGTCGCCAAATTGTGGACATGACATAGGTCCACCCCGACGCGGCCACGCGCGGGTTTGGGTAGGCGAATGAATCTCCATAAGAGAATGGATCGAATTGAAATTTAGGTCGAAGTGGAGTCGCCACCGAATTTAGTGGTTATTCGGAACCATTCCAGCCCACTCTATGTCGTTGTGGGCCGTATACAAAATACGGCCAATTTCCGATGTCAGAGTTTATTGGGCTCGTTCCTTTGCATTTGATACCGATACCGATGTTATCGGATATCGTGTATTGAATGACTCTCGTGCGCCAACGGTTTCGGGCATCCGGAAACCGAGGTTCTGAGTAAGGGGTGAGGGTACGTGTTGGGAAGCCCACAAAGGACACCCAACCCCGCCCGCACTTAGCGGCCTCTACTAAGATCTCGAATGACTTTCTAATACGTGCGTTAGTTAAACGGGAAAATGATATGCAAAGATTATTTTCCCTAAACATGTTATGAATTAAAAAAAGGGTTTCTACGTCGATTTAATGCAACTAAAATTAACGTCAAAGTTGTATTTTAGCATGCGGGTTCATTTTAGTACAATAAAATAAACAAGAATTAAATTGACAACAGAACAAACGGTTAGTAACGAGATGATGATAATAACGGTTTGCAAATTATTGAATAAAATTGAATGATGTAGCGAGATGATGCATGGTTTGAAAATATAGTAATACACGTGATTAATTAGACACGTGTCGACCCAAGTCATAAAATACTATCGAGTTTAAAAAGAAGAATGTACGACTCACGGTATTGGTCGTTATGAGGTCACTCGATCGAGTGGTCGATAGACTCGATCGATTGGACCTCTAAAAGAGGTTTCTGCTTTGCGTTTTAGACCTTACTCGGCCGAGTTATTGGCCAACTCGGTCGAGTACGTCGCTACTCGATCGAGTCACTATGAGACTCGACCGAGTAGTGGTCGAAAGAGCATTCTGCTCGCTAAGTTGTGATGTCACTCGATCGAGTGGCCGAGGCACTCGGTCGAGTGGCACCTGTACGAACCAGGTTCGCTTGCAATTTTACTATTGATTTTGAAATTGCATTTGATTTTTGATAATTCGACGGTTTTACCGAATTGAGCATAAATATTGTATGACTTATGCTCGATTCGGGTTTTTTATGAATCATTGATTTTGTTGAACCGAATACAAATATTGTGGGATTTATACTCGATTCCGAATTTGAATACTCGTTGTATCTCATATTCGATTATTGAATCGATATGGAATACTAGAGTGAAAATATTAAATTGATTTTAGTCGTCTTAAATTAACTATCGCGATATGAGTAAATTGCTTTAATTAATTTATGTGACTAGATCGCTAGATTCGACATCCAATTATGGAATTGGTATCGAATCTAATGGATCGACACCTTGCTTTGAATTGGAAAACTTGATTCCCTCGGCTTCTCCGACATCGAAATAAATCCCTTCCGCGTCAACGGGTTTCGACCCTTATTAAATAGAATGCTTGTTTTTGAAAATCGATGTAAATATGCGACTTGAATAATGATGAAAACGAAATAAAACGGATTATTGTTTAAGTTAACTTGTTTCAATAATCAAATGATCGGGGTGATGGGATAAGCGACCGGCAACGCTGTGTGCAGTACACTTGTATATTCGGTTTTCCTTATCCCACCATCACTCACATTCGACACAAATCGACAAGTATTTTAATTTTTTAATGTTAACGATATCATTGATGTTAGGATGCGATAATAAAGATAAAATAAATAAAAAAATACGACCCTTATGAAGACGATGACGACGTGACGCGAGAAGGAGGGAGAGAAGAGAAGAAACGGGGTTTTTGCACCCTCAACCTACATGTTCTTGTCTCGGATGAGGCTCGTAATTGCGGCTTTAACACGGGAGCTTCGAGGTTTATGGAGGTTAAGTTATGGTGGTTAGGGTTTCCATTCCTAAAACTAGGTTTAGGGTTTGCTAGTGTAGTGCTAGGGTTTGATTAGAGGTAAAATTAGGGTTTTTGCAAGATCGATTAGGGTTGTGAAAGATTGAAAAAAGATGTTTAATTGTGTGTGCATGGGGTTGCTTATATAGGCAAAGGCAAGGGCACCCGATTAGGGTTACTCGGCCGAGTAACCAGCTGACTCGGTCGAGTGTCCCGTAATGCCTGCAGTCGGGCTTGAATATGGGCCCTCTCGATCGAGTGGCCCAGCTGGGTCGCGCGGGTCCATTGTTTTGGACCTTGACTTTGAATGTTTGATGGGTTTTGTGTTTGACTTGGACTTTTGATGATTGTATGGCTGTTTTTGTATGTCTCGGAAACGACTTTGACCGGGGTTGACCCAATCGCTAAAAAGTCGGTTTTATTTACGGTGTCGGTTTCGGCCCAAATTAGTCTTGTTTCACTCGGAATGATCCACTGGGCCTGGATTTGAGGTTGATTTTGTGAGATTTGTACTCCGTAAATGCGTTAGCCAGCAACTAATGGATTTGAGCCTGTATCCGAGCGCGTAGAAACACGTTAGCGTCCGATCATCATCGGGTGTTTTTCGGAAACTGCCATAGACACCTGGTAGTCAAAATGCGGGTGTCTACACTCACACAAAACACAAACGAACAAACACAAACACAAACAAACAAACAAGAATAGTTGCATCCAAACATGAAAACACCGAATCCCTCATCGAGACGGCGGGAAAGACACCAATCATTTACTTGAGACAAGTACAAACATTCTAAAGTTAGTTATTCAGGACGAAGTGGACTAAAGTATAATAGGATGACATTAAATCACTAAAAACATTGATAATTTATCTATGTCCTCCTAATCAACTAAAAGCGTACAACGAGGCGTTTAAACGGGATGGAAATGAGTGAACCATGGAGTTAGTCGACACTGAAGGTAAGTGTAATCCCGACCTTTCGCAAAAGCAAAGAGGATCGTCCCAAACCTAAAGATATCTTTAAGTAAGGTCACCTATAGGCACGGGATCCGGTAACCAAGGCCTTATCACTCCATGGGGGGTCAAGGTGGTCAAATGCAAACCCCGATGTAAACTCCTAGTAGCTCAAGCTAAAAGATCAATGAAATTTTTGTTTTAAAGTCATTCTAGTAGAGTAAAGGCCAAAATCAAAATGGGTTACTAACAAGGGAAGGTGAACACTCATAAGCAAGTCTCACAATCGTGTTTTCGAAAACATTTACCTTAAACACACTAAACAAAACACAAAAGAACACAACAAAAATAAAAACAAAAGCAACTACAAGTAAAGCCAAGTACTCCAATCTTCTTCAAATAGTCAACACAACCGCAACCACCAATTCCAAAACGTTCACCAAGTGAACCTCCAAAGCATACAATCCCATACTCCCATGTGAATAAGGGAAGGGGAGAAAAATAAGGGTAAAAAGGGATTACCAAAAGGTCTTCACTTTTTAATAACTCATGTCCTTATGCTATGATGTGGGTGGTATTCCTGCAAGAAAGGAGAGAACAAGGCAAAACAAGAAAGGTAATAACTACAATCCCACAACAACTACTAAAAACAACACAATTACATCATAATTACGAATACACCACCAATCCTCCAACAAGATACAAGCAAACAACACAATCCACAATCCAAAATGGAACAATCAAGCAAAAAATCTTCCAAACTTGATCGCTTCCAAATTCTTCTTCATCTATCCATGTTGGCTTCTTGTTGGAGATTCCTACATAAACAAAAACAAAACACAAAAAGCGTAAATATGCACAAAAGAGCTTGGGTTGCCTCCCAAGAAGCGCGGTTTTGGCTAGGACCGTCAAACCTTAAAGTTTGCTTGTCTTCAAAGTATCATCTCCACCATACCCGTCAAGGGCTCGGAGGAGTAGGTCAAAGGTTCTAGAAGAGTCTTCATAAGGGCTCATGTAGCCGAGCCAAGCTATCATCAGAAGCTTCCAAGTCGGAAGCGAGAAACGATTATCGAAAGACCAATCATCATATTTCTTGTGGTCTCCCGGGTCTTTCCATCTCACAAGTCCAAGTGACCATATCTTCGCAAAATACCTTCTAGCTTTCCAAAGCTTCACAATCACACCACTCAACATGAAAGGCGGTTTAGGCTTTAATTCCCCATTGTACATCCCCATTTCTTCTTCAAGTTGCGGACCCATATCCCTAAATCTCAAGACATCACTTGTCCTCATATCATCGTGAAGGAGAGATTCGAAACTTTTACCGGCGGTTTCAATTTCTCCTAAACCAAAGTTTGGCTTACTAGCAAAGGACTCGTAATGTTCTTCGGCATTCTCCCACAAGGGCAACTTGATTTCATCATCATTCCAAGACTTAACAACATCTATTACCTCATTCAACTCATCCCAAAGACTCGTATCCTCGACATCCTCGCTTGCATTTACCATGTGGCAATTTTGGGATCCGAGTTCCTTTTTAGGAGTGAAAGTGGTGATCTCTATCCTTGATGACAAGATGTTGTCATTCTCATCAATATCTTCATGGATCACTACTTCACCTTGAATGAGTTTCTTGGATTGCCTTTTGGGGTAAGGAAAATTGATGTTTATAAGTTTTTCAACATTTTTCATTCCATCAGTGATGGTTGATTTTTCTTGAATGATCTTGGTGAATGGCAAGGAGACTTCTACCTTTTCGATCATGTCCACAAACCGGCTACACTTGATATTACCTTTGTGAACTTTAGCTCTTTGTTGAAATGGTAAAGATGGTGCATAGATCGATGGAGGTGGAACATTGGATTTCTTCTCCTCAATTGTCTTCTCAGACTCTTGCCTTCTCGCTTCCCTTGACTTTGTTAGTTTGTCCTCGGCCTTTGCAACTAACTCAAATTCTTCTCGAATTCCCCTGTTTTGTTTGGGAGAATCGAAGGTAGTTGCATGTGGTACTTCTTGTTATTGCAAATTTGAGGTTGCCTTGGTACTCAAGTGATTATGAGGGTTTTCAAGCTCGTTTCCTTCTCTTCGGATAACAACATGGGTTTGGCATGGTGGATCCCTTGGGTGTTGAGGTTGAACGGGAAAGTCACGAGGTAAGTGCACGGGAGCGACTAAGGCTTTGGGTACTCGTTGAGATTTCAAGAGTTCGAGCATTGCCTTGTTTTTCGCATTTTCATTCATCATGGGTTTAGAATTAATGAATTGTCCCAATGACTGTCTCCTTGAGTTTGTTTAGAATGACCTTGGTTGCCAAAGAATTGAGAGGGTCCATTGTACCTTTGAGAGTGTAATCCTTTATGACCTTGATTACCTTGGTAATTTGGGTTTCCTTGATACACTTCGTTGACTAAAGTCTTTCTCATATCAATGGTCAAACCATACCCTTGACCACTACCTTGTCCATGTTGATAATTACCTTGATTGCCATAAAAAGGAGAGGGTTGGTTATGTCTTTGAAAATCGAACCCTTGGTACCCTTGATTTGACCCTTGATTACCTTGGTAGTTGCATTGGTACCTTTGATTGAACCCTTGATTGTAATAATTACCTCCTTGATCATGATAATTGTTTCCTGGATTTGCACTCTGATTATGGAAGTTTCTTTGAACATGATAGTTGTAACAACTCGGATTTTCGATGACTTAAATTAATAGATAATGCGGAAAGTTATCTAAGTCATTTATATAAAATTATATCAGAGTTTAAATAATCTGGATCGCTACGGATCCTTACAACAAACAACTATTAATTACATAATCTTGATTCACTTAGTACAGAATATAGATTGTATTTTATACAAACATATTATTAAATCTTTCTCGCTCGATTCCCCAACGTCTTATATACCTGCAAAAAAAATTAAACAGTGGACGCCGAGCGGGACAGCGACCAAGCCGTTCATCTAACATCACCTCGAATAAATAGGACAATCATGTGAATAACAAATAATATGCTTACAAAAATATTAAAGGATATCACGTAACAGATAGTTTTTAATTTAATTAACCAACATGTGATGTGATGAAAACGATAAAGTTTAAAAGATGGGACATTGACAGTCATTTAATTTTAAAATCATTTTTCACGTAAACAGAGAATAAACACACGAGTCGTGGCTCCTAGTATCACCGCTACACCCTATTGGCTTGCATCTCACCAATAGAAGTAACCGTGTTATCGACTCATAGACCGAACCGATCTTATGAGGTTTACATCTCACCCATAAGGCTCAATTGGGCCCGAACTTCTATTATATTATACGTTTATTCAGACGGGGCTCTGGGCTGAAATGAAAGCCGATGATTACATTCTCTGCATCATCAAGAAGTTTTCAGAATCTTGTTCTGCCCCCGCTACCTAGGTGGTAATACTGATCAAGTACTTGTCCATACGTGCGCACATACCCTACGCAGACTCTTGAACCGCAGCTGTCACTGCCGTAGGACGACTACCTTAAACACTAGGTCGACTCTCGGACCGCAGCCTCCGAGTCTGCTTTTCATTACAAGTGCAGTCGAAACACCACGCATGGTAGGATCCAACACATGCTATTCGCCCCAGACTCGCATCGTAAACTTTATATAAAAGTCGCCCGTGAACAAGTAGTACTATATTTGGTGACCATTAATAATCGGTCGGACTCATTTGAAACAGTCAAATCCTCAAATACTTCCTTTCAGTGTGACAACATTATAATTTAATCCTCAAGTATCACCTGAAACATCATATCCCAAATATCGTATAATATTTTTAAAATAGTAAATTCTTTAAAATAAAGTTTTATACAAAAATAAAATTTAAGGTATAATAATAATAAAATATTATTTTAAAATTTATAGTTTCTGGAAATATAAAAGTTTCTGAAAAATGTAAATTAAGTCGTACTTAATCGATTTTTAAAATTTGACGTAAAATCATTTTTTATTTATTTATGAATGTCGTATAGAAATTTCGTAATAAAATAAATTCATTTATTGAAAAAATGAAATTTATAAACTTCTACATATATAAAAATAATAGGTGAAATATTATTAAAATAAGAAATTTTGTAGGTAAAATTTACTCTATTATCATAATATAGAAACAAATGTAAAATTACTAAAGAAAATTAAATATATGACCAAAATTACAATTATATGAAATACATATAAAACATAAAATACATATAATAAATATACATAGCAAATAGAAATAAATCAATAGAATGATTATAAGTAAATTTTATTCTTTTAAGTTCTTTTATTCATTTTCTCAATTTTTCATATAGATAGAAATGTATAGGTGATAAATAAATAAATTGAACGAGTGATAATTTAGTCGAGTTGAATTTAGTCGTAAATAAATATATAACACAAATAAAATATCACGTAACATTTTTATATATACATAAGTAATTTAGTCGTACAAACAAGCCTAAATATTTAAATAAGCAATTTATTAAATTACTAACATAATATACTTATATATAAGAAATGTTGTTAGAAGAAAAGTTTGATTACCTTAATAGCTATTATGGAGTATTTATTAGCGTTATTAAGAATTAAGGTCGACGGGGTCAAAATATCGTCTACGTAAGAAAAGTCGTCTCCGCCCCCTTATAAAGACATTTTTGGGTCGAAATGATTTGACCCAAATACGGTTCTAGAAAAGTGATTCCGCCAAATACTGGACAACTCCTCATTCCCGATGCTCCAATTATAGAGAAGGACAAAGGAGTAAATATAGTATATAGTACGGAGTATGTAGTATAATAACTAGTAGTACGTAGGAGTAGTAATAATACTAATATATGAAGTATTAGCCTATTAGTAGTATATGAAGTAATACTAGGATAGTAAGTACTCGGTGTATATATATAAATATAGTAGAAATAGGGTAGAAGTAGTAATATATAGTACTATGAGTTATTAGTATGGTACGTATGGTATATATAGTAGTAGTATTTGTAAGTAAAAATGTAGGAGGCATAAGGTGGAGTGTAGGTTAGTGGGTGTTGGCATGTAATGAGAATAGGGGAGTGTAGGTAGCTTAGGTTAGTATTAAGAGTAGGGTCTATTAGGTGTAAGAGTATTAGGGTAGATTAGTGTAGGGTCTATTATGTGTAGGTACGTATTATGTGTTAAGGTGGAAGGTCCGTTTCCGGTCCGGTCCATTCTCGTACAAACGTCTTTCTTTCTTTCTTAGAAATTTGAAATATAAGATTACGGAATTAAAATAATGGAAACCGTAAAGTTTAATTTTAAAAACGAATTTATAAGACGGTAAGTAAAATAGACGATAAATAGTATTTTGAGACAATAGTTATAAGTAATTATTATTTTAAGAATTCGATAAATTCTTAAATTTTTACAAGACGAGAAAATGTCAAAACGACAGTTCAATATTAAAAATATTTTCGAGTTTAAACTTTATTTAACGAAACATAAAAATTTTAATTATTTGATAAATAAATTCTCATGTTTTTAATACGAAATAATTTTTAATTTAACCAAAATAAAATATTTTTAGTTACGAAAATAATTTTTCAAGCGATAAACTTGGTTTAAATAAATGTTTAAAATGTTAACACTATTTGAAAAATACGGGGTATTACAATCTACCCCCCTTAAAACAATTTCGTCCTCGAAATTTAAGGCATAACTTAAGCAATTAACAAGGTTTAAGACATCGCACGAATAAAATGAAGTGTTAGGGTTCCTCTCGCAAAAATGACTCGGCTCACAAGTGACTTGCTCGTATATCTAATCTCTCTGCCAAAGATTTAATAAAGTGGTACATCCCAAATTCGTATGGTGGGTATTATTGATCAACTGTAGATTCTAAATTCCCATATAGTGGTACTATTCAATCTCGGGTCATTGTCGAGATTTGGTTTATGGTTTGTCTTATCTCCAAAATATCACGATGTTTATATTCCTTAAAATTGAAAGGTATTGTTTTATGGGTAATAAAAGTTTCTCGTAGCATAAAAGTCCAAAAGAAGGTTATCCAAATTCTCATATAGTCTGTAGGGCATTCATAAGTTACGATACTATTGGATTTAATTAGTAGGACACTTCTCTCATATGTTCAAATACATAGATTATTCCAAAGTCCGAAATTCTCAGAATGACATTAGCATTTCTCGTCAACCAGGTTGATCTCCTAAGGTTGATCCTCAAGTGTTTTTGTCGGTTATGACAGGGTTAATCCCGAATTCTCATGTTGGCTTTCTAAATTTCTCAAAATATCAAAATTATCTCTCAGTTGCTTTATTCTTCAAACAACGGGTTAATCTTAACTTCAAATCAAAATTCCTTGGTTCACAAGTGTCCTTTACAATTATGAGTTTATGACACTTAGGGTTTGCAATACTATCAATCGTTATTCAATAAAATTGTCTCCCAAAAGTATATACGACATTTCCTAGGGATTCCCCAAAATATTATTTACAAATCATTCAATCAATCAATTGGATTCTACAGATCCGATAATGTATGTTCAACATATAATTCCTCAAAATAACATTCGATGTATATAATAATAGTAAACCTCAAAATAATTTCGATCTATGATCGTTCTCTTAGCATTCTCAAATACTTAGTTCCCAAAAAAGATATTGATCAACATAAATATCACTCGTCTTCAAGAGTATACTCTCTCTTCTCATAATATGGTGGTTAAGATCTAGGTTAGAATACCATGGTCTAAGTCTCGCAATAGGTTACTGCTCTATAAGGTTAACACGTTATAAGACACGTCCAAAAATTGACTCGATTCTTCAACATGATTCAGTTTGAGTTAGCTCCTATAGTTGATTTGGATAAATCCATCACTGATGTTCCACAATGCTGATGTCCAGGTCTTGAGTGGTTGATGACTCTGAATGTCAACGTCTTTCTTCTTAGTCATCGTATGGATCAAAAATAAATTTAAACTAGCCAATAGGCTAAAGGTTAGGCAGTCAATTTACAAACAATTATGCAGATAGCATGCCAACAATTATACAGGTGGATATCGCATTTCCCCTTAATGACAATTCTACCCCGATAAATTATTTGATAGGATCCTAATTGTGTCTAAGTGAATCTCTCATTTTAGTGATCTAATATTGTATTAGTATTTTAGTAAGTCTACCCAGGCGCGCTCCTCGTTAGGTAAATGAAGCTCAATCCTCACTTACGGTCACAAGGTCGCTCTGATATCAACTGTAACAACCCGAATTTTTGATGACTTAAATTAATAGATAATGCGGAACGTTATCTAAGTAATTTAATTAAAATTGTATCAGAGTTTAAATAAATCTGGATCGCTACGGATCCTTACAACAAGCGACTATTAACTACATAGTCTTGATTCACTTAGTACAGAATATATAGATCGTATTTTATACAAACGTATTATTAAATCTTTCTCGCTCGATTCCCCAACGTCTTATATACCTTCAAAAAAAATTAAACAGTGGACGTTGAGCGGGACAGCAACCAAGCCGTTCATCTAACATCACCTCAAACACATAAGACAATCATGTAAATAAAAAATAATATGCTTACAAATATATTAAAGGATATCACGTAACAGATAGTTTTTAATTTAATTAACCAACATGTGAGGTGATAAAAACGATAAAGTTTAAAATATGGGACATTGACAGCCATTTGATTTTAAAATCATTTTTCGCGTAAACAAAGAATAAACACACAAGTCGTGGCTCCTAATATCACCGCTACACCCTATTGGCTTGCATCTCACCAATAGAAGTAACTGTGTTACCGACTCGTAGACAGCACCGATCTTATGAGATTTACATCTCACCCATAAGGCTCAATTGGGCCCGAACTTCTATTATATTATACGTTTATTCAGACGGGACTCTGGGCTGAAATGAAAGCCGATGATTACATTCTCTGATCATCAAGAGGTTTTCAGAATCCTGTTCTGCCCCCGCTACCTAGGTGGTAATACTGATCAAGTACTTGTTTATACGTGCGCACATACCCTACACAGACTCTTGAACCGCAGCTCTCACTACCGTAGGGCGACTACCTTAAACACTAGGTCGACTCTCGAACCGCAGCCTCCGAGTCTGCTTTTCATTACAAGTGCAGTCGAAACACCACGCATGGTAGGATCCAACACAAGCTATTCGTCCCAGTCTCGCATCGTAAACTTTATATAAAAGTCGCCCGTGAACAAGTAGTACTTTATTTGGTGACCATTAATAATCGGTCGGACTCATTTGAAACAGTCAAATCCTCAAATACTTACTTTCAGTATGACAACATTATACTTTAATCCTCAAGTGTCACCTGAAACATCATACCTCAAATATCGTATAATATTTTTAAAATAGTAAATTCTTTAAAATGAAGTTTTATATAAAAAATAAAATTTATGGTATAATAATAATGAAATATAAAATTTATAGTTTCTGAAAAATATAAAAGTTTCTGAAAAATATAAATTAAGTCGTACTTAATCGATTTACAAAATTTGACATAAAATCATTTTTTATTTATTTATGAATGTCGTGTAAAAATTTCGTAATAAAATAAATTGATTTATTTAAAAAATGAAATTTATAAATTTCTACCTATATAAAAATAATAGGTGAAACATTATTAAAATAAGAAATTTTGTAGGTAACTAATTTACTCTATTATCATAATATATAAACAAATGTAAAAGTACTAAAGAAAATTAAATATATGACCAAAATTACAATTATATGAAATACATAGGGATTTTCTACGCGGTACCCCTATGTTTTTCACTTTTCTACATGGAACCCCTACCTTTTCTATGTCTATACATGGTACCCTTGAAGTTTACTATTAGTTTAACTAGCGCCCTGAATGTTTTTTTCCATCAAGTTTTGTCGTTAGATTATGTTTTTAGCTTAGAATTAAGACTTCAATATCATTTAACTTAGATAATTAACAAGTAATTGAGTTTAATTTAAGTGCTATCATTTGATTTGACAATATAATGTCAAAAATATAATAAGTTTAGATTCGGAGTATAACTGCAAATACGTACAAAATTGTTAGTTTAAGTTCAATTATCGGTTAATTACATATGTTAAATGACGTTTAACTTTTAATTTTGAACATAAAAAGGTAATTTGTTGCCAAAACTTGACGGAAAAAAAATTTAGGGGGTACCAATAAAGATAATAATAAAGTTTAAGGGTACCAAAAAAACTTTTAGTAAAGTACAAGGGTACCATGTATACATGTACAAATTGTAGGGGTACAAGATAGAAAAGTAAAAATTTCAGGGTACCACGTAGAAAATCCCAAATACTTACTGTAGACACCCACATTTTGACCGCAAGGTGTCTATAGCAGTTTCCGACAAACACCCGATGATGATCGGATGCAAACATGCTTTAACATACTCAGAAACGGGCTCAAAATCATTGGCATTTGGCTTAGGCTTTTTACGGAGTACATATCTCACAAAACCAACCTCAAAATCAGGCCCAGTGGGTCGTTTCGAGTCAAATAAGACTAATTTGTGTCGAAACCGGCACCAGGGGCAAAACCGTCTTTTAGCGACCGAGTCAAAACCCGGTCAGAGATATTCCTGAGACACACGGACCAGCCGTGACACCTCACACGTCCGGTTTGGACTCCAACACTACAAAAAATCAGCTACACAAAATATTAAACAAATCCGTTTAAGGATAGAATTCGATCTCAAGTAGGAATTCTATCCAAAAACCGAATCAAACACCCGACCAAGCGTAGGACACTCGGCCGAGCTGGCTGTTTTCAGCCGGTTTTCCTTGCTTCCTCGTCAAGCAAACGGAATTCTCATGCCTCTCAGCTTCATACGTTTCCTATCCTAAACGGTAGTTCTAACCCAAACACCTCTCCTAGCTTCAATCGAGAACCACTCCTATAAATAGGACCCTCTCACAACACTTTTTACAGATCAATGATCATCGACACATAAAAAAAACACCTTTTTACAGGGCATCACATACCACAATAGATACACATCTACAATACACTTAGCATCGAGAAACCGATAGTACCAAAACCCGAAGGAACCGGCCCCGATACCCGTCACCCTTCACGTCCCAAACCAAAACCACCACAACTCACCAACATTAAACTCGACGCTCCCGTGCTCAAGCCACATTCCGATGAGCTCCGATCCGAGTAAGCAAAAGCATGTAGGTTGAGGGTGTAAAATCAAACCCGACTTCTCCTTTCTTCTCTTCTTCTCCTTCTCGTCTCTTCCTCGTTTTTTTCCTTTTTTCGTCGTCGGTCTTTTTTTTTACGGGTCGTTCGTCACATATTTATTATGTCTAATATCGATACTACAAAACTATTTTTATAAAACAAACGTTCTTAAAAATACGATATCGATTCTCTATAATCGAATATTGTATCAAAAAGAACTAAATTAATCTTGTTGATGCTAAAAAATCGTTACATAATTTTCTTAAAACAAAATACAACGATTTTAACGCGGAGAGAGTCAAACATCGTTTTTTTGTTTAATTTTTAAAACGATTTACAAAAACCTTTTCTTACCTTTTCTAAAAAAATCATTCCGAGTATTTAATATCGATTTCATAGTCGAATATTGAATATAACGAATATCGCAAAATTAAGTCGAGTATAAATTATGCAATATTTATACGCGATTTAATAAAGCTAAAATTTTCCGAAAACCAATTTTGAAAACAGGCCGGGACGCGAGTCGCGCGAGTCGCGCGCGTCCCGGGCAAGCCGCGCGGCCGACTGAAACGCGACTCGTCTTTCGCTTTTATTTATTATTTTTCGAACTTCGTTTTTTATACAAAACAGCGTCTTTTAGCGATATTTTCAGATTTCGACTAATATTTTCTCGATCTCGCATATTCATCATATTTGCTATATTTTTATTCACAATTTGATACTAACTCGTTTGTTCATCCTTTGTAGCAAATTCGTTTTTTTTATTATTTGTTTTATTATACTAAAACGAACCTCACATGCTAAATTCAACTTTGACGTTAAATTTTTCATGCATTAAACCGACTTAGCAACCCATTCAATTCCTCGCATGTTTAGGAAAACAATGTTTGCATATCATTCATCGTATTACTAACGCGCGTATTCAAAAATCATTCGATATCTTAGTAGAGGCCGCTGATGTGCGGGCGGGGTTGGGTGTTCTTTGTGAACTTCCCAACACGTACCCTCACCTCTTACTCAGAACCTCGGTTTCCGGATGTCCGAAACCATTGGCAAAGAGAGTCATTCAATACACGGTATCCGATCAAGTCGGTATCGGTATCAAATGCAAAGGGACGAACCCGATAAACTCTGACATCGGAAATGGGCCGTATTTTGTACACGGCCCACTACGACATAGAGTGGGTTCGAATGGGTCCGAACTCCCACAAAGTTCGGTGGCGACTCCAACTTCGATTTAAATTTCAATTTGACCATCTCATATGGAGATTCATTCGCCTCCCCAAACCCACGCTTGGCCGCGTCGGGGTGGACCTATGTCATGTCCACAATTTGGCGACTCCACTGGGGATTAACTGATGTGTGACTTACCATCGGCATCCTCAGGGTGAGACTCGAATAGAAATCGTTTGACTAGTAAAATACGCGTTTTAGTTTTACGGTTCATGCATAACCCCATATTTTCCAGGGCCGGTACTGGTGACCGACGTCCCACTATACTATTGATGTAGTCCAAATTGGATATGTCGAAGGTGTCCATTAGCCGATTCGTATGGGTTTTACGGCATGTTCTAAGCTCAACTCGACTTAGGAAGTCCGCCCCGATTCTCGATAGGCTGTGTACACTGGTATAGACCCTTTCAGACTGACCGAGACTTAGAATAAGAGCATACATGGCGTCGTTATACTACTTCCGTGCTACCTGATTTACAAGTCTTTTTCAAAAACCGTCATTTTCAAAATTGCATCCTTTTCAAAATATCCAATTTCAAAACCCGGGATATATACCGAATTTAGGATTTACGATTTTACTCAAAATAGCCTATTTTTAGCCGGTATTACGCCCATTTCAAAACTCGAAAATATTTTCAGTTAATCCCCAGTGGAGTCGCCAAATTGTGGACATGACATAGGTCCACCCCGACGAGTAAAGTTGAAGAATCAGCGGATGAGTTGTGGTTAGGGGTGAAATGCCACTCGAACCCAGAGCTAGCTGGTTCTCCCCGAAATGCGTTGAGGCGCAGCAGTTGACTGGACATCTAGGGGTAAAGCACTGTTACGGTGCGGGCCGCGAGAGCGGTACCAAATCGAGGCAAACTCTGAATACTAGATATGACCTCCAAATAACAGGGGTCAAGGTCGGCCAGTGAGACGATGGGGGATAAGCTTCATCGTCGAGAGGGAAACAGCCTAGCAGCTTCTTTGAACCATGGCATGGAGTGGACCTATGTCATGTCCA
Source organism: Agrostemma githago (assembly GCA_958450325.1). Lineage (NCBI taxonomy): Eukaryota > Viridiplantae > Streptophyta > Magnoliopsida > Caryophyllales > Caryophyllaceae > Agrostemma > Agrostemma githago. The sequence goes on along the minus strand of OY288255.1, from coordinate 17,588,585 downwards.
CAATTTGGCGACTCCACTGGGGATTAACTGATGTGTGACTTACCATCGGCATCCTCAGGGTGAGACTCGAATAGAAATCGTTTGACTAGTAAAATACGCGTTTTAGTTTTACGGTTCATGCATAACCCCATATTTTCCAGGGCCGGTACTGGTGACCGACGTCCCACTATACTATTGATGTAGTCCAAATTGGATATGTCGAAGGTGTCCATTAGCCGATTCGTATGGGTTTTACGGCATGTTCTAAGCTCAACTCGACTTAGGAAGTCCGCCCCGATTCTCGATAGGCTGTGTACACTGGTATAGACCCTTTCAGACTGACCGAGACTTAGAATAAGAGCATACATGGCGTCGTTATACTGCTTCCGTGCTACCTGATTTACAAGTCTTTTTCAAAAACCGTCATTTTCAAAATTGCATCCTTTTCAAAATATCCAATTTCAAAACCCGGGATATATACCGAATTTAGGATTTACGATTTTACTCAAAATAGCCTATTTTTAGCCGGTATTACGCCCATTTCAAAACTCGAAAATATTTTCGAACTTTCAAAACCGTCCCCGGTCCGCCTTTCCGTTTTCTTTTTTTCGAAAAAGGGCCGGTTCTCCGAATTTTTTCGGGCTTTCAAAAATTCAATTTTACAAACTTCCTTTTCTTAGGACTTCCCGTATTTAGCAGTGTCGGGTCATGTCGTAAGTCGTCGAGGTCTTTAGCGTCGAAACTCAGTCGATCTTATATCACGAGGTTCCTCCCTATCCCAGTCCGCCTTATTTGACTAGGCAAAGCCCGCCTACGTAGGACATACTCCTACGAAGGTTGGCCCGTCTACACAATCGAGTCCAAAGTCTGGGGAATGTCTCACGTGGACCTCCTTTCGAACAGGGCCCAGCCCACACGGCTGGATCCTAAAGGAGGCCCACCTTTCACAAGTCACCCGTCTAGGAGTCTTTTCCGAGTCGACCTTTTACAATGCACAGCCCTATAACAAAAGGTTTGTGACCCTTACGTCTAAGGGTCACACGTCCGACACTCGAGTCTTAACCAAATATTTGATCCCGCTTGTGGACTACCCTTCATCAGAGCGGTCAATCACGATTGCTCTAAGGGTCATGTCTTACACGTGTCTCACGTACCCCACTTTCGAGCCACTTAGATGCCACACCATCTGAGTCCTATCTGAGTCCTTAGCCTCACTTGGGGGCTATTCTCCGACGGAGCGATTAATCACGGTCACTCCGAGGATCATACCCTACACATTTGTCTTAGGAGAGTCTGACCCGAGTCAAACATGGTCGCCCCATTTTCTAACTCACCCTCGTGCAGCTTGAGTCTCATCGTCAAGTCCAAGCCAGGGTCGTTACCTCGTCCAGGTCAACGTTCGAGTATCCCGGTCCAAGAGTCTTTGTCGACCCGTCACCCCGGGCCATGTCTAGTTTGACTCCCTCTCTTGCATGTGTGCAAAACCGAGCTTAGGCGAGTTCTAACACCCGTCATTTCTTCCGATCAGGGACCCTATGAGCGAGACCTCACCAAACCACAACAAGTCCCGCGCCGTCAAGAAGGGGGATATCCAGAGTATGCTTATGCTGTCTTGCTCCATTAACAATATCTTCTCAAAAATCAATACCGCCCTAGATAACCTAAATGCCAGGGTGACCACCATCGAAGAAGACCTTGTAAGAACCCGATCCCGTCTAACACAACTAGAGCGGGTAAGGCAGCCAATCACCCAACTGAGCCATTTGAAGGGTGAACATTCTTACGAAACTGTCTGATACCCTCAGGATGGCAAGACCGAGAGAGGTAACCCTCTAGTCACCACTCCGAAAATCAAGAACCAGTCAGAAGAAAGGATATTTACCCACTTGGATATGTCCTACACCGTCGCTTTGCAGAGGTTGGTTCCGAAGGGCCTAATAATACCTATAGGCCCAACAGCCGACCCACCTTTGGAAAAACGCTCCAAAGCATGGAACGCCGAGCATTACAGCAAATTCCATAGAGGGAGGGGACACGATACAAAGCAGTGCTGGAAACTGAAACACCTCATCCAAGACTCCCTCGATGCCGGGAGGACTCCTGTTTTGGAAACGTTATCACTTGCAAAGCCCCTCATTGACTATACAGGGCCTAATGACCAAAGCATCCAATCTACCTCCCATGCATCCAAGAGTCCGGATTTGATTTAAGTCCAAGTCTGAGTCCGAGTCTAGGATATACTATTTATTTCAATTTCAAGGTCAAAGTCAGAGTCAATTGTATTCTGTCCCCTTTTTTTCAAAATTCAATAAAATCAGCTTTCAATGTTATTTCTCATATACACCTTCCTTATGTATTTCCGAGAACATGATGAACACCGTCATACACTGTGAGCACATGCACGTGACTATTATAGGCAGATCTATAATGATTGTAGGAAATCGAGACCCGTGCTTTCCTTTACCTGTTCCATGCCTGACATAGAAAGCCACAAAACTACCCGTAGCAGGAGCGGTATCGAATCCTATGACAAATCTAGGTAATCTCCTAGTTTGGGTTCAAGACGGGAGGCAAGCCCATTTCCCACAATAAAACACACCTCCAATAAGATCGACCAATCCATACCTTAGGTGTTAGTCTGACCAACAAAAACAAAAAAAGCGAAAAAGCTGGACAAAAAAAAATCAAAAGTCCAAGAAAAAGCAAAAGCCGAAATAAAAAGCAGTCAAAAGAAGCATCCATGACCGGGACTAAAAGGCCAAAAAAATAGCAAAAGGCCCAAAAACCCATGACCATGATCAACGGTCAATTCAAGTGAAAGCCCTATGACCAGGGTACGGTCAAAATTCGTACCATCAAATAAGGGAGAGATAAGACAAGGGGATCCAATATCCCCCTTAATCTTCAGTATTTGTATGGAATATCTTACAAGAACCATCAAGTATGCTACATCCACATGGCCATTCCAATATCACCCGATGTGCAAAGACATGAAATTGACTCACCTGATGTTTGCGGACGACTTACTACTATTTAGCAAAGGAGAACCAGGCTCCATTATCCTTATGATGAAAACATTCACCACTTTCTCCAACACGTCAGGTCTACAGAAGAACAATAGCAAGTCGGAGATATTTTTTAATGGTATGTCTTACGAGCTTATGCAGGACATTCTGAATGTTACTGGATTCAATAAAGGAACAATGCCATTCAGATATCTCGGTATTCCGATAAAACCAGGTAGGCTTACCAGGAAGAATGTAATATGCTAGTTGACAAAATTGTGGCTAGGATAAGGAGTTTAGGAGCCCGAAAGTTATCGTATGCAGGAAAATTAACCCTCATAAACTCTGTGTTGAATACTCTTCATTGCTATTGGGCATCAATCTTTGTGCTCCCAAGCAGCATTGTTAAAAGAGTCGAGGCCGTTTGTAGGAATTTCTTCTGGGCTGGTTCAGCGGACTATATTCGAGTGCCCCTAGTAGCTTGGGATAGAATCACAATCCCCAAACGAGAGGGTGGTTTGGGCATAAAAAATGTTAAGACTTGGAATCAAGCTGCAATTGCTAAACTAGCAAGTTGGATTCATTCTCACCCGGAAAAACTTTGGGTTAGATGGGTGAACCACACATATATAAAGGGGCAAGAATGGTCCACATATAAGCCTAAGCAAGGGGACAATTGGTCATGGAAACAAATATGTAAAGTGAAGGAAACTATGAAGGAAGCTTATCAGCAAGATATGTGGGATGCTACTCAGTACACTGTCAAGGAAGGCTACAACATTCTGAGGAATAAAGAAGGGGCAAAAAATTGGACCAAAGTAGTGTGGAATAATTGGAATATCCCAAAACACGCTATGGTCACTTGGTTGGCTTTGAGTAAAGGCATGAATACTAAAGAAAAATTAACTAAGATTGGATGTATCGAGGATGATTCTTGCTGTCTTTGTGGGCAAGAAGAAGAGTCGATTGAGCACATCTTTGAAACATGTCGGTACAGTGGCAGGATAACGGACGAAATTAGGAAGTGGTATGGTAATATGCGGGGGATTCAGGAGCTGGCAGCAACAAATCGCCACGACACAAGATGGAAAACAGATGCTATGGTGCTGAATGCCTTTTATTATCACGTATGGAGACAACGGAATAATGCGTGGTATGAAGCAAGGATAAGGAGACCTGAAGAAGTAACAAAAATATTGAAGAAGGAGATTACAGCTAAAGTTTTAGGAAAGACTACACTGAACATGATACATTGGACCTAGCGTAATGTCGGCCCTTTGTTTATATGTTATTGTGATATTCCTCTTAGGAGTAAATTCCTATGATGTAAATGCTTTCATTGATTTTTTTTGGCAATATACTCACATTTTACCCAAAAAAAAAAAGGGAGAGATAATGGAGCTGGTCAACTAACACCGCATTTAGCCTTCCCACATTACAACCCTCAAGACCTTCCCGAGACCCAGGCTAGAGACAGCCCGGAATTTTGAGGATTCAAGCTCCATAGGATACCTCTAACCATTAGGGCCAGACATGGAAACCAGATCCCGCATTATCAAAACCTATCCCGATCAAAGTTCGAGCCATTTTACTCGACGTCCCCTCGACATAACAAAATTCACAATCACCATACAAAGACCCGAGATCAAAACTCATCAAAGACCCGAGATCAAAACTCGTCAAAGACCCGAGAGCAAAACTCGTCAAATCCCTTACCTAAACATACGCAATCCCCGAGAGCAAAACTCGTTAAAATCCCAGAGAGGAAAACTCGTTAAAATCCCCGAGAGCAAAACTCGTTAAAATCCCGTCCCAATTCCTCTCATCCAAACCAGTTACCAATCCCAAACACGGGAACTCAACCTGCGATCTTCATAGAACATGCCCAAATAGTTCATACCACCTCTAGGGGCTACCCCGGAAAACGCTCACGGTCACAAGATCAATATCCTAACCATTCTAGCCCTTTGATCAAGACATCACTGGGAATGCAACTAGCCTACACCATTGCTATGGCTAGTTACACACGAAGTCCTATTAGACTAGGCATCATAATATATCTTCCGACACTGAACTACGGCATGGTTTGATTTCACTACACGTGAATACGTAGGCAGCCTTTCAACAGAGGCACAACCACCCACATTCAAAAAGCGACATCATTCCGATCACGACACTGTCATGTTCTCAGCAGCTAGCTTTGTCATCCTGGGGGCTTCTCTTAGGCAGAAAACCTCCATCCACTCACAAAATCTATACAAATTCAAAAAATCTAGCCTCCTTTCTATAGTGTGTCCTAGTGCTCGGCTCAGTCGAAGACAAGAATCTGTCAGTACTCGAGGCAATACCCACTTTGGAAAAGTACCCTAAAATCAAAAATCCAGGAGAGCACTAGACTACAACAGTCTCATTACAGACTAATGCAACCCCGTATAGCATATCTATCCCATTTCGATGTTCGACCGTGTTGCCACTCGCCTAGGCTACGAAATAGCGCAACTTAAGAGTCCTGTTAGGTGGCCCACCACCTACTGAGTCACGGTCCAACCCCTCGAGAGTCCAGTCGTGTCTGTCAACTCGTCCGAAGTCGAGTCTGTCGGTATACCTCTCTCTTCAAATTCTCATTTTAAAATCTGCAAAACTTAGCCATTTGAGAAAATCTTTTTCGACAAGGTCAAATTTCGGTCTATTTAAATTGCAAATTTCTTTTCTACCCATTTCAGTTTTGAAAACCTATTTCCTAGCACGTAAGTTGCTTTCAGGACTTCGATTTCAAAACTAAGCAAAAATCATTTTTTATTCCCCAGCGTGAGTCATATTTGTTTCACCTACATGTTGCATGCAAAATTTTATGTAACTTATATAGGTACAATTCAAGACCGCGCAATTCACATAACTCCCCAGCGGCATTTAACGGGATGGGCCCACATATAGGCGCACTCAAGACTTATACGACAAGTCCGATTCCCCACGGATTTAGAATCATCAGCTCAGGTATGATTTCCAACTTATGGCTGGCGAGCCCTTTTACGCAAGTCTATTGGACTATAAACGACCCGACCGGAAGTCTGCCAGGTCTTAATCTTTGATTGGCCTGGTAGCTACTCTGACTTTCGCCTTGTCCAAGCCTCAGTCAGAGTGGGGGCTCTGTAGACACCCACATTTTGACCGCAAGGTGTCTATAGCAGTTTCCGACAAACACCCGATGATGATCGGACGCAAACATGCTTTAACATACTCAGAAACGGGCTCAAAATCATTGGCATTTGGCTTAGGCTTTTTACGGAGTACATATCTCACAAAACCAACCTCAAAATCAGGCCCAGTGGGTCGTTTCGAGTCAAATAAGACTAATTTGGGTCGAAACCGGCACCAGGGGCAAAACCGTCTTTTAGCGACCGAGTCAAAACCCGGTCAAAGATATTCCTGAGACACACGGACCAGCCGTGACACCTCACACGTCCGGTTTGGACTCCAACACTACAAAAAATCAGCTACACAAAATATTAAACAAATCCGTTTAAGGATAGAATTCGATCTCAAGTAGGAATTCTATCCAAAAACCGAATCAAACACCCGACCAAGCGTAGGACACTCGGCTGAGCAGGCTGTTTTCAGCCGGTTTTCCTTGCTTCCTCGTCAAGCAAACGGAATTCTCACGCCTCTCAGCTTCATAAGTTTCCTATCCTAAACGGTAGTTCTAACCCAAACACCTCTCCTAGCTTCAATCGAGAACCACTTCTATAAATAGGACCCTCTCACAACACTTTTTACAGATCAATGATCATCGACACATAAACAAAAACACCTTTTTACAGGGCATCACATACCACAATAGATACACATCTACAATACACTTAGCATCGAGAAACCGATAGTACCAAAACCCGAAGGAACCGGCCCCGATACCCGTCACCCTTCACGTCCCAAACCAAAACCACCACAACTCACTAATATTAAACTCGACGCTCCCGTGCCCAAGCCACATTCCGACGAGCTCCGATCCGAGTAAGAAAAAGCATGTAGGTTGAGGGTGTAAAATCAAACCCGACTTCTCCTTTCTTCTCTTCTTCTCCTTCTCGTCTCTTCCTCGTTTTTTTCCTTTTTTCGTCGTCGGTCATTTTTTTTTACGGGTCGTTCGTCACATATTTATTATTTCTAATATTGATACTACAAAACTATTTTTATAAAACAAACGTTCTTAAAAATACGATATCGATTCTCTATAATCGAATATTGTATCAAAAAGAACTAAATTAATCTTGTTGATGCTAAAAAATAGTTACATAATTTTCTTAAAACAAAATAAAACGATTTTAACGCGGAGAGAGTCAAACATCGTTTTTTTGTTTAATTTTTAAAACGATTTACAAAAACCTTTTTTTACCTTTTCTAAAAAAATCATTCCGAGTATTTAATATCGATTTCATAGTCGAATATTGAATATAACGAATATCGCAAAATTAAGTCGAGTATAAATTATGCAATATTTATACGCGATTTAATAAAGCTAAAATTTTCCGGAAATCAATTTTGAAAACAGGCCGGGACGCGAGTCGCGCGCGTCCAGGGCGAGCCACGCGGCCGACTGAAACACGACTCGTCTTTCGCTTTTATTTATTATTTTTCGAACTTCGTTTTTTTATACAAAATAGCGTCTTTTAGCGATATTTTCAGATTTCGACAAATATTTTCTCGATCCCGCATATTTATCATATTTGCTATATATTTATTCACAATTCGATACTAACTCGTTTGTTCATCCTTTGTAGCAAATTCGTTTTTTTTATTATTTGTTTTATTATACTAAAACGAACCTCACATGCTAAATTCAACTTTGACGTTATAATTCATGCATTAAACCGGCTTAGCAACCCATTCAATTCCTCGCATGTTTAGGAAAACAATGTTTGCATATCATTCATCGTATTACTAACGCGCGTATTCAAAAATCATTCGATATCTTAGTAGAGGCCGCTGATGTGCGGGCGGGGTTAGGTGTTCTTTGTGAACTTCCCAACACGTACTACCCTCACCTCTTACTCAGAACCTCGGTTTCCGGATGTCCGAAACCATTGGCAAAGAGAGTCATTCAATACACGGTATCCGATCAAGTCGGTATCGGTATCAAATGCAAAGGGACGAACCCGATAAACTCTGACATCGGAAATGGGCCGTATTTTGTACATGGCCCACTACGACATAGAGTGGGTTCGAACGGGTCTGAACTCCCACAAAGTTCGGTGGCGACTCCAACTTCGATTTAAATTTCAATTTGACCATCTCATATGGAGATTCATTCGCCTCCCCAAACCCGCGCGTGGCCGCGTCGGGATGGACCTATGTCATGTCCACAATTTGGCGACTCCACTGGGGATTAACTGATGTGTGACTTACCATCGGCATCCTCAGGGTGAGACTCGAATAGAAATCGTTTGACTAGTAAAATACGCGTTTTAGTTTTACGGTTCATGCATAACCCCATATTTTCCCGGGCCGGTACTGGTGACCGACGTCCCACTATACTATTGATGTAGTCCAAATTGGATATGTCGAAGGTGTCCATTAGCCGATTCGTATGGGTTTTACGGCATGTTCTAAGCTCAACTCGACTTAGGAAGTCCGCCCCGATTCTCGATAGGCTGTGTACACTGGTATAGACCCTTTCAGACTGACCGAGACTTAGAATAAGAGCATACATGGCGTCGTTATACTGCTTCCGTGCTACCTGATTTACAAGTCTTTTTCAAAAACCGTCATTTTCAAAATTGCATCCTTTTCAAAATATCCAATTTCAAAACCCGGGATATATACCGAATTTAGGATTTACGATTTTACTCAAAATAGCCTATTTTTATCCGGTATTACGCCCATTTCAAAACTCGAAAATATTTTCGAACTTTCAAAACTGTCCCCGGTCCGCCTTTCCGTTTACTTTTTTTCGAAAAAGGGCCGGTTCTCCGAATTTTTTCGGGCTTTCAAAAATTCAATTTTGCAAACTTCCTTTTCTTAGGACTTCCCGTATTTAGCAGTGTCGGGTCATGTCGTAAGTCGTCGAGGTCTTTAGCGTCGAAACTCAGTCGATCTTATATCACGAGGTTCCTCCCTATCCCAGTCCGCCTTATTTGACTAGGCAAAGCCCACCTACGTAGGACATACTCCTACGAAGGTTGGCCCGTCTACACAATCGAGTCCAAAGTCTGGGGAATGTCTCACGTGGACCTCCTTTCGAACAGGGCCCAGCCCACACGGCTGGATCCTAAAGGAGGCCCACCTTTCCCAAGTCACCCGTCTAGGAGTCTTTTCCGAGTCGACCTTTTACAAGGCACAGCCCTATAACAAAAGGTTTGTGACCCTTACGTCTAAGGGTCACTCGTCCGACACTCGAGTCTTAACCAAATATTCGATCCCGCTTGGGGACTACCCTTCAGCAGAGCGGTCAATCACGATTGCTCTAAGGGTCATGTCTTACACGTGTCTCACGTACCCCACTTTCGAGCCACTTAGATGCCACACCATCTGAGTCCTATCTGAGTCCTTAGCCTCACTTGGGGGCTATTCTCCGACGGAGCGATTAATCACGGTCACTCCGAGGATCATACCCTACACATTTGTCTTAGGAGAGTCTGACCCGAGTCAAACATGGTCGCCCCATTTTCTAACTCACCCTCGTGCAGCTTGAGTCTCATCGTCAAGTCCAAGCCAGGGTCGTTACCTCGTCCAGGTCAACGTTCGAGTATCCCGGTCCAAGAGTCTTTGTCGACCCGTCACCCCGGGCCATGTCTAGTTTGACTCCCTCTCTTGCATGTATGCAAAACCGAGCTTAGGCGAGTTCTAACACCCGTCATTTCTTCCGATCAGGGACCCTATGAGCGAGACCTCACCAAACCACAACAAGTCCCGCGCCGTCAAGAAGGGGGATATCCAGAGTATGCTTATGCTGTCTTGCTCCATTAACAATATCTTCTCAAAAATCAATACCGCCCTAGATAACCTAAATGCCAGGGTGACCACCATCGAAGAAGACCTTGTAAGAACCCGATCCCGTCTAACACAACTAGAGCGGGTAAGGCAGCCAATCACCCAACTGAGCCATTTGAAGGGTGAACATTCTTACGAAACTGTCTGATACCCTCAGGATGGCAAGACCGAGAGAGGTAACCCTCTAGTCACCTCTCCGAAAATCAAGAACCAGTCAGAAGAAAGGATATTTAGCCACTTGGATATGTCCTACACCGTCGCTTTGCAGAGGTTGGTTCCGAAGGGCCTAATAATACCTATAGGCCCAACAGCCGACCCACCTTTGGAAAAACGCTCCAAAGCATGGAACGCCGAGGATTACTGCAAATTCCATAGAGGGAGGGGACACGATACAGAGCAGTGCTGGAAACTGAAACACCTCATCCAAGACTCCCTCGATGCCGGGAGGACTCCTGTTTTGGAAACGTTATCACTTGCAAAGCCCCTCATTGACTATACAGGGCCTAATGACCAAAGCATCCAATCTACCTCCCATGCATCCAAGAGTCCGGATTTGATTTAAGTCCAAGTCTGAGTCCGAGTCTAGGATATACTATTTATTTCAATTTCAAGGTCAAAGTCAGAGTCAATTGTATTCTGTCCTCTTTTTTTTTCAAAATTCAATAAAATCAGCTTTCAATGTTATTTCTCATATACACCTTCCTTATGTGTTTCCGAGAACATGATGAACACCGTCATACACTGTGAGCACATGCACGTGACTATTATAGGCACATCTATAATGACTGCAGGAAATAGAGACCTGTGCTTTCCTTTACCTGTTCCATGCCTGACATAGAAAGCCACAAAACTACCTGTAGCAGGAGCGGTATCGAATCCTATGACAAATCTAGGTAATCTCCTAGTTTGGGTTCAAGACGGGAGGCAAGCTCATTTCCCACAATAAAACACACCTCCAATAAGATCGACCAATCCCTACCTTAGGTGTTAGTCTGACGAACAAAAACAAAAAAAGCGAAAAATCTGGAAAAAAAAAAATCAAAAGTCCAATAAAAAGTAAAAGCCGAAATAAAAAGCAGGCAAAAGAAGCATCCATGACCGGGACTAAAAGGCCAAAAAAAAAGCAAAAGGCCCAAAAACCCATGACCATGATCAACGGTCAATTCAAGTGAAAGCCCTATGACCAGGGTACGGTCAAAATTCATACCATCAAATAAGGGAGAGATAATGGAGCTGGTCAACTAATACCACATTTAGCCTTCCCACATTACAACCCTCAAGACCTTCCCGAGACCCAGGCTAGAGACAGCCCGGAATTTTGAGGATTCAAGCTCCATAGGATACCTCTAACCATTAGGGCCAGACATGGAAACCAGATCCCGCATTATCAAAACCTATCCCGATCAAAGTTCGATCCATTTTACTCGACTTCCCCTCGACATAACAAAATTCACAATAACCATACAAAGACCCGAGATCAAAACTCATCAAAGACCCAAGATCAAAACTCGTCAAAGACCCGAGAGCAAAACTCATCAAATCCCTTACCTAAACATACGCAATCCCCTAGAGCAAAACTCGTTAAAATCCCCGAGAGCAAAACTCGTTAAAATCCCCGAGAGCAAAACTCGTTAAAATCCCGTCCCTATTCCTCTCATCCAAACCAGTTACCAATCCCAAACACGGGAACTCAACCTGCGATCTGCATAGAACATGCCCAAATAGTTCACATCACCTCTAGGGGCTACCCCGGAAAACGCTCACGGTCACAGGATCAATATCCTAACCATTCTAGCCCTTTGATCAAGACATCACTGGGAATGCACCTAGTCTACACCATTGCTATGGCTAGTTAGACACGAAGTCCTATTAGACTAGGCATCATAATATATCTTCCGACACTGAACTACGGCATGGTTTGATTTCACTACACGTGAATACGTAGGCAGCCTTTCAACAGAGGCACAACCACCCACATTCAAAAAGCGACATCATTCTGATCACGACACTGTCATGTTCTCAGCAGCTAGCTTTGTCATCCTGGGGGCTTCTCTTAGGCAGAAAACCTCCATCCACTCACAAAATCTATACAAATTCAAAAAATCTAGCCTCCTTTCTATAGTGTGTCCTAGTGCTCGGCTCAGTCGAAGACAAGAATCTGTCAGGACTCGAGGCAATACCCACTTTGGAAATGTACCCTAAAATCAAAAATCCAGGAGAGCACTAGACTACAACAGTCTCATTACAGACTACTGCAACCCCGTATAGCATATCTATCCCATTTCGATTTTCGACCGTGTTGCCACTCGCCTAGGCTACGAAATAGCGCAACTTAAGAGTCTTGTTAGGTGGCCCACCCCCCTACCGAGTCACGGTCCAACCCCTCGAGAGTCCAGTCGTGTCTGTCAACTCGTCCGGAGTCGAGTCTGTCGGTATACCACTCTCTTCAAATTCTCATTTTAAAATCTGCAAAACTTAGCCATTTGAGAAAATCTTTTTCGACAAGGTCAAATTTCGGTCTATTTAAATTGCAAATTTCTTTTCTACCCATTTCAGTTTTGAAAACCTATTTCCTAGCACGTAAGTTTCTTTCAGGACTTCGATTTCAAAACTAAGCAAAAATCATTTTTTATTCCCCAGAGTGAGTCATATTTGTTTCACCTACATGTTGCATGCAAAATTTTATTTAACTTATACAGGTACAATTCAAGACCGCGCAATTCACATAACTCCCCAACGGCATTTAACGGGATGGGCCCACATATAGGCGCACCCAAGACTTATACGACAAGTCCGATTCCCCACGGATTTAGCATCATCAGCTCAGGTATGATTTCCAACTTATGGCTTTTGAGCCCTTTTACGCAAGTGTACTAGACTATAAACGACCCGACCGGAAGTCTGCCAGGTCTTAATCTTTGATTGGCCTGGTAGCTACTCTGACTTTCGCCTTGTCCAAGCCTCAGTCAGAGTGGGGGCTCTGTAGACACCCACATTTTGACCGCAAGGTGTCTATAGCAGTTTCCGACAAACACCCGATGATGATCGGACGCAAACATGCTTTAACATACTCAGAAACGGGCTCAAAATCATTGGCATTTGGCTTGGGCTTTTTACGGAGTACATATCTCACAAAACCAACCTCAAAATCAGGCCAGTGGGTCGTTTCGAGTCAAATAAGACTAATTTGGGTCGAAACCGACACCAGGGGCAAAACCGTCTTTTAGCGACCGAGTCAAAACCCGGTCAGAGATATTCCTGAGACACACGGACCATCCGTGACACCTCACACATCCGGTTTGGACTCCAACACTACAAAAAATCAGCTACACAAAATATTAAACAAATCCGTTTAAGGATAGAATTCGATCTCAAGTAGGAATTCTATCCAAAAACCGAATCAAACACCCGACCAAGCGTAGGACACTCGGCCGAGCAGGCTGTTTTCAGCCAGTTTTCATTGCTTCCTCGTCAAGCAAACGGAATTCTCACGCCTCTCAGCTTCATACGTTTCCTATCCTAAACGGTAGTTCTAACCCAAACACCTCTCCTATCTTCAATCGAGAACCACTCCTATAAATAGGACCCTCTCACAACACTTTTTACAGATCAATGATCATCGACACATAAAAAAAAGCACCTTTTTAAAGGGCATCACATACCACAATAGATACACATCTACAATACACTTAGCATCGAGAAACCGATAGTACCAAAACCCGAAGGAACCGGCCCCGATACCCGTCACCCTTCACGTCCCAAACCAAAACCACCACAACTCACCAACATTAAACTCGACGCTCCCGTGCCCAAGCCACATTCCGACGAGCTCCGATCCGAGTAAGCAAAAGCATGTAGGTTGAGGGTGTAAAATCAAACCCGACTTCTCCTTTCTTCTCCTCTTCTCCTTCTCGTCTCTTCCTCGTTTTTTTCCTTTTTTCGTCGTCGGTCATTTTTTTTTACGGGTCGTTCGTCACATATATATTATTTCTAATATCGATACTACAAAACTATTTTTATAAAACAAACGTTCTTAAAAATACGATATCGATTCTCTATAATCGAATATTGTATCAAAAAGAACTAAATTAATCTCTTTGATGCTACAAAATCGTTACATAATTTTCTTAAAACAAAATAATACGATTTTAACGCGGAGAGAGTCAAACATCATTTTTTTAGTTTAATTTTTAAAACGATTTACAAAAACCTTTTTTTTACCTTTTCTAAAAAAATCATTCCGAGTATTTAATATCGATTTCATAGTCGAATATTGAATATAACGAATATCGCAAAATTAAGTCGAGTATAAATTATGCAATATTTATACACGATTTAATAAAGCTAAAATTTTCCGAAAATCAATTTTGAAAACAGGCCGGGACGCGAGTCGCGCGCGTCCCGGGCGAGCCGCGCGGCCGACTGAAACGCGACTCGTCTTTCGCTTTTTATTATTATTTTTCGAACTTCGTTTTTTATACAAAACAGCGTCTTTTAGCAATATTTTCAGATTTCGACTAATATTTTCTCGATCCCGCATATTCATCATATTTGCTATATTTTTATTCACAATTCGATACAAACTCGTTTGTTCATCCTTTGTTGCAAATTCGTTTTTTTTATTATTTGTTTTATTATACTAAAACGAACCTCACATGCTAAATTCAACTTTGACGTTAAATTTTTCATGCATTAAACCGACTTAGCAACCCATTCAATTCCTCGCATGTTTAGGAAAACAATGTTTGCATATCATTCATCGTATTACTAACGCGCGTATTCAAAAATCATTCGATATCTTAGTAGAGGCCACTAATGTGCGGGCGGGGTTGGGTGTTCTTTGTGAACTTCCCAACACGTACCCTCACCCCTTACTCAGAACCTCGGTTTCCGGATGTCCGAAACCATTGGCAACGAGAGTCATTCAATACACGGTATCCGATCAAGTCGGTATCGGTATCAAATGCAAAGGGACGAACCCGATAAACTCTGACATCGGAAATGGGCCGTATTTTGTACACGGCCCACTACGACATAGAGTGGGTTCGAACGGGTCCGAACTCCCACAAAGTTCGGTGGCGACTCCAACTTCGATTTAAATTTCAATTTGACCATCTCATATGGAGATTCATTCGCCTCCCCAAACCCGAGCGTGGCCGCGTCGGGGTGGACCTATGTCATGTCCACACATAAAAAACATAAAGTACATATAATAAATTTACATAGAAAAATAGAAATAAATCAATAGAATAATTATAAGTAAATTTTATTCTTTTAAGTTCTTTTATTCATTTTCTCAATTTTTCATATAGATAGAAATGTATAGGTGATAAATAAATAAATTAAACGAGTGATAATTTAGTCGAGTTGAATTTAGTCGTAAATCCCCTATATACTAAGAGGATAACACATGCTTATGTGTCATCCTCTCATGAGTTTTTTTCCCTACAAAAGCCAACACACAATTTCAACAAGGAAACAAAGCAATATAAATACAATCACAATATTTTTTCAATAAATACAATCGAATTAAAGTATTGACGTAGACCAATATAAAATATTTGTTCATCAGAAAAACTATATGGACAATCCAATACACAACAATAAAACTCTTTCAAATTTTTTAATATATAAATAAAATAATTTTTTATCTAATATTATTTGGAATATATTATGATATCTTCTAAATTGTTAAACAAATTTTTAATAATTTGAATATATAAGCGAATGTATTTTGATTCGTGACTATTGGTTTTAAGATAAATAAATTATAAAATATTATTATTAGGTTTGTAAGAAAATCCCTATATACTAAGAGGATAACACATGCTTATATGTGATCCTCTCATGAGTTTTTTTCCCTCCAAAAGCCAAAAGACAATTTCAATAAGGAAACAAAGCAATATAAATACAATCACAAGATTTTTTTCAATAAATACAATCGAATTAAAGTATTACCGTAGACCAATATAAAATATTTGCTCATCAGAAAAACTATATGGAAAATCCAATACACAACAATAAAACTCTTTCAAATTTTTTAATATATAAATAAAATATATTTTTATCTAATATTATTTGGAATATATTATGTTATCTTCTAAATTGAAACAAATTTTTAATAATCTAAATATATAAGCGAATGTATTTTGATTCGTGACTATTGGTTTTAAGATAAATAAATTATAAAATATTATTATTAGGTTTGTAAAAAAATATTTTCATTAAAATATTAGAATATACATTAAATCAGATTGTTTGATTACTTGATTATCATTAGAATTTTAATTTTTTTTCTCAAATCAAAATGAAAATAAGATTAAAAATGTTTAAAAAAACTAATAAGCTACTGAGTTGTATATATTTATAAATAAACACCAAAAATAAAATGCTAAATATACCGCGCATTATTGCGCAGGATCTATACTAGTAAATATATAACACAAATAATATATCACGTAACATTTTTATATATACATAAGTAATTTAGTCGTACAAACAAGCCTATATATTTAAATAAGCAATTTATTAAATTATTAACATAATATATACTTATATATAAGAAATGTTGTTAGAAGAAAAGTTTAGTTACCTTGATAGCTATTACGGAGTATTTATTAACGTTATTAAGAATTAAGGTCGACGAAGTCAAAATATCGTCTACGTAAGAAAAGTCGTCTCCTCCCCCTTATAAAGACATTTTATGGTCGAAATGATTTGACCCAAATACGGTTCTAGAAAAGTGATTCCGCCAAATACTGGGCAACTCCTCATTCCCGATGGTCCAATTATAGAGAAGAACGAAGGAGTAAATATAGTATATAGTACGGAGTATGTAGTATAATAAGTAGTAGTACGTAGGAGTAGTAGTAATACTAATATATGAAGTATTAGCCTATTAGTAGTATATGAAGTAATACTAGGATAGTAAGTATTCCGTGTATATATATAAATGTAGACACCCACATTTTGACCGCCAGATGTCTATAGTAGTTCCCGCCAAACACCCGATGATGATCGGACGCGAACATGCTTTAATGGACTCGGATATGGGCTCGAAATCATGGATATTTGGCTTGGGCTTATTACGGAGTACAAATCTTACAAAACCAACCTCAAATCCAGGCCCAGTGGGTCGTTTCGAGTCAAATAAGGCTAATTTGGGTAGATTCCGACACCAGGGGTAAAACCGTCTTTTAGCGACCGAGTCAAAACCCGGTCAAAAATATTCTCGAGACACGCGATTCAGCCGTGACACCTCACGTGGCTGATTCGGTCTCCAATACCACAAAAAAATCAGCTTCAAAAAATATTAAACAAATCCATTCAAGGATAGAATTCGATCTTAAGTAGGAATTCTATCCGAAAACCAAAATAATTCACCGACCGAGCTCAAACACTCGGCCGAGATATCCAAAACAGCCGAAACACTCCACCAACCAGCCAAGATTCATTGCTTCTTCACCAAGCAACGGAATTTACGTTCCTTTCGAACTCTCGCGTTTTCTATCCTAATCGGTATTTCTTGTCATACAAGCAAGGCTACCTCCACTCCTATAAATAGGACCCTCGCGACACACATTAGTCATCCATTATCAATCATCAAGACACAGTTATTATTCATACACATACATCCTCGACATCCATCCGAAGAAACACCGAAATATTGTCAAAATACCAACGAACCCGACCCCATCATCCGGCCGAATCCGTCACCTCACACATCCAAAAAAACCGCACCATCCTAAACTCATCCACATCATCTCGACGCTCCCGTGCCTAAGCCACAGTCCGACGAGCCCTATACCGAGAAAACGAAGCATGTAGGTTGAGGGTGTAAATCAAACCCGACTCTTCTCCTTTCTCTCACCTTTCTCACGTTTTTTTCTTTTTCGTTGTGTCGTCGGTCGTATTTTAATATGGGTCGTTCGTCACATATTTTTTATTTCTAATAATCGATACTACAAAAAACTATTTTTATAACGTTCTTAAAATACGATATTGATTCTCTAATCAAATATCGTATCTAACAAGAACTAAATTAATTGAATCTCGTTGATGCTAAAAAATCGTTACATCTTTTTAAACAAAATACAACGATTTTAACGTGGAGAGAATTAACATCTTTTTCGTTTAAAATTCTTTTTTTTACTTTTCGTTCAAAACAAACATTTTCAAAACCTTTTCTAAAATCATTCCGACTATTCGATATCGATTTCATAATCGAATATGGAATACGACGAATATCGAAAATATAAATCGAGTATAAATTAATCCATATTTGTACGTGATTTACAAAAATTGACGGTTTTCGACAAATAAAAAAAACGGACAGACCGCCACGCGAGTCGCGCGCCTGTCAGGCGACTCGCGCGGTGGCCTGTTTAGCCGGGTCCTTTTTTTTCGTTTCCTCGCTTTTCTATTTTTTATTTCTTTTCGGATCTTACATAAAAAGCGACTTTCGCGACATATTTCGATAAATACTTTTTCGACCTCAGTCAACACGTGTTAATCCATCACGTATCATAAACCTTTTTTTAAAATCATGCATATTATTTATTTATGTCTTTATTCAAATTATTCAAACGTTACTAACTCGTTTTCTCGTGTTTGTAGTGATTTATTTTTCATCTTTTGTTTTATTAGACTAAAACGAACTTCGCATGCTAAAATAACTTTGACGTTATTAGTTTAATATGCATTAAACGACTTAGCAACCCATTTATTTTTCTCACATGCTTAGGAAAATAATCTTTGCATATAATTCAACCGTCGAACTAACGCGTGTACACCAAAAACGAACGATATCTTAGTAAAGGTCGCTAAGTGCGGGCGGGGTTGGGTGTTCTTAGTGAACTTCCCAACACGTACCCTCACCCCTTACTCAGAACCATGGTTTCCGGATGTCCGAATCCATTGGGAACGAGAGTCATTCAATACACGATATCCGATAATGTCGGTATCGGTATCGTAATGCAAAGGGACGAGCCCAATAAACTCTGACATCGGAAATGGGCCGTATTTTGTATACGGCCCACTACGACATAGAGTGGGCTCGAATGGTTCCGAATAACCACAAAATTCGGTGGCGACTCCTACTTCGATTTAAATTTCAATTTGACCATCTCATATGGAGATTCATTCGCCTCCTCAAACCCGCGCGTGGCCGCGTCGGGGTGGACCTATGTCATGTCCACAATTTGGCGACTTCGCTGGGGATCAACTGATGAGTCACTTACCATCGGCGTCCTCAGGGTGAGACTCGAAAAGAAATCGTACGAATAGTAATGTACACGTTTTAGTTCAATGGTTCATGCATAACCCAATCTTTTTCGGGCCGGTTACTTGTGACCGACGTCCCACTATACCACGGTGCATTCCTAAATAGGTGCACTAAAGACTTCGATGGCGGAACTCGCATGGGTTTTACGGCAGGTTCTAAGACCAACTCGGCTTAGGAAGACCGTCCTGATTTGCGAGAAAGCTATCGTTGTTGGTATAGACCCTATTCGACCGACCGAGACTTAGACTAAGAGCATATATGGCGTCATTATACTATTTCCGTGACTACGTGCTACTTGATCCATGTCTCGTCTTTTCAAAAACCGTCGTTTTCAAAAACTTGCATCTTTTTTTGGAAAATTATCCATTTTTCAAACCCGAAAGCTACCGAATTTAGGACTTATGATTTTGACTCAAAATAGCCTATTTTCTAGCTGGTATGCTGTCCAAACTTTTCAAAAAATTCAAAATCTCGGCCCGATAAACCTTTTTTTTCGATTTTCAAAAAAAATCGGGCCTTCCAATCCGACTTTGCACGGGTTTTTCAAATCCAAATCCTCTTTTCAAAGCTTTCTTCTTCTTAGGACTTCCCGTATTTAGTAGTGTCGTGTCCTGTCATAAGTTGTTAGAATCTCTAGCGTCGAAACTCCGTCGATCTTACATCACGAGTTTCTACCCCGTCCCAGTCCGCCTTATTTGTCAAGGCACGGCCCACCTACGTAGGACAAACCCCTACAAAGGGAAGCCCATTTAAACATTAGGGTCCAAAGTCTGGGGAATAGCTCACACGTAGGTCTTTCGTCACACGGGACTAGGCCCACTTTGCCAAATCCTAAGGAAGACCCACCATCCACGAGTCACCCTTCTAGGAGTCGGTCTTCAGTCCCACTCGTGGGCTACCTTTCAGCAGAGCGATCAACCACGGTTGCTCTAAGGGTCATGTCTTACACGTGTTGTCTCACGTACCCCACATTCGAGTCACTTAGATGTCACACCATCTGAGTCTTATCAAAGCCTTTAGTCTCACTCGGGGGGTTGTCCTCCACCCGAGCAGTCAACCACGGTCACCTTAAGGGGTACCCAACGTTCATCCTGCACCGGCGTCCTTATGATGCCTTCTTCGTGTCGTACCTATGCTACGAGTCACCTAGGGTTAGGTCACCACGGTTGGTCCGAGCACGTGATGCGGTCAAACACGGTCGTCCCATTTTTGGATTCACCCTTATGTAGCTCGAGTCCAATTCGTGGTCGTTACTTTGTCTAGGCCAACGTTCGGGTATCCCGGTCCAAGAGTCTTTGTCATCCCGTCACCTCGGGTCGTGTCTAGTTTGACTCCCTCTCTTGCATTTGCGCAAAGCCGAGTTTAGGCGAGTCGTGGCACCTGTCGAAGACCTTACCAAAAAAAACAACCAACCGAGCATCCGAGTCCGGATCTGATTCGAGTCTAAGTCTGAGTCCGAGTCTAGGATACCCTACATCCTCATTTCTAAATCAGAGTCAAAGTCTTTTGCATTCTGTCCTCTTTTCACATTTCAATAAAATCAGCATTTCTATTTTATATATACTTTCCTTATGTGTTTCCGAGAACATGATGAACACCGTCATACACTGTGAGCACATGCACGTGACTATAGGCACATCTATAACGACTGCAGGAAACCGAGCCCGTGTTTTCCTTTTACCTATTCCGTGTCCGGTATAGAAAAGCCACATGACTACTCGTAGCAGGAGCGGTATCGAATCCTATGACAAATCTAGGTAGTCTCTTAGTTTGGGTTCAAGACGGGAGGCAAGCCTATTTCCCACAATAAACACCCATCCAACAAGATCAACCAATCCCTACCTCAGGTGTTAGTGTAACAAAAAAAAAAAAAAAAAAAAACTAGACGAAAAAAAAATCAAAAGTCCAAGAAATAAAAGAAAAACTGGACAAAAAGAAATCAAAAGTCCAGGAAAGAAGCAAAAGGCCAAAACAAAAAAAAAACAGGCCGTTATCAAAAAAAAGATAGGCACCCATGACCGAGGTTAAGCGGTCAATCCAAATGAAGAATCCCACAACCGGGGCTAAGAGGTCAACCCAAAGAATTCAAAAACCAATGACCGTAGCTAATGATCAACTCAAGTGAAACGGTCAATTCAAAAATTATCAAAACCCATACCATCAAATAGGGGAAAAACAATCAAGCTGGTCAGCTAACACCACATTTAGCCTTCCCACATTACAACCCTCAAGACCTTCTCGAGACCCAGGCCAAAGACAGCCCGGAATTTTGAGGATTCAAGCTCCATAGGATATCCCTAACCATTAGGGCCAGACATGGAAACCAGATCCCGCATTATCAAAACCTATCCCAATCAAAGTTCGAGCCATTTTACTCGACTATCCCTTTGCATAACAAAATTCACAATCACCATACAAAGCTCTGAGAGCAAAACTCGTTAAAATCCCTGAGAGCAAAACTCGTTAAAATCCCTGAGAGCAAAACTCGTTAAAATCCCAGAGAGTAAAACTCGTTAAAATCCCCGAGAGCAAAACTCGTTAAAATTTCCAAGAGCAAAACTCGTTAAAATCCCATCCCAATTCTTCTCATTCAAACCAGTTACCAACCCCAAACACGAGAATTCAACTTGTAGTCGGCATAGAACATGCCCAGATAGTTCACACCATCTCTGGGGGCTACCCCGGAGAATGCTCACAGTCACAGGATCAACATCCTAACTATTCTAGCCCTTTGATCAAGACATCATTGGGAATGCACCTAGCCTACACCATCGCTATGGCTAGTTACACACAAAGCCCTAGTAGACTAGGCACCATAATATATCTTTCAACACTGAACTACGACTTGGTTTGATTTCACTACACGTGAATACGTAGGCAGCCTTTCAAAAGAGGCACAACCATTCACATTGACACAAATTCAAAAAGCGCCATCATTCCGGTCACGACACTGTCATGTTCTCAACAGTTAGCTTTGTCATCCTGGGGGCTTCTCTTAGGCAGAAAACCTCCATCCACTCACATAATCCAAATAACTTTCAAATTTAGCCTCCTTTCTATAGTGTGTCCTAGTACTCGGTCCAGTCAAAGACAAGAATCTGTTAGAGACTCGAAGCAATACCTACTTCGGGAACATACCCCGAAACCAAAAAAATTCAAAAGAACACCAGTCTACGGCATTGCTACCACAAAGCCCTGTCGTACGGAAACAGGCTCATTCTGAGGATTCGACCATGTTGCCACTCGCCTAGGCTACGGAATAACGCAACTTAAGAGTCTTGTCATCTTAGGTGGCCCACCCCCTACCGAGTCATGGTCCAACCCTTAGAGAGTCCAGTCGTGTCTGTCAACTCGTCCTCTCGCGTCCAGAGTCGAGTCTGTCGGTATGTCTCTCTCCAAATTCTCATTAGCCATTTGAGAGAATCCCTTTCCTAGTCACCACGGGAATAGGAACTTTTATCCCTAATTCATCTAGGCATACAGGCCTAATCGGAGGATCTTAGGAGTCCGTGTCAGGATCTGATTAAGAATCAAGTCATCCCAAGCATTCCTGTTTTCAAAAATTTCTTCGAAAAAAATTTCAGCATTTTCTTTCCAAAAATCAATCAAAAATCATTTCCTTCCCCAGCGTGAGTTGGTATTTTATCTGAATATTACATGCAATTTACAGACAGATATCCCAGGACTCCCGAAGAATTCTCCAGTGGAAAAGTACAAGCGACATTTTTTTGGATGTATCTGTAAACAGGTACACCCGTAGCCTCAAATGCACGCTCCCGCGTAATTCTAAGATGGGATGTGTCTGTAAACAGACACACCCATAGCTTCCAAGGCAAACTCCCGCGCAATTCCAAGATGGGATGTGTCTGTAAACAGACACACCCATAGCTTCCAAGGCAAACTCCCGAGCAATTCCAAGATGGGATGTGTCTGTAAACAGACACACCCAAGACTTTTTAGGAAAAGTCCCCGCGACATTATTGACATCTACCCAGGTATGATTTCTATCTTATGGCTGGCGGGCCCTTCACGTAGGTCTAATGGACTCTAAACGACCCGATCGGAAGCTAAGTCTGCCAGGTCTTAATCCTCGATTAGCCTGGTAGCTACTCTGACTTTCGCCTTGTCCAAACCTCAGTCAGAGTGGGGGCTCTGTAGACACCCACATTTTGACCACCAGGTGTCTATAGTAGGTCCCACCAAACACCCGATGATGATAGGACGCGAACATGCTTTAATGGACTCGGATATGGGCTCGAAACTATGGACATTTGGTTTAGGTTTATTACGGAGTACAAATCTTACAAAACCGACCTCAAATTCAGGCCCAGTGGGTCGTTTCGAGTCAAATGAGATTAATTTGGGTCGATTCCGACACCAGGGGTAAAACCGTCTTTTAGCGACCGAGCCAAAACCCGGTCGAAAATATTCTCGAGACACACGAGTCAGCCGTGACACCTCACGTGGCTGATTCGGTCTCCAACACTACAAAAATCAGCTTCAAAAAATATTAAACAAATCCGTTTAAGGATAGAATTCGATCTCAAGTAGGAATTCTATCCGAAAACCAAAACAATTCACCGACCAAGCTCAAACACTCGGCCGAGACATCCAAAACAGCCGAAACACTCCTCCATTCAGCCGAGATTCTTGCTTCCCTACCAAGCAACGGAATTTACGTTTCTCTCGACTTCTTACGTTTCCTATGCTAAGCGGTAGTTTTAATTCAACTACTTCTCCTAGGCCAAGGTCGGGAATACTCCTATAAATAGTCCCTTGCACAACACATAAAAATAATATATCATTCATTATCTACCCATTACCAATCATCAAAAATTCAGAATTAATCTACAATTATTCATCAACCACGACATACATCCAAAAAGCACCGAAATACCGTCAAGATCAACCCGACAAATCCGACCCACACGCCGGTCGAAACCCGTCACCTCACACGTCCAAAAAAACCGGACCATCCTAAAGTCATCCACATCATCTCGACGCTACCGTGCCTAAGCCACAGTCCGACGAGCCCTATACCGAGAAAACGAAGCATGTAGGTTGAGGGTGTAAATCAAACCCGACTCTTCTCCTTTCTCTCACCTTTCTCACGATTTTTTCTTTTTCGTTGTGTCGTCGGTCGTATTTTAATATGGGTCGTTCGTCACATATTTTTTATTTCTAATAATCGATACTACAAAAAACTATTTTTTATAACGTTCTTAAAATACGATATTGATTCTCTAATCAAATATCGTATATAACAAGAACTAAATTAATTAAATCTCAGTGATGCTAAAAAATCGTTACATCATTTTAAACAAAATACAACGATTTTAACGCGGAGAGAATTAACATCTTTTTCGTTCAAAATTCTTTTTTTTTTTCGTTCAAAACAAAGTTTTTTCAAAACCTTTTCTAAAATCATTCCGACTATTCGATATCGATTTCATAATCGAATATCGAATACGACGAATATCGAAAATATAAATCGAGTATAAATTATTCCATATGTGTACGCGATTTATAAAAATTGACGGTTTTCGACAAATAAAAAAAACCGGACAGACCGTCACTCGAGTCGTGCGCCGTCAGGCGACTCGCGCGGTGGCCTGTTTAGCCGGGTCCTTTTTTTCGTTTCCTCGCTTTTCTATTTTTTATTCTTTTCGAATCTTTACATAAAAAGCGACTTTTGCGACATATTTCAATAAATACTTTTTTTGACCTCGGTCAACACGTGTTAATCCATCACGTGTCATTAAATCTTTTCTAAAATCATGCATATTATTTATTCATGTCTTTATTCAATTTATTCAATCGTTACTAACTCGTTTTCTCGTGTTTGTAGCAATTTATTTCCGTCTTTTGTTTTATTAGACTAAAACGACTTCACATGCTAAAATAACTTTTACGTTATTAGTTTAACATGCATTAAACGACTTAGCAACCCATTTATTTATTTTTCTCACATGCTTAGGAAAATAATGTTTGCATATCATTCAACCGTCGAACTAACGCGTGTACACCAAAAACGAACGATATCTTAGTAAAGGCCGCTAAGTGCGGGCGGGGTTGGGTGTTCTTAGTGAACTTCCCAACACGTACCCTCACCCCTTACTCAGAACCATGGTTTCCGGATGTCCGAATCCATTGGCAACAAGAGTCATTCAATACACGATATCCGATAATGTCGGTATCGGTATCGTAATGCAAAGGGACGAGCCCAATAAACTCTGACATCGGATATGGGCCGTATTTTGTATACGACCCACTACGACATAGAGTGGGCTCGAATGGTTCCGAATAACCACAAAATTCGGTGGCGACTCCTACTTCGATTTAAATTTCAATTTGACCATCTCATATGGAGATTCATTCGCCTCCCCAAACCCGCGCGTGGCCGCGTCGGGGTGGACCTATGTCATGTCCACAATAAATATAGTAGAAGTAGTAATATATAGTACTATGAGTTATTAGTATTGTACGTATGGTATATATAGTAGTAGTATTTGTAAGTAAAAAATGTAGGAGGCATAAGGTGGAGTGTAGGTTAGTGGGTGTTGGCATGTAATGAGAATAGGGGAGTGTAGGTAGCTTAGGTTAGTGTTAAGAGTAGGATCTATTAGGTGTAAGAGTATTAGGGTAGATTAGTGTAGGGTCTATTATGTGTAGGTACGTATTATGTGTTAAGGTGGAAGGTCCGTTTCCGGTCCGGTCCGGTCCGTTCTCGTACAAACGTCTTTCTTTCTTTCTTAAAAAGCTGAAATGTAAGATTACGGAATTAAAATAATGAAAACCATAATGTTTAATTTTAAAAACGAATTTATAAGACGGTAAGTAAAATAGACGATAAATAGTATTTTGAGACAATAGTTATAAGTAATTATTATTTTAAGAATTCGATAAATTATTAAATTTTTACAAGACGAGAAAATGTCAAAACGACAGTTCAATATTAAAAATATTTTCGAGTTTAAACTTTATTTAACGAAAGATAAATTTTTTAATTATTTGATAAATAAATTCTCATGTTTTTAATACGAAATCATTTTTAATTTAACCAAAATAAAATATTTTATTTACGAAAGTAATTTTTCAAGCGTTAAACTTGGTTTAAATAAAAGTTTAAAATATTGTAGACACCCGCATTTTGACTGCTAGGTGTCTATGGTAGTCTCCAAAAAACACCCGATGATGATCGGACGCAAACGTGACATGGTATACTCGGATTTGGGCTCGGACTCAATAATATCCGACATGGACTTTTAGCGGAGTAAAAATCTCACAAAACAGACCTCAAATCCCGGCCCAGTGGGTCGTTCTGGGCAAAATAAGACTAATTTGGGCCAAAACCGACAGCAAAAATAAATCCCGTCTTTTGGCGACCGGATCAAAACCCGGTCAAAGACGAAATCGTCTCATAAATCAGCCAAATTCATCCTCGAAACTGGCGCCCAATTCAAAAAAACAAACAAATCAATCAAATCAATCAAGGTCAACACCTTCCTAATTAATCTCGATCCTCTTGATCCACTCGATCGAGTGGATAGACCCACTCGGTCGAGTGGAGCGTCCCTCAGCAGATCAGACCCGTTTACAAGGGCACTCGATCGAGTGCACTAGGGCCACTCGATCGAGTGCCCCTATGTCGTGGAGTAATAAGGCCTATAAATACCCCTTCAACCTCATTCATTTTTACAGATTTTTCCTAAGGCATTTACCCTACATTTCCAACCCTAATTCACCTATACTCTCCACACTACATCCCTAGTGATACTACACAAAAAACCGAGCTTTTCGTCCCTCGAAAACCGACGAATCATCCACACACACACACACCATAACTTGCATACATCCTCGATACTCCGGCGTCCCGTCGCTATTCACGAGTCCATTTCCGAGGCCTATACCTAGCATGTATGTTGAGGGTGTCGTAAACCCCGTCTCGATCTCTACTATCTCGTCTCATTTTTATTTACTTTATCGTATTTTGTATCATAATCATAATCGTAATAGTAACGTTAACACTAATCTTTTTACTTTTTTTATCATCTTTTTTATCATCACTAACGTTATTATACCGCGTATATATATACACTAGTATTAAAATCTCGGTTTCAAAAACGTTTGACTATGATGATTGCCTAAGGTCCGTCTAATCCCTTTACGAGCAACGACGGAGGTGGAGCCCTTTCGAGGAGCCCCGCCCCAATGTACTCAAGGGCGTGACGTGATCGCAATCGGTCATAGTTGAACGCATTTGATCCCATTTCGATAATTAGTGCGGAACCAGTTGACATGAAAACCGACATCACATAACCCGAAAAGGTTAGTTCCGATGACGTGACATAGAGGAATGCATTTCTTCACTAATTCAAATTTTCTAATCTAACGATAAACATTTTCATAAAATTCCGATAACGGTATTATAATCACATGCATACACGATTATAATACCGGAAGCCAAGTTAAATACAAATCGTGCGATATTTGTATTTGATTTGGCCAACCTTCGATTTTAAAACATAAAAAGAAACGAGTTATCACTCGTACAGGGGCTACTCGACCGAGTACGTAGGCTACTCGATCGAGTAGCACCCAAAAAACTGGGCAGTAGCCAGTAGGCACGTAAAGGACGCACTCGACCGAGTCAGACCACGACTCGATCGAGTGGGTCCTGTAACCCAGAAAACCGAGAGCTTTGACACACATTTCAAGCCTCGCCTTTTATCAACTTTAGTCATCACGTGTAAAGACCATCACGTGATCCTCTTATTTTCAAAATCCATGCATTTCACGACACGTAGAACGACTTTGACCGATCTTCGTCGAAGTGATAAGTCGGGACAAGACTATGGGATGTGGGATCGGGCTAGCAATACGCCACAGTCCCATGTTTCCGTCCTTCGTTTAGTACACAACATAATGTGTATTTAACCGGGGTTCGTCCATCTACATAATTCGCGGTCTAGTTTACATACGAGTCCGTTTCTATCATTAAATCGCATTTTATTATTTCGTTCGTTATTTTTATGTATCGTTGTATTGTGAATTTCGGGTTGTATTTCCGCCCGTGTAACTTGTACGTTATTTATTTTTGAGTTTCGTTTATTTACTTGCTTGTCGCTTTATAAATGAACCTCGCATGCTAAATCATTTCGACCATAATCAAGATGCATTAAATGACGTAGTTCACATACTATTCACATGCTTAGCCCGAAAACGCTGTTTGCATATCATTTAATTATTTTACTAGCGCGCGTACACGAACACGAACGATGTCTTAGTAGAGGCCGCCATGTGCGGGCGGGGTTGGGTGTCCTTAGTGGGCTTCCTAACACGTACCCTCACCCCTTACTCAGAATCTTGGTTTCCGGACAGGGGCGGACCTAGGAGGGAGCCCGGGGAATCAAACCCCCCCCCCCCCCCCCCGCCAGTCCATTTAGAAATAAGTAGGTTTTAGTAAAACTAATTATCATTATGTTAGTGATGGTGTAGTGGTTTAGGCATTTGTCTTTCCAACAAATGACAGGGGTTCGAAACCCAATAGCTGTATTTTTTTGAACAACTAAGCATTATAGCTATTCAAAAGATGATGTTGGATAAGGGAATCGAACCCAGGTCCGTTGAACATGAGGTCGACCAAATAACCAACTCCACAACCCCATACTTAATGCCATAATTTAATGAAATTTTTTATATATTACACTTAAATTGTTTCTCAAAACCTTCGCTCTTTTTTACCTATAGATTATTCACGACACGTTGCAAATATTTGTCTTAATTTTTTCCTATATAATGTAAGTAGTTTATTTAATTTGGTAATGATTTTAATAACCGTGTGATAAAAATATGATTTAAAACATATATAAGCATTTTTTGACAAGCCTCATTGTTCATTATTATATAGAAAAAAATATCGTAAAAATGGTTTTAAAATGCAAAAATGTCGGGAAAAAAATAGTGCCCCCTTAGCTGAAAAATCCTAGGTCCGCCACTGTTTCCGGATGTCCGAAACCATTGGCGCACAAGAGTCATTTTATATACGAAAACCGGTGTAAACGGTATCGATATAACAATGCAAAGGGACGAGCCCCATAAACTCTGAAATCGAAGTGGGCTTACTTTGTGTATAGCCCATGACGACATAGAGTGGGCTCGTATGGTTCCGAATAACCACAAAATTCGGTGGCGACTCCATTTTGACTTAAATTTCGAACCCGAGAACAATCTTACCACGAGATTCATTCGCCTATCCAAACCCGCGCGTGGCCGCGTCGGGGTGGACCTACATCACGTCCACAATTTGGCGACTCCGCTGGGGATACCTGATGTACCACATGTCATCGGGGTTCCCAGGGTGAGACTCGAAGAGAAATCGTTCGTATATTAGTGTGCGCGCATTAGTTTAATGATTCATGCATAACCCAAATTTTGCCCGGGCCGGTTACTTGTGACCGACGTCCCACTATACGGCGGTGCATTCCTACATGGGTGCGCTAAAGACATCGATGGTGGAACTCGTATGGGTTTTGCGGCATGTCCTAAGACCAACTCGGCTTAGGGAGTCCGTCCTGATTTACGAGAAAGCCATCGTTGTTGGTATAGACCCTATTTTGACCGACCGAGACTTAGCGTAATGCATACATAAGCGTCATTGTAATGCTTGTTTGACTACGTGCTACTTGGTTTCCGTGTCATTTTTCAAAAACCGTCATTTCAAAAGTGCATCTTTCCAAAAATACCCGATTTTCGAAAAGCCCGAAATACTATCCATTTCGGGACCCGTCTTTCCAAAGACGCCCAATTTTGAAAAACCCGAAATGCTGCCCATTTCGAAACCCGTCTTTTCAAAACATCCAATTTTCAAAACTCGGAATGCCGCCGAAATTTAGGATCAACGATTTGACTCAAAATATCCTTTTCTTTAGTCGGCATGTTGTCCGTTTTAACTCTCAAATTTCCGACACCGTTTTGATTTTCTGAATTTTTTTCCAAAATTCTAATCTTGGTCTTCGAAATTCCGCTTTCCATTTTCGAACTTTCAGAAATTCACCCGTTACATATTCAATTTTCAACTTCAAACATCCAACTTTCCTAAAATAAATCTTCCCTATTATAGAACCTACCGTCTATTCGTGTGTCGGGTCTTTGCATAGTATGTAGAAGGTTTATAGCGTCGAAACTCTGTCGATCTTACATCACGAGTTTTCCCCCTTTCCCGAGTCCGCCTTATTTGTCAAGGCACGACCAACCCGCGTAGGGCATACCCCTACAAAGGAAAGTCTGTCTATACACTCGAGTCAAAAGTCTGGGGAATAATCTCACGTGGACCTTCCTTCGAACGGGACTAGGCCCACTAGGCCAAAATCCTAAGGACGTCATACCACCTACGAGTCATCCGTCTAGGCGTCTTTCTCGAGTCTTTTCCACTCAGTCTTTTCTTTTGGATCGCTCGGGATGTACTTTTTTCTATGATTCCAAGATCTGGGTTCGGTTTCTGATTACGCGGTGTTCTTACAGACAGGCCGCCGGCAACCAGACACACCCGCAGGATGGAAGCTACTTTGAGCAGTCTGAAAACCTCTGTGGACACCATGATCGACAAACAGGCCGACATTGAAGCCCAACTAACTGAAATGAGGGCCGGGCAAATTGCTATCGTCACTCGTTTGGCTGCAGTGGAGCACAGGACTCTTGAATGATTGAATGGAGCCCATCTTGAATGGAGCCCATCTTGGAATGCCCTTGAATGATTCTAGAGTGAATGTAAGACTCTTTGATTCTCTGATTCTAAAAATACAAAGAGCTGTCTCTCATTGGTCTAACAAAAGCTTGTCTTATGCTGGAAAGCTTCAGTTAATCAATTCTATTGTGTTTGGTATGGAGAATTACTGGTGCTCTTGTGTTCTTTTTCCAAAATCTGTAATCAAAGCTATTAATAAAATCTGTAAGGATTACTTTTGGGGAATTAAACCTGGTGACAGGAAGCTGGTCTTTAAATAATGGGCTGACATTTGCTCTCCTTGGAGTCAAGGAGGATTTAATGTCAAGAGCCTTGAAGCTTGGAACAAAGCTCAGATGGCTCGGTGGGTTTGGCAATTATCTGAAGGTGTGGGTGGTATTTTTGTGAAATGGTGTAAGGGTTATGTTCTTCATGAGGAGTCAATTTGGAATCTCTCATTTAAAGACTTTTATCCTTCAGCCATCAAAAACATCATAGTTATTAAGGATTATTGCATTGAGTTGTTTGGTTCTGTTCAGAATGCTAAGGAGTTCTTGCAGTCCTGCAGTAGTAATGCAACCTTCAAGCTTGCAAAAGCTTATGCCAGTTTCAAAGGGACTTTGGCTACTGCTTTTCCTAAGAGAATTGCAGGCCTGTCAGTTGTTTCTCCTAGCAGCAAAGTTATACTATCTCTGGCTTAACAGATTAAACTTCCTACAGTAGACCAGTATGCTAAGAGGGGTATATGTATGGTTAACAGATGTATCCTCTGTTGTGACAGCTCTGAGAATCATCAACATCTTTTCTTTAAATGTTCCTTCTCTACTCAGCTTTGGCAGGCGGTTCAGAGTTGGATTGGAGTTTCTATCCCAGGAGATCATCTTAGAAAGGTTATTAAATGGAGTCAACATCCAAGCCACAGTAAACAGTGGAAAGCAATATGGGTTCAAGTTAGTGTAGCAGCAACAGTTCATGCAATATGGAAGGAGCGAAACAAAAGAGTGTTTACTGATAAATCATCCCCTTTAGATAAAGTTTTTGAGCAGATATGTTTTGTGGTTAACACTAGATTGAGATCAAATCATACCAATCTGAAAATTATGAGGATACTAGATCATTTAGATGCTTGATGTATCTTTAGAGTGGTAGTTTTTTGCACAAACTTGTAATTTCACTTCTAATTGAAATGAAATGATAATTTTTTCTTAAAAAAAAAAAGAATAATAATAATAATAATAATAATAATATACTCCCTCCGTCCATTATTTATCGCCCCACTCCATGAATATATGTGAGGAGTATTTTAATGGAGTGGGGCGATAAATAGTGGACGGAGGGAGTACTATATAATAATATATAATAATAATAATAATAATATTATTATTATTTATTTATTTATTTATTTATTTATTTATATGAAACGGAAGTTGCATTAAGATAGAAACAAATTACAATAAGTTATTTGTTGTTGTTGTTGTTATTGCATTTCGATATTAATCCAAAAGTTTCTTTTCATAAAAAATTAATAATAATGATAATAATGATAATAATAATAATAATAATAATAATAATAATAATAATAATAATGTTGTTGTTCTTCTTGTTGTTGTTATTTTATTACTTGTATCTCTTATGTTAATAATAATAATAACAAATTATTATTATCATTGTCGTTGTCGTCGTCATCATCATCATTTTTATTGTTATCGTTATTATTATTATTTTCTATTTTTTTATCATCATTGTTATTATAATAATTATTTATATTATTATGCACTCCATAATATTTCGAGGTCTTGAAATAGATGTTACATTCAAATATTTACAACTCACACGCACAATATAGCATATGAGTATTATTTCTATTGTACGGAGTATTAAGATTTAAGAATATGAAAATTTAAAATTTTGTATATTACGTAATCAAAGAGATATACATAACATTTTCTGTTGCCAAGTACTAAAAAAACAAAAATAGAAATCAAATGAATTGGAGTGAGTATTATGTTGTTGTTGTTGTTATTATCATTACTATTATTAATTAATTAATTAATTAATTATTATTAATTATTATTATTATTATTATTATTATTATTATTATTATTATTATTTAGTGTTAGAATTTTTTATATTTTTTTCTCATTTTTTAAAATATTATTAGATTATTTATATAAGTAGTTATTAGTTTCAGCTTCTTTTAATTCAGCTCAGCTTCAATCAGTCCAGCTCAGCTCCTATCAGACCAGCTCAGCTCTTATCAGACCAGCTCAGCTCAGCCTTGTTTCAGCCAAAAAGAACATGGCCTTATTGCCTCTGGATTCAGGCAATCTCATGCATATCACTCCTTTTTGTCAAGCAACACAGTGGGAGTATCAATATTGTGTTGATTTATGTAGATGACACGGTTATTGTAGGCGACAACTGATATGAAATACAATCACTCACGACACAGTTGAACTCCTTGTTTCATATGAAAGACCTTGGAGAACTTGCATACTTCTTAGGCTTAGAAGTAACAATAAATGGTGTTGGCATATTCATCTCCCAACAAAAATACACTCTTGATCTACTCAAGGCCGTTGGAATGGACAAGTCTAGGACAACTCACCTTCCAATAAACCTAGTCCTCAACTAGACCAGGCAAAGGCACACCCTTACCACAACCTGATCTATATAGAAAACTGGTTGGTAAGCTGATCTATCTCACCATTTCTCGCCCAGATATACTCTTTTCTGTTCAACCCTTGAGTCAATTCCTAGAAATTCCCACCTCTGCTCATATGCAAGCTACTAGAAGGGTTCTCAGATATCTGAAATCTGCCCCGGGTCAGGGAATTCTGTTTGCCAACCACTCTGTAGCACAACTTACTGCATACTGTGACTCAGACTAGGCATCATGTCTCTTAAGTAGGAGATCCACCAAAGGTTATTGTATACTCCTGGGTGATTCCCCCATTTCATGGAAGTCTAAAAAGCAATTAGTGGTATTTAGATCCTCAACTAAGGCTGAGTACAGGGTCATGACTATGACAACATGTGAGGTAACTTGGATGTTTCAACTCTTGTAAGATTTGGGCCTAAAATATCTAGGTCCTGCTCATCTCAAGTGTGATAATCAAACACCTCTTGCCATTGCTGCCAACCTAGTATATCATGAACATACCAAACACATTGATGTAGATTATTGCCACTTCATTCGAGGAAAAAAATATAAGGAGTACTTACTACTCCCTCCAACCCACTATGATTTACCACTTTTATTTAAATGTGATGGATTAAAATAATAAATAGTAGAGTCGAATATAGACTTGACTTGTTGTAGAGTCCTATGGATAATAAGCTACTTCATGTTGGGTATTGTCCAACATAGTTCCAATATATGCTTTGCTGAATTCTCATTAAAATGTCACACAAAAACGATCATCAATAGAATACAATCTTGATGTACTTCCATCATCAATGTCTTCTACTCCCATCCTAAACTAAATTACATTAAAACTCATTAGTGTCAATGATATATTGGTCTATATTGACAAATTAGAATGATGACAAATCCAAGGAGCATGATAAATTGAGGTTTTTTTGATTGTTAATTTCTAAAATGGGTTTTCAAGGAGTGACCCTAAAACCAATGAAAAATGTACTTTGGTCACTCCGTGCTCGATTAGGCCCTGTTCTTTTCGGCTGAAACGGGGCTGAGCTGAGCTGAGGTGGTCTGATAAGGGCTGAGTTGGTCTAATAGGAGCTGAGTTAGACTGATAGGAGCTGAGCTGAACTAAAAGAAGCTGAAACTAATAACTACTTACATAAATTATCTAATAATATTTTAAAAAATGAAAAAAAAAATTAACACCAAATAATAATAATAATAATAATAATTAATTATTTAATAATAATATTATTAATTAATTAATTAATTAATAATAATAATAATAATAATAATAATAATAATAATAATAATAATAATAATAATAATAATAATAATAATAATAATAATATGCGAGGAGGTGATGATTTGTGGTATAGGTGGCACAAACATTATGTCCTTGGAGTTACTGATGTCTGGACTATACAAAAGAAAGAATTACATACTGCAACATTCAGGAGCATATTGGTGGTAAGGGATGAGATTGTGTTGCGATGTGGGTCGGTAGAGAAGGCTAAAGAATTGATTGCATCCTGGGCTCTCAATGGAAAGTACAATGTCGGTATGGCATATGAGTGGTTTCGGCCAAAGTTTGCCCCAAAACGATGGCTGAAATGGATCAAAGATGTGCACACTATACCTAAACATCGAATTATTCTCTCGTTGGCTGCACAACAGAAGCTGTCTACAATTGATAATATCCAACAACGGGGCATGTGCCTGGTGAATAGATGTGTCTTATGTCATAATGCCTTAGAAACTCACAAGCGCCTATTCTTTTGTTGTACATATTCTGAACAGGTATGGGCTAATTTGCTGCAATGGATGGGGATATACAGTAGGAGTTATGACCTGCGCAAGGAGATGATATGGAGTGGGATGAAGAGGGTGCGTAGGCACTGGAAGAATGACTGGTATAAATGTACCATGGCGGCTGCAGTATACCATCTTTGGCAAGAAAGAAATGCAAGGATCTTCTTGGGGAATAGTAGGCATAGTTCGAGTCTTGTTAAGAGTATTAAGTTTGAAGTTTTTACTTGGTTAAGAACTAGGGATACAGGTTTCAATTAGTGTGTTTTATTTTAGTTTTTGTTGTTTATGCTTGCATAGACTAGAGGTTTGTCTTTTGTAAGGACCGTCTTTTTATTATCAATGAAGAGTCATAACTTTCTTGCAAAAATAATAATAATAATAATAATAATAATAATTTTTTTTTGCAAAAAAAAAAAAAATATATATATATATATATATAATAATAATAATAATAATAATAATAATAATAATAATAATAACAAGAATAATAATAATAATAATAATAATAATAATAATAATAATAATAACAACAACAACAACAACAACATAATACTCCCCCCAATTCATTTAATTTCTACTTTTGTTTTTTTTTTCATATTATATGTGTGTGTGTGTGAGAGAGAGAGAGATCTGGTGTAAACACACCAATTTGGTGTAAATACCCTAACAATCTAGACCGTTGATCTAATACTTGATCAACGGTGGAGATTAGATCTAAGAAATACACAAAACCTGTTTGCAATCCACAGGGGTCATTCTAATTTTTCTTTCTCTCTCCTCATTTTGTTTTTGCTACTCTCTTTGCTGCATCTACTTCTTCAACCTCTTCAACACCATTTTTCAATTTGCTTCAGTTCCTTCACTCCGATTTCCTCTAATCTTCTAATGCGTTTTTCATCGTCATAAATTTCCCCTAATTTCCTCAATATCGGTATTTTCGTTTATCTATTACTTCAATTTCTTCAATTCAATTTTGATATTTTGCTCAATATATGTTAGTATAAAATTAAATTTCTTCAATTCGATTTTGATTTCGATTATGTTCATTGTGATCATAATTTTTGTTTTTTCTTCCAATTTCCTCTAATATAGCTTCATTTTTTTGTTTCTACAATTATTTTTGAGTTGTTAGGGTTTTTAATTTTGGATGATAATTGTGTATGTATAAGATCAGTATTTCCATGATAATTACAATACTTCAATTATATGCTACTGCATTGTGTCGAATTTGAAGCTGTCATGGTTTCCAGAATCTGTTTTTGTTAAATATTGGAGTACTTGAATGTGTCTATAAGAATACTTGAATAACTGTTGGACTTTGAATACAATTTTGAGGTCTTATTGTTTCTAGAGTCAGAGTATTTGAATGTATGTATGTATGTATAAGAATATTTGGTGCTATTCCATTAACATCTCATTTAAGTTCAATTTTAAATCAAATAAAAACCAAAACCATGTAAACTTCCATTTTCTTATGTGCATTTGTGCTTGTTCGTCTTAAATCACGTTTCATCATTATTTGTGCTTGATTTTCATCATCAAATAACTGATTTTTTTGGATTTGGCATTCAACGGAGAAATCAGGATAACTGTTCAAATTGAGAGTATAATATTTGGGCTATTCTTTACCAGCCTTTGAAGAAATATCTATGAGGGGTAATCGAAGGTAAATAGACTCACAACTGTCAGTTTTGGTTAATTTTTGTGATCGTAGCTTATTAATTTATCAAAGTGTCATTTTTTTCCTTGTGTTAGAAATCATTGATGGCACAATGTAAATGTGGATGGATAGTATTATCCAAAGGCCAAGATGACATTTTTGCTAGAGCGATGAAGAAGCCAGAACAAAGAGGTTGCCTGGAAAACATTCTCATTTTTTTGGATATTTTGTCATAGTGCACTATTGTGTGCTTATAATGTAATTTTGACATTTCAGAATGCTTGTAACATAGTTATTCCAATGCTTAAGCATCTTCTCCAACATGTTTTGGTGGTTACTCCAACAATCATTTAAATTATTGATTAAAATAGAGTAAATTAAAAATTACTCCCTTTTAAGATACCAATTTTAAAATTTACTCCCTTTTGAAATTTTTGTTACAAATAACTCTCAAAAACTATCAAAAGTTCAAAAATTACTACAAAATTTAATTTTTGGACAAAAATGCCCCTAACTTTTTTATGCCATATTACTTCACCTCACCCTCTAGCCAAGGGCATTTTCGTCCTAAAAATAAATTTGGGAGCAATTTTTGAACTTTTAATAGATTTTAGGAGTTATTTATAACAAAAATTTCAAAAGGGAGTAAATTTTAAAATTGGTATCTTAAAAGGGAGTAATTTTTAATTTACTCATTAAATTAATCAATTATCCATCTTCAATTACTATAATGTTGTTGTTATTCCAATGTTTATAATCAATTATTCTTATACTGGACAACTATTACTCCAACATTTACTAATTATTGATTGAATCAATTAATCAATTCTTCTTCAATCACTCTAATGTTGTTGTTATTCCAATGCTTATAATCAGTTATTCTTATATTGGATAACAGTTACTCCAACATTTGATCTCAGTTATTCTAACAGTTTAGACCAAGATATAAGGTACCAAGTATTCCAAGCTATAATACCAAGTATTCCAAGACATAGCACCAAGTATTCCAAGCTATACTTCAAGTATTCCAAGATATAACACCAACTTTTCCAAGCTATAATTCATAACTTGCTGTGACATACTGTGGACATGACGTAGGTCCACCCCGACGCGGCGAAGCGCGGGTTTGGGTAGGCGAATGAATCTCGTGGTGAGATTGTTCTCGGGTTCGAAATTTAAGTCAAAATGGAGTCGCCACCGAATTTTGTGGTTATTCGGAACCATACGAGCCCACTCTATGTCGTCATGGGCTTTACACAAAGTAAGCCCACTCCGATTTCAGAATTTATGGGGCTCGTCCCTTTGCATTGTGATACCGATACCATCTATACCGGTAATCGTGTAAAGAATGACTCTCGTTCGCCAAGGGTTTCGGACATCCGGAAACCGAAGGTTCTGAGTAATGGGTGAGGGTACGTGTTGGGAAGCCCACTAAGGACACCCAACCCCGCCCGCACATGGCGGCCTCTACTAAGACATCGTTCGTGTTCATGATACGCGCGCTAGTAAAACAATTAAATGATATGCAAACAGCGTTTTTTTAACTAAACATACGAGTTTTGCGTTATCTACGTCATTTAATGCATCTAATTACGGTCGAGTTGAGTTAGCATGCGAGGTTCATTTATAAAGCGTAAAAGCAAATAATAAATAAAGCTCAAAAAAGAAATAAAAAGCGTACAAGCTACACGGGCGGAAATACAACCCGGAATTCACAATACGACATAAACAAAATAACGTAAAACAAAGATAAAAACGGACCCATATGTAAACTAGACCGCGAAATTATGTAGATGGACTACCCCGCTTAAATACGTATTATGTTACGTATTAAGCGAAGGACGGAAATATGAGATTGTGGCGTATTGCTAGCCTAGTCTCACATCCCGTAGTCTTGCCCCGACTTATCACGTAAAAGTGGTCAAAGTCGTTCTACGTGTCGTGACATGTGTAGCGTTTTGAAAAATGATGAAGGGTCGGTCGATGGTCTAAAGTCGATAAGAACGGGGCTCGGAATATATGTCCAAGCCCTCGGGTTTCTGAGTTGCCAGACCCACTCGACCGAGTCATTGATTGACTCGACCGAGTGCGCTATTAACATGGCTACTGCCCATTTTTTGGGGGGATACTCGATCGAGTGCCTTATGGCACTCGGTCGAGTGTGTCATTAATGGGGCTACTGCCCAGTTTTTGGGGTGCAACTCGATCGAGTGGCCTATGGCACTCGGTCGAGTGCCCCCTGTACGAGTAGTGATTTGCTCGATTTTATGACTTGAAATCGATGATCGGCCAAGTCAAATAAAAATATCACACGATTTGTATCCGACTCGGCCTCCGGTAGTATAATCGTGTATGCACGATTATAATACCGTCACCGGAGTTTTTATGAAAACGTTTGTGTTAGATTATGAAACTTTGAATTAGTAACGAGATGCATCCCTCTACGTCACGACATCGAAACTAACCCTTTCGGGTTATGTGATGTCGGTATTCGTGTCAACGGGTCTCGAACCAATTATGGAAATGGAGTTAAATATGTTCAACTACGACGAATCACGATCACGTCACGCCCTTGAGTACATTGGGGCGGGGCTCCTCGAAAGGGCTCCACCTCCGTCGTTGCTCGTAAAGGGATTAGACGGATCGAATGTGATTATCGTAGTTCAACATTTCAAAACCGACTTTTGATATTAGTATTATATACGCGGTATTATTAGAGTTAATAACGATATAAAAATGATGCGAAATTAGAAATGCGAAAAGATGAAAACGTTAGTGTATGTGTACGTGTTACTACGATACGACAATATGAAAATGTGCATAAAAAACGATATTGAAAAGAGATTAAAAAGGAGTTTGGAACACCCTCAACGTACATGCTAGTATGGACCTCGGAAACGGACTCGTGAACAGCGACAAAGCTTGGGAGTATCGAGGATGCACGCGAGTTACGGTGTGTATGGATATGTGTGTGTGTGTGTCGATTTCCGAGGGTCAAGGAGGCTCGGAAATGGTGTTTTATGCTTAGGGTTTGTAGTGTAGGTATGTAAGGTTGTAGTAGGGTTGAAGGTGACTGAAATTGTAGGGTGAAAAGTAAAAAAAAGTAGTCTTGAAAATGCATGGGAATGAGTCGGTATTTATAGACATTTCCCACGACCTAGGGGGCACTCGATCGAGTGGCCCTAGTGCACTCGATCGAGTGGCCCTAGTGCACTCGATCGAGTGCTTTAGAAAATGGGCCAAGCCCAGCTCGAAGCGCTCCACTCGACCGAGTGGGCAATCCACTCGATCGAGTGGATCAAACAAAATCGAGATATTTGGGGAAGGTTTGACTTGTTTGTTTTGTTTATTTTTTTGAATTTGATTTGTGCGCCAAAGTGATCTCAGCTGGTTTTATGAGACGGTTTCGTCTTTGACCGGGTTTTGACCCGGTCGCCAAAAGGCGGGAATTATTTTTGGTGTCGGTTTTGGCCCAAATTAGTCTCATT
Source organism: Agrostemma githago (assembly GCA_958450325.1). Taxonomy (NCBI): domain Eukaryota; kingdom Viridiplantae; phylum Streptophyta; class Magnoliopsida; order Caryophyllales; family Caryophyllaceae; genus Agrostemma; species Agrostemma githago. The sequence goes on along the minus strand of OY288255.1, from coordinate 17,548,005 downwards.
CGACTCGGAACGACCCACTGGGCCTGAAATTGAGGTCTGTTTTGTGAGATTTTACTCCGCTAAAAAGTCCATGTCGGATATTATGAATTCCGAGCCCAAATCCGAGTATACTAAGTCACGTTGACGTCCAATCATCATCGGGTGTTTTTCGGAGACTACCATAGACACGTGGCAGTCAAAATGCGGGTGTCTACAGAGCCCCCACTCTGACTGAGGCTTGGACAAGGCGAAAGTCAGAGTAGCTACCAAGCCCGCTAAGACCTGGTAGACTTCCGGTCGGGTCGTTTATAGTCCAGTAGACTTGCGTGAAGGGCTCGCCAGCCATAAGCAGAGGGTCATACCTGTCCTGACGATGATAGCTTCGCGGGGAGTCAGACTTGTAGCATAAGTCCTGGGCGCGACTATATGTGGGCCCATCCCATATCTTTTCGGGGAAAATGCCGCCTCGGGCGTTCCGCTAGGGAAGTATACGAGCTGTTCGGGCTTGCTTCTGAAGCCTTGAGTCGTATTTGAGCTGATGATGATGCTCCGTGGGGAGTAAAGCATGCCTTTTTTGGGGAGTAGGTGTACCCGTATGCCGACACATCGCACTTTGGATGTAGCACACCGAGGGAAAGCTGACTCCGTTGGGGGAATTAAATAGTTTCGCGGGGACTTGCTTCTGAAGTCTGGGGTGTACCTGTATGCTGACACATAACAACTTGCATGTAACATGTAGGTAAAATGTTGACTCTTGCTGGGGAGAAAAAAGGTTGAAAATTTTGGAAAGACAAAGATTTTGACGCAAAGAAATTTTTAGAAAATCTTAGGAAAGCTCGGGACAGCTTGATTCCTATTCTGGGTTCAAGTTTGAAATCAGGCCTGCGCGCGCATAGGGCCCAGCTTGCTGAGGAGGCAGAGTAGTTAGGTTTTCTGTTAGGTTTTCTCATTATAAATATGAGAATCCCTGCTTCAGCTTCTGCATCACAACTCAAACTCTCCTTCTCCTTTCTCAAAATCTTGTAGATTTTCAAGAAAGCTTAGAAATCTCTGCTATGGGTATTGATCATTTGACGGCTATGCTTCTCGCCTGGTCCCAATACTTTCGGGACGAGGAGAATGTCAGGCTGACTCAGATGGGGATAGTCAATCTGTTCCCTTTTCAACGTCTAATAGTGGATTCGCATTTTCTGGACGCCTGTCTGTCGTTTTGGGACACCACCCATCACGTGTTTGCATTCCCGAGGGGCGAGATGTGTCCCTTGCCCGAGGAGATTGCGGCCATAGGCGGCTGGGGTCTTGCTATTCAGCCTGCCATTCCCCCGTTCTACACGGATCCGAGGAGGAGAGTAAGGGAGTTCTTGGGTTTGTCTCATGCTGAGGCAAACCGAATGGTGCAGGGAGATACCGTTTCCCTTTTCGATCTAGCTGACAAGTTCATGAACCCACGGGATGTGAGAGCCACCCCTGCTCATAGGCGTAGGGCATTCGCCTTCTGCATGCTGCACTGTTATGTCTTCGAGGGGTTGATGGAGCTTGACTCATGTAGGGGTCAAATCAGGCTAATCGGAGTGGTTGACCAGATGGAGACTGGTCATAGCCCTGCTTGGCTAGCCACTGGGGAGATTATTACGGGTCTGGACGCCAGACGGCTTGACCCAACTCGACCGCTGACGGGGAGTACCCGTTTTCTGCAAGTATGCACCTCGATTTTTTTTTTTTTTTTCACGTTTCGCGCGAATTTTCTGATTCTCGTAAGTCACTCGATCGAGTGGACCTGTCACTCGATCGAGTGGACCTGTCACTCGATCGAGTGACACTCAGACGGTGCTACTGCCTGTTTTTAGAGGTCTAACTCGATCGAGTCACCTTCTTCACTCGATCGAGTGGACCCTGGCGAACCATTCCGTTGCTCATAAAATTTGTGTCTTCTCTTCAGATATGGCTGTCGGAGCGGTTATCAATCATAGAGACCCCTCCAAGCATTCCCAATTACCGGAGCAGTCAGATTAGCTCCCGAAGGCGGAAGATAAGCTCGAGTCATCGGATTGATCGAGCTTACTGGGACGAGGAGTTGGTGTTTCACGGGGGTCCTTTGATCAGGTGGACCGTCGCTTGGTGGTTCCTTTCAAAACTGACCGGACTGGCTAAGAGGGACCAAGCCCGATACCTGACGATCTTGTCCTTAGACTGGACAGTTCATATTTATCCGGACCGCCTCCTAAGGCAGTTCGGTTCGTCTCAGCGCATCCCTGAGACTGAAGCCATTATCAGCGTCCCGCTCCAATTGACGGATGCTATGTGCGACACTTGGTTGCAACGATGGTTCACTCGTCCCACATGGACGGTGCCTAGCCCTTGCCAATCCGCTTGGGTATCACGGGCTTATCAGAAGTGGACTTCTGAAGAGTCCGAGGAAGCTCGAAAGGCCTTGAAGGTTGATGAGGCCATCGAATTGGTTCAGCGTGAGTCGGCGAAGGACAACAGAGACTTCTTCACCGGGGAACCCAGTCCTGAGACCACAGTTCGGGGAGAATCGGGTCTTAAGTCACAAACTAAGACTCGATCTAAGGAAGTCGGTTCTAGCAGCACTCGAGGGCAGACTGACTTGGAACGACGACTTGGGCCGAGGTTGGCGGTCCGGGACCGACTTGGTCCGCGTGACCGGCTCCCTGAGTCCGTCAGGGCTCGACTTGGGCCTATTGATATGACAGGGGAGTCGGGCTCAAACACTCGAGCCCGAGCTAGGGAAGTTCCCGTGGTGATTCGGGAACGCTCCCCTCCGCGTCGTCGTCAGTGGACGACCAGGGATGCCAAGGACAAGGGGAAGGGCAAGATGCCCTAAATGCCGAGTCCTTAGATTTATTATTATTTAAGTACTATTATTATTTTTGTTGTGCCCTTTTTTGTGTATATTTTTTTGATTCCTGCATTTTGTAATTTTCCGAGTTCATCGGGATTTTTTTTCGAATTAATAAAAGAAGTTTATTATTAAACCGCTCCTGTCTTTTCTTGATTGCATTGGTTGTACCCTTTTGAGGGGCTGCCTACGTATCCGCGATTAGCAGAATCAAACCAAATGTAGTTCAGGCATAGGAAATTTGCAATCTCGAATTACACCAAGACTATTGGTTCAAGATGTTTATGACAGTAGAATAAGTAATTCTAGCTCATTGACTTGCTTTTGTAAAAAAATGATTTTGATAAAATTTGCTAATGACATTGAGAAATGGCTAAGGGTAGTAGCGCTTCAGCTGGTCCAGGTTGGTTGGGTTGACAAATTCATTCCCGTCCAGGTCCGTCAGCATCACTGCTCCCCCCGATAGGATTTTTTTCACCAGATATGGCCCAGCCCAATTGGTTTTGAATTTTCCCCTTGGGTCAACCGGTAGTAGAGCCCGAATAGACTTAAGGACTAGATCGCCCTCCTTGATGTGTCTGGGCCTTACTCTCTTGTTGAAGGCCCGTTGGATCCTCTTCTGGTAGATTTGGATATTATTGAGGGCACGAGACCGTCGTTCGTCTAGTAAAACCAATGAGTCATATCGTGCTCGAACCCAGTCAGCTTCGGGTACTTGACTTTCTAGCAGAATTCTGAGGGACGGTACCTCCAGCTCGACTGGTTGGACTGCCTCCATCCCGTAGGTTAGGTAATATGGTGTCGCCCCGGTTGCGGTGCGAATTGACGTTCGATATCCCCATAGGGCAAAAGGTATTTTGTCGGGCCAGTCCCGGTAATTGTCAGCCATCTTTTTGAGTATGGTGACAATTGTTTTATTAGCCGCCTCTACTGCTCCATTTGTTTGGGGGCGGTAAGGCGAGGAAGTATGCCTTTGGATTTTGTACTTGGTCAGTAGGGCGGCAGTCTCGGCTTGAAAATGAGTCCCGTGATCACTGATAAATTCAGAGGGAATCCCATATCGACATATTATCTTGTTTTGGATAAATTTGGCGACATGCTTGGCAGTGAGGATGCGATATGATTCAGCTTCGACCCATTTGGTGAAATAGTCGATAGCTACCAAAATAAAGCAGTGCCCACTGGTACCCGAGGGATTTATTTTCCCGATTATGTCGATACCCCACGTTGAGAATGGCCAGGGTGACGTCATGGTATAGAGTAGTGATGACGGCATATGTTGCACATTGCCAAAAATTTGACAGTTATGACAATGTTTGACATACGACCGGCAATCGGCTTCCATGGTATTCCAGTAATAACCGAGCCTCTTGATTTTCCGGACCAGCATGTGGGCATTCATGTGTGGGCCGTTCTCACCATCATGTACTTCGGCCATAACCTTTTCAGCCTTATACTTGTCAACACAAAGGAGAAGAGCCCCCTGTGCCGTTTTCTTGTACAGTTGTCCGTCGTCGGTGCGGATGAACTGGGTGGCTAGCCTCCGTAAGGCTTTCTTGGCTCGACCTTCCATCCCGGGAGGATATTCTCCGTTTGTCAGGTATTTTAACACAGCTTGGTACCATGGTTCGGGATCAGTTAACTCAATGTCTTCGATGTCGCAGATATATGCTGGCTCGGACCGTCTTTCGACGCAAATTGGCATACTAATCACGTGGTCGGGAATATTCAGTAAAGATGCCAATTTTGAGAGTGCATCTGCAAACTGATTCTCTTCCCGGGGTAGGTATATATACTCTACCTTTTGGAATTGTTTCTCGAGATCCCTTACTCGTGCCTGGTAGGCCACGAGATTAGCATTTCAAGTCTTCCATTTTTGAAGTGCTTGGTTAATGACCAAGGATGAATCACCATGTACCCGGAGATTTGTAATCCCCAGATTGGCGGCGGCTTGTAGCCCGTAAATGCATGCTTCGTATTCTGCTGCATTATTAGTAACATCAAAGTCCAGCTTGATGGAGATGGGAGTATGTTCCCCTCTTGGTGAAATTAGGAGGATCCCGACTCCGAACCCTCGAAAATTAGATGCGCCATCGAAGTATAAATCCCAAGTTTTAGTATCAGTATGGAAAATATCTTCATCTGGGAAGGACCAAGTGTCGGTGTGTCCTTCCTCGGTTATCGGGCTATCGGCGAGAAATTCAGCTACTACTCGACCTTTAATAGCCTTTAACGGTACAAACTTTAAGTCGAACTCTGCCAGCATTAGAGTTCATCTAGAGATTCGTCCGTTGAGAACGGGCTTTTCAAAGATGTATTTGATGGGGTCCATCTTGGATAGCACATGGACCTCGTAACTGAGCATATAATGTCGGAGTTTCTTGGTGGCCCAGACTAGAGCCAAACACGTCTTTTCGAGCATGGTATATTTGCACTCATACTCTAAAAATTTCTTGCTGATGTAGTAAATGGCTCTTTCTTCGGAGTCAACTGTCTGAGCCAGCATAGCCCCCATGGCTGTCTCGGTCGTCGTTAGGTATAATGACAGAGGCAAACCGGGTTGAGGTGGCATTAAGACTGGCGGAGCAGACAGAATTTCCTTGATCTTGTTGAAAGCAGTTTGGCACTTGTCATCCCATAGTACCCGTTCTCCCACTTTCAGTTTCTTGAAAATTGGTTCACACACCATGGTTAACTTGGAAATGAACCGACTGATGTACTGGACTTTCCCGAGGAATCCCCTTATTTCTTTTTCGGTTTTAGGAGGTTGCATCTCGGTAATGGCTTTGATTTTAGCTGGGTCGACTTCGATACCTCGTTGGCTAACGATATGACCCAGTAATTTGCCCGATGTTACCCCGAAACTGCACTTTTGAGGGTTTAACCTCATGTTGTATCTACGCAATCGGGTGAAGAACTTTCTTAGGGCGGTGATGTGACCGTCCCGTTCTTTGGATTTGACGATCATGTCGTCTACGTACACTTCTACCTCTTTATGCATCATGTCGTGTAATAAAGTGGTAGCAGTCCTTTGATATGTGGCCCCGGCATTAATGAGACCGAAAGGCATGACGGTATAGCAGTAAGTACCCCAAGGTGTGGTGAAGGTAGTCTTACTCATGTCTTCTTCCGCCATCTTGATTTGATTATACCCGGCATACCCGTCCATGAATGATAGAAGGGCATGATCGGCCGTGTTATCCACCAGTATGTCGATGTGTGGTAACGGAAAATCATCTTTCGGGCTCGCTTTGTTAAGATCCCGAAAATCTACACATACCCGCACCTTACCGTCCTTTTTAGGAACCGGCACGATGTTTGCCACCCAGTCCGGATATTCGGACACTTGTATGAAGCCGGCTTTGAACTGTTTATCGACTTCTTCTTTTACTTTGAGAGACCATTCGGGCCTCATCCGACGAAGCTTCTGTTTGACCGGTTTGCACCCGTCTTTGATTGGTATGTGGTGCTCGGCTATTTCCCGGTCTATCCCCGGCATGTCCTTGTAGGACAATGCGAAGACATCCTTAAACTCTTGGAGGAGGTTTACGAACTGTTGTTTCTCCTCGGGATCTAAGGATAACCCTATTTTAAGTGTTTGAGGCTCTAAGATTGTTCCCACATTTATGGACTCGGTTTCTTCGATCACCGGGTTTCGGGACTCCCTTTGCTCAAGTTGCTCGATCAAATGCGGAGGTAAGGGTACCTGTTCGTCTGGTTTCTCAATGTCATAGCATAAAACATTTTTAAAAGCAGAATTTGAAAGAGACAAGTCGTAAGCAGAACGGTTGTTATTATTGATTGAAAATTTGGAGAACAGCTCAAAGAGAGCAGCCATCTGATCATTGGTCAGTGGCGGGATAGGTAGGGCACTCGGGACAGACCCCGAAGTGCCAGCAGCAGGAATAATAAAAGGGAGAGGGGTTACAGGAGTGACTCTAGCACCGACTTCCCTAGACTCGACCTCAGACTCTGACTCAGACTCCGACTCAGACTCGGACTCGGACTCAGACTCAGGCATGTCTCCCTCTCCGGTGACCAGCTTGTAGATTCTTCCCTGACTGTCAGTCCACTTGACAGTCTTACTCCAGGCCTTGTTTCCCGTCTCGGAACCAACATCCGAGATCAGCTTGGTCGGGTCAAAACTGTTGCTGCGGAGGATCAGGTTGACCAGGTCTTCCTTTGGAGTTGGGGCTACGGTGTCTTCCCCAAATAGTAGCCCTAGAGCGGGCTCAGCATCTTCAGCTCCGTTGGATTGGATGAGGGCGAACACGTCATCCGGGATGTAGTTGCAGTCCCGGGCCATGTGGGTCCCGAGCTGCATAGCGCTGGGTTGGTATAGACCAACCTGGATAGCCCCGAACACCGGTGTGACAAAGTAGTCAGCCAACCGTGGGCTATAAGGGCTCAAGTAGATACCCTTAAGGATGTTGCATGCCTTTTCGATCCCTGCTCGGACAACATTGTCGGGGGTGATGTCATAACCGAGACCAAAGTGAGATTCTTTGTCTTTGAGAACCTCGATGATCTTCCCAGCTGGAAGATCGGGTCGAGAGGTAGCCCCCGGAAAGTACCCTAGGTTTTGGACCATCATGTCGATACTCGTAGTGAAGTAAGGCCTAAAGAGGTACTCTTCCTCGATCATCCCCACAAAATCGAACCCCCAGAGGTCCGTGCGTCCCGTAGCGTTACAGCTAGCCACAGTCATTGGTGTTGCCTCTAAAGTGATGACATCGTTAAGCAGAGGCATCTTGATCTTTCGATGAAGGGTGGAGGACACCGCCTTGACCGCGTGGATCCAAGGCCTACCCAGGAGCAAGTTGAACGATGAGGTGACATCGATCACCTGAAACTCGAGCTCCTTTTCTATTGGACCGGTTATGATGGTCAGTTTCACGGCCCCAGCTACCGACTTAGGGCTCCCATCGAAAGCTTGGATGGTCTGAGCAGTCGGAATATAGTCAACCTCGGTAATGCCGAGGGCTTTTGCGGTCCTTAGAGGAAGGACGTTCACAGCAGACCCGTCATCAACTAGGGTCATGGGAAGGTATTTTCCTCGGCAGACCATCGTGATGTAGAGGGCCAGGTTATGGGTGGCCCCAAATGGTGGTAGGTCGGCTTCGGAGAAAGTGATCACCGGTCCTTCTTCCCTAGCCTTGCCTTTTAGGTGGGGCAAGACCGTGGCTACCATTTCAGCAGGGGTAACCGAAGAGTCGACCTTAATTTGATCGAGAGCCTTTGTAAGTGCTTCCCGATGTTCTTGAGAACTAACCAGGAGTTGCCATATAGTGAGGTCAACTCGGGTCTTCTTCAATTGTTTCACAAGAGCCGTTTCAGCGGTTGGCTCTTCAGGGGCGACTTCCGTAATGACGGTTGTCGGGATAGGGGTGTCCCTAGAGCTAGTGGCTTGATAGGGACGACCAAGGTGGTTACTGGTTAAGACTTGAGATTTAGTCTTTCGAATCTCCTCGGCGGTGATGGGGACAGCTTCCCCTTTTGCGAGGTAGACGTCATCTTCGTCATCGAACCAGATCCCGTTCACTTGCGGGATAAATGGAGAGATAAGGTGAGAACAGTCAATCACCTCCCCGGTAAAGATGGCGTGGGAGCAGAAAGGGTTCTCTTTGTTGCTGGGCTTATCTCCGGGCAGCGGGATCTTACCGCTTTCGATCAGGTCCTGAATTAAGTGCTTCAGCTTCCAGCACTTCTCAGTATCATGCCCATTGCCTCGGTGGTATTGGCAATAGGCTTGAGCATTGTAGTTCTTGGAGCGTCGCTCGACCGGAACTTCAGAAGTTGGGCCTATCGGTTGGATTAGGCCTTTCGAGGACAGCCTTTGTAAGGCATAAGTATAGGTCGTACCTATATCAGTGAAAACCCGAGGTGGGGTGTTCCTCTTGGACGGGGCATCTAGTAGATTAACCGCGTCGAAAATGCTGCGGGTTGCAGCTTGAGGCTTGGTTGTGGAGGAGGAAGCCCCTTGGTAACCCTTAGCAGCGGCCTTAGTGAGGCCTTCCAGTCTCAGATCATCTTCAATCCTCATACCCATTTCAGTAAGGGTGGTGAAATTGGGTATGACGGCATATCGGAGGTGAACCCGGTAGGATGGGAGGAGGTTTTTAACAAAGGCCTCCACAAAAGTTCTCACTGGGCTTATCGACCAGTTTCACGCTCTCGGCCCTCCATCGCTGAAGGTATTTGGTAAAACCTTCCTTCGGCTCTTGGGCCATAACTTCCAGAGATCTCATTGTGGTTTGGATCTCAGTGTTGTCAGCATAGTTCCGAGCAAACTCGGTGGCCACATCATCCCATGTAGGGTATTTCTTCGGGTCCAGCATGTAGTACCAGGCCCGAGGGTGCTTTTCAAGAGACGCAGCAAAGAGGTTCTTGAACATGGTGGAGTCCACCCCTTTGATGGCCATGAACTCCTTGAAGGCCCGTACATGTAGTAACGGGTCTTCAGTCCCTTCGAACATAGGCAAACCGGTGAGGTTCAGGTTTGCAGGCAGCTTGTCACTTAGCGGGTTATACTCCCGACTGTTTTCCCGGTGAATGTTGTTATTCCCAGTTAAATGAACTTGTTCTTCTAGTCGGCGGACCGAGCTAACCAGTTCAGCTAAAGGTCCGGTAGTTCCGGTAGTAGGAGTCCTGTGCTCCACCGAAGCCAATCGAGTGACGATAGCAACTTGTCCAGCCCTCATTTCATTCAGTTGGGCATCGATGTCGGCCTGCTTCTCGATCATGGCATCAACGGAGGTTTTCAGTTCAGCTAAGGCAGTTTCCATCCTGCGAGTGTGTCTGGTTGATGGTGGCCTGTCCGTAAGAACACCACGTAATCAGAAACCGAACCCAGTCTTGGAATCAAAGGAAACAGTACATCCCGAGCGACCCAAAAAGAAAGGACTGAGTGTAAAAGACTCGAGAAAGACATCTAGACGGATGACTCGTGGGTGGTATGACTTCCTTAGGATTTCGGCTTTGTAGGCCTAGTCCCGTTCGAAGGAAGGTCCACGTGAGATTACTCCCCAGACTTTTGACTCGAGTGTATGGACGGACTTTCCTTTGTAGGGGTATGCCCTACGCAGGTTGGTCGTGCCTTGACAGATAAGGCGGACTCGGGAAGGGGGGAAACTCGTGATATAAGATCGACGGAGTTTCGACGCTATAAACCCTCTACGTACTATGCAAAGACCCGACACACGGATAGACGGTAGGTCCTATAATAAGGAAGGTTTATTTTAGGAAAGTTGAAAGTTGTGGTTTGAATGCAAAATGAACGAATTTCTGAAAGTTTTGAAAGCTGAATACGGAATTTCGAAAACCGAGATTAGAATTTTTGAAAAGGAAAATTCCGAAAATCAAGGTGGGGGTGAAAATTCGAGAACTAAAACGGACAGCATGCCGACTATAGAAAAGGATATTTTGAGTCAAATCGTTGATCCTAAGTTTCGGCGGCATTCCGAGTTTTGAAAATTGGGTATTTTGAAAAGGTGAGTCCCGAAATGGGCAGCATTTCGGGTTTTTCAAAATTGGGTGTTTTAGAATGACGGGTCCCGAAATGGACAGTATTTCGGGGTTTTTTTTGAAATTTGGTATTTTGGAAAGATGCAATTTTGAAATGACGGTTTTTGAAAAATTACACGGAAACCAAGTAGCACGTAGTCAAACAAGCATTATAACGACGCTTATGTATGCTTTACACTAAGTCTCGGTCGGTCAAAATAGGGTCTATACCAACAACGATGGCTTTCTCATGTGATGGACGGACTCCCTAAGCCGAGTTGGTCTTAGGACATGCCGCAAAACCGAGACGAGTTCCACCATCGATGTTTTTAGCGCACCCATGTAGGAATGCACCGCGGTATAGTGGGACGTCGGTCACAAGTAACCGGCCCGGGCAAAAAATGGGTTATGCATGAATCATTAAACTAATGCGCGCACACTATTCTACGAACGATTTCTCTTCGAGTCTCACCCTGGGAACCCCGATGACATGTGGTACATCAGGTATCCCCAGCGGAGTCGCCAAATTGTGGACATGACGTAGGTCCACCCGACGCGGCGAAGCGCGGGTTTGGGTAGGCGAATGAATCTCGTGGTGAGATTGTTCTCGGGTTCGAAATTTAAGTCAAAATGTAGTCGCCACCGAATTTTGTGGTTATTCGGAACCATACGAGCCCACTCTATGTCGTCATGGGCTTTACACAAAGTAAGCCCACTCCGATTTCAGAATTTATGGGGCTCGTCCCTTTGCATTGCGATACCGATACCATCTATACCGGTAATCGTGTAAAGAATGACTCTCGTTCGCCAAGGGTTTCGGACATCCGGAAACCGAAGGTTCTGAGTAATGGGTGAGGGTACGTGTTGGGAAGCCCACTAAGGACACCCAACCCCGCCCGCACATGGCGGCCTCTACTAAGACATCGTTCGTGTTCATGATACGCGCGCTAGTAAAACAATTAAATGATATGCAAACAGCGTTTTTTTAACTAAACATACGAGTTTTGCGTTATCTACGTCATTTAATGCATCTAATTACGGTCGAGTTGAGTTAGCATGCGAGGTTCATTTATAAAGCGTAAAAGCAAATAATAAATAAAGCTCAAAAAAGAAATAAAAAGCGTACAAGCTACACGGGCGGAAATACAACCCGGAATTCACAATACGACATAAACAAAATAACGTAAAACAAAGATAAAAACGGACCCATATGTAAACTAGACCGCGAAATTATGTAGATGGACTACCCCGCTTAAATACGTATTATGTTACGTATTAAGCGAAGGACGGAAATATGAGATTGTGGCGTATTGCTAGCCTAGTCTCACATCCCGTAGTCTTGCCCCGACTTATCACGTAAAAGTGGTCAAAGTCGTTCTACGTGTCGTGACATGTGTAGCGTTTTGAAAAATGATGAAGGGTCGGTCGATGGTCTAAAGTCGATAAGAACGGGGCTCGGAATATATGTCCAAGCCCTCGGGTTTCTGAGTTGCCAGACCCACTCGACCGAGTCATTGATTGACTCGACCGAGTGCGCTATTAACATGGCTACTGCCCATTTTTTGGGGGGATACTCGATCGAGTGCCTTATGGCACTCGGTCGAGTTTGTCATTAATGGGGCTACTGCCCAGTTTTTGGGGTGCAACTCGATCGAGTGGCCTATGGCACTCGGTCGAGTGCCCCCTGTACGAGTAGTGATTTGCTCGATTTTATGACTTGAAATCGATGATCGGCCAAGTCAAATACAAATATCGCACGATTTGTATCCGACTCGGCCTCCGGTAGTATAATCGTGTATGAACGATTATAATACCATCACCGGAGTTTTTATGAAAACGTTTGTGTTAGATTATGGAACTTTGAATTAGTAACGAGATGCATCCCTCTACGTCACGACATCGAAACTAACCCTTTCGGGTTATGTGATGTCGGTATTCGTGTCAACGGGTCTCGAACCAATTATGGAAATGGAGTTAAATATGTTCAACTACGACGAATCACGATCACGTCACGCCCTTGAGTACATTGGGACGGGGCTCCTCGAAAGGGCTCCACCTCCGTCGTTGCTCGTAAAGGGATTAGACGGATCGAATGTGATTATCGTAGTTCAACATTTCAAAACCGACTTTTGATATTAGTATTATATACGCGGTATTATTAGAGTTAATAACGATATAAAAATGATGCGAAATTAGAAATGCGAAAAGATGAAAAAGTTAGTGTATGTGTACGTGTTACTACGATACGACAATATGAAAATGTGCATAAAAAACGATATTGAAAAGAGATTAAAAAGGAGTTTGGAACACCCTCAACGTACATGCTAGTATGGACCTCGGAAACGGACTCGTGAACAGCGACAAAGCTTGGGAGTATCGAGGATGCACGCGAGTTACGGTGTGTATGGATATGTGTGTGTGTGTGTCGATTTCCGAGGGTCAAGGAGGCTCGGAAATGGTGTTTTATGCTTAGGGTTTGTAGTGTAGGTATGTAAGGTTGTAGTAGGGTTGAAGGTGACTGAAATTGTAGGGTGAAAAGTAAAAAAAAGTAGTCTTGAAAATGCATGGGAATGAGTCGGTATTTATAGACGTTTCCCACGACCTAGGGGGCACTCGATCGAGTGGCCCTAGTGCACTCGATCGAGTGCTTTAGAAAATGGGCCAAGCCCAGCTCGAAGCGCTCCACTCGACCGAGTGGGCAATCCACTCGATCGAGTGGATCAAACAAAATCGAGATATTTGGGGAAGGTTTGACTTGTTTGTTTTGTTTATTTTTTTGAATTTGATTTGTGCGCCAAAGTGATCTCAGCTGGTTTTATGAGACGGTTTCGTCTTTGACCGGGTTTTGACCCGGTCGCCAAAAGGCGGGAATTATTTTTGGTGTCGGTTTTGGCCCAAATTAGTCTCATTCGACTCGGAACGACCCACTGGGCCTGAAATTGAGGTCTGTTTTGTGAGATTTTACTCCGCTAAAAAGTCCATGTCGGATATTATGAATTCCGAGCCCAAATCCGAGTATACTAAGTCACGTTGACGTCCAATCATCATCGGGTGTTTTTCGGAGACTACCATAGACACGTGGCAGTCAAAATGCGGGTGTCTACACATACTCTTTGATCAAATAATACACAATACAAAATAATTCAAGATCCAAATCTTAAAATCCAAAAAGAACTAAAACAAAAGCGATAACCAAGTATTCCAAGCTATAATATCAAGTATTCCAAGATATAACACCAAATATTCCAAGATATAACACCAAGTACTCCAACTATTATAACTATCGTATTATAAACATCGTATGCTTTCATCGTCTGAGTTGTATACTTGTATGAATATCTTCAACGTCATATAGTCACATCCTTTTGATTGAGTTGTAAAGATTTCCGAGTAAGTCCTACATATATATCATATTTATTAAGCAACTACTCTAATATTCAGTTACTCCAACACATATATTCAATCACTCCAACATATATACTCAGTTACTCCAACACATATATTCAATTACTCCAACACATATATTCAATTCTGAGTTATACATGTTTAGCTATTCCATTCCAGAATCACAATTACTCTAATGCTCATGTTCAGCTATTCCAATATTAAACATCTGTTACTCTATATTCATGTTCAGTTATTCCAACGTATACTCAAGTATTCCAATTACTCTAACATATATACTCAGTTACTCCAACACATATATTCAATTATTCCAACACATATATTCAACTATTCCAACACATATATTCAACTATTCTGATAAGTGTAGTTTGTAGTGCTATTTTCCTTGTGTTTGGTCCCGGTTTCTCTTATGAAATCGCTTTTTGGAGCGGTTTCGAGGCTACTTATGCTTCTTCTAGTTTGTTTTAGGTTCCTAAGATCAATCATGGAGATTTGGAACGATTCCGACTCGTTTCTTACGCATTTGGAGCCAACTAGGAGAAGCGACGATCACTTGGTGGCTTAGACCCATTCCCGAGCCCTCGAGACCCATTCCCGAGCACCGAGAATCGATGAGAAGCCCATGAGAAGCAAGGAGAGACCCTTGAGATCATATTTGAGGCCTATAAGACCCTTCCCGGGCGGGAAGAGTAGCCTTCCCGGTCGGGAAGGAAGCAGAGCAAAGACAAGCTACTGGAGCTTGATCCCGGCCGGGATCTTGACCTTCCCGGTCGGGATCATGACCTTCCCGGTCGGGACCAACTCTTCCCGGTTGGGACCACCACCTTCCCGGCCGGGAAGGGCCCAGTAATGGGCTGTTTCGCTTTCCTTCAATTCCTTTGCTCGTGACACCCTATAAATACCCCCCTCTTGTACTGTTACACTATCTCATCTTATGTTCTTCATTACCCACTAAACCCTAGACTAATTTAGGTTAGATTAGCCTAGATTAGTGTATATTAGTCCTTAGTTAATCCTTAATCCTAGTTTAATCCTTGTATTAATTGAATTCTTGAAGATCTCTACCAAGATTGACAACCTTGGTTGATGTATTTGGGTTTTCTCTTTTCTGCAAGTTTTCCTTCTTCCTTTCATCTTCTAGTATGGTATAATCTCTCTTTTCCCTTCTTTTAATCTTGTTTTATCATTCAAGTTTCAACCTTTATCTTTTGTTCATTGTTCTTACTAGTTTCCCTTTCATTATGGATGTTTTGTTACTTGTGTTGATTTCTCTTGTTATGGTTAGTATTAGTTTGAACATGTGTGAGTAAACTTTTTGTGGGGTTAGTAGGGGGATTGAGTGTTGATTATGGATGATTAGGGTTTGATTGTGGGTAAAGGTGGATTCTTTGTTACTAGTCACAAGTTATGCACACTATGTGTTTGTTGAATTGCTTGTTAGAGTAGTAGTTGCAAATACTCCTCTTGCTTGTCTTCCTCTTCTCATTGTGTGATTGATTTGTGGTTGGATCCTTGTGTATTGGGTAACATCTTGCATAAGTATTCAGGTTTTGTCTTTGACACGAGAGTGCAGACATTGGCTTTGACGCGAGAGCGCGGACCAACCTTAGTAACTAGGTGAACTTTGCACCATCGATCTCCCAACTATCCTACTATACTTATGAACCCGACCTAACCCTATTCTTTCCTTGTTTTATTTCTTCATCTTCTTAGTCATTGTTTCCTTATTTTTAGTCATCGCTTAGCCTTGTGACCTAGTCTTGTATTTGGGTAACCTTAGTCTAGACACCTCTTACCGTCCCCGTGGACTCGACCCGACTTGCCCTATCTACGTGTTAGGAATAGTTGGTTTTTATTTGTTGGCGGGGATCCACGACAAATCCTTCCTATCAATTTGGTGCCGTTGCCGGGGACGGTGCTAGTTTAGACCTTGTTTGCCTATTTACTTTACTTTGTCTTTTGTTTTTGTGTTTTTCTTTTTTGTTTTTGTTTCTTTTGCTTCTTTTGGGTGTGAAGTTTATTTCTCTCTTGTCTAGTGCCCCAAAAAGCACTAGACTTTTCACGTTTGCTCCTAGTCTACAGTTTTTGCCTAGAGGTGGTGACCATCTTCTTCCTTGCGACTCAGAGCCGCATAAACGGACGGTTGCTAGATTGAGAAGTTTCCAACCGGGTACAAGCTTAGTTTTGAGTATAGCATGAGGTTCGATCTAAACTCCTCACCCATAGAAGCTACAACAAGCTACTCCTCTTCCTCCATGAATCGAGACTATGTCGTGATGTCTCCAAGGTACCACCAAGCTTCATCGGGTAAGCAAGAAACCCGTGGGTATAAGCTTCAAGGATATGGAAGCCAATTTCCCCAAAACCCACCATATTACCAATCACCTCAACCTCACTACCAAGTAGCACTCCAAAACCCCAATGACCACCAAATGCCCATCTTGGAGTTATATAAATCGATTCTTCAATTGCAAAGGAGCCAACAAGAGATGGTCATTCAAATGCAAAGGAACCAAGATGAATTCATGGCCCAATATCAAAAGGAAACTGAGGCGATGGATGCTCGATTAAATGCGTTATCGGTTAAAACCGTAATGTTTTTATCTCGAACGTCACAACTAGATGAAGGGTGCTCACTTGAGCAAAGGGAGCAACCTAATCACGAAGCCGCCAATGAAGCTCATTTTGGAAGCGAAATTTCTTTTGAAGAACCTCAATCGTCTACCCAAAAAGAGGCGAAAGAGGAGATAATCCTTGATGGAGGAGTTTTTGGTGAAGAATTGGGTGAGGATAGTGGGAATGTGAAGAGTTTCATTGATGAAAACACCGATATAATAGAGGAAAGTCAAGAGTCTACCCCCTCTATACTTGTTGAACCTTCAATCCCCTCCGCTTACCCTCCTCTTGAGCTTAATGCTGCTTCTTATGAGCCTAATGTTGAGGATGTTGAACTTTGGGATGAGTTAAGTGAGGTGATAAGTGTTGTGAAGTCATGGGACATGAATGAAGAAATCAAGTCGCCCATATGTGATAATCCAATAAAATATTGTGAACCCCTTGTGTGTAATTTGGATCTTGGTTTAGAAGAGGTTGAAACCGCTTGTTTGAGTTGCAAATCTCTTCTTATTGATGATGTGGGGAAGAACGATGTTTTAGGATTTGGAGATATTGGGCTGGAACTTGTTGATGACTTGGGTTTGCTTGATGAGAACTAGAGGGTTAAGCTCCCTTTTGACCCTTGTGCTAGAAATTCAAGCTTTGGTTGTGGAGACGATGCCTAGGGAGGAAGAGGTCGGTAAAGCTTGTAGGATGAATAGACCCCGGAGACAACATGAAAGATGACGTTGGGTCTTTGGATTACTACTTCTTGCCTCCACCTTGGAGGCCATGGAGGATAGCTTGGCTCGGGCACTCTTTGGGCCTTCATTACGATGTCGGTCGTGCGTTTGACTTGCTCCTCCGAGCCCTTGAGGGCTATGGTTGAAGAATGCGAATCCACCGTCCTCGGTTTGACGGAGTTCCTTAAGAACCGTCATGTTGTATATTCCTCTTTCCTCTTCTTTAGAGTTCTTGTGTTTGTAATTGTGTTATTTATGATTTTGTTTCTAGGATTTGTGTGTTTTGTGGAACTCTTGTAATTTGGTATTTTGATGAGCGATGTGAGGGAGAGATTTGATGGTGTTTATTGAGTTTACTTGATAGATGCGAAGTGAAGATGAACATTAGAGAGAAGTGGTTGTTGATAGAGCTTGGACTTTGAGAAAGGAAGTCGGGTTTTTGAAGCTTTTCTTAAGCTTTTGGGGACGAGATTCTAGGTCTCGTTGTATTGGTTGCCTTGTGGGTGAAGCTACAACATTATGAAGGGCTAGAAGACTTTTCCCGACCGGGAAGGATGATCCATCCCGACCGGGAAGGATGTCATCCCGATCGGGAAGAGTGTACCAAAAATTGGGTTTTCTTGAGTGTGATCCCGACCGGGAAGGAAGCGTCCCGACCGGGAAGGGTGTGTCATCCAGACCGGGACCATCCATCCCGACCGGGATGGTGCCCTGCTCCTCCTTTTGCCTCTTCTTTGCCATGTGAGCCCACCCTACCACTTTATACCCCCTCCCAACCTCCCTACCTACCCTTGCACCTATCATATGACCCCTACACTTCATATACATACCCTCACCTCATCTTATCTTCACTACATACCGACTTTCGCCTCAAATCTTACCCTCCTTAATTATACCATTGCAAGTCTAGTACTTCAACCATGCAACCTATTCAAGAATGAAGAGGAATGTCAATGAAGAAGACGAGCTATGTGCCATTAATGATCATTGAGACGATGGAGTTAGTGAGTTGCTAACCGATTGGTACGGCAACTATCCTTTCTTTTCCGTCTTTTATTGCTTGTCTCCCTTTGTTTGTTCCCTTCCCCTTATCATTTGTGTCATGGTGGCCCTCGTGGCCTTGGTAGCCTTTGCTTCCGACTCTCGATGACGCGACTACATCGAGAGTCATTTCAAAAATCCAAATTTACAAGCCTTTTCACATTTTCTTTATTTTTCACTTTTAGGATTTAGTCGGATTCGGACGGAATCCGGGTTAGGTGACTTGATTACACCTAGTCCTCCCCTCCCATTTCCTTTTATTTCCTTCTTTTATTTCTTCCCCCATCCATATCTTCTCTCGTCTCGGCCCATAGTGACTTGACTACACCCCGGCCGGACACATTCTACCCTTTCCTCCGATTTTTAGCTTTATTTTCGTAGTTTCTCTTTTTTTTTAGTGTCTCCATACACTTCGATCGAGCATGAGGACATTGTTCGGTTTAAGTGTGGGGGAGCGATATCCTAGTGTAGGTTAGTTTTATTTTCGTAGTTTTTTCCGAAAAATATTAAAAAACCCTAAAATTTTGAAAATTTTTCACAAAAATCAAAAAGATTTTCCCTTTGTGTCTTTTCCTTTTGTGTCGTTGTGTTGTATTTTTGTTGTGTTGTGCGTGTTTTGCCTCCCTTTCTTCTTGTAGGTCGCTTAATCACCGTTAACTTTGGAGGGCTTTCAAGACATCCGGTAACATATTTTTATCCCTTTTTCCTCTTTATCTCTTGTGGAGTTTGGGGGAGAATTTGTGATGATGTGTGCTCGGGTGGAGCTTTGTAGAGTTTGAGGTTGATTTGGTGGCTTGTTTGGAAGTTCGCGGTGGTGTTTGTTCTCTTTGTGTGTTTGTTTTGTTTTGTTTTGTCATCTTTGTCTCATTTTCTTTCGTTTTTGTTGCGTCTTGCTTTGTGTTGTGTAGTTTGTGTCTTGTGTAAAAGGTTTTCGAAAACCCGGTTTTGAGACTAGTGCGCGAGTGCTTACTTTCCCTTTCTAGTGATGTGAATCGAATCTTGGACTTTGGTCTAGTAGAATGACTTTAAATCAATAGTTTTGTTGGTCCTTTACCTTGAGTCCACCTAGTCTACTAGGAATTTACTACGGGATTTGCATTTTGACCATTATGACCACCCACGGTGTGAAAAGGCCTTGGTTGCCGAGTCCCGTTCCTTAGGTGACCATGTTCGAAATTGTCTGATTAGTCCAAGTTCTCCACCGTTTTGTGGGTTTGAAGGGAAGGCGCCGTCCCGACTCACCCATTTCCCTACCTCACACACATTTTTTCCACAAATAAGTTGCAAATTGTCGAAATTCTCACTTGGTTGCAAGAAATGCCTATAATACAAGAATTATCCAAAAGGCAAGCCAAGTCAAAAGAAAGAAAGAAAAAGAGAAAAAGAAAGAAAGAAAAAAATAATGAATGAAAATAATGAAGAAAAAGGAAAGGCACAACAAGTCAAAAACAAAATACAAAAGAAGAAAAAGAAATGGCATAGCAACTCAAAAGCCAAATGCAAAAGAAAAGTGCCAAAAGAAAACCATCTCACAAAAAGATTCTCACCCTCTCAAAAATAAGCCTTTTACCGACGTTTACCGTGAAGATCCCACCAAAGGACCGAGTCCCTAGGAAGGATGATAGCGGTAAATAGTCGGTCTTCTTCCATTTTGCAACCTTATCCACCTTTTTACTTGGGCTAGTTGAGCGATTTTGAGCATGGGACGACCCTCTTGGCTTATCCCTAAAGGGGGCGGGGTCTCACTTACCTACAGTGTCGACTAACACCGTGGTTCATCCTTTTTCCATCCCGCCGATCGTCCCGTAGTACGTTCTTAGAAGGTTAGGAGGAACCTAGGTAAGTTACCAACGTTTTTATTGCTTTGTTGTCATACTATTAGGGTTTCGTCCATTTCGATTTGTGTTATTAGCTTGGGAACGTTGTCACTTGCCTTGAGTCCTTAACCGGTGTTTCTTCACCGCTTGTTTGAGGGAAGCGGTATTTGTTTCTTTTTGGGTGCAACCGATTGTTTGTTTGTTTGTATGTTTGTTTGTTTATTTGGTTTTGTGTCCGGTCGCATCCACAGTTTTGTCGCAAGACCTTACTTGCCTCGCGGAGTGCACATTTCCTCTAAGTGTACTCGCGTGAGTTGAAAGGGTGTAGGGTGCGCTAATACCCGCTCGGCTAGTATTAGTTTAGTAGTTAGTTTGTGCTTACTCGAGGGCGAGTATGGGTTAAGTGTGGGGGAGTTGATAAGTGTAGTTTGTAGTGCTATTTTCCTTGTGTTTGGTCCCGGTTTCTCTTATGAAATCGCTCTTTGGAGCGGTTTCGAGGCTACTTATGCTTCTTCTAGTTTGTTTTAGGTTCCTAAGATCAATCATGGAGATTTGGAACGATTCTGACTCGTTTCTTACGCATTTGGAGCCAACTAGGAAAAGCGACGATCACTCGGTGGCTTAGACCCATTCCCGAGCCCTCGAGACCCACTCCCGAGCACCGAGAATCGATGAGAAGCCCATGAGAAGCAAGAAGGGACCCTTGAGATCATATTTGAGGCCTACAAGACCCTTCCCGGGCGGGAAGAGTAGCCTTCCCGGTCGGGAAGAAAGCAGAGCAAAGACAGGCTACTGGAGCTCCCGGTCGGGATCATGACCTTCCCGGTCGGGACCAACTCTTCCCGGTCGGGACCACCACCTTCCCGGCCGGGAAGGGCCCAGTAATGGGCTCTTTCGCTTTTCTTCAATTTCTTTGCTCGTGACACCCTATAAATACCCCCCTCTTGTACTGTTACACTATCTCATCTTATGTTCTTCATTACCCACTAAACCCTAGACTACTTTAGGTTAGATTAGCCTAGATTAGTGTAGATTAGTCCTTATTTAATCCTTAATCCTAGTTTAATCCTTGTATTAATTGAATTCTTGAAGATCTCTACCAATATTGACAACCTTGGTTGATGTATCTGGGTTTTCTCTTTTATGCAAGTTTTCCTTCTTCCTTTCATCTTCTAGTATGGTATAATCTCTCTTTTCCCTTCTCTTAATCTTGTTTTATCATTCAAGTTTCAATCTTTATCTTTTGTTCATTGTTCTTACTAGTTTCGCTTTCATTATGGATGTTTTGTTACTTGTGTTGATTTCTCTTGTTATGGTTAGTATTAGTTTGAACATGTGTGAGTAGACTTTTTGTGGGGTTAGTAGGGGGATTGAGTGTTGATTATGGATGATTAGGGTTTTATTGTGGGTAAAGGTGGATTCTTTGTTACTAGTCACAAGTTATGCACACTATGTGTTTGTTGAATTGCTTGTTAGAGTAGTAGTTGCAAATACTCCTCTTGCTTGTCTTCCTCTTCTCATTGTGTGATTGATTTGTGGTTAAATCCTTGTGTATTGGGTAACATCTTGCATAAGTATTCGAGTTTTGTCTTTGACACGAGAGTGCGGACATTGGCTTTGACGCGAGAGCGCGGACCAACCTTAGTAACTAGGTGAACCTTGCACCATCGATCTCCAACCTATCCTACTATACTTATGAACCCGACCTAACCCTATTCTTTCCTTGTTTGATTTCTTCATCTTCTTAGTCATTGTTTCCTTATTTTTAGTCGTAGCTTAGCCTTGTGACCTAGTCTTGTATTAGGGTAACCTTAGTCTAGACACCTCTTACCGTCCCCGTGGACTCGACCCGACTTGCCCTATCTACGTGTTAGGAATAGTTGGTTTTTATTTGTTGGCAGGGATCCACGACAAATCCCTCCCATCATATTCCAACACATATATTCAACTATTCCAACACATATACTCAAGTACTCCAACGACTCCAACACATATAATCAAGTATTCCAACATATACATTCTAGTACTCCAACATATATATACTCAGTTACTCCAACACATATATTCAAGTATTTCAACATACATATTCAAGTATTCCAGCACATATATATTCCAACATACGAGTACTAAGTACTCCAACACATATATTCAGCTATTCCAACACATATATTCAGCTATTCCAACACATATATTCAATTACTCTATAAAATTCTGAGATACGTATACTCAAGTACTCTAATTAATCCAACATATATACTCAGTTACTCAAACACATATATTCAACTATTCCAACATATATATTCAAGTATTCCAACACTTATATTCAAGTACTCAATAAAATTTTAAGATACGTATACTCAAGTACTCCAATTACTCCAACATATATACTCAGTTACTCCAACATATATATTCAAGTATTCCAACACTTATATTCAAGTACTCAATAAAATTCTGAGATACGTATACTCAAGTATTCCAATTACTCCAACATATATACTCAGTTACTCCAACATATATATTCAACTATTCAAACATATATATTCAAGTACTCTATAAAATTCTGAGATTACCTTCAAGTTGATTCATGTCTTCTATGTTAAAATAGAAATTCAACATAAAGAATTCTGGAAAAACAAATATATGTTTGATCGCCTCCCAATCGGATCGGTCGTTAACGAAGGACGGGGGATCAAACGATATTTATAGACTCGGAATAACACAAAAACTACTAGATTAATCGTGGTAAGTCGAGGTCGGTCCACAGGGAACGGTGTGCGATGTGAAGCTTAAAGTGTCGTGTTCGATGTCTAGAGGGGGGTTTTCTAGGGTCGAGTCTAAACTAAGGGAATATCTTAGAGGAGCAACTAGGGGAAATGCTAGTGGTGGTCAATCTAGGGAGAAGGTGTTAGGGAGAAGTCGGGATTCGGTACTTGGAGTCTAAGAAGGTCGGAATTGAGTTTTTGTCGCAATATTGATAAACTCACCTAAAATCCCTCTTTTGCGGCGAATGAGGGTAAGTTCCTAGTCATGGTAATTTCTACCCCGAGTTTTCCCATATTGATAGAAATTAGTCAAAGTAGATCTAGTTGGCCGGACTAAAACAACAATGACATAACACCACAAATAAGATAAACCAACATGCAAGCAACACACCAACATCCCTATATTCAAATAATCCAAGCCCTCATCCCTAAACTCCCCAACAAGAAATCTACTCACAAATCATTATGGAACACAACAAAATATCTACTAAGGAGAAAGTCACTACAACATGCATATTAATTAGGTCTAATGAAACTAACAACACCAATATGATTTAGACAAGATAATGATGAGTAAACAATGTAAAAACTAAACTAGAGATTAGAGAGTGGAAGAGAATTATACCAACTATGTAGATCTATAAGAAATAAGAAGATATCATAGATAAAGATTGAATCTTTTGATAAGTGCCATTTGTAGTGCCTATTTCGTAGTGTTTTGATCCCATTTTCCTTGTGGAATCGCTCCTTGGGAGCGGTTTATGGGCTACTTATGCTTCCTTTAGCTCGTTTCAGGTTCCCGAGACCGTTCATGAAGAGTTGGAGTGATTCCGACTCGATACATACACTTTTTGGAGCCAACGAAGCTAAGGAACGATCACTCGACGCCTTGGAGTCGACCCCGAGATCTTGGGACCCAATCCCGAGCCTCCGAGACCCGATCCCGAGTCCCGAGAATCGATGGGAAGCCCATGAGAAGTAAGGAGGGACCAAAAAGTTCATATTGGAGGCCTACAAGGCTCATCCCGAACGAGTATGGCCTCATCCCGTCCGGGATGAAGGAGGAAACAAAGATGAGGCTACTGAGGGTCCATCCCGACCGGGACCATGGCGTCCCGACCGGGACCGACCTCGTCCCGACCGGGACCACCTCGTCTCGGCCGGGACGGGCCTGCTGCAGCTCCGCCTTGTTTTCTTTCAATTCCCTTCCATTTGTAACCCTATATATACTCTTCCCTTGTTATGTTAAGCTTATGCACTTCATATTAGACTAAACCCTAGATAGTTTTAGCATAGATTAGTGTAGATTAGTCTTTAGATTATCGTTAATCGTAGATTAGCTCTTGTATTAAGGGAATTCTTCAAGATCTTCACCAAGCTTGACAATCTTGGATGTTTGTTTTGGGTTTTCTTCATTAATGCAAGTTTTGTTCTTTCTTCCGTCGGGTGAAATTTCGCCCGGTGGTGTCTCACCGGGTGAAATTTCGCCTGGTCAATTTTTTCTGGCCTCAAATCTTGTCTCATTCTTCGTTATATGATCGGATGGCTTTCAACTTTAAGTTGTGTGCTTTGCTCTTTGGACGATATTCCCTTCTCTTGTGCTCGTGGAAGCTCAATCGTGATTTCGGCGCCAAATCCTATCAAAATGAGAGAAAAACTACCAAAAACACGTAAAATGCACAAGAGGGACGCTAATGCGAGAAGTACGCAAAAATGGCGATAATCGCACTCAAGACTCGCAAAACGAGGGAAAAACGGGTCTAAATGGGAGGAAAAACGGTCTAAATTTAGCACACAACAATTTCCCCACACTAAACCGTTGCTCGTCCTCGAGCAAAGACCCAAAAAGAAATTACAAACTACTACTACTAAGCTAGACTATGCTAAGCCGATACGGTGCAATTAACGGGCCCGCTCCGTCCCTTCAACTCACATCGAAATACTTATGAGGTAAAGTACTCCCATGCAAGGCAAGTTGGGGCTTGCTCAAAATGGTGGATGCGACTAAACACACAAAAACACATAACACGAAAGAATAGACGCATCCAAAGCAAAAATAAAACACCGAATCCCTCATCGAGACGGTGGGGAAAGACACCGATTACTTACCTAAAACAACAATAGACTTCCAAGATAAATGACCCACGTAAACAATGACCAAAGCCTAATACTATAACAATTAAGCAATATAGATGTTGATAACTTTGCCTAGGTCCGCCTAATCTTCTAAAGGGGTACTACGGGGCGTATAATGGAGTGGAAAAAGTGAACCATGGATTTGTTCGACACTGTAGGTAAGTGCAGTCCCGCTCTCTTTGGCTAAGCCAAGAGGGTCGTTCCAAAACTCGAATTTCCTAAATTAGCCCAAATAAGAAAGTGGAGTGTTTACAATTATTGGGTTGGATCGACTCATCACCGCTATCTTCCTACCTCGGGACTCGGTCCTCTAGTTGTCACTTCACGATGATGAATCGATCAAAGGGGGTTTTTTTTTGAAGGAGACGTTTTTGATAATTTGATTTTCATTTGAAGCTCCTTTTCTTCTCCTTTGTTTTTCTTCGTTTTTCATATTTTTGTGCCCTTTTCTCTTGCTTTGGTTTGCCCTTTTTGGCTTTTTGATGTGGTTTGTAACCAATCTTGGAGGTTATTTTTGTGTAAACTTATTGTGATGATGTATAGGTGGAGGAAAAATAGGTAATCGAGAACGCGCGCCATTCCGGATAACCCACAAAAGGCGGAAAGGATTTGGACTAAAGGTGCAATGGTCATTCGAGCAGGATCACCTAGAAAACAGGATGCGGGAACCAAGGCCTAACTCCTCCATGGGTGGTCAAGGTGGTCAAATGCAAACCCCGAAGTAAACCTCTAGTAGAAAAGGTGGACTCAAAGCTAAAGGATCAACAAATTCATTGCCTAAGAGTCATTCTACTGGACTAAGGTCCAAAATCTACAATGGGTTATCTACAATGGAATGTAAACTTTTGTAATAAGTTTGTAATCGGGTTTTCGAAAAAAAAATTAATCCTAGACACACTATACAAAAGCAAAACAAAACGAAACACACGAAAATGAAAAAGCAAATAAGAGAAAACACAAGTAAAGTCATGAACTCCATACTCCATCAACATTCAAGCACAATCAACCACAACACCAAAATGCTCACTTCGAGAGCCTCCAATAGCAACAACCTAACTCCTCTACGAAAGTAAAGAAAGAAAGAAGGAAGGAAGTTACCTAGCGGGTGCTTTCATAATCTCTTCAAATCATGCTATTAAGGTGGTGGTTACCTGTAAGAGTAGAGAACAAGAGCGTACATGGGACACGAAACATAACAAGAAACAAGAAAAGAAAAGAAAATATTTTTGATTTTTCAAGTTTTTCAAATTTTTATGGATTTTTAAAAAGATTTTTGAAAAATAAAAGATAGTAGACTCCTCCCCCACACTAAAACTGTACATTGTCCTCAATGGACAAGTAGGGGAAGAACGAAAAAGACGGAAGATAAGAAAAATAAGAAAAATCTTTTTGGATTTTTTTTATGATTTTTCAAATGTTTTTGGGTTTT
The DNA here is from genome assembly GCA_958450325.1 of Agrostemma githago. Classification (NCBI taxonomy): domain Eukaryota; kingdom Viridiplantae; phylum Streptophyta; class Magnoliopsida; order Caryophyllales; family Caryophyllaceae; genus Agrostemma; species Agrostemma githago. Next base: position 17,521,735 of record OY288255.1, on the reverse strand, counting down.
ATAATTTTTTGAATGTTTTTGGATTTTTCAAAAAATTTGAGAAAAAGAAAAAGGAAAACGGTAAAATAGTGGTGGGCCTAGGTGCAATCACATCACCTAGACCCTAGCCAAGTGGCTAAGAAAATGAAAATAAAATAAAATGAAAGGGTGAAAAATTGGGCATAGGTGTAGTCACGTCACCTAGCCCGGATTAAGAAAAATTGAGAAATTTGATTAAAAATTTGGATTTTTCAAAAGGGTCAATGGCGTAATCACTTCGCCAAGAGACCGGGAGCAATACCAAGGCCGCGACGGCCGCAAAAATCGTTCAATGGGACGGTGGGATAACTTGCAATTTTTGTTCAAGATAAAACAATCACAAAGATTATAATGATGGGGCAGGGAACAAGGAACAACATTAATTCACATGCAATTGTAGATGATTAAGACTCACCGACTCCACACATATATACCCACAACACATACGAACCACATAATCTACTGACTCTTGTAGGGGGGGTCTAGTTTGAATAGTCATTTGACGCAAAGGAGGCCGTGGGAGTTCCCTCACCGGCATACTCCCAAACTCCTACATCCCCCGAGTTGTTCAGTCGGAATTCACAAGGACCTAGAGGTAGGTCCCAATTACGAGGGTTATAAATATTGGTTCGGTACTTGCTGGGGACAATTAAGGCACGGTCATGGTTAAGAGAGACGAGGCGGTGGTCAGGCACATGAAAGATCCAAGTAGGGAAATAAGCCTCGTCAAGCCAGACACGGGGGTCGTGTGGTTTAAGATGGTCGGTCGCATAACCCAAATTTCTTGCTATTACAGTCACAAGACCACCACAGTCGACAGAGGGGCGTTGGTCAATAATAAGTTGATGAAAGTGTAACGCCACGACAATAGGTAGGTCTAAGAGGTAAGGGTTATCGAGTAAAGAGTCACATATCAATTGTAGGACACACACATTTAGGTTAATGATGTTATCGATAGATGGCAAAAGATAGTGAGAAAGGATTTCAGCGAAATAACGAATGGCTGGGTTACGGATTTCAGCGGTAAACTAAAATTAGGTTCGAAATCACGTTGACCCGGCGCTATGCACCTCTACAAGTCTCTCCTAGTCGCACTACTTTGCGAATCACTTAAGGGTCTACTTAGTCCGGTACCCGATGAGGGTAAACCTAGAGCTAAGCTAAAGTCGGAAATATTTAAACAGTGATTTCTACCAAACAAATTAAATTTGAACTCCTTAGGTGTGGTCGGGTTATCGATTGTAAAGGTACCTAAAAACTCACAAGTCAAGTCTTTATTTGTGCAAGGCACAAAATCAAGGAGTTTACTAATACCAATTCTAGAAGATAACTCTCTAATATCGTTCTTAATTCCTAGAGTTTTCATTGTGAATGGACAAGGCCATCTCGTACTCTGAAAAGCTTTTTCAGAGAAGGTACGAGCAAGGGGTGAATTAGGGCACGGTAAAAGTTTAGGCCTAGCGGACTTACTAGAAGATGAACATTTAGAAGGATTAGAAGTCGAGGCCATACCTTGTTTACGCACGGCTCGTTGGGCTCTTGTCTCCATGAATTTGCAAGAAAAATCCTGAAACTTTTGCTTTTCCTTTACTTCAAAAACCCAAATAGATAATCACCAAGTATGGAAATGGAGTTATGAATGGTATATAGAAGGTGGTGTAATGATTTTGTGATGGGTGAAAGGGTGAAATGATGAGTGAGGTGAAAAAGGTGGTATAAATAAGGGTGTTTGAGGAGGGAAAGTGAAAGTTTAAAGTTGGTGGTAAAAATTTGGTGTAAAAATTATTGGAGGGAAAGTTATGTTGAGGTAAATTGTTGGAGGGAGATGAAAATGTAGTGAGTGAAAGTGAAAGTGTCGGTGATCCGGCCAAGTCATACCGCCGGGTGAAATTTCACCCGGTCGGGCACCATCGGGTGAAATTTCACCCGACGACTTTTCGTCATGAAAATCGATTTTGCCAACATTTTTCCACCGGGTGAAATTTCACCCGGTGAAAATCTCACCGGGCGAAATTTCGCCCGGTGGTAAATTCTTCGGTTCCGGCAATTCTAGCAACTTTTCCGTAGGGCGAAGTTTCGTCCGATCGAGTCTCACCGGGCGAAGTTTCGCCCGGCGGTCTTCTTTGCTGCGTATTTCCGCCTTGCCATTTCATGGCTCTTCAATAATCACCTAGAGATTCAAATATTGACTCGACTCACATTACATAATCAATTTTTCCCACAAACATGCTTGTGGTCTTCAATTAAGCTCCATAACTTCTCCAAATGCTTGATCTTCATCCAAATTAAGCTCCGTGGTGAAATCCAATTTTAATCATTCTTCTCAAGCTAACAAAACTAATAAACTCAAAGAAATATGATACATATGTACAAGGTGGTTGTTGAGGATACCACCAAACCTACATCAATTTTGAGAGGGGGTCAAACAACGCTCCCCGATGGGAGCTCACCAAACTTCATAGTAGCAAAGGTCTCACGAATATGACCGGGATGATAAATCTTCAAACGTTGCCCATTAACCATAAACTTCCCAGTTTCCGGGCTTGATATCTCTATTGAACCATATGGTTGCACTTCGGTCACTTCGAATGGACCCAACCATTTTGATTTCAACTTACCGGGGAAGAGCTTAAAGCGAGAGTTGAAGAGTAATACCTTATCACCAACGGAGAAGTCCTTACGAAGAATTCGAGAATCGTGCCATTGGCGAGTTCATTCTTTGTAAATCTTCGAATTTTCGTAGGCTTCAAGTCTTAGTTCTTCCAATTCTTGTAGTTGGAGAAGGCGATTATCTCCTACAACACTCTCATCGAAACTTAGCTCTTTGATTGCCCATTTGGCTTTGTGTTCTAGCTCCACCGGTAAATGACAAGCTTTACCATACACAAGACGATAAGGAGTGGTTCCAATCGGCGCTTTGTAAGCCGTCCTTAATGCCCAAAGGGCGTCATTTAATTTCAATGACCAATCCTTTCGGTGTGTATTTACAACTTTCTCTAAAATTCCCTTGATTTGACGGTTGGAGATCTCGGCTTGCCCATTTGATTGAGGGTGGTAGGCTAAGGACATCTTGTGGGTGATACCGTACTTCCTAAGAAGGCGTTCAAAGGTATCCTTTCTAAAATGAGAGCCTCCATCACTAATTATGGCTCTAGGCATACCGAATCTCGGGAAAATTACATTCTTGAAAAGCTTGATTACAACCTTGGAGTCATTGGTGGAGGAAGCTACGGCCTCCATCCATTTTGAGACATAATCAACCGCGACTAGAATGTACTTTTTACCAAAAGAGGATGTGAACGGACCCATGAAATCAATGCCCCAAACATCGAACAATTCAATCTCCAAGATAGGTTGAAGGGGCATCTCATTTCTTCTTGTTATATTGCCACTTCTTTGGCATGCATCGCATGTAAGAATGAAAGCTCGAATGTCCTTGAACATGGAAGGCCACCAAAACCCGCTTTGGAGAACCTTGGCAATTGTCTTTTGATTGGCCAAGTGTCCACCATAAGATGTCGAGTGAAGGTGCTTCACAATATTTTATCCTTCTTCGGCCGTAACACATCGTCGGTAAATTCCATCTACACAACGGCGAAATAAATAAGGCTCGTCCCAATAATAGCGTCGGGCTTCATAACGTAGTTTCTTCCTCTCTTGTTTGGAATAATCGTCCGGAATAAAGTGAGACACTAAGAAATTGACGATATCGGCGTACCAAGGTTTAATAGTTTCAACGGCCATCAAGGCCTCATCTTTCATAGCTTTGTTGATGGGAATGCCATCTTCTTCATTGCTTTCTTTACTAACCGTTAGTCTACTAAGATGATCCGCTACCAAGTTCTCCGATCCGGCTTTGTCTTTAATCTCAATATCGAATTCTTGTAAAAGGAGCACCCATCGAAAGAGTCGGGACTTTGTCTCCTTTTTGGACATGATGTATCGAATCGCCGCATGATCGGTGTGAAAAATGACTTTCGAACCGGTAACATAATTTCGAAATTTCTCCATGGCATAGACAACGGCAAGCATCTCTTTTTCGGTTGTGGTGTACCTCGATTGGGCTTCATCTAAGGTCTTGCTTGCATAATAAATCACATGTAGCTTCTTATCAACCCGTTGACCTAGAACGGCACCAACGGTAAAATTCCAATCGGGAGCTTTGATAATTGGTGTGGTAGTGAGAGCGGTCTTTATCCTACAAAAGGCCTCAAGACACAAGTCATCAAAAACAAAAGGTGCATCTTTCATAAGCAAAGAAGTCAAAGGCTTGGCAATCTTAGAAAAGTCTTTAATAAATCGTCTATAAAAACCGGCGTGACCTAGAAAACTCCTCACCCCTTTGACATTCGTAGGTGGTGGCAAGTTCTCAATCACGGAGACTTTTGCCTTATCGACTTCGACTCCTCTATTAGAAACAATATGACCTAGGACAACACCTTGTTCAACCATAAAATGACACTTTTCCCAATTTAAAACAAATCTATACTCTTTACATCGAGCTAACACTTGATCAAGATTATCATGACAAGAATCAAAAGATGTACCATGGACACTAAAATCATCCATAAAAACTTCCATGGATTTTTCATGGACACTAGAATCAAAAGATGTACCATGGACAAGAATCAAAAGATGTACCATGGACACTAAAATCATCCATGGTTCACTTTTTCCACTCCATTATACGCCCCGTAGTACCCCTTTAGAAGATTAGGCGGACCTAGGCTAAGTTATCAACATCTATATTGCTTAATTGTTATAGTATTAGGCTTTGGTCCTTGTTTACGTGGGTCATTTATCTTGGAAGTCTATTGTTGTTTTAGGTAAGTAATCTGTGTCTTTCCCCGCCGTCTCGATGAGGGATTCGGTGTTTTATTTTTTCTTTGGATGCGTCTATTCTTTCATGTTATGTGTTTTTGTGTGTTTAGTCGCATCCACCATTTTGAGCAAGCCCCAACTTGCCTTGCATGGGAGTACTTTACCTCATAAGTATTTCGATGTGAGTTGAAGGGACAGAGCGGGCCCGTTAATTGCACCATATCGTCTTAGCATAGTCTAGCTTAGTAGTAGTAGTTTGTAATTTCTTTTTGGGTCTTTGCTCGAGGATGAGCAATGGTTTAGTGTGGGGGAATTGTTGTGTGCTAAATTTAGACCGTTTTTCCTCCCATTTAGACCCGTTTTCCCTCGTTTTGCGAGTCTTGAGTGCGATTATCGCCATATTTTTGCGTACTTCTCGCATTAGCGTCCCTCTTGTGCATTTTACGTGTTTTTGGTAGTTTTTCTCTCATTTTGATAGGATTTGGCGCCGAAATCACGATTGAGCTTCCACGAGCACAAGAGAAGGGAATATCGTCCAAAGAGCAAAGCACACAACTTAAAGTTTAAAACCATCCGATCATACAACGAAGAATGAGACAAGATTCGAGGCCAGAAAAAATTGACCAGGCGAAATTTCACCCGGTGAGACACCACCGGGCGAAATTTCACCCGACGGTGAAACGCCTCCCCCAAAGATTTTCCGAGCTTACCCACCAGGCGAAATTGACCGGGCGAAATTTCGCCCACCGGGTGAAATTTTGCCCGATGGGAAGAAGTGCCAAAAACGCGAAAAATGGAAGAAAATCTCACCGGACGAAATTTTCACCCGGTGGGAATTATCGTCAAGTCCGCAGGGCAAAGTTTCACCCCATGGAGATGCAAAGGGAGATTGTCTCACTAATGGAGCATAAAGTTGGATTTGGGCTTTAGGTTAAATACCCATTAAGAGATTACTATATATGTTACCCTAGTTTATTGCTCAAGTCACCTCTCCATTGTGCTAAGGAGGGAAGCCATTACACCACTCCACCATCCTATTACACCATCCATTAGTAGTAGTTTAGTAGTATTCTAGTAAAAATCCCCCAAAAATTCTAGTAGTTTACATAGTAATTAATAGTAGATCTACAAGTTTCCATCAACAATTATCTAGATTTGAAGTTTGTAAGAAGATTATTCAAGTTTTATTTGAAGATTTGTTGGGTTTATTGGAGGATTAATGACAAGTTCACCATTTTATTCATCAAAGATTCAATCTTTATCTATGATATCTTCTTATTTCTTATAGATCTACATAGTTGGTATAATACTCTTCCACTCTCTAATCTCTAGTTTAGTTTTTACGTTGTTTAATCATCATTATCTTGTCTAAATCATATTGGTGTTGTTAGTTTCATTAGATCTAATTAATATGCATGTTGTAGTGACTTTCTCCTTAGTAGATATTTTGTTGTGTTACATAGTGATTTGTGAGTAGATTTCTTGTTGGGGAGTTTAGGGATGAGAGCTTAGATTATTTGAATATAGGGATGTTGGTGGGTTGCTTGCATGTTGGTTTATCTTATTTATCGTGTTATGTCATTGTTGTTTTAGTCCGGCCATCTAGATCGACTTTGACTAATTTCTATCAATATGGGGAAACTCGGGGTAGAAAATACCATGACTAGGAACTTACCCTCATTCACCGCGAAAGCGGGATTTTAGGTGAGTTTATCAATATTGCGACAAAAACTCGATTCCGACCTTCTTAGACTCCAAGTACCGAATCCCGACTTCTCCCTAACATCTTCTCCCTAGATTGACCACCACTAGCATTTCCCCTAGTTGCTCCTCTAAGATATTCCCTTAGTTTAGACTCGACCCTAGAAAACCCCCCTCTAGACATCGAACACGACACTTTAAGCTTCACATCGCACACCGTTCCCTGTGGACCGACCTCGACTTACCACGATTACTCTAGTAGTTTTTGTGTTATTCCGAGTCTATAAATATCGTTTGATCCCCCGTCCTTCGTTAACGACCGATCCGATTGGGAGGCAATGATTTCGGTGCCAAATCCTATCAAAATGATATAAAAACTACCAAAAACACGTAAAACGCACAAGAGGGACGCTAATGCGAGAAGTACGCAAATTATGGCGATAATCGCACTCAAGACTCGCAAAACGAGGGAAAAACGGGTCTAAATGGGAGGAAAAACGGTCTAAATTTAGCACACAACAATGTTCATCAACAACGAATAGTTATTCAAAAACGAATATATGTCGTGACAAATTACCTTAAAAAACGAATAGGTATTGAAGTATAACGATATTACCTTCATGTTCATGTTCATCAACAATAGGTTCATGCTCGGTGGAATTCATTCTCATAAAAAAAAAGAATTTCGTACGAAATTTTTGGAAAATTGAATGAATTGAACGGATTTCTGAAAAATTGAACGAATTGAATGGAGTAATCTTCAATCAAATCTTACGATTAAGCAATATGAACATATGATTGAGCAATTTTCTAATTAATTAGACGTTTCAATTTAAAAGATAAGATCAATTTTTGAGAGGAAGAATTTTGAGAAAAAAAATTGGGGGTTTTATGTAACCCTAAAGACAAAGAGAGGAGAGAGAAAGAAAGGAGAGAGAAAGAAATGAGGGATGGAAGGGGTTTTGGGAGGGTTTTGTTATCTTTTCAGGATTAATCTTGACCGTCGATCTTGTAAGATCTAACGGACCTGATTGTTGGGATCAGGTGAGTCCACTTATATATGTTGAGTCCGTGAGTCCTCATCTTAGCCTTTGAAGTAATCACAGATCAATGGCAAAGATTTGGTTTCGTAATTAAGGAAATATCTAAAATATCTTAATAAATATATTTCATTTCTCTCTCCTCCCTAAATTATCTACTGCCACTCTCTCTCTCCTATTGACCCATTCAGTTTCACCCCACGTTTCCTTCTTACCTAAGCATTTTCAATTCTCAAACCTCTCGCCTACATCATTACTTTTCACCGTCTTCAAATTTTCACCGTCTTCTCATATTCACTCTCAGCTTAATCCATTACCTCATCTTCTTTTTCCAATATCCTTCCCATTTTCGTTCAAGCTTCGTTCGTTCACAATCGTCAACGACGCAACTGTATTCAAGCTTCATTGTATTCACAATTTCCTCATCTGCGACCTTAAGGTAAATTAGGTTTTTTTAGGGGTTTTAATTACTGTATTATTCTTTCAATATATTTCAATGAGTTTGTGCTTATTAGATCTGTGCTTGTATTCTTTTCAATATATTTCACTGAGTTTGGGGTTTAATCAGTGTATATTTCGTTGTAATTCTTTCCAATTGAATTGCTTGTTATGCTAATTTAATTGTTTTCATGTTCGAAATTGATTATACACACTCTGCTTACAATCGTTCCCCTGCATATACGGTGTACACATTTTTTGTGTTACTTCAATGTACATTACTCGTTATTTTAACTCGTATCATTCGTTATTTTAATGTATAACATTCACAACTAAGTCTTCTTTTATACCTACTCACGTCGAACCTGCACAACTGGATCTAATGGCGTTACTTTAATTCACATGACTTGTTACTGTGATGCTTATTATCTGTTACTTTAATTGTTTTCGTTGCATCGTTTGCAATGCATGTGTTACTTGTTACTTTAATGCATATATTACGTTACTTTAATGCATAATGTTTGTTACTGTAATGCGTAAATCCATGAACAAAGATCCTTTTTCTCCAACTCTTAATTTGGTTACTTTAATTCACATGACATGTTACTGTGGTGCTAGTACAATGCGGATGAGGGGTATGTTATGCGGATGAGGGGTATGTAATTATCTAGTCAGTTTGTATCATTGACATTATTCTCATAATAATATATCTTCAGATGGCAGAAGAAGGTAAGATTGTCGTTGCTGGTGAGAAGGAGGGGCAGGTTAAGAAGCGTGTTCAACGGTCAAAGAAAACGGCTGTTAAGCCATCGAAGTTGAAGAAACTAGCTACCGATTTGTCTGGTGAAGCGAAGGTCGACCGTTCGTCGTCTGTAAGGTGCAGCCCGCAGCTCCTTGTTGATCTAATATCTAATTTAAACCAGAGGCAGCGGGAGGCGCTTTCAGCGATCGGATTTGGCGGTGTACTTGAAATGCACCTTAAGAGCTTCCCTGTAAAGTTTGCTACTGATTTCATGTCTTTATTCAGCGATGACACGCTGATTTTTAGATGCGGGAGCAATCAGTTCCTCGTAACCAAGCATGATGTACATGATTGCTTCCTCCTTCCACTTGGACCGGACCCTGTTGAGCTGCTGCCGATGGAACGATCGAAGGCGGCCGAAGAGGAGTCCGTCGTGGCGCTGAAGAAACAGTGGAGGGGTGACTTTCATGTCGGCCATGAAATCGATGCAATCCCTCTGTCAAAGGTCCTTAAGAAACTACAGGAGGATGTAGAGGGTGGAGAGATGTTCTGTAGGATGTTCGTTCTCTACAGCATGTCGATATTCTTCTGCCCGACGTCAAACCACGGGGTTGATCTGAGACTATTGAAGGCTGTGCAAGATGTACAGCAGATTAAAAACCTTGACTGGTGCACGTTCATACTGAATGGACTGGCGCAGGCGTGCGAGGATTTTGTGTTCCGTAGCCGATCATATTTACTTGGCTGTGTGCCGTTTTTAATGATTACATACTTCCAGCGGTTTGACTACCGCAATCTCCTGTGCCCGTGTGATCTCCCTTTAATCAAGCACTGGGATCATAAACGCATTCTTGAACGGTTGGCCGGTGAGTTCATTTGTGGTGGGCTGGGCCGGCTTACCGATCTGATGTGGAGTACCCCCGTTGTTTACATGCGGTGAGGGGGACAGACCTGCCACCGCCGTTGAAGGTTACACAGAACCGTCACACTGATGATGCTACATTGGATGGACAAGAGGACGATAAGTTCACCACCATCAAACTTTCTCGTGGTCTTGAAGATGATAGTGAACTGAGGGCCAAGGCGGCCGACGTAAGTAATCATGTCAATAATTCATTAATGAATCTATATGTGTCTGAGTTAGAAACCATGGAATCAGTAAGGATGTAAATCTGTGATGTCTGTAAATCTGCATGTTACTCTTAACATATCTTCTGTTACTTTAGCAGATAAATGATGTTACTTTAGTGATCAACATGTGTTACTTTAATTCTTACAATCCGTTACTTTAAACTGTATCGTCCACATTATTGCTCCAACATATATGATGTTACTTTAATTCATACCATTTGTTACTTTAGTTGATACTATCTGTTACTTTAGTGTCCACTCTCTTTTCAGTACACATTTTGTCAGTTGATTATACATTTCATGCACTGTTACTTTACTACATATTTCCAACACAATTATTCTTTTCTGCAGGAGGTCCATCACATTCATCTGATGATGGGAAGGAATGCAATCGCATTCCATGATTGGTGGGTCTCACATGCTGCGAAGATCAGGAGGATAACTTCGGGCAATCCATTACCCGAAGACCCGGTGCCATCATAAGCAACCCAGGCATTCTGGGGAGGAGCAGAGCTGCACCGGGTGGTGGATGAAGTTTGTGAGGCGCTGCGTCGCGCTAGGGAGTTATCGGAGCAGGGGCCGGTACTTGAGGCCAAAAATACAAATCAAGCTGAGGAGGATGATCTTAACATTCAGTCGTACTCGACGGCTGAGGTTAATGATATTCAGGGGGGACTGAATTTAAGCAGTGACCGCCAGATAGTGCTTTCTCTGTGGGATATTGACAGAATTGGAGACGAGGATGTCGGTGAGTGTTTGTCGGTGGTGGTAGACGGAAGGAAGGTCTTCCACCCTTTCTTTTTTCATTCTGAAAAGCAGTTGGGATGCATGGAAGTCGTCGATGAGAGGCTTGGGTGCTCTTGGGACTGTGACGTCCCAGATCCTGACCAGCTCACGCTGTCGGACTTCCTGGGTGGGGATGGCAGGCTTTTCAGGTCTGTTTTGTCTGTGAGGAAAGACGTAATTGACTACGTCTTCTACAAAAATGAAAAATACAGTACATCGTAAGTGGTCTACATCACCTAATTTTTTTTTACTGCGCATTATTGTCGATTTTTGTTAAATGTTTCATAATCCTTTCGATTATTTGCAGAGAAATGATTGTGAGGTTCAGTGACTTTTTCAACATACCCCGTGGTGAGTTGGCCACGCTTGCGCCCGGAGAGCAGCTCTCGAATGCTGTGATTGACTGCTGGTGCATACTCATGAATTACTTGGCAGCTGCCCAGTCTGCACCGCGTCGCACATCACGATGCTTCTTCGGTGTCAGCCACAGCGTAAGCTAATTTATTTACTTGCCTGTCTAAAACTATAGTAATATTAATATAATGGCATCAGTCGATATAATGTTTTTAATTCAAAAAAGGTTGTCACTGTAGTTCTATAACTGTGTTACTGTAATGCACTTTGTGCGTTACTCTAATGATATCAACCCGTTACTCCAACAAATATCATGCAGGATACGGCTCTCCAGATGTGGAGAAGCAGAAAGGGTGGTGTCTCGCTGGACATGAGCGAAGCATTGTTCAACTTCTGGAACATATGGATCGATGAAAATGAAGGGAATCTCGAGCTAGATTCTGACCTGGTATTTTTGATTTTAGATCTCATATTTTGTAAGACTGGAATGTCTGTAAATCTGCATGTTACTTCAACATATCTTCTGTTACTTTAGCAGATAATCGACGTTACTTTAGTGAACAATATGTGTTACTTTAATCACTAAGACCCGTTACTTTAACCTGCATCATCTACATTATTATCAGAATATATGATGTTACTTTAATTCATTCAACTTGTTACTTTAGTTTATATTATCTGTTACTTTAGTGTCCACTCTCTTTTAACTACACAATCTAGTACATATTTGTAACACCAACACGATACCCATTTCTTACCTACAGGTATTCGTTCCGGTACTGTCGGAAAACAATGACCATTACAGCTGCGCGTGTATCAATTTTTTGGCACAGCGGATTGAATACCTTGATAATAGGTCTTACGACGAGGGAGAGTTTGAAAGTCTTCCTTACGTTGGGATGGCACGGCTCTCGGTAAGTCTACTCATTTTGGTATATATTTAAACATTCCTATATACAAGACGTCCTATATAAGTATAACCAAAAAACAAATTTTTTTTCTTCATTTTCTCGGTCTTTTATTTATTTACTTTAATTTATCTAATACCACCAAGGCTGAAGAAATGGGTAAGTACATGGTTCAGCGAGGCATCAACAAAGGGGCCAATGTCTCTTCGTTCCCTCTTGTCAACGTCCCGTTCAAATGGAAGGGCAGCGGGTTCTCGGCTAACGATTGCGGCGTATACCTCATGATACACATGATGTTGTACGCCGGGGAGGCCTTCGACTGTCCCTTGGGCAAGAGCGAGGTGAACAATCTGTATAAGGCAGAAATCGTCGCGACGCTGTGTCTCTGTGACATTAACAAGGAGAGGGATGTGTTGATTTCGCGGGTGTCATCCTTTGTTATTGACAAAGCCAACCTTGCCATCAGTAAGACCATGTCAGATGTTGCCATGCCCGTCAGTGAGTCTGGAAAGAGGTCACGAGAGCCGACACCCGACGTGTGACACTCTAAAAAGAGCCGCGTGCTACCATCCACTCCAGGAACACCTGCTGTAGAAACCACGTATATGTACCGGACACTGCCGCTGAATTATCTATTCTTGGGAGTCGATCTAGAGGGAATGGGGACGGCTTAGGATGCTCCATTGATTGTGGTAATCCAGATCCCAGTGCACCCATGGCATGTCCGTTCCTTTCAAACAACAGGACCCTGTTGGGCTTTGTTGAACTATTGCGGAAAAATGTCGTGGACTACTGCTTATTTCAGCACAAAAACTACAACAGCAGGTAATAAGACGAACACTACACATATTTGGAATATATAGCGTTGTTTAAAATTTTGTCACCTATCTCTTGTTCGCAATGCATACTGATCTGTCCTGAATGCAGCGACATAGTTGCGGAGTATTCACCGTTGGCTGTAATGACCCGGGGTGATGTGATGTCCATGCTCCCGGGTAATGACATGTCGTCCTCTGTCGTCGAGTGCTGGTCAATGCTTCTGAACAGTCTCGTCACGGACGGGAGCGGGTCTGATGATTATCCTAAGATGGTGTTCCTTGGTCTACGGCAGACGGTATGTCTAACGAGTTACCTTGTACGTATGCATTATTTTTGCCTCATATTCTGATTCTTTTTGGAAAGTTCTTGATTAGAGTAACACTTCAACTGCATTGAAGTAACACTCTACACCTGTTGCCGTAACAAGGACACCAACTAATTACTGTGTACTTACTGTAAATGTTCACACAATCCTAACCTTCTTACAGGATGCGATCATGAGGATTATTGCCGAAAATCTAAGATCAGCGTCCTTAAAGAACTCAAACGCATTGTTGAAGGAATGGCATACTTTCAAGGATAACTGTGGCGATACATTCCAGGTGGACGCTGATCTTATCTTTGTGCCCATCAACGTTGACGAGTACTTCTCATGCGTAGCCCTCAACCGAAAGAAGAAGACTGTCGATTTCCTCGACCACCGTCGCTACACATCGGTCAGAGAAACAGATCTCTTTGCAGCCATCAAGACAATTGTGAGCCTCTCTATTCTTTATTTCATCAGTTTTGTATCACAATCTTGTGCGCCAATGAGTGATTTCCTTGACCACTATCATCAATGATATTCAAGTGGCGTCAATGAGTGACTTCCTTGACTATTATGAAGTTCCTGGTGCGGCGGCTATTGTGTCGTACAGGTTTCGTGCGATTAAGCTTGGCTGGCAGTCTACAGTCACTAACAAGGATGAGTCAGGGATATTTCTTCTGATGCATATGCTATTGTACGAGGGCCGCGAATTCAATAACGATGACCTCCACAAGAAGGTTAACAGAAGATACTTGGTCGTCCAGCTTGCAGCAACAATCCTCCTAGCAGACTTGAACATTTATCGAAGGCGGCTGATCGGTGATGTAGATAAGTTTGTGGCAGCTAGGCCGAAATTAATTGAAGAATTGAAGGCTACACGAGGAAAGAGCCGGAAACGGTAGTCAGTGAATGGTTAGATTGATTGACCATTATTTTGTACAAGGTTTAACCAAAAAACTAAGTGTCATTTTGTACAAGGTTACCCTATCCCTAAAACTTTGTCACTCAATGTCAGTATATCCCTTAAACTTTGTTACTCTGGAACCCCGTAATTTGTTACTTCAATGAATGTCATGTGTTACTTTAATTCTTACATCTTCTACGCTGCATGTTAATTTTTACCTTAATTCTTACTCTAGTCAATTATGACATTCGATCAACACTTAAAAAATGATATCCCGTGTTATTCTAATTCATCTATCACGTTACTTTAATGAATAACCTGTGTTACTTTAACTGAATCTTCCTCTACCTATTATACTATCCAAGGAATGAATATCTGGAAGGAATTTATATCTGCAATTCGATCAAACACTTAAAAACTAATATCCCGTGTTACTCTAACTCATCTGTCACGTTACTTTAATGAATAATGTGTGTTACTTTAACTGAATCTTCCTCTACTTATTATATTCTCCAAGGAATGAAATCTGTAATTCAATAAACCTTTAAAAAATAAGTTACTGTAATGTTGCCAATTTATTACTTTAAAGAATAAGCTATGTTACTCTAAGGAAGCAAATTGCCCTAATCAGAATACTGGTTCATCTTCTACATCTTCCTCGTCCTCGTCCTCATCTTCTTCATCTGATTCTGACTCTGATTCTGATTCATCGCCAGACGGTTCGACAGGCGGTGGCGGCCGTGCTGCAAAGGGATTGGGGCAATTCCTCTTGTCGTGGTGCGCCATCTGCTTACAATTGTTGCACATGCGCTTCGGCTTCTTTGCAAGTGCAACGGATTTCGCCTTGCTCGATAACAACCTCTTGCCGCTTCCTTTTGTCTTGGAAATCTTCGGCGGGAGGATCGTTATCTCTGCTGTTGACGTACATCCTAGCATCTCTTCCAATTCTTGGGTTTTATTCAATGTCTCGCTTCCCCCAATCGGCTTAAGCTTCATCCTGAATTCGTGGATCAAAGCGCACATGTCCTCCACATCTTCTTTATTAGCAGACCGTAGAATACCCATCGTCTCATGAACTTCCGACCACAATTTAGACATCTCTATCTGCTTTCCGTCTATGATGTCATTTTCATCGCCTTCCACACCGTCATCAACAACACGATATTTGCGCAGTGCATCCCTCGACCACCTTCCAGCTACGTAGTTATCGGGTATACTGGTCAGGCCCTTCGAGGAATATATCCAAATTATGTGTCGACACAGTATTCCCCTTGTCTCAAACAATTTACACGTGCACTTGACGTCCGACGTTTCTGCAGGAGGTTAGTATAGCATTAAGACTATCAGATATACAACCCATAAACTCACAAATCTCTCAAAACATGTGTTACTTTAATACGGTTTACTTTAATCAGTTCGCGTTACTTTAACTAATACTATGTGTTACTTTAATACGTGCATTCTGTTACTTTAACTCATAAGGTGATTGATCCAAAACTAAAATACTGCATCCTGTGCTTGATCTACAACCTACAAACCTCATTACTTTAACTAATAAGTTGTGTTACTCTAATACATTCACCCCGTTACTTTAACCCATAAATCCCGTATAAGAGAAGACAGCAACTGCGTACCTTGTTTGTAGTGGACTAGAAATTCTTTACCCCTTGTGGCGTCCCTCACCGTAGTTACTTCAACCCCATCCCTTTCAGCAAAACCTCTCACACTGCACGTCCCAACTGAACACTTTACCTCATCTTGAAATTCATCAAACACCACGTGGGTGTAGACCCTTGCTGCGTGTTGTTCTATCAGGAGGTGGGTCATTGTCTTCGGCAGAGATTGTATATTCTCGCTGTCAAGCTTTTTCTGGTTATACCTCTACTGATCCATGGCGCTCTCAAACCGCATCCAGAATTCAACCAACGTTCCATGCTGGTTCTCAAACCGCTTAAAGAAGCTGTTTTCGCTCTGCGATCTCTGTGTTGTTCGCATTAAGCCTCCCATCTTCAGATCCCTGCAGTGCGCCATGACCCACTGCTTCCTAATCGAAAATGCAGTTTCGAACCACTGAACATCCCCCACGTCGTGCTCCTCCATTATTTCCATCCACCGCTCATCGAATTCCGCTACATCGATCTCGTCATCCCACACTATTGCATTCAATTTCTTCAGGAATTCCTGGTAGTCGGCCCGCGAGGCGCCGTATTTAGTCGGTACCTTATTCATTATATGCCACATACAAAATCGTTGCCAAGCCGTTTTAAATATCTTCTCAAAAGATGCAATGATACCGGGGTCCTGATCGGTGATGATGTACTCAGGCTCCTTGCCGCCCATAGCCGTCAGGAAGCGTTCGAACACCCAGTTGAACGATTTCTCATCCTCGTGCGCGATGATAGCGCCACCGAAAGTCACCGATCGTTTGTGGTGATCGACACCGGTGAATGGGGTGAATATCATCTTATATTTATTCGTCCTGTATGTTGGGTCGAACGAAACTACGTCACCAAACAACCTGTAGTTCCTCCTAGCAACACCGTCAGCCCAAAAGACCCTGCTCAAACTACCATCCTCATCCAGGTCGTAATCAAAGAAAAATCCCTTGCGATTGTCCGCCATACTCCTGAAACGATCGATGAATAACTGACCGTCCCTCTCATGGATGAAGCACTTTATATTTCTTCCAAAGTTTTTGAAGTCGACCAGGCTTGCACCTACGTTTGCGAACCCTTCAACCTACTCCTTACACATCTTGTAAGTCTGCGTTGCACCGATCTTCAGCTGCAACAATTCGTTGATTAAAGTAACGTATGACAAATGTTGAAGTAATAGTTAGACGTCATTAAAGTAACATGTTGATTGAGTAACCAGAAATTGCTAATTAACAGACGGCTTTCATTAAAGTAACGGAGTACATAAACCACAGTAACACAGAATCTGCATTAGAGTAACGAAATATTAACACAGAATGTGCATTGGAGTAACAAAATATTACCAATGGCGCAGTGAACTAAACACACAGTGATCTCAATTTAAATAATTGAACCTGCAAGAAGTTACTCAACACATACCCGTGAATTATTCAGTATCATTTGCTTGTGGTACTTCGTGAGGTTTCTCGATAACTTATGGAACTCTCTGTCTTTTGGTGAAATTAGCTCGTGGTTGTGCCCGCTGTGAAACTTAACAATTTTAAGAGGCCCGCCTTCGCTGAACAACTTAATTCTTGCCATACAGCCAACACGACGGACCTTTGTTTTCCTTTTTGGTTCCTCCACAGCGACTCCCTCTGTCTTCCCCTCCACTGCTTCCCCCTTCGACGTGCCCTCCTTGGATGTCGCATCTCCATTGACTTTTTTTTTGTAAAAACCCTGCCTGTTGCATACTAGCAGCTTTGATTTAATCTCACCACCCCGCCATCTTTTCGTTGTGTACCTCCTCACATCGAACCCGCAGGCCAATGCGTAGATTTTATAAAAGTTTACCGCTTCTTCCCGGTCTTTGAATATCTGCCCTACGTATGGCGTAAAAGTCTCACCTACATTCCTGCACCATTCGTGTGCGTCTGCGTCAACTGAAAAACAAACCAGAAGATGCGTATAAAATAGACATACAGTAACAGTAACAGTGCATTGAGGTAATTAAATAAACAGAAGATGCGTATAAAATAGACATACAGTAACAGATGTATGACTTCACAGTAACAGTTAATGGTCATTAAAGTAACGAATATTGTGCACAAAATAACTCCAGTTATATTTCATTCACGTATTTAAAAAGTATGTGATAACATGCAGTTTACATACAATGAGCGTAAAATCTAATAATATGCAGCATTTTAATTGCTTCCATGGGTCTACAGTATAAATCACTAACAAAAAACTTACAGTTTGTTTCTTTGACAGGTTGAATATCAGCCATAGAAGGAGATGTTGAAGCGGCAGAAGGTTGAAGATGAATGGCCTAACGTCTATTATGATTCGTTGACTGCACTCGTGTACTTTGATTTGTAGGTTATTTTGATTTGAAATCGTTGACGATAGTGAAGCAGTATATTTCTTTGAATGGGCAGTTACTCTTTTTATTTGATTCCTAATTTGTTGGCAATCACGTCCCACTATTATAGGGAACAATATCTTTTTTAATCATTATTTTAATACGGCGGTTTCATATATTCCAATGACTATCTAATGCGCTACAATAACAGATGTTAAGAGCTAAAGTAACAAATTCTATGAATTAAAGTAACAGAGCATGAAAGTAATAGACTCCCACTATTATAGGAAACAATATCTTTTTTTATTATTATTTAGAAATGTCAATTTCAAATATCCCCATGACTCACTACTGCGTTACAATAACAAACGTTAAGAACAAAAGTAACATCTTCGATTAATTAAAGTAACGTATCATAAAAGTAACAGAAGTTTGTCATTAAAATAACGGACATTCTACACTAAAGTAACACATTACCTGAACTAAAATAACCCAATACCTTTTCTGTGCGCAGACATCATGTGATTAATATGCAGCATTACTATAGTTGAACGTAGAAAAATAGAAACTACAATATATACTCACAGTTTGTTTTTTCCACGATTTGCATATCAGCCATTGATTGTGTCACTGAATGTGTTATTGAATGAATAAAAGTAGAAGCCGGATTGAATGAAAAGCAGCGCGAAGAAGACGATTATTCACTGAATGTGTTATTGATTGTGTTGTATTGAAATCAATGGCAGCGGCGCGTTGTAGATGATGAATGACTGAATGTATTTTTGAAGAATGAATGATTGAATGAGCGAGAGGACGATGAAGAAGAAGGTGGCGGAAACGGAATTGATGAAAGAGAGAATGAATGATTGAATGAATGAGATTGTTACGTTACTGAAATATTCACCTTTCTATTTTGTTGGATGCAGTATCTTCTTATTTTTATTTTTTTTTATTAAAACAGTGATTTTATCTCGTCCCTTTATCCATCTTCCATCCAACGGATGGGATGAGTACTCAAGGACTCAACACATATATAGGGACTCATTAGAACCCATCTATATATATATAGAGAGAGTGAAGATCAAGTGAGTCCTCCTTTTTTTTTTGAGTCCATAAGTCCTATTTAGAGCCATTGATCTAAAAGGGATGGATGGTGGTGATTGAGTGTTGTAATTAAGGTAATAACTACCATATCTTGGAAAATATATAATAAAATCTTCTCTCCTCCCTTAATTACCTCCAACTGATAACACGTTCTCTTTCATCCCATTCAATTTTTTCATTCAAACACACCCGCCTAACAAAAACCTTTCACCTTCATCTTCAACTCAAGCAAAGGTAATCTTCATATTCGTATTGGCTGACAAGATGAACAGGGTGTGGTCACGGTTGTTGGAAAACATAGACAAGTATGTGGACGCGAGACAAAAGATCATCGACGGTCCCAAGACAAAGCCAACAAAGGGTCGGAAAAAATGATGTGTCTAATGAATTATGTCACCTTCTTCTGATTATGAAATATTATGAATTATGTCACCTTCTTCTTCTGGTTGTGAATTTGTTCATTCTGTTACAGTGATTGACTGTACCTGTTACTCTAAGTAACGACTGATGTTACTATGGGATGAATGGAGTTTACCCAAGATACAAATGTGGTCTCATAATCAGTGTAATACACTGACGCATTATAACTGTTACTTTAATGAACAAATGATGTTACTCTAATTGATTAATGATGTTATTCTACGTCTCATGATTGAGTTTCATCGATATTAATGGTGTGGTCTCATAATCACTTTCATTGATATTATCATCAATCACTCTGACGCATTATATATGGTTCTTTAAAGAACGAAAGTTGTTAAATTCCTAAGGAATGATTCTAATCCAAGTTATCCTCAGTTACTTTGGTAATCATGCATTTGTTTAAACAACGCTGATGTGCTCAGTTACTTTCATGGATTATGTCTGTTACTGTAACTCAAGAAAGGTGTTACTCCAATAGATATGAGATGTTACTCTAACCAAACACACATGTATTAAATAAAATAGAGTTAATTTTGGATTATGTCTGTTACTGTAACTCAAGAAAGGTATTACTCCAATAGATATGAGATGTTACTTTCATGGATTATGTCTGTTACTGTAACTCAAGGAAGGTGTTACTCCAATAGATATGAGATGTTACTCTAACCAAATACACATGTATTAAATAAAATATAGAGTTAATTGCAACGTAGCACAGCGATATGTGTAAAAAAAATGTGTACAAAATCAGTTATTCTTGTAAACCAAAAAAAAATTCTTAGAATGACCAAAAACACAAGTATTCTCAAAACACTTGCCTCCTCCTCATCTTCCTCAGTGTCTTCTTCAGTTTCTTCATCTTCGTCAACATAAAACAAAACAATAAAATCAGTGTCTTCTTCAGTTTCCTCATCTGCTTCAACATAAAACAAAACAATAATATCAGTGAAGAATACGTTAAACCTGGAATCTATACTAAAACGAGAGCAATGAACCATTTATATTAATCCATGATTAATCAAATGAATAAAATTCCACCTTTTCCAGTGTTGTCCCGTGCGTTCGCATCGTTGCCAATACCACCTGCACAAAATTGAACAGCGTTACACCCATGCAAATAATGTGTTACTTCAATTCTTAAGTTGTGTTACTCTAACGAGTACAGTACGTTACTTTAACATCATCATCAAAACCCTTTTCTCAACGTTCATTTGTGTTACTGTAATTGCAATCAAGTGTTACTTTAACTCAGAAGGTATGTTACTTCAACGATATTTCTGCGTTAATAGAAATCAAAACAATAGTATCAGTGGATATAATGAAAAATCTAAATAACAAACATAAAACCCTAGAATCTATAAAGATCGAGAGAGCAATTAACCATTGATATGAAACTATGATGAATGAAATGACAATGAAAGCAATATCAACATAAAAATTGACGTAAAAAAAGAACGCAAATTGACGCACGATGTATCCATGGATAAAAATTGAATCAAAACGTGAAAGAAATATTGAAACTCACCATTGTTATACTCGATCAATTGCTTATCAACAGTTGAAGAAGATGACCCGGTCATTGAATCCATTGTAACGGGATTTTGAGCACAGAATTGATTGATTGAATGAATGAATGAATGTGATGAAGAAAAGTTTTTTTTTCAGGTTTGAATGAACGTGAATGATGAATGAACGTGAATAATGAATGAATGTGATCAAGGGAGTTATTATTTCCTAAATTCATGGGAGCTATTTTAGGAACGTAATTTTTTTTTTTTAATGCAAATACTATGATGCATCTTGTCCATCCATCCTCATCCCATCCAATGGATGAGATGAGAATTTAGGGACTCATCTAGAGTAAAGGACTCATAAGAACTTAGGGACTCATCTAGAGGAGGGCTCCGGTGAGGCAGGGCAACTCCTTACACCCATTGAGGCACAATCTAGACCATTAGATTGAGGTGGAACATGCATCTAAATAAGTGTTATATACATTAAAAAAACTCATTATATACGTTATTAAACTCACTATATATATACACACATTTAAGAACTTAAAATATACAGTAAAATAATTGTCATATACACTCAAATAGTTATTATGTAGACCAAATAATCAACAATGGAACATACATCAAAATAACTGTTATATATACACTAAAAAAACTCATTATATACGCTATTAAACTCACTGCATATATACACACTTAAGAACTAAATACATACAGTAAAATAATTGTTATATATACACCCAAATAATTAATATGTACATCAGTTAATCGACAATGGAACATACATCAAAATAACTGTTATATACACTAAAAAATTCATTATATACTCTATTAAACTCACTACATATATATACACTTAAGAACTTAATATATATAGTAAAATAATTGTTATATACACCCAAATAGTTACAATGTACACCAATTAATCAACGATGGAAAATACATCCAAATAACTTTTATATATACACTAAAAACTCATTATATATGCTATTAAACTCACTATATATATATATATATATATATACACACACTTAAGAACTCAATATATACAGTAAAATAAATGTTATATACACTCAATATTTTTCGGGAAATTTCGAAAAAAATCAAATTTTTTTTTTCGGAATTTTTTTTTTTCCGAAAAATATTGATTTTTTTCTCCTGGAAAAAAATTTGGGGAATTTTTTTTATGTATGAGTTTTTGTTTTAATCTTAATCTTTAATTTGATTTTAATCTACTGGTTGAGATTGTGCCTCAATGGGTGCGGCGAGTTGAGCTGCCTCAAAGGATCCTAGATCTATATATATATATATATATATATATATATATATATATATATATATATATGTGTGTGTGTGTGTGTGTGTGGGCGCGCGCTATGTATATAAGATATTCCTTTCACTCAAAAATATTATAAAAAAACGTAAATTAATCCTAATGACATTGAGACAAAGTTGTAAATATTTGAATGTGATATCTATTTCAACACCTCAAAATAATATGGAGTGCGTAATAATATTAATAATTATTATAATAACAATGATAATAAAAAAAATATAAAATAATAATAATAACGATAATAATAACAATGACGATGATGATGATGACGGCAACGAGGATGACGATGATAATAATAATTTGTTATTATTATTAACATTAAGAGATATAAGTAATAAAAATAACAACAATAATAACTTATTGTAATTTGTTTCGATCTTAATGCAACTTCCGTTTCATATAAATAAATAAATAAATAAATTATTTATTATTATTATTATTATTATTATTATTATTGAAGTGTTATTTTAGGAGCTGAAAATATTGAAGTTGGGCTGAAAATATTAGAGCTGAGCTTAGTTTATAGGAACCGGGCTGAGCTGATACGAGCTGGGTTGAACCAAAACGGACCGAAAATAAGTTAAAAAGAACTCTCACAATAACGAGTCATAAACTCGCGCACACTATAAAGCTTCAATACAAAACCCCATTTTTTCGCAATCTAAAACCCCCCTTTTACACTCTTCACCACTCCACTCAAAACAACCGCCATGGACGACAGCTTATACGACGAGTTCGGCAACTACATCGGCCCCGAAATCGACTCTGACAACGACTCTCTCTCCTCCGACAACGAAGATGACAACATCCCCGACTCCCGCCCCTCCGACGACGATGACTCACCTTCCGCCGCCGCCAACGGCCACCTGATCTCCGCCGGAGATGACGACGTCGACATGGTGGACAACCAGGTGGTCCTGGCCGAAGACAAGAAGTACTACCCGACTGCCGAAGAAGTATACGGCGAGGACGTCGAAACCCTAGTCATGGACGAAGACGAGCTCCCCCTCGAACATCCCATTATCAAGCCTGTTAAAGCGCTTAACTTCGAACTCGGCGTCAAGGACTCCTCCACCTACGTCTCCACTCAGTTCTTACTCGGTCTCATGGCGAACCCTAATTTGGTCAGGAATGTCGCGCTTGTTGGACATCTTCACCATGGCAAGACACTCTTCATGGATATGCTTGTTGAGCAGACTCATCACATTTCCACCTTTGACGCCAAAAATGAGAAGCATTTGAGGTACTGGCCAATTTGTGGATTTCAGGAAATTATTTCGTTTATTACAAGTGTGTTTGATTGATTCTGTTTGTCTGTGTATTTGATTACTTCCTTTATTTGCATTGATTCGAGGTTAGCTATCGAAATTATCTGGTTTGGAGCTAGTTTATTAGTACCTTTGATTCTAAGAAATGGCTAGGTTTGTGGTATTGAGGAATATATACTGTCTATTTAATGCATTCATTGGTATAATGCTGTTTTTTTTTGCTAATGTATAGGCACTGATTCGAAGCTAGCTATCAAAATTATGTGGTTTGAGGTGTTTTTTTTAGTGCCTTTGCCCCTTGATTTTACATAATTGCTAGATTGGTGGCATTAAGTAGTAGACACTGCATATTAGAAGCATTCGATTGATGCAAGGTTGTGTTAGTGGTTGGTATATTGGGAATGATTTGAGTTTACGTGCCTTCGAACCGATCAATCTTGACTTCTCATTGATGAAGGATTATAGGAAGTTTCCTGTTTTACAACATAAGTCATACGAGTAGTAGACACTGGAACTGCTTGGATGTCAAAGCCTAAAAATAGGCACCACTGGAGGAATGGCTCGCTGTGGCCATTGTGTATGAGGTTTCACATGCTAGAAATAGCTGTATCTGTAGAGGATAGAAAACAAGCAAGGACAACATTGTCAAAGCTACTCACTACATTGTGGGTGTTAGGATGCTAGAAAAAAGCAAAATGAAACATTCTGCTCAAGTATTGGAGGCTCTAAATGGTGTTTAGCTTGGTTTGGGTGGTTTTTGCGTTTGCGAAGCTTCAATTCATTTGAATTGCTGGATTTTAAGTCTGTATTTCGAAATATGAAATTCAAATTCAGTTGGAGCTGTTTGGTAAAGTAAAAAAAAAAACTCCAAGCTCAATGCCATTGGTTGGGAAAAAATAAGTCCGTTTTAAAATTTAAAATAGATAAGATACAATATTGAACTCATACACATAGAACGTTAGGAATAATAAGGGAGATTGAACATCATCTAAAATTCAATTTCATAGCTACTACTTACAATTGCTCACAAACAACGAACTTCCATTTCGACCTTACAGTTTCTTTCCGCTGGACATCACCAATTAAATCAATTAAACATTCAAGAATTTTTTCTTCCTGCAGTAATACGGCTGGCTTGGGTGTAATTCCAGTGAAAATTTCTTTTTAAGTTACAATTGATAGAAGCTGCAAGCAATCCGAAACCCTAAATAACTTTTGGTATGAAATGGTGATCTTGGCGGCCAATGCTGGTAGCACATCTGATTGGCGTGACGGACGTGGTTGAAGGCGAAGGTCTTGTACTCTTGTTGTAGATGCAGATCGTAACAAGGAGGAACTCAAGGGTGGAGACCGGAGTTGGTGCAGAGTGGTGACGGATTGTTTGTTGGGCCGGTGTGAATTTCACCGCGGAGTTGCTTGTGACAAATGGCGGGAACGGGGATGGGTTAGTGGTTTGGAGGTTGTCTCTGGTGTGGAGTGTGATGGTGTTGGAGAAGACACCGGGGTTTAGAAATTAGAAAGGGTAGAAGTGGTATTTCAAGAGGGTCCAAACACATTGGTTTGGAATTTGGGCCAAATCCAACATATTTTCAAATCCAAATATCTTGATTTGTCAACAATGGATTTGAGTGAAATCAGATCGTTGTTTCCAAAAGGACCATTAGTTTTTGGTGGTTATTACTTTTTGTAAGACCTCTATTGTAATTACCCATTTTTGTTGAATATAATAGAGATCCCTTTCTTGCAAAAAAAAAATAAAAAAATAGAGAGTATAATTTTGTCAGCTTCAATTGATAGCAAATGAGCAAAATGAATGAGAGTATTGATTGTGAGAGGAGATAGTTAGAGATGTTTGAAAAGAGGAGGTAGCATTTCTTATTGTTAGAAGTGCTGAATTTGTGGGTTGTTTATTTTTAGAGGCTTTGCTACATTATTACTTTATTAGGCACATAAAATTCTAGGTTTTATTGCTGGAGAGTGTTTTGCAATTCTTGAACTTTGATTGATAAAATGGAACTTTGCAATTTGTAAGTAATATGTTCTGTAAGTCTATTGCGTGATTTATTTTGTGATTTAATTGATGCTCGGCTTCTCGTCGTTAAGATTAGGCCTTTGCAGGCTGTCACTGGTTATATTAGCATAGTTAGACTCTTGCATTTTGTGTCACATTTTCTCCAATTCAATCAAATATATACATTTATCAATATGTCCCCTGCTTTTTAAAGTATTCAAATGATTTTAGTGGAAGGAGATTTATTGGACTCTAGTAGCACTTTCTGTTCTGGATGTTTTAGTTGGAGTTTCGTTGATAAGGGACTTAGAAGATGACATATTATATATTTTGTTGTAGGTATACTGATACAAGGGTTGATGAGCAAGAGAGGAGGATTTCGATTAAGACAATGCCAATGTCACTTGTTCTTGAGGATGGTAACTCGAAGTCGTTTCTTATTAATATCATGGATGCCCCAGGTCATGTGAATTTCTCAGATGAGATGAGTGCCGCTCTCCGGCTTGCTGATGGGGCTGTTCTCGTCGTTGATGCTGCTGAGGGTGTCATGGTGAGAAATTGGTTTTGTTTTTGTTGGCTGTGTGTCTGTGTGTGGTTCTTGATGTTTAATTATTTGATCCTGACATCCTATTATTTTGACTTTAGGTTTTGCTACTGTCATTCTATGAAAAGCAACATCTGAAAGGGCACCTAAAGCCAAGCCCCTTAAGATATTTAACAATGCATTTTCTTTTCATATATTTTTTGAGCTTATTGCTCTGCATAATTCATGGTGGTACTTTTTGTGTTTTGTTTCCTTTATGAGTTTGTGCCGCTTGTGTCTTTTAGACTCAAATTTCTTTTAGTGGTATCATTCCAATTTATTCTTTATTTTGTGGGTTGGGTGTGGGAATCTCCATTCTAATTGCCATGAGTTATCTGGTTGATTTTTTAAGTGTTACAAGCCAGAATGTTGTTACCTTATATATGCTTGATAGTGTACTCCATAATTTTCTATTGTGATAGGTCAATACTGAGAGAGCCATACGACATGCCATTCAGGAGTGTCTTCCAATCGTTGTTGTCATCAATAAGGTATTAAATCGTTCCCAGCTTGATTCATTCTTGCATAATGTGTTTTGGACTTTTGGTTTGGTTATGACTTATGCTCTTATGTTTTTTGCTTTCCATCACCCTTTTATTTCTACCCTTCTTTTTTCTTTGTATTTTCTCTTTCCGGCTCACCTTGGTAGTTTTGTTGCCAACAAAATAAGTACTTCCAATTAATGGAGCTGCAAATGTGATGGTTTGTTTGGCTGACTAAAAAAGGAATTAGAATTTCCCAAGAATTTGAGTTTCTCGAATAAGGATGAAGTTTTTTTAAGTAGACGGTGCAGATAAGTGTGAATTCTGGTGAGTTCTAATTGTATATTTGACCAAACGGTTTTTCTTAATCTCATTAACTATGTGAAATATTACCTGGAATTGAGAATATCATTGTTGAACCAAACTACCAAAGAGTCACCGAGGCTTTGTTGTTATTATTTAGTATAAATCATTGTGCTCAAAATGTTTAGGCATTTCCCCCCTTTTTTCTCAGGTTGACAGATTGATAACTGAGCTTAAATTACCGCCGAAGGATGCCTACCATAAGTTAAGACATACGATAGAGATCATCAATAACCATATTAGTGCAATGTCCTCAACTTCTAGTAATGTCCAAGTCATCGATCCAGCTGCAGGAAATGTCTGTTTTGCTAGTGCAACTGCTGGGTGGTCGTTCACTTTGCACTCATTTGCCAAACTTTACGTGAAACTGCACGGTATACCATTTGATGCCAACAAGTTTGCCTCTCGTCTTTGGGGAGACATGTACTATCATGAAGACACCCGGACATTCAAGAGAAAACCTTCTGTTAGCGGAGGTGAAAGGTCTTTTGTCCAGTTCATCCTTGAGCCGCTGTATAAGATATATAGCCAAGTCATTGGGGAGCATAGAAAGAGTGTTGAGGCAACGCTGGCAGAGTTAGGTGTCACACTTCCAAATTCAGCCTATAGGCTAAATGTTCGGCCATTGCTAAGACTTGCTTGTAGCTCAGTTTTTGGTACGGCAACGGGGTTTACTGATATGCTAGTGCATCATGTTCCTTGTGGCAAAGAGGCTGCTTCACGGAAAGTTGATCATATATATACTGGGCCAAAAGACTCTGTCATATACAAGTCAATGGAGAATTGTGATACTTCAGGGCCCCTCATGGTCAATATCACCAAACTCTATCCTAAAGCAGATTGCAGTGTTTTTGACGCGTTTGGTCGAGTGTACAGTGGTGTTCTTCAAACAGGGCAGGCTGTCCGTGTGTTGGGAGAGGGCTACTCACCAGAGGACGAGGAGGATATGACAGAAAAAGAAGTAACAAAGTTGTGGGTTTACCAAGCACGCTACAGGATACCTATTAGCAAGGCTCCACCTGGTTCATGGGTTCTCATTGAGGGTGTGGATGCCTCTATAATGAAGACAGCTACACTTTCCAATGTTAATTATGATGAGGATGTATACATATTCCGTCCTCTCCAGTTCAACACACTTTCGGTTGTGAAAACGGCCACGGAGCCACTAAATCCTAGTGAATTACCAAAGATGGTTGAGGGGCTTAGAAAAATTAGCAAGAGCTACCCTCTTGCCATCACGAAAGTAGAAGAATCTGGAGAGCATACAATTCTTGGCACTGGGGAGTTATACCTTGATTCCATCATGAAGGACCTTAGGGAACGGTATTCTGAAGTGGAAGTGAAGGTTTGTTTGTTTTGATTTTTTTTCTTCGTTTGTCACTAACTCTTCTGCTTTGGTTGTGAACTTATGATTTGGACTGTCTTATAGAATAGCTGCGTCATTTTCAATCTTTCTTTTCAAAATTTGGATTTAGTTTTCTAGTCTGTTGCATGGATAAATTTACAGTATTTATTTAATACTTCTCAGGTAGCAGATCCAGTTGTCTCATTTTGTGAAACAGTGGAAGAGCAATCATCAATGAAGTGTTTTGCTGAAACACCAAATAAGAAAAATAAAATCACTATGGTATGCTATCTATTCATTCAAGTTGCATTTGTATTTTCCAGCAGTTATGGAAGGTGCTTGTCTATCTATGGATCTAAAATTATCCCCTATGTAGATTGCAGAGCAGTTGGAGAAAGGGCTTGCTGAGGATATTGAGCATGGCGTTGTTAGCATCGATTGGCCACGTAGGAAACTGGGAGACTTCTTTCAAAATAAGTATGACTGGGATCTGCTGGCTGCTCGTTCTGTTTGGGCATTTGGTCCTGATAAACAGGTTTGATTTTCTGAAAACTCTGAATTAGCTCGACATTTTCATCGAAGTTTATAATTAGATCCTTTTATCTAATTGTCATTTAACTTATATAGGGACCTAATATATTGCTTGATGACACACTTCCTGCTGATGTTGACAAGAACTTGTTGAATTCCGTGAAGGATTCTATTGTTCAAGGGTAAGTATAAATTTTTATTGTCCTTGAAATCGTGGTGCCCTTCATCTGTCCGCTAATATTATGTTTGTTTGTGAAGATTTCAGTGGGGTGCGCGTGAAGGACCCCTCTGTGATGAACCAATGAGAAATGTCAAATTCAAGATGGTGGATGCTAAGATTGCAGCTGAGCCATTGCATCGGGGAACCGGACAGATCATTCCTACAGCACGACGTGCTGCATACTCGGCTTTCCTTTTGGCGAGTCCTCGTCTTCAGGAGCCGTATTATCATGTGGAGGTGTCTAATTGTTCATGTTGCCATTAATTCTTTTTAATTTTTTCCACATTTCTTCTGAAGTTGCATATCATATGTTCGTTCCAGATACAAACCCCAATAGATTGTGTATCTGCCATCTATACGGTGGTTTCTCGAAGACGTGGCCATGTGACTGCTGATGTCCCACAACCGGGGACCCCGGCATATCTTTTAAAGGTTGGTTACACAATGCATATGTACTCCTTTGCACATCCTGTTAGAAGTGATCTTATGTTTTTTCCCGTGCTAAATCTTGATAGATGCTGATATCCTCTTGTCAATTATCATTGTTCTAACTGTGGGTTCATCTATTGTTTTCTAGGCATTTTTGCCCGTGATAGAGTCATTTGGATTTGAGACTGATTTGAGGTATCATACTCAAGGTCAGGCCTTTTGCTCCTCCGTTTTTGACCACTGGGATACTGTCCCTGGAGATCCATTAGACAAGAGCATTGTCCTACGGCCTCTTGAACCTGCACCTAATTCACATCTTGCACGGGAGTTTATGGTTAAAACGAGACGTAGAAAGGTACGTGTCTTTGTGGCTTTACTTGTCTAAAGGTTCCTTGACCATAATACAGTAACCCTAGCCTTCTTTTGTATCGTGGAACTATGCTGCTTTTATTTTCTCAAAAGAATACTGTGGTTATTCTTGTGACTTTGGGATATAAGGGCCATAATCAATATTTGGAAAACCCAAGTCATTCCTTGAATCAAGAAATGGACTGTGCTTATGGTACTTTGACCTTTCGGCTGGACTCCGGGTGGATGGGTTTGGAGAGAGAGAGAAGGAAGGGCGGGGGTGAGATTAACAGGTACAAATTCCCTTAGTTGGTCAGAAAGTTAGATTGGAGAGATCCCCCCCCCCCCCCTCCAACTCCCATTTCTCCTTCCTATGTATTCAAACATAGCGTCAATCAATCAACTATACTGTGGATGTGAGTATGGAACGTGTACATCCCGCCTCAGCCTAGCACCTTACAATGCCAGTGAATAATGATGATGTTGCTATTATTGTTGATTTGGTCGAAACATTTATTTGAACTCGATGATAGGTGTCAAGTCAGTTCAACCATACGAGAATCTTTCACGTCACTTTAATAGTTGGATCATCCTTGTATAGTTCTTACTCCTTGCTAACATCGACAAGCTCAAATTTAACTTGGTGTTTTCAATGTTCATATTTGCAGGGAATGAGTGAAGATGTGAGTATCAATAAATTTTTCGACGAGGCTATGGTTGTGGAGCTGGCTCAACAGGCTGCAGGCCTTCACATGCAGATGTTGTAGAGAGGGTAATTGAACATGCCGTTTTTTGGATCCTTTTTTCCTGGGGAGGGGGGGATATTCAGACCTTGTACTTCGACTCGGTTATAGACTTGTAGGCATGTCATGCATGCGAACATGTTTTTCTGCATATTTGTGGTAGATGTTTTGTTATTTTATATGCACCGATCTATGCCTGATGTAGAGTCTCCATCAATGTTTTGTTAGCGGAAGTTCATTAATCAGGCGAGAATGGATGTTATAACTCATGTACCAGCTTCCATTAAGCGTTTGGTAGTTTTCTATATGAATTGATGTATTTTCTTTATTACCAAGAATGAGGCTGAGCTGATCTTAGTACTGCTAGGTTAGACTAATTGCCCTGTATTTTCGATAGATGTTTGTTTATTAAACCAAACTAAATAGTACGAGTATGCTTTGATTTAGCTCATTTTACTACGTTGCTTCACAGTCGGTTTTCATTTAATCAGACAATGTGTATTTGGTATTTGTCGATGATTATTTTCCACATTTTGCGCAGGCTACATGATTTATACCTATATGAATTGTCTTTTTAAGTTGATTTTAATCGACAAAGTTGTGCCTGATTTATAAGTCCACTTCCACATTGTGTGCAATGAAATATATGCTGCTACACCAGTCATTTGCATTGGCTATATACCAAGCACATTACTACCGATGCATCTGATCAGGTTTTTCCATTACTTTATAATCTGCGTTTATCTTTTGTACTCTGGATCAAAGAAAACCTCTAATTACTGATTCGTAGTATCTTTTCTTCCATCTTTTTTAGATTTGTATAATCTCTGTAGTCCTTTTTTTCAACGATTGTCTAGATATTGCGTGATTTTGTCCATATATGGGCACCTTTTCCGTTTTGTTCTTTGTCAAGGTCGGTCTCCTCCGATGGATATATCTTAAGATTCAAACGAGTCATATAACACCCCATTCGAATATGCGACACTTTTTGCTGCTGCCTTCTTATGTATCTTGCTTTTGATCAATTTTAATTTTAAGACGAATGCTTTCATCTTAAACATGAACTAGTGTGATACCGTGACATGTCACATGGTTGTGAACAAATCTTTTTATAATTGGAAGTTAGTAAGAGCAAAACATTGGAGGTGTAGTTTGGTAGTGGCAACACGAATGTTATTTCAGCATTTGGTAAGCAAATTCGTATAAAAACGACTGTATTTCTAGGTTAGAACCCGTAACAAAACTTTTCAAAAGGAGATTGGATGTAAGAAATGAGAGGCCAGAAAAACACAGATATTTTGGGGTGGTTGTATGTATATGTGTCATTGGTAAAAGAATGGGTAAGCAATGAATTGGAAGTATTACGGGTTTCAAAAAATGCGTCGATGTACTTGCCTAATCTAGTACAAAAAAAACTTACGCAAGTGAAGTAGCTAAGTTAATATTATGTCTTATAATTTTAGATAAGTTCTTTTAGAAGATAAAATACGTAAACGGGTCACTACGTATGAAGACGTGGCGGTTTGTCATACGTATGAAAAAGTTATTCGTACGTATTTTGGAGGCAATTATATGAAAAAGTTAGTCGGGTAGCATGACCCTCAACCTCTCTCTCCACCTCAGCCCCGAGCCTAGCCTCACCCTGCGCCGAAGTCTCGCTCTGAGTCTGAGCCAACTGCTTCTTAAGCTTGGCAATCTCATTGTCCCGAGATTGCAGGAGTTGCAGCAACTTGGCATCTTCCGTCTCGAGTTCGGTCACCCGACTCACCAGTTGTCTCACCATATCCGGAACATCCTACAAATACACCTATACTTTAGGGAAAGACACAAAAAGCCTAGAAAACCAACCCTAGAAAACGCACACTCACTGATCGAGGTCCCGAAGTATCACGGGAAGAGGCAGCAGCCGCCCTCGACGCATAGGCCCGGAAGTAGTTGGCAGCCTGCCACAAGCGCTGATGGGAAACCGACAAAACTTGAAAGACAAAATCGAACAAATTAGTCAAACAAAACCTAACCCTCAAAATCGAACAAATTACCCGGTACACCCGGTCACGCCACTCCATCCCAGCCTCCATCTCCTGAGTAGAACACGAGGGAAGAGGCTCTGTAAAGGCTACTCCAGCCGCATTGACCCTCAGCAGTGTTAAGGGGAAGTCTGGGGGCTGAACTGCATCAGCCGGATTGGCCAGCTAAAGGAAAAAGCAAACGGTTCAAAATGCAGGCGTACACTAAACTCGAGAACAAAACAAACAATAAAACAAGGAACCGAGTACTCACCACAAGACGGTGGCAAACTAGCCGCTGGCAGACGTGAGACAGATAGGAGGCACCAGGCACCTGCAGTAATGCATCGCCTCCCTCTCCGTCCCTACCATCACGGACCTCTGCGGTGGTCGATGGTCTAAATATAGTCTGGGGAGGATCAACCGACACCCTGAACTCGTCATATAAACACTGACGCACCAACCTTTCGCCCATATACCACACCGGGCGAAACAACAAAGGAAGGAGCATCCTCCTGTAACTCCCTGGCCTCAACTCTGCCCCCCACATACACGGGCAGACCCTCATAGTCGGCCCAAGGACGGGTCACGAACTGCATAAACAAACCGACATTTCAATAATCCTTATCTTGGGGGCTACTAAGTAAAACAAACCGTAAGAAGGAAACTTACATCCTCGGGGCGCAGCTGGTTCACCAGCACGTTCTCCGACGAGTAACTTGTCGTGCTCTTAACCTGAGCCAACCTCCACTAAATTCCCGTCGGAAACCTAATCGAACGAGCAGACCCCGCCTTGGGTGCCAAGCAAGGAAAGTAAGAATAGATCCAAGCCTGCATAGCCCAAAAACCTCGTCAGAAAAACTAAACCGAACTAAGTATAACCCGGAAATCGAGTACAAGAACTAACCTCCAGTACGAGACCTGGATCCATGATGGGTAAAGCCGAGCCAGAGTCCACCCTCTGCGGCCTCACCATGACCTGTAAGAAACGGGTCATCTCCGCGAAAGCCGCGGTCTCCCAATCGAAACGTCCCAGCTGATCTAAATCATCTATGAAAGACAAAATCCTAGTACTAAACCTCTCGCCCTTGTCCGAGAAGTGGGTCGACCCTAGGAAGTACCACAACCATAGACGGGCATCTTGCTCCGGTGTGTTGGGCACTCGACCCTCTAGCACCGCCACCCTCTCAAAGTAGTCGGTAATGTACGAGCTCACCAAGGCATGGGGCGCACTGTAAGGCTCGCGCTCTAAAGAATCCCCGATTCAGCACTTGACCTCGTCGCTATCTAACCTAGGGCCCTCAGGAGCCCACCTAATCATCTCAGGACCCAGGGCAAACCCGTAATAACCCCGAAGTCCTCTAAAGTCATCCCGACCTCCCCGAACGACATGCGGAATGTCGAGGTCGTATCATGGAAGGGATCTACCATCGCTCTAATTACCATGAGGTTGCACTTAGTCTTGCAACCTACTAATTGGACCCAGTGCCCGACCACGAGGTCTAAGGCCGTCCCCGCGATAATCTCCTTTGCTGCGGAGCTGAGCTTCTGAGAATAAATCTCCAAACACGTGGTGAAACCCGAGAAAGTCCTCATCGGACCTGGGGACTGCAAACCGAAACATCACAAGCATAAATAAACCAAACAAGTTCAAACCAAAGTTAAAGCCTAAACCAATAAGCACGAGTCGAGGTACTCACCAGGCCATTCACGACACGGCTAGAGACGTGAAATTCGGGACGAAACAGTAACTGGTGATCGTCCCAATCCCGAGCCCAAGGGGGCTCGTCGTAAACAACCTCCTCACCCTCGTTAACCGGACCCGGGACATAGGTCCTCCAGGCAACGTCACAGGCTGTCTACGCCTTGTGACCCTATCAAAATCAGCCTCATTCATGGCTCCCGGTTCACGACGCTTCGAAGGAATGCTCCATCGCAGCTTACGGACCCCCCGAAGAGTCAGCGAGCTCGACCCGGCGGCCTCACCACTAGTACCCACCGAAGGAGCTCCCTCGGGACACTCAGTATCATCTCTAGGTTCAAAACCAAATAACAAAAATACGCCTCGGGTAAGATCAAAGCAGCCCAAACAGGTCAAAATAAGCTCAAAATGTCGGATAGGGATATCAAAATTCCAAAAGACCCACTAGCAACCATTTTCGACCCCGGTCGCAATAAAAGTGGTTTCAGGAAAATCTGGCATTATTACGGTATCATTTGGTCCGTCGTAAGCCACACAAACCCTCACGGAATGACCTAGAGTACATTCTGACTCACAAAAGTCGACATGGAGGTCACCCATAATGTCACAAACGCTAGTCGAACGAAATTACAAAGGTCAAGTAAGAGAATAACTAGGAAAATAACCCCTAAACCCTAGCATTTCGAGTTCCACCCATAGGAAGCCATTAGAGCACCTCAAAACTTCATATCAAGCTAATAAATACCCTATCAAGATCCATTTTACCCTAATTTAACAATGGGACCAAGAGCAAACATCGAAACATAGCAAAAAAAAAAAATGCCCAAATCGATTTCTAGGGTTTAAGTAAAATCGACCCACAATCAATCTAACTAAGCACAAATCGACAATAGGTGAGTAAGGAACACTTACCCGAGGTCAACATAATCTTATATGACGAAAATCGAGACGAAAATCGGTTGAACAAGTCGAGAATGCGGGTTTAATTCGAAGGAAGGCTCGCGTTTCGTTTTTGAGACGAATGAGTCATTCCCCTTTCTTTCGCTGATTTTAAACAAATCTGACCCTCAAAACCTCAGGCGCCTCATGTCAAGCGTCCTTGTATTGGGTTGCTGGGGGCTAGGCGACTGAGGATTAAGGGGCCCTAAGACCAGCGCCTGAGTGGTCAACCCAAAGCAAAGGCGGGAACAAATGGGACATGGTACCCAATAGCCGTACGACGCACCCTCCTATACCAAACAAGATAAGCAAGAATGAGACAGTTTACTACCTTTAACCGATAAAGCAAGCCCCAAAACATCCTCTAATCGAAATCAACCCCCAGCGGAAAAAAACACGAACATGAAAACCTCTAGCTAACGGGACCACTCATACCAAAGCACATGACAACCCAAGCATGATATCTGAAGAAAACAAACTCGATTGAATCCTGAAGCATTAAAAAAAAAACAAATTTTATACCCGCGAGCCTAACGAATCCCAAAGCATTCGGAAGGTAATTCAAGTCAATTCAATTCGATTCAATTCAATACAATTCGATTCAAGTCTATTCAATTCAAGTTCAATTCAAGTCAATTCAAGTTCAATTCTAGTCAATTCAATTCAAGTCAATTCAATTCAATTCAAGTCAATTCGATTCAATTCAATTCAATTCAAGCCAGTTCAATTCAATTCAAGTTCAATTCAATTCAACTCAATTCAACTCAATCATAATTCAATTCAATTCAATTTGACCCAATTTCAATTCGACCGAACTCAACTCAACTCAATTCAATTTTAAATGAGTCCCTGTAGCACTCAATTCAATTCAATTTTAAACAAGTCCTAAAACACTCAAAGCAATGAAACCAACCCAAACGAGTCCCTAAGCATTCAATTCACGCCCTAAGAGAAATACCTAAAGCAAAAAGCAAAACCGAAATCAACACAACCATCCGCCAAGGATATTAAAACCAAAACTAAGACACCAATAAAGACTTAAGCAAAAGGCCCGCGTCAAAAACCGAAATTACTAAGACGACAAACCCAAGACAAGCTAGAAAGCCCGAACCCGAGCTCCGACAAGCAACCGCAGGCAAGGATGTGAGGTATGATTTCTAAGCCTTGGCTGACGATCCTCAAATACGTACTCTAACGGACTTAAAACGATCCGAACGGACAACCACCAGGTCGTAATTCTCGATTGACCTGGGCGGCTATACTTTGACTTTCGCCTTGTCCAAGCCTCAGTCAAAGTGGGGCTTCTGTAGACACCCAGATTTTGACCTAGTGGCTGTAGGGGTGTCCGACAAACACCCGATGACGATTGGATTGCAACGCGACGCGAGATTACAATGTTTTAGATAGTTTTTCTATAGAACGGACTAAATAATCACTCGGAAAAATTATTTGAACATCAAAACGGTCTTAGTCGTGTCATTACGGTCGCGTCGACACTAATTAGGGTCAATTCCGACACCGGGACCCCGAATTGGTCCCGAAATATGCAAAGTTAAACCCGAGTGAATGCGTCGGGCCGAGCAAACCTCGAGACACATGCCCGAGGCCCACCCGGCGCTCGAGGCACTAGGGTTAACGGGAATTCTTAATCCCCAAGATAACCTAATATACACATCTTCTTGTAGACACCCGCATTTTGCTTGCTAGTGTCTATAGCAGTTTCAACAAAACACCCGATGATGATCGGACGTAAACGTGACTTAATACACCCGAATTTGGACTCGGAATCAATAGTATCTGGTGCGAGCTTTTAGCGGAGTGCAAATCTCACCAAACCGACCTCAAATTCAGGCCCAGCAGGTCGTTTCTAGTCAAATAAGACTAATTTGAGCCAAAACCGTCACCGAAAATAAAATCGTCTTTTAGCGACCGAGTCAAACCCCGGTCAAAGTCGTTTCCGAGACAAGAAAACAGCTACACAAGCTTGAAGAGTCCAACTCGAAGTCAAAAACTTCAAAATATCTCGGTCATTCCGACCCACTCGATCGAGTATCAGCCTACTCGATCGAGTGGGCCTTCAAAAGGCCCGTTGGTTGCCGTTTATTGGGCCACTCGATCGTGTCCATGGGGGCACTCGATCGAGGGGGCTGATTTTTATTATAAATACACCCTCTTTTGCACCTCATTCAACACAATTTTCCATATACAATTCTCCACACTATAATTTCAGCAATCCTAAGCAAATCACACACACGTACAACCCCGATCTTCCCTCTAGGAAATCCTCTAGAAATCTGAGAAAATCGGTCCTACAAACATAAACACCATAACTTTTCCTATATCCTCGTTACTCCCGCGGAAACGCCGTTACTACGAGTCCAATATCGAGGCCAAATTAAGCATGTAGGTTGAGGGTGTCATTAAATCCCGCTTTCTCCCTTTTCCTTCTTCTCCTTCTCGTCTTCTTCGTCCTTTTCCGTTTTTTTTGTTTTCGTCGTTGTATTTTTTATTTATCGTCGCAATTCATTAACATCACGTATAACTGTATAATTAAAACATTCTCGCATCGAGTATATTTAAAGGCAAATCCTGTTTTAAGATCCTTTTAATCCCTTTACGAGTCGTAATAGAGGTGACACCCTTTCGAGCAGCGCTGCCCTAAACACTCAAGGGCGTAATGCGATCGCGGATATTTGTCGTTAAGTGTACTCGATCTCGTTTTTTAAGGCTAGTACTAAACCTGTTGATGCCGAATCGAACATCACATAATCCGAAAGGATTAATACAATGTCGTGACGCGGAAGGAATCAATTTGTTCTAACCAAATTCAAATCGATTTTACATCACTTTTTATAAAACTTTCGATGTCGCTCTTATAATCATACAATGCATATTATGAGCACTGTAAAACCGAGTTTATTTTAAATCATACAATATTTTCACACAAGCTTGGTTTGTCATCGATCTTCAAAGCAATAAACTTGGATCCACCATCATCCGAAACCGAGCAGCAGCTCGAACAGGGGGCACTTGATTGAGTGTCATAGCCCACTTGATCGAGTGGTACCCAAAATCAAAGGCAAGAGGTTTTTTCCGAGGACCACTCGATCGAGTCCCTCCCATGACTCGATCGAGTGGACTCTGTCACGCCAAAACCGTGAGCGTTCAACATATTTCAAGCCTCGATAAATCTTTTTTAACGACTTCAGTCATCACGTGTTAAGTCCATCATGTGATTCACTCCTTTCAAAACCATGCTTCACATCGCGTCATATCGTCTAATCTATTTAAGTTCCGTTATTGTCGCGTTTGTTCTATAATTTTGTTTATAGTATTGTATTTCCGGGTTGTATTCCGCCCGCGTATCTGTAATTTATTTTCAAGTTTTATTTCCGTTGTTTGCATTTATCGCTTTCATAAGCGAACCTTGCATGCTAAATAACTTTGACGTTAGTTTAGATGCATTATATGACGTAGTTGGACATAAATCACATGTTTAGCAAAAAGGCATTGTTTGCATAATATTTCATCATCAAACTAACGCGCGTACACGAAAAACGGACGATATCTAAGTAGAGGCCGTTAAGAGCTGGCGGGGTTGGGTGTTCTTTGTGGGCTTCCCAACACGTACCCTCACCCCTTACTCAGAACCATGGTTTCCAGATGTCCGAAACCGTTGGCACACGAGAGTCATTTGATGCACGATTCCCGATAACTCGGCATCGATATCATAATGCAAAGGGACGAACCCCTAAACTCTAGCATTGAAAGCGGGCCGTGCTTTGTGCACGATACGCCTAAATGTACAGTGGGTTCGAATGGGTCCGAATTCCCACAAAATTCGGTGGCGACTCCTATTTCGATTTAAATTTCGACCCGAGGTCCATCTCACATGAGATTCATTCGCCTACCCAAACCCGCGCGTGGCCGCGTCGTGGTGGACCTATGTCATGTCCACACTTCTCCGTTTTGGAAAGTTTCGAAATCGGATCTTCAAAGTTCCAGGCGCCTCACACTAGGCGTCCCAATACTGATGCGCATTACACTAGGCGACTCAGTTCTGGTGCGCAAGAGGTCAAGCGTCCAAATGGTCGATTTGAACTGCACGAACAACTATAAATACCCCCCTCATTTCGCTCATTCGACATACCAACTCGAATTCGTGAACTCTTCTCTCACAATTCGCTCTTCCCCTCTTTCTCTTTAACTTAGGTCACACTCCGACTGTAAGTACGATCCCCTCGATCGTTGTCCCGACAAGCGAATCGACGCTATTCCTCGTCGTTCCTCGAGCACCCCACTCGATTTGAACATAGAGGGGCACTTGTGTTCGACTACCCGCCTCCCAGGCCATTACAGTAGCGAAGCTCTGCCGGATTCACCGCAGGACAAGCTAAGAGGATCCGCCTTGAAGACGTATCGTCACTAGGTTGTCGTCTAAACACAATCTTACATTTTGTACTTTTAATTATGCATTCGGTAATGTCAAATCCGACTAGTATGGACACTAGGTGAATGACACGTTTTAAACATGCGTAACGTCCTTAATTTCAACCATAAGCACTAAAACACCCTAACTAAACTCGAGTAGTTCCGAGATCCGTTCTCAACCTTCTACGCATCGTGTCTCGTTTAGTGTACATTCCGAGGGTGCAACTCTTCACTACGTGATTTACTTACATTTCTCATCTACTGCTTTCGTATGATATACCGCTTTTATGACCTTATAATCGCATGCTAAATCACCTAACACGTAATTCAAAACGTAAACAAGCTAAAACTGAACAAAGCGATGGTCGGGTTCCATATAATCAATCCCGGTGCTCACCATACGTGGTTCAATGCATCCCTATTGATATCGAATGGAGGCATCTTAAGCAGAATACTGTGGACATGACATAGGTCCACCCCGACGCGGCCACGCGCGGGTTTGGGGAGGCGAATGAATCTCCATATGAGAATGGATCGAATTGAAATTTAAATCGAAGTGGAGTCGCCACCGAACTTTGTAGGAGTTCGGGCCCGTTCGAACCCACTCTATGTCGTAGTGGGCCGTGTACAAAATACGGCCCATTCCGATTTCGGAGTTTATTGGGTTCGTCCCTTTGCATTTGATACCGATACCGACATTATCGGATACCGTGTATTGAATGACTCTCGTGTGCCAATGGTTTCGGACATCCGGAAACCACGGTTCTGAGTAAGGGGTCAGGGTACGTGTTGGGAAGTTCACAAAGAACAACCAACCCCGCCCGCACATTAGCGGCCTCTACTAAGATATCGTTTTATTTTGAAATACGCGCGTTAGTAATACGATGAATGATATGCAAACATTGTTTTCCCTAAACATGCGAAATATTGAACGGGTTGCTAAGTCAATTTTAATGCATCTTAAAAATTAACGTCAAAGTTATTTTAGCATGCGAGGTTCGTTTTAGTATAATAAAACAAACGATGAAAATAAAATTGCTACAAACACGAACAAACAAGTTAGTAACGGTTTGTAAATCGAATAAACAATATAAATATGATGATATGCATGATTATGACACGTGATGGATTAACACGTGTTGACCGAGATCAAGGAAAAATATATCGAGATCTGAAATATACCTAAAAAAACAGCTGTTTTGTCTAAAAAAACGATGTTCGAAAATAGATCGAAATTGCTTTGTGTCGCGTTTTCCAGGTGGTCGCGCACCTCGCCCGGGAAAGGTGCGACTCGCGCGGGTCAGGCGACTCGCCCGGGATGCCGGCGGGTTGCGTGACGGGCTGTTTCGAAATTATTTTTTCGGAAAATCGATAGCTTTATTTAATCGCGTATAAATATTGCATGTTTTATACTCAACTTAATTTCGCAATATTCGTTATGTTCGATATTCGATTATGATATCGATATCAAATATTCGGAATAGTTTTTAGAAAAGATAAAAAAAGTTTTTGTAAATCGTTTTAAAGAAATTAAACTAAAAAAACGATGTTTGATTCTCTCCACATTGAAAATCGTCGTGTTTTGTTTTATGAAACCATGTGACGATTTTATAGCATCAATGAGATTAATTTAGTTCTTTTTTGATACGATATTCGACTAGAGAATCGATATCGTATTTTAAGAACGTTTGTTTTATATGAAAATAGTTTGTAGTATCGATATTAGAAATAAAAAAATGCGACGATGACCCATAATAAAAAAACGGACGACCGACGACGAAAAAAAGGAAACGACGAGGAAAAGACGAGGAAAAGACGAGAGAAGGGAAGACAGAAAGAGAAGTCGGGTTTGATTTTACACCCTCAACCTACATGCTTTGTTTACTCGGAATGGGGCTCGTCGGAATGTGGCTTAGGCACGGGAGCGTCGAGTTAATGTCGGTGAGTTATGGTGGTTTTTGGTCGTGTAGGGTGTCGGGTGAGAGGTGGCCGGTTTTCGTGGGTCTAGGCGGCGTGATCTCGGGTTTTGTATTATTGGTTATTCGATGCTTTAGTGTATAAGTGTACGTATTTTATGAATCGTAGATGTCGGGAATTCTGAATCGTAGATGTAGGTAGATGTCCTTTGAATGATTGACGGGAGGGTCCTATTTATAGGAGAGGTCCTCGATTGCAGTTAGGAGAGGTATTCTTGCTTGGATGATAAGAAATACCGATTAAGATAGGAAAAGTAAGAAGTTCTGTGGAATGAGAATTCCGTTTCTTGGTGGGGAAGAAACGAATCTGGCTGAAATTGGGGGAGCTCGGCCGAGTATATTGTGCTCGGTCGAGTAATTGATTCGGTATTCGGATAGAATTCCTACTTGAGATCGAATTCTATCCTTAAATGGAATTATTTAATATTTTGTGTAGCTGATTTTTTGTAGTGTTCGACCTCAAGCCGGATTTGTGGGATGATATGGCTGGTTTGTATGTTTCGAAAATATCTTTGACCGGGTTTTGACTCGGTCACTAAAAGACGGTTTTGCCCCTGGTGTCGGATTCGACCCAAATTAGTCTTATTTGACTCGAAACGACCCACTGGGCCTGATTTTGTGGTTGGTTTTGTGAGATATGTACTCCGTAAAAAGACCAAGCCAAAGCCAATGATTTTGAGCCCATATTCGAGTATGTTAAAGCATGTTTACGTCCGATCATCATCGGGTGTTTGTCGAAAACTGCTATAGACACCTGGCGGTCAAAATGTGGGTGTCTACAGAGCCCCCACTCTGACCGAGGCTTGGACAAGGCGAAAGTCAGAGTAGCTACTAGGCCAATCAAAGATTAAGACATGGCAGACTTCCGGTTGGGTCGTTTATTGTCCAGTAGACTTGCGTAAAAGGGTTCGCCAGCCATAAGTTGGAAATCATACCTGAGCTGATGATGCTAACTCCATGGGGAATCGGACTTGTCGTATAAGTCTTGGGTGCGCCTATATGTGGGCCCATCCCGTTAAATGCCGCTGGAGAGTTATGTGAATTGCACGGTCTTGAATTGTACCTGTATAAGTTACATAAAATTTTGCATGCAACATGTAGGTGAAACAAATATGACTCGCGCTGGGGAATAAAAATGATTTTTGCTTAGTTTTGAAATCGAAGTCCTGAAAGCAACTCATGTGCTAGGAAATAGGTTTTCAAAACTGAAATGGGTAGAAAAGAAATTTGCAATTTAAATAGACCGAAATTTGACCTTGTCGAAAAGGATTTTCTCAAATGGCTAAGTTTTGCAGGTTTTAAAAATGAAAATTTTAAGAGAGAGGTATACCGACAGACTCGACTCTGGACGTGACCGGACGAGTTGACAGCCACGACTGGACTCTCGAGGGGTTGGACCGTGACTCGGTAGGGGGTGGGCCACCTAACAAGACTCTTAAGTTGCGCTATTCCGTAGCCTAGGCGAGTGGCAACATGGTCGAATCCTCGGAATGGGAAGGATGTGCTATGGGGGAATTGCGATAGTCTGTAATGAGACTGTTGTAGTCTAGTGCTCTTCTGGATTTTTGATTTTAGGGTAAATTTCCAAAGTAGGTATTGCTCCAAGTCCTGATAGATTCTTGTCTTCGACTGAGCCGAGTACTAGGACACACTACAGAAAGGAGGCTAGATTTTTTTGAGTTTATCTGGATTTTGTGAGTGGATGGAGGTTTTCTGCCTAAGAGAAGCCCCCAGGACGACAAAGCTAGTTGTTGAGAACATG
Source organism: Agrostemma githago (assembly GCA_958450325.1). Taxonomy (NCBI): domain Eukaryota; kingdom Viridiplantae; phylum Streptophyta; class Magnoliopsida; order Caryophyllales; family Caryophyllaceae; genus Agrostemma; species Agrostemma githago. The sequence continues at coordinate 17,478,251 of OY288255.1, read as the reverse complement.
ATGGTGTCGTGATCGGAATGATGTCATTTTCTGAATGTGTGTCAATGTGGGTGGTTGTGCCTCTGTTGAAAGGCTGCCTACGTATTCACGTGTAGTGAAATCAAACCATGCCGTAGTTCAGTGTTCGAAAATATATTATGGTGCCTAGTCTAATAGGACTTTGTGTGTAACTAGCCATAACAATGGTGCAGGCTGGGTGCATTCCCAATGATGTCTTGATCAAAGGGCTAGAATGGTTAGGATATTGATCCTGTGACTGTGAGCGTTCTCCGGGATAGCCCCCAAAGGTGGTGTGTACTATGTGGGCATGTTCTATGCCGACCGCAAGTTGAGTTCCCGTGTTTGGGGTTGGTAACTGGTTTGGATGAGAAGAATTGGGATGGGATTTGACGAGTTCTGCTCTCGGGGATTTGACGAGTTTTGCTCTCGGGGATTTGACGAGTTTTGCTCTCGGGTTTGCGTATGGTGATTGTGAATTCTGTTATGTAAAGGGGAAGTCGAGTAAAATGGCTCGAACTTTGATCGAGATATGTTTGATGATGCGGGATCTGGTTTCCATGTCTGGCCCTAATGGTTAGGGGTATCCTATGGAGCTTGAATCCTCGAAATTCCGGGCTGCCTCTAGCCTAGGTCTCGAGAAGGTCTTGAGGGTTGCAATGTAGGAAGGCTAGATGTGGTGTTAGCTGACCATCTTGATTATCTCTTCCTTATTTGATGGTATGAATTTTGACCGTACCCTGGTCATGGGACTTTTACTTGAATTGACCGTTGATAATGGTCATGGGTTTTTGGAAGTTCTTTTTTATCATGGCCAGCTCTTTTGTTTTGGGCCTTTTGCTTTTTTTTTTTTCTCTTTTTTTCTTTTTTTTTTCTTTTTTTTGGCCTTTTAGTCCCGGTCATGGGTGCTTCTTTTGCCCGCTTTTTATTTCGGCTTTTGCTTTTTCTTGGACTTTTGTTTTTTTTCTTGTCCAACTTTTTTGTTTTTTTTTGTTTTGTTGGTCAGACTAACACCTAAGGTAGGGATGGTCAGTCTTATTGGAGGGGTGTTTATTGTGGGAAATGGGCTTGCCTCCCGTCTTGAACCCAAACTAGGAGACTACCTAGATTAGTCATAGGATTCGATACCGCTCCTGCTAAGTCTAGTTTTGTGGCTTTCTATGTCAGACATGGAACAGGTAAAGGAAAACACGAGTCTCATTTCCTGCGGTCGTTATAGATGTGCCTGTAATAGTCACGTGCATGTGCTCGGAGTGTATGATGGTGCTCATCATGTTCTCGAAAACACATAAGGAAAGTATAAAATAGAAAAGCTGATTTTATTGAATTTGAAAAAGAGGACAGAATACAACTGACTTTGACTTTGACTTTGGAATAAATAGTATATCCTAGACTCAGACTCAGACTCAGACTCAGATTCAGACTCGGACTTAAATCAAATCCGGACTCTTGGATGCATGAGAGGTAGATTGGATGCTTTGGTCATCGGGCCCTGTATAGTCCATGAGGGGCTTTGCAAGTGACAATGTTTCCAAAACGGGAGTCTTCCCGGCATCGAGGAAGTCTTGAATGAGGTGTTTCAGTTTCCAGCACTGCTCGGTATCGTGTCCCCTCCCTCTGTGGAATTTGCAGTAATGCTCGGTGTTCCATGCTTTGGAGCGTTTTTCCAAAGGTGGGTCGGCTGTTGGGCCAATAGGTAGTATTAGGCCCTTCGGAACCAACCTCTAGAAAGCGACGGTGAAGGACATATCCAAGTAGGTAAATGTCCATTTCTTTGACTGGTTCTTGATTTTTGGAGAGGTAACTTGAGGGTTACCTCTCTCGGTCTTGCCATCTTGAGGGTATCGGACGGTTTCGTAAGAGTGTTCACCCTTCAAATGGCTCGGTTGGGTGATTGGTTGCCTTACCCGCTCTAGTTGTGTTAGACGGGATCGAGTTCTTACAAGGTCTTCTTCGATGGTGGTCACCATGGCATTTAGGTTATCTAGGGCGGTATTGATTTTTGAGAAGATATTGTTAATGGAGCAAGACAACATAAGCATACTCCCCTGGATTCTCGACGGCGCGGGATTTGTTGTGGTTTGGTAGCGCCTCACTCATAGGGTCCCTGATCGGAAGAGACGATAGGTGTTAGAACTCGCCTAAACTCGGTTTTGCGCAAATGCAAGAGAATGAGTCAAACTAGACATGGCCCGGAGTGACAGAAATGACTAAAATTCTCGGATCGGGAAACCCGGACGTTGACCTAGACCAAGTGACGACCGCGAATTAGACTTAAGCTGCAGAAGGGTGAATCCGAAAATGGGGCGACCGTGTTTGACCGTGCCACGTGCTCGGACCAACCGTGGTGACCTAACCCTAGGTGACTCGAGTGTTGGACGAGTGACCCTTAGACGTAAGGGTCACGAACCTTTTGTTATAGGGCTATGCCTTGTAAAAGGTTGACTCGGCCTTGAGGAAAGGCAGACGAGGTACGGGAAGAAACTTGCGATGTAAGATCGGCAGAGTTTCGACGCTAGAGACCCTTGACTCGACCCGAATAAAGACGGCCATGTGATTAGGGTAGACCCTTAAGTTAAAGGACTTTCGAATTGGGACGACTCGACTAACGGATTGAAAGACGGGCGAAATTCCCTTAGGAAAGGTCGTGGGGACCGTCCTGTTAGAGGGAAAGGTCGCGTGAGACTTTCTAGTTTGGACTCGAGTGTGTAAACGGGCTTTCCTTGGTAGGGGTATGTCCTACGTAGGTTAGCCTTGCCTTAGTCAAATAAGGCGGACTGGGATAGGGAGGAAACTCGTGATGTAAAATCGACAGAGTTTCGGCGCTAAAGACCTTCGACGATTTATGACAGGACTCGACACTGCTAAATACGGGAAGACCTAAGAAGTGGAAAGTTTTCGAAAAGGAGTTTTGGAGAAAACCCCGAGAAAACGGTTGATGGCCCGATTTTCGGAAATCGGAAAAGTGTCATCGGGCCGCGATTTTGAAGTTTCGAAAATATTTTTTTAAGTTTTGAAATGGGCAGTATACCGGCTAGAAATAGGCTATTTTGAGTAAAATCATAAATCCTAAATTTGGTATACTTCCCGGTTTTGAAAATGATTGAACCTTGAAATTTGAGAAGATGGTCCTAAAATTGGTAGTGGGCCAATAGGACCGGGTTTTTGAAAAGTCGAATATTTGAAACTTTGAAAATTTGAATATCGAAAAAAAAGAATTTCCGACAATTTGAAAATTGAAGATGAGATCCCGAAGATTTGAAAATCGAAAACGGCATCTCGAAGATTTGAAAATCGAGAATGACTTCTCGAAGATTTGAAAATTGAAATAGAATTTTGAAAATTCCAAAAATCAAATGGTGGATCGGAAATTCGAATTTTGAAATGGATAGCATGCCGGCTAGAAAATGGGCTTGTTTTGAGTCAAATCTTAAGTCTAAATTTCGGCAGCTTTCCGAATTTTTGAAAGTTTAATATTTTTGGAAGGATGTATTTTGAAAAAAGACGGTTTTTGAAAACGACACGGAAACCAAGTAGCATATAATCACGCAAGCATTATAACGACACCATGTATGCTCTATACTAAGTCTCGGTCGGTCTATAAAGGGTCTATACCAGTGTACATAGCCTATCCGAGAATCGAGGCGGACTTCCTAAGTCGAGTTGAGCTTAGAACAAGCCGTAAAATCCATATGAATCGACTATGGACACCTTTGACATATCCAATTTGGACTACATCAATAGTATAGTGGGACGTCGGTCACCAGTACCGGCCCGGGAAAATATGGGGTTATGCATGAACCGTAAAACTAAAACGCGTATTGTACTAGTCAAACGATTTCTATTCGAGTCTCACCCTGAGGATGCCGATGGTAAGTCACGCATCAGTTAATCCCCAGCGGAGTCGCCAAATTGTGGACATGACATAGGTCTACCCTGACGCGGCCACGCGCGAGTTTGGGGAGGCGAATGAATCTCCATATGAGAATGGATCGAATTGAAATTTAAATCGAAGTGGAGTCGCCACCGAACTTTGTAGGAGTTCGGGCCCGTTCAACCCACTCTATGTCGTAGTGGGCTGTGTACAAAATACGGCCCATTCCGATTTCAGAGTTTATTGGGTTCGTCCCTTTGCATTTGATATCGATACCGACATTATCGGATACCATGTATTGAATGACTCTCGTGTGCCAATGGTTTCGGACATCCGGAAACCATGGTTCTGAGTAAGGGGTCAGGGTACGTGTTGGGAAGTTCACAAAGAACACCCAACCCCGCCCGCACATTAGAGGCCTCTACTAAGATATCGTTTGATTTTGAAATACGCGCGTTAGTAATACGATGAATGATATGCAAACATTGTTTTCCCTAAACATGCAAAATATTGAACTGGTTGCTAAGTCGATTTTAATGCATCTTAAAAATTAACGTCAAAGTTATTTTAGCATGCGAGGTTCGTTTTAGTATAATAAAACAAATGATGAAAATAAAATTGCTACAAACACGAACAAACAAGTTAGTAATGGTTTGTAAATCGAATAAACAATATAAATATGATGATATGCATGATTATGACACGTGATGGATTAACACGTGTTGACCGAGGTCAAGGAAAAATATATCGAGATCTGAAATATACCTAAAAAAAACCGCTGTTTTGTCTAAAAAAAATAATGTTCGAAAATAGATCGGAATTGGTTTGTGTCGCGTTTTCCAGGTGGTCGTGCGCCTCGCCTGGGAAGGGCGCGACTCGTGCGGGTCAGGCGACTCGCCCGGGATGCCGGCGGGACGCGTGACGGGCTGTTTCGAAATTGATTTTTCGGAAAATCGATAGCTTTATTAAATCGCGTATAAATATTGCATGATTTATACTCGACTTAATTTCGCGATATTCGTTATATTCGATATTCGATTATGAAATCGATATCAAATATTCGGAATAGTTTTTAGAAAAGATAAAAAAAGTTTTCGTAAATCGTTTTAAAGAAATTAAACTAAAAAAATGATGTTTGATTCTCTCCACGTTAAAAATCGTCGTGTTTTGTTTTATGAAACCATGTGACGATCTTTAGCATCAATGAGATTAATTTAGTTCTTTTTTGATACGATATTCGACTAGAGAATCGATAACGTATATTAAGAACGTTTGTTTTATATGAAAATAGTTTGTAGTATCGATATTAGAAATAAAAAAATGCGATGATGACCCATAATAAAAAAAAGGACGACCGACGACGAAAAAAAGGAAACGACGAGGAAAAGACGAGGAAAGGGAAGAGAGAAAAGAGAAGTCGGATTTGATTTTACACCCTCATCCTACATGCTTTGTTTACTCGGAACGGGGCTCGTCGGAATGTGGCTTAAGCACGGGAGCGTCGAGTTAATGTCGGTGAGTTATGGTGGTTTTTGGTCGTGTAGGGTGTCGGGTGAGAGGTGGCCGGTTTTCGTGGGTCTAGGCGGCGTGATCTTGGGTTTTGTATTATCGATTATTCGATGCTTTAGTGTATAAGTGTACGTATTTTATGAATCGTAGATGTCGGGAATTCTGAATCGTAGATGTAGGTAGATGTCCTTTGAATGATTGACGGGAGGGTCCTATTTATAGGAGAGGTCCTCGATTGCAGCTAGGAGAGGTATTCTTGCTTGGATGATAAGAAATACCGATTAAGATAGGAAAAGTAAGAAGTTGTGTGGAATGAGAATTCCGTTTCTTGGTGGGGAAGAAACGAATCCGGCTGAAATTGGGGGAGCTCGGCCGAGTATGTTGTGCTCGGTCGAGTTTTTGATTCGGTATTCGGATAGAATTCCTACTTGAGATCGAATTCTATCCTTAAATGGAATTATTTAACATTTTGTGTAGCTGATTTTTTGTAGTGTTCGACCTCAAGCCGGATTTGTGGGATGACATGTCTGGTTTGTATGTTTCGAAAATATCTTTGACCGGGTTTTGACTCGGTCGCTAAAAGACGGTTTTGCCCCTGGTGTCAGATTCGACCCAAATTAGTCTTATTTGACTTGAAACGACCCATTGGGCCTGAATTTGAGGTTGGTTTTGTGAGATATGTACTCCGTAAAAAGCCCAAGCCAAACGCCAAAGACTTTGAGCCCATATTCGAGTATGTTAAAGCATGTTTACGTCCGATCATCATCGGGTGTTTGTCGGAAACTGCTATAGACACCTGGCGGTCAAAATGTGGGTGTCTACAAATACCAGGTAAGGTATACCACGAGAACGACTAATATCCGTATTATCGCATTAAATCTGATATGCTAATACGTATAATACTTAGTACTCTCTACTCTCCTACGTGCATCTTTTCATGGCCTGCTTGTCACGTGAAATCATATACAAAGAATGTAAATACAATTACTTCACGACAAAATTTACTTGTCCTTAAACAACCGTCGTAGCAAAGGTATAAGATTAAAACAACGGATGCTATCGCACTTCCGCCACAACTAAGGAACAAAGTTATCAGCCCACCGATTGATTAGTAGAGGCCGCTACGTGCGGGCGGGATTAGGTGTCGATGTCTATCGGACATTGGCTTCCCAATACGTACCCTCACCCTTTACTCAAAATTGACGGTTTCCAGATGTCCGAAACCATTGGCAAAGAGAGTCATTCCAGGCATGGAGTGCTTAAGGGTACAAATATTTATCTTTAGGTCCCGTGCCACTCAGCTTTGAGCCGGCTGATGATCAAAGTTGACTTGAACGGTTTCCGAGTCCCCATAATTGACTTGGTGGCGACTCCACAAATCGGCAACGAATTGGGTTCACTAAAAAGGTCGCCTTACCAAACATATCGGCTTTTAAACATTTACAACCATGTCTCGATCGATTCTAACGGAAACACGGGCGTCCGCATCCTTCTAGTACTATCCGAATCGTCAACCATATCGTGGTCCGACACATCGTCCCGTACGCGAGATTGAACCGGCCCTCGACGAGAGGGAGCCGCGTGGGTGGCCACCGCGACAAACTGGAGGTCCCGCGTGGACGTGCGCGGGGCGCTGGGCGGTGAGGACGGGCGTCCACAAGGCAAGACCCGTCAATATTCCTTCCGGGAATACGATTATATTACTCTTAGGGTAACTCAATTCCATATGATAATAATAACTACGAATTGATCATAATCAACTGATAATTTATTTCACTATATAAATACATGGTCATATTATCACATTGTCTTCACATGATATTTTGATTTTTACTATACCGTTTCCGGTAAAAGTACTAGTGTTTTTAAATAAACACATCATTAAAATATTCATCTCCTTGCACTTAGTTTGTGTCGGTGGCATAATTTTCATCACTTAATTAATATTTTATTCGATGTCATATTTTTTTTACGAAATAATGGTCGTTAGTCGAATCTAATATTCATGTCATATCCGTTAACATGAATAATGACTATTAATCAATTGTACGAGACACATAATTTTAATATCGCATTCTTGTACTCGACCATGACATACAAATACAAGACATCACACACAATTTGTTTAAGCCATTTTCAAAATAATGTGTCTTTACGATTACATAATTTGTATGAAAGATAAAATATACGAGTATTCCAATGTCAAAATATGATAATACCATTCGTTTCAGGAAATGGTGTACATTATTGTGATACAAATAATAACTTTAAATAGTATCTCATACTTTGAGAACATCCATAAATAAACAACAATTTATTCTTAATTTTGATACTCAAAATAATATTCGCTACACGCAAAGCAAAAATTTGTAAGACACCGCGAACTTCACGTCACGGTTTCAATATCGGTCAACACAATCATTTTCGTCAAAGGTTCAGTTTATATTAGCACTATGAACTTCAGACTGCTAATTTAGGGTGCCTTTCAAATGATTTCGTGTAACATGTTTGATTTTGTGTTTCACTAATAACTCTTGTGTTACTCAGAAACTCCTCAATCCACAGCACCCTTATGTTCGCTAGAAATGGTTGCTGAGCCACCGCGCCAAAGGAGAAGAATCGAACTTCACTGTGGTAAGAACTACTCATATTTCACAATGAATGTCAATCGGGTCAGGGAGTCAATTAACAGGTCAATAATCGAACTGTCTAAGGTGTAGGTCCGGTCGGTACTACTACAAACTTTAGAACTAAACTTAACCTGCGGTCGCTAGAATTAAGCTAGTCTACCCAAAATATCGTGACCTAATTAGTCCTTAACCCGGTCGGCGAAAAGTCCTAATTGTGATACTAACTAATTAATCCTGGCCAGTAATTAATCAATCAGAATTAAAAACAATATTCAGGCGATAGTTCATATAATCAGAGACAGGTCAATTTTCTATAACCCAATTAACACCCATCGATCCCCTTAAACCCTAGATAAAAATTAGCTACTCATGAGGATTATAATTAAACTAACGAAATATGAATTGCAATTAATCATGGTGAATGCGGATTAATTAAACTACGAGACTGAAATCATAACTATGAAAACTAAGAACGAATTAAGACAAGAATTGAACTAGAGAATTAAGACAAGAATTAAACTAGAGAATTGAAATTAAAACTAAAATTAAAATTAAAGTAGCGATACCGAACAATTTGGGATCTGAAAAAGGAAGAACGGAATACGATAAATCTCGCGAAGAACGAACGTGACTTTTTCTTTTGCCCTAAGCTAATGTACATGATGTCTCCAAAAAAATAGGAAAAGTGATAAGTAAAAAAGTAGTCTGACAATCCTCCTCCAACTGATTTAAAAGAAATCAGTTGGACTTACAAAACAGGCCCATATTTCTAATTAAAAGAAAATCCAGTCCGCGGCCTGAAAGCAAGGCACTCGATCGAGTACATGCGTGCGCTCGATCGAGTGGATCCGTATCTGCAGTCTGGTTGATCACGGAAATAGGCACTCGATCGAGTGCTTAGCACCACTCGATCGAGTGGGTGCTGCTGGGCTCGTAGTTGAGCTATTCCTGCTTCTTGGCTTTTTTCGTTTTCTTCCTCGTCTTCCGTCCTCGTCTCGGCTATCCGGGTTATTACTCCAAAATATGCTCAAAATTGCACTTAACCTACAAAATAGCACGAGGACCCACAGTATCGACTTTCTAATAGAAATCGACATCAAACATATAATTGTGGAAGAAGAAAAGCTCAAAAAACGGTTGTCGGGGGACAATAAAATACGATATAAAATACGTTGATCAATCGTGTTACTCCAAAATAGTCCCACCTACTTTTGCGGAAACTGACATAATACTTGCTCCGTTTAGACGAACCTGAGCAGCTGAGTCACCGATCTGACGTCGACATGAGCGAAGGTATCTTCTACACTCATTAGTCTAGTCGCGGCTTTCTACTACTATTGTCAAGGCCTAAGCCATGTTCTATTATAGGCGAATCCTATCTCATTTAAGACGCCACAGAAATGGAGTGCACCAATCCTTCACAAGGTTCTAAAAGTAAGCATCTATTTCTCACTACAGCCTCAAAATTATATGACCATCAAATACTCATACTAGTACGAATTTACCAGCCATGTTTACAAAGTTTCACAGCATAAAAAAGAAGGAATGCATTTTTAAATTTATATATATCAAACTTAAGTCATGTTGACCGTTCTCAGAGTGACACGTGGCATCCCGAAACAGGCGACATACTTCTTTTACTGCCTTCTAATCCCCTCTTACTTTATTTGGTTTACACCTTTCATGCTATGTGTCGCGAGCAAATCCAAGATGACCTTGTTGCACCTACCATTTAATCATTACGTGTTTTCATTGATGCTTATTGAACCTTATACACCATCCATTCAAATATTTATAGAGCACTATCTGTGATATTTTGAGCAGGAGTGTTTGTTGAGCCGTGGAGTTTTGGAGCCCCAACTGGGGTTTGCGAGTACTGTCATGCAGTGGTGTCGATTGAAGAATCGGTGGGAAAGTGTGGGAGGGATGGGCGACCTAAGTATAGCATTTGTTGGAAAAGTGATGCTAGGGGATTCGTCACGTCCCTAGCCAACAATATAACACCGACTAACCTAGTGGGTAGCTAGGGCAAGTCGGGATCGATTCCACGAGGACGGTATATCAATGCTTAGACTAGGTTGGCCTAAAACGAGACTAGATTACCGAACGAACACAAAGAGTGCATTAAATGGAAAACTATTGAGGAGGAGGAATAAGAACTAGACTAACAATGCTAAACAATACTAATGATCGATCTAACAAATAAGCGAAAGTAAACGATGTATAACTAAGAAGATGGACTCAAATATGGAAGAGAAATGGGGTAGGTCGGGTTCATAGAGGTAGAAGGGTAATTGGGGTGATCAAGGGTGAAGGTGTCTCCTAATCGCTAGAGTCGGTCCGGGCTCTCGCAACTTAGACCGATGTCAAGGTGAGTCCGGGCTCTCGCAACTTAGACTCTAGTCGGCACTCTCGTGACTATGACTATTCTCAACATTTCCACAAAATAAGCAATCAATGAGAAGATGAACACAAGCATGGGAAGCATGGCCACTACAACTCATACAAGCATATCAACAAACACATGGAGTGCCTACAATGTGACTAACAACAAAGACACAACCTTTTCCCCTTAATCAACCCTAATCATCCATAATCTACCCCTAATCCCCCTACTAACCCCACAAAGAAACTACTCACTCATTATCAAAGAGAAACTAACACTAACAAGAGAGAACAAACTAAACATCCAAGCATTCATTATGAAAAAACAAGAACAATAACAATAATAACATAAAAAGATAGAAACAAGATTAAATAAACTAAGAACAAGAGTAAAGATGATTATACCAATACTGGATGAGGAAAAGATGAGAACTTGTATAAATAAGACACCCAAATAGAACTCCAAGGTTGTCAATCTTGTAATAGTCTTCAAGAATCTTCTTAATACAAGATTAATTACAATGAATAACTAAGGATTAAGGAGAGATTAGAACTAATGAATGAGAGTAAATCTAGGGTTTTGAGGCTTAAACTAAGGTAGGTTAACATAAGATGTCTTAAAATTACAAGAAGGGAGTATATATATGGGTCCAAGAATGAGGAAGAAGAAAAGAGAAGAGCGGGTGAGCTGTAGCCCATCCCGATCGGGAAGGGTTCTTCCTTCCCGATCGGGAAGGGCTCAACCCGACCGGGAAGGACCCACAATAGCGCTCCTTAACGTGCATCCCTTCCCGATCGGGAAGGCCACCATCCCGACCGGGAAGGGTCTTGTATGCCTTCCTTTAATGCTCCTTGGTCCTTCCTTGCCTCTCATGGGCTTCCCACCGATTCTCGGGGCTCGGGATCGGGTCTCGAAGGCTTGGGATTGGGTCCAAAGGTCTCGGGGTCGATTCCGAGGTCTCGAGTCATCGTTCCTTTATCTCGTTGGCTCCAAAATGTGTATGTATTGAGTCGGAATCGCTCCAACTCTTCCAATTCGGCCTCGGAACCTGAAACGAACTAAAGGAGGCATAAGAAGCCCATGAATCGCTCCAAAGGAGCGATTTCACAAGGAAAAAGGGACCAAAACACAACAACTAGGCACTACAAACTACACTTATCAACTCCCCCACACTTAACCCTTACTCGCCCTCGAGTAAGCACATACTAACTACTACACTAACCAAATGGGTATTAGCGCACCCTACGCCCCTTCAACTCACGCGAGTGCACTTAGAGGACAAGTGCACTCCGCATGGCAAGTTGGGTCTTGCGACAAAACTGTGGATGCAACCGGACACAAACACACAAACAAACGAACACACAAACAAACACATAATCGGTTGCACCCAAAACAAAAGAAATACCGCTTCCCTCAAAAAGCGGTGAATGAAACACCGGTTTAGGACTCGAGGTAAGTGACAACGTTCCCAAGCTAGACATACAAATCAAGGTGAACTAAACCCTAATAGTATGACGATAAAGCAACAAAAGCGTTGGTAACTTACCTAGGTCCTCCTAACTTTCTAAAAACGTACTACGGGACGATCGGCGGAGTGGAAAAGTGAAGAACCACGGTGTTAGTTGACACTGTAGGTAAGTGAGACCCCGCCCCCTTTAGCGTGAGCCAAGAGGGTCGTCCCGTGTCCAAGACCGCCTAACTAGTCCAAGTAAAAAGGTGGATATGAATGCAAAGTGAGGGAAGACAGACCATTACCGCTATCATCCTTCCTAGGGACTCGGTCCTTTGGTAGGCTCTTCACGGCAAAAGTCGGAAAAAGGTTTATTTTGAGAGGATATGTTTTTGTGAGATGGGTTTTCTTTTGGCATTTTCTTTCCTTTTGACGTTTTTGATTTGTTTTGCCATGCCATTCTTTTTCTTCTTTTCTATTTTCTTTTCGGCTTTTGTGCCTTTTCTTTTTCTTCATTCTTTTCTTTCTTTCATTCTTTTCTTTCTTTTTCTTTTTCTTTTTCTTTGCCCTTTTGGCAAGATTTGGCATTTTTTGGCACTTTCATTGAATAACAAGAAAGTGAGAATCAACAATTTGCATTTTATTTGTGTGGAATGTGTAGGAGGTAGGTGTAATGGGTAAGTCGGGGGTCGCGATCCCTCTTCAAACCCACAAAAAGTGGAGAACTTGGACTAATCAAGACAATTCTAAACACGGTCACCTAGGGGACGAGACTCGGTAACCAAGGCCTTTTCACACCGTGGGTGGTCAAAATGGTCAAAATGCAAATCCCGCAATAAATCCCTAGTAAGCTAGGTGGACTCAAGGTAAAGGACCAATGAACTCATTGATTTAGGGTCATTCTACTAGATTAAAGTCCAAGACTCGATTTATACTACTAGGAAAGGAAAGTAAGCACTCACACACTAGCCTCTAAACCAGGTTTTCGAAAACCATTTACACGACCGACACACAACACAACATAAAACAAAGACACGATGAAAATGAACGAAAGAAAAAGAAGCAAAAGCAACAAAACAAGAACAACACAAAACGAACACATATATAACACAAACACCACCCCTAGCTTCCAAACGAGCAACCAACCAACATCAAACTTTACAAAGCTCCTCCCGAGCACACCTCATCACAATCTCCTCCAAAATCCGCAAGAGACAAAGAAGGAAAAAGGGATAGAAGTTGTTACCGGACATCTTGAAAGCTTTCCAAAGCTATCGGTGGTTTAAGCAACCTATAAGTAAAAAGGGGGGCAAACACACACAACAAAACAAAAATACGACATAACGACACAAAAAGGAAAAGACACAAAAGAAATTCTTTTTGATTTTTGTGAACTTTTTTCAAATTTTTAGGGATTTTTAATATTTTTTTGAAAAACAAAGAAAATTAAACTAACTACACTAGAATATCGCTCCCCCACACTTAAATCGAGCCATGTCCTCATGCTCGATCGTAGGGTGCGGAGAGACAAAAGAAAAGAAAAGAAACTATGAAAATAAAGCTAAAAATCAAAAATAAGGTGAAGAAAAAGGTAGAAGGCGTCCGGCCCGGGGTGTAGTCAAGTCACCATGGGCCGAGACAAGAAAAAGATATGGATGGGGGAAGAAAATAAAAAGAAGGAAAAAAGGAAATGGGAGGGGAGGGCTAGGTGTAATTAAGTCACCTAGCCCGGATTCCGCCTAAATCCGACTAAATCCTCAAAAAGAAAGTGAAAAACTTGTAAAATTTGGATTTTTCGATTGACTCTCGACGCAATCACGTCGTCGGGAGTCGGGAGCAACTACTACCGAGGCCTCGAAGGCCACCATGACATCAAGACACATAAGTGTATGGGGGAAGGGAATAAACAAAGGAAAACAAGCAACAACAAAAACGGAAAAGAGAGGATAGTTGTCATACCATAGGTTAGCTACTCACTCTCTCCGTCGTCTCATGGATCAATAACGGTGCTTGCTTGTCTCCATCATCGCTTTTCCGCTTCATTCTTGATAAAACGCATGGTGGAGGTAGTAATGGTGTGAGGGTGGTGGGATTTGATGAGGATCATGGTTTAAAGTGAGGAGGAGGTGAAGTGAAGGTATGACAATGAAGTACATGGGACGATTGGTAGGGCTAGGGAGCTAGGGAGGTTGGGAGGGGGCATAAAACGGTTGGGTGGACTCGATTTGCGAAGAAGAGTCACAAAGGGGGAGCAGAGGACCATCCCGATCGGGAAGGTTGTTCCCGATCGGGTTACCTCACCCGTCCCGGTCGGGATGTCCTCATCCCGATCGGGATGAGCTCACAGTAAGCTCGAAATGTGGCGCGCTCTTCCCGATCGGGAAGGCACCCTTCCCGATCGGGAAGCTTAACCCTTCCCGGTCGGGACGCCCCATCCCGGCCGGGATGGGTCTTCTTCGTCCTCCATGATCCCAAAAACTTGTTCCAAGCTTCAAAAACCCAATCCTCTCGCTCACAACCTAAGGTAAACCATAGCCAATCTCCTCTAGGAGCATATTCACTTCACCTATCAATCAACACTCAAACATGCATCAAACTCTCTCCCTCACAACGCTCGTCAATCAATCCAAATAACAAGAATTCACAAAAAACCAACTAGCTACAAGAAAGTGATATATACAATGAGACGGTTCTTGTGGAACTCCGTCAAACCAAGGTGGTACAATCCTCATTCTTTTTCAACAATACTCCAACCGGTTCCATCTCCATCAAGCGCACGTAAGAACAAGTCGAAGGCCCTTGAGAAGTCTTCAATCAAACACGTCATATAGCCGACCACATCCCAAGGCTCCTCATGGCCTTGCCTTGACGTTCCCAGGGCATCCCGCTCTTCCAAGTTCAACGGCTTGAACTTGTACTTTTGGTCCTTGGGGATATACCCAAACGTCCACCGGTCATCATGCGGCCCCAAGGGAGGCTCATCTTCGTCCTTGCTTAGCAACTTGTCGTCAAGCCCATGATTTGGGCACTCATCTTCCTCCATATCGGAGTCATCATCCTCAAGTACATAAGAGTACTTCTTCAAGCTTTGTCCCGATCCTTCCTCTAGATCGATGTCTTCCATGGCATGGATCATATTACATGTCTCGGTCATGGGCGAAGTGTTTCCTTGGAGGTCAAACACTAACTCCTCGTCGCCTAATTGAAAGGTGATCCTACCCTTCTTTACATCGATCACGGCACCGGCAGTGTGTAAAAATGGGCGTCCAAGGATGATGAGAGTGTTAGCATCCTCCGGCATATCCACCACAATGAAGTCGACCGGAATGAAGAACTTCCCTATTTGCACTGGCACGTCCTCTAACGTCTCCAATGGTCGGTTAAGAGACTTATCGTCCATTTGGAGTGTAATGGAAGTACATTTCAACTCCGTCATCCCTAATCGCTCACAAATGGTGTAGGGAACAATGCTCACACTCGCGCCCAAATCACACATAGCTCTCTCGATCTTATAATTGCCGATGGTGCATGGGATGGAGAAACTACCCGGGTCCTTCAACTTCGGAAGCGTGGAACCTTGAATAAGCTCGCTCACCACCCTCGTGAACGCTATCGTCTCTTCCTTGTCGATGGACCTCTTCCTAGCCAAGATATCTTTCATGAATTTACCATATGCCGGGATTTGGGTAAGTAACTCGGTAAACGGGACACTAACGTCCAATTTCTTCACAATACTAAGGAACTTATCATATTGAGTGTCCACCCTACTCTTCATTTGCCTTGATGGGAAAGGCAACTTGATTTGGTACTTGTTTTGCTCAAGTGGGGTGGACTCTTCAAAGGACACTTTCCTTTTTCCCTTGTCTTTCTCTTGAAGAGGAGGAGGGTCTTCTTTTTGGGGTTTCTCGGCCTCCCCTAGGACTTGCTCCTCAATTGGACTATCAAAGCTTGTCTCTTCTTGATTTGGAGATGCCAATTCCATGTTCGATTCTTGTGTCGGCTCTTGCTCATTAGGAGACATGGGAGGATTATAAGTAGCACCGCTCCTCAAGGTGATGGCCTTGACATGTTCATAATTTGGAGTTTCACCTTGAGGAGGCAATTGCCCCTTTTGCCTTGAGGAACTTCCCGATGCAAGTTGAGATACTTGAGTCTCAAGTATCTTCATACAGGTATCTCTTATCGTGTTTTCCCCTTGAATATAAGTGAAGAGCTCACTTTGGTTTCTTGACATGTCCACTTGGCATTGTTGCATATCTTGATTGCTCCTTTTTATCTCCATCAAAGTCTTTTGAATGTCAAAATCCCGAGGTGGGGACGATGGATTATGTGGACTATCGGTGATGGCGAGGGGAATGCAATAGTCATGAGTAGGAGACCGGCTCCTAGGCTTGCTTTGTTGTTGTTGATTTTGAGTTGCTTGGTGACGGTTCCCTTGGAACCCATGAGAATTGCCTTGTTGATGGCCTTGATTGTTGCCATGGTTGCGGTTTTGATACCCTTGAAAATTTTGGTTTCCTTGGAAACCACCTTGATTAAAGTTCCCTTGTTGGAACCCTTGCTTGTTGTTGAAGTTGCCTTGGTTATTTAGCTTGAAATTGTTGAAGGGTCTTTGGTTACCCACATAACCTTGGTAACTTTCATTGTTGTCCTGTAAAGGAGGTGGAACATAGGGACGATGTTGTTGTTGATGTTGAAAGGCTTGTTGTTGGGGGACTTGTTGGGAAGCTTGGAATTGATTAGAGTAGGAGGTACCTTGCTTAAACGCTTGAAAGGCGTTCACTTGCTCAATACTTCCACGGCAATACATAGGCTCATGTCCAACTATTCCACAAGTATCGCACATCCCATAGTAAGGTAAAGGAGGTGCGAGCCCCAAAGCATTCACTTCTTGAATCGGTGGATGGTGTGAGGAACTAGGGCCTTGGACTTGGTCGAGGTGACTTTGGAGCTTCTTGTCAATAGTCTCCATGTGCGTTTTCAATTGAGCTCCAAGGTCAATGCTTAGCTTAGTGATGGCATCAACCTCATGCATGCCTCCTCGATGTGCCTTCCTAGGCCTAGAATATTTTGAATTGTGTACCGCCATCTCTTCGATTCTCGCCCATGTTTGGTCCTCATCGACCTCGGTAAACCTACCATTGGAGCCCATGTTGAGAATGGCTCTCGAGTCCTCATAAAGTCCATTCCAAAATTGTTGTACTAAGAACCATTGTGAGAGTCCATGATGAGGGCACGATCTTACCAAAGACTTAAACCGCTCCCAAGCTTCATATAGGCTCTCTTCATCCCTTTGTTGGAACCCGGTGATGGAGGCCCTAAGCAAGTTCGTCTTTTCCGGAGGGTAAAACTTTTGGTAGAACACCAAGGCAAGCTTTTTCCAAGTATCGATCCCCATGGTTGCCCTATCGAGACTCTTGATCCATTGCTTCGCTTTTCCAATAAGAGAAACGGGAAGAGTACCCAACGAATTTGATCTTGAGTAACCCCGGTTTGAGATATAGCGTCACAATAATCGGAGAAAGTCTCCATATGTTGGTGCGGGTCTTCGGTGGGCAAACCACTAAATGGGCTCCTCTCCACAAGTTGGATAAATTGAGTCTTTGCCACAAAATTTCCGGTATAGGCTTCCGGTAATGCACTCGGTCACGGCAAGACATCCTCGGTGAATGTGGAGTGAGAGGAAAACTTAGGCATTCTTGGATGTAAGGGAGAGGATGGTGGTGTAGAGAGTGTTGATGTAGAGGAGGAGGGGGAACTAGGAGAAGAATCACCGAAGGGATTGATGAAGGTCCCTCCGGCCGTCTCTCGAGGTGAAATGCTCAAGTCGGCTCCTTGGGCTTGCCCTTGATGAGTGGTGCTTGCACTTGGTTGAGAGATCCTAACCCGATTAATCGTCCGTTGGCGAAAGGCTCGAAAGAGTCTCTCCGGCTCTGGATTAAAGAGATAGAAGTCGCCTCCCCTCCTAGGCATACACTACACACTAGAACAAACGTAAGAACACCTAGTGCTTTATGGGCACTAGGCAACGACAATAACAAACACAACTAGAGACAAAGAGAAAAAAGGAGAAAAACTAGAGAATATTCACAAGAGAAGAAGAGAAAGCACAAAGAAGGGTAACTAGGTCTAGAGATAAGCAAACTAAGTCTAAACAATGCACCGTCCCCGGCAACGGCGCCAAATTGATGGTAGGGGATTCGTCACGTCCCTAGCCAACAATATAACACCGACTAACCTAGTGGGTAGCTAGGGCAAGTCGGGATAGATTCCATGAGGACGGTATATCAAAGCTTAGACTAGGTTGACCTAAAACGAGACTAGATTACCGAACGAACACAAAGAGTGCATTAAATGGAAAACTATTGAGGAGGAGGGATAAGAACTAGACTAACAATGCTAAACAATACTAATGATCGATCTAACAAATAAGCAAAAGTAAACGATGTATAACTAAGAAGATGGACTCAAATATGGAAGAGAAATGGGGTAGGTCGGGTTCATAGAGGTAGAAGGGTAATTGGGGTGATCAAGGGTGAAGGTGTCTCCTAATCGCTAGAGTCGGTCCGGGCTCTCGCAACTTAGACCGATGTCAAGGTGAGTCCGGGCTCTCGCAACTTAGACTCTAGTCGGCACTCTCGTGACTATGACTATTCTCAACATTTCCACAAAATAAGCAATCAATGAGAAGATGAACACAAGCATGGGAAGCATGGCCACTACAACTCATACAAGCATATCAACAAACACATGGAGTGCCTACAATGTGACTAACAACAAAGACACAACCTTTTCCCCTTAATCAACCCTAATCATCCATAATCTACCCCTAATCCCCCTACTAACCCCACAAAGAAACTACTCACTCATTATCAAAGAGAAACTAACACTAACAAGAGAGAACAAACTAAACATCCAAGCATTCATTATGAAAAAACAAGAACAATAACAATAATAACATAAAAAGATAGAAACAAGATTAAATAAACTAAGAACAAGAGTAAAGATGATTATACCAATACTAGATGAGGAAAAGATGAGAACTTGTATAAATAAGACACCCAAATAGAACTCCAAGGTTGTCAATCTTGGAATAGTCTTCAAGAATCTTCTTAATACAAGATTAATTACAATGATTAACTAAGGATTAAGGAGAGATTAGAACTAATGAATGAGAGTAAATCTAGGGTTTTGAGGCTTAAACTAAGGTAGGTTAACATAAGATGTCTTAAAATTACAAGAAGGGAGTATATATATATGGGTCCAAGAATGAGGAAGAAGAAAAGAGAAGAGCGGGTGAGCTGTAGCCCATCCCGATCGGGAAGGGTTCTTCCTTCCCGATCGGAAAGGGCTCAACCCGACCGGGAAGGATAGCGCTCCTTAACGTGCATCCCTTCCCGATCGGGAAGGCCACCATCCCGACCGGGAAGGGTCTTGTATGCCTTCCTTTAATGCTCCTTGGTCCTTCCTTGCCTCTCATGGGCTTCCCACCGATTCTCGGGGCTCGGGATCGGGTCTCGGAGGCTCGGGATTGGGTCCCAAGGTCTCGTGGTCAATTCCGAGGTCTCGAGTCATCGTTCCTTTATCTCGTTGGCTCCAAAATGTGTATGTATTGAGTCGGAATCGCTCCAACTCTTCCAATTCGGCCTCGGGAACCTGAAACGAACTAAAGGAAGCATAAGAAGCCCATGAATCGCTCCAAAGGAGCGATTTCACAAGGAAAAAGGGACCAAAACACAACAATTAGGCACTACAAACTACACTTATCAAAAAGTTACCCTACCATTGCTCCAACAGCCACCAGAATTTCTATTGTCCTTGGTAGACCCGGCTGGAGGGTCATGGTCAAGGGAATTCAGCCCGAACAGCCACGGTCAAAAGCATAGATATAACAGCCCGAGCAATAGAATAGTTGCAAAAGCCTACTCCATGTTTTATTTAAATTCAAACACTGCATATTTACTCATTTTGTATTCCCCGCTTTTTCTAATAAAAAACAAAACAACAAACTACTGCTTATATGCTATCGTGCACGCCCATACAACGCAAACTATAAATGTCCCGTGAATTCCACGGGCAAAAGAACTAGTGGAGTATAATTTTTCACGATACGACACCTTTGAGGCTACTTTATATTCGCGATATCATATTTTTGGGACAACTGTATTAGCATATTTATCACCCAAAATAATGATGTATACTCGAGGTATACAATTTCTTTTATGGAACTTCTGTCAAAAAATAATTGTTATCTCTACCGGATAACATCATTAGTTCTTCTCATAATCATGAGTTCAATCATTTTGGAATTTCAGCTCCAAAATTATATGAAGTCCTCATATATTGGATTATTGCCTCCAAAATAATCATTTATTATTTGTGTACATATGAAGTTATTTCCCGTACCAAATAATTGCCTCCAAAATACGTACAAATAACTTTTTCATATGTATGACAAACCGCCACGTTTTTATACGTAGTGACCCGTTTACATATTTTATCTTTTAAAAGAACTTATCTAAAATTATAAGACATAGTGTTAGTAGCTTAGCTACTTCACTTGCGTAATTTTTTTTATACTTATCTAAAATTCGCTGTAATATTAGACATAATATTATAAGACATAATAATTGCGTAAGTATAGTATTAGATACAAATGGACAACGAATTCGGTTCACTAAAAGATCGTCTTACCAAACATATCGGCCATTAAACATTTACAACCACGACTCGATCGATTATAACGGAAACACGGGTGTCCGCATCCGTCTAGTACTATCCGAATCGTCATCCAAATTGAGGTCCGACACATCGCCTCGAACGCGAGATTGGACCGGCCCCCGATCGGGAGGGGGCCGCATGGGTGGCCGCCGCGACAAACCAGGTCGGTCCCGCGAGGGCGCGCGTGGGGCGCTGGGTGGTGCGGACGGATGTCCACAGTTTGGCGACTCCGCTGGGGATTTGGAAACAAGTTTCCAGCGGCGGTGTAACTCGAACGAGGTCGGTGAAGCTCATTTCTTAGTTCCTTGTGGTTACTACAGGTTTTGGCCTAAAAAAGCCCACCCTAACTGATATTAGGACCAATCGACCTCTTTGCGGTAAGATCCTTTCTGACATGCGGAAAGACCCTCGGTTGACGCTCCGGCCGTCCACGGTAGCCGCTCATTCCGCGGATATACCAAACGAGTGGTTCTAAGCAAACGATATGACACTCACCTCCCCAGGTGACCTGTCGTCACCTAAGCAAAGACTATTCATGGGCGGTAGCCGACCCTAACCTACCCGTGTCTGCATCCTGCATGAGTGTACGCATTCCTACTTATGTGTAGCGTGTTTGAACAACCCAAATAAAACACTAAAATCTGGATTCAACCACAACAACATATTAAACCGCACCCAACTCCCTTTTCGAAAAAGAACATCTTCTTTTCAAAACCGCCTTTTAAGCGCCAATGCTCCAGCCAAATTAAAATGATTTTTCAAAAAACATTTTAGCACCGTCATCATGGCGGATTTTACAGTACTCATCACTTTCAAAGGACACCTTTTGAGTGCCATTGCTTTGGCCAAAATAAATAAAACTCGTCATTCTCAAACAATAACGACGACCGTTATTATCGCCGAACTCCCACCTAATGGGATCAAGGTACCTTATACGGTTACATTATGTTTTCAAAACATGCACACAAACACACCATTACCACCGCCAAATTCCAAATTAAGGGGATTATGGCATCTAAAATGGTCACATTCTATTTTTCAGAACATCTTTTCGCACATACTGTTAACTTTACCGAAATTTCAATTAATGAAGTCAAGGAACGTGAACACAGTTATACTCACAAAACGTTACACACACACACCATCCCCATTGTCGAAATTCCAATTAATGGAATCGATAAATATGGTCGCACATTCTCACGTTTCCTAAAAACACCATCACCACCAAGATCGATGACAAGAACTTGATCACATTTTCGAAAAAAAAACACCACAGACACCACGTCCTCTCACAAACA
Source organism: Agrostemma githago (assembly GCA_958450325.1). NCBI lineage: Eukaryota > Viridiplantae > Streptophyta > Magnoliopsida > Caryophyllales > Caryophyllaceae > Agrostemma > Agrostemma githago. Next base: position 17,456,386 of record OY288255.1, on the reverse strand, counting down.
CCGCCTACACCGCAAACTTCGAGCTACTAACTAATAGCAGTCATGGTAAAAGTACAACGACACTATTTTCGAAACCGCTTCCTTCGCAACCGCGCTTCTTGTACAAAATCACAACTTACACTGTAGCTATTGTCGAGTCCTCGACGCGCACGTAGCAACACCTTTTTTGACACGTCACAAACGATGTCACTAAACCATCGTAATACCGGTTTTACAAGCTCTCACTTTCGAAAAAGTTTTCAAAACCCGTCCATATTCAAAAATATCAAAACTCTTTGATTCCGAGCCGGGATCGAGATCAATTCCTTACGTCGTATAACCGTGTGGTTAACTGTCTGTGTTAGTTACTAGGGTCACCTCTATTCGAGGTTTTACATTTTGGGTCGTCTCATCTTGAGAAGTCCTTTTTCTTAAATCTCGCTCCCGAGGTTTATGTCAAATCGTCTCGTTCTAGAGATACGAGTCTGTTAGGCGCTACGCCAATTACACCAAGTGTCTAAAGCACCTGAGTCCCTAATTTGATGACCCCTATACACGCGCAAATCAAGGCTCTTGTCTCTGTGTCGCTCAAATACGAGCATTCCTCCAGTCTCTAAGTTGTCTGGTGGATCTAGCCTCATCTTCTGTTCTGTTCCGCAGACCCGAAGATCTCTTCGAACGACAGTGAAAACAACATTGACCAACTCAACGACTTGATGAACGTGGTCCATGGCGTCTTAGGGCTAGTATCGTCGATCTCTACCTCTATCGACGATGTCAGACGCCGGCTCGAGACCTTGGAAGGACCCGAGAGGAAACACCATGAGAGGTCAATAGGGCGAGAGCTGGTGCTCAGTGGAGACCCTTACGTAGAATATGCCAGGCTTGCCCATCCCGCTGAGGCTATGACCTTCCGAAGGCCTTTTAGGCAGTTCACAGAATTGGGAGAGTCTTATGCCGAGGCTCTCTAAAAGCTGCAAGAGACCTGGCTGTTATGGTCAATAGGACCCACCCCAGATCCGCCAATAGAAAAGAGGGGAGCGGCCTAGAACCCAAATGCCTATTGTCTATACCATCAGGGTCGGGGACATGAGACCCAAACGTACATTGAGGTCAAGCACGAAGTGAAAGACCTAATCGATAAGGGAGTCTATGTCTTCGTAGGATGCCTTCGAACACGGACTAGTTCTCGATACCAAGCTCACCAAGAGGGTGACCCGCATGAGCGCCGAGAGTCCAACCAACAAAGGTTCTTCTAGGGACATGTGAACCCGCCTCCGAGTAAGAGTCTAGTTTGTCTGAGGGCCTAGGCTTAAAATAATAATAAGTGTTTTTTTTATTTTATTTTCGCATCGAGTCAGGAGGTGTGAAGGGACATGTCCTCCACCTCTCCAAAAAACAATATCGCGAGAACCTAGCCCACTCATTATTCCATCAATAAGACAACTTCTTTTTTTACAACACGCCTCGACAACTGTTTGATCTATAATAACGCACTTTCTCGCTTAAAACTCGATACTATGCCATTTATTGATAACAATAAATCAAAGCACAAGGGGCTACAAGTAACGGCCCACCTAACTTCACTCTACCTAACTTCACTCTAAAAAGAGATCAGGAACAACTATCCTAAGCTCAACCCATAGCCGACTTCCTAACCAAGAAAACCAACATAAGAAGCCACAGAAACATACAACCATACACCTCACCGTCAAACTAGACTTCCTAGTAACCAACAACACAAACGAATACGAAGCTTGCCTAATAGGGCTAAAAACCGCCGTAACTCTAGGAGTAAAAAACCTTAGAGACCACGGAGATTCATCCTTAGTAGTAAACCAAGCCACGGGCACTTGGAAGGTCTATAGCGAGAGCCTAGCTCCGTACCAAACCGAAATCAAAATAATATCCCAAAAATTCACCGAAATCAACTTCAGGCACATACCCCGCGAATTTCTTTTTAGCTCTTTTGTAAAAAGTGGCCTTTTCATTGACTTACCATTTCTTTTAATAAGATGTAGTTTGTCAGTGTGTTTTAATCCAAACTCTACAGTGTTTCCACCACTGTATTGCGTTAGATTTTCAAGGGGATTACAGAAAACCTCTGTCTCCAAGACATCCTAAATTCCCCGAGAGAACTTTCCGTCCACGGATCAGACTTAGGAGCACCCTTAGTAACCTCTGATACAGTTCGCCTTACACCCATTTAGCGCGATAGCTCGCTCGGGTAAATATATACAAACCGGATCCCTTAAGGATAATATCTGCATAGCATGAGTCGAGGATGAGAACGGAAACCCGGCCTGTCCACTGATATGTCACCATGGGATTGTCCACCTGATATCAACTTGCCCATTAGCCTGCAAGTACGAATGCCATCCTTTCTCGGTATAACCATCGTTCCATACTTGCGCCATATTACGACCCGTGAAGCCTTTATAGCTATAGCCCTTGACGGACCGAGGAGGGTCGATCAAACCAAGCCTCTCCTATAGCCAAACCTGCACGAACCACAACACAATGCCAAACTTTCGAACTAAGGCAAGTTTCGAAAAAGAAAAAGTAGTACCCCCAATATACCTGCAAAATGATCTTAGAACCCCGAAAGGGACCACGATGCATCCAGGCATGAGCATCAAGACCTAGGATAAGCTTGCCCAGAATAAGTAGAGAGGGTGATCGCCCATGCTCCATCCCCATTACAACATCCAAAACCCAGGGATTACCCCAACCTTCATGTACCGACGTGTCCTCGAAAAGATAGTAACATGCCACCGCAATATTAAAAGCTCGTCTACAAGCCAGAGGTGAAATATCACGAGAACCCTTCTGCGAGAACGTCCTAAAAAGAAACTCTAGGACAATACCACCTTCCTCAAAGAAAACTTTAGCCCTCCTCTAGGGAAGGAAGGTCCAAAAAAATGGCGAAATTGTTCCACAAGAGCGTCGTCTCCAAAGGGTGTACAAGGTCGAACCGAACACCACCCACCTATAACATCTAGCTCCTCGAGAAGGGGGAAAACCTTACCTCCAGGGAAAGCAAAAACATGATTCTTAACATCCCAAAATCTAGAGCACGCTAACAAGAAGTCATCTTGCACCTCAACCTGCCTTAACGCGATAACCATGGACAAACCATCACTTGGACAAATCTTGAGGTCACATTTCTTAAGAGGACCAATCCACTCGGTTAGGAGACTCCCAAAACTCGATATGACTCGAAATAATACAAGAAAGCTATAAAGACACTATGAGTGATTTAGTATGTCTAAAATGAGCACCCATAACCCGCATATATAGCTCTAATCCCACAACAATGAGGAAATTACGGAAAATTTTCATAACCGAGAATCGGGTCGCCCGAGCCCAAGCGACCCATAATCGATCCGCCAAGGCCCAAGCGTCGAAGCCCTAGGCCGTTAACCCCCCAAAACATTCGAGTTCCACACCGTCAGCAATACCTTAGCCCATCAGTCACCACCTGACAACCATGGACGTCGGGAACGACCTCCTAAAATCACTAAAACCCTTGCGGAAAGCCGAAATACCCACGTAAGAGTGACGAGACCATACGGACAACATATTTCACCTGTCGGATCCACTAGACTTAGACGTTTTTTTATTTTCTTTTTAGGGGGATAAGCTACCCCACCTAGGCGTGTTGTAGCCTTTAATGGCGTCGTCAATCCACGTCTGTAGCCTAGTACGACATTTTCTTGAATATACAAAAAGTGGTCTAACTTTTTTCGAAAGTGGTCTAACTTTTTTCTTTTTAAACACGAATGTCGGGACAATCATGCTTGTATCCCAACGCCAAACACGCACTCAGTCTAAGCACTTTAGCTACGAAGCATTCCTTACATTTTGCACGTCTCGAGTCAAACATTTTAACCGACGTACTACTTGATCCAACTCTCGGCTCAAACTAACGCATTCTGTGAATTCCGAAAATTATTTTCGTACTCTCATGCAATCCTAACGCATTTAAAACATCCCAAGTTACGATGAAATCGCAAACAAACCAAACTTGAAGTGATTACTTGTCACCTAATGTAAGACCCCTGATTTTATAAATTAAATTAATTTAAAGTTATGTTCGTATTTTTATTTTATTTACGATTTAAGTCGAAATTCTTAAAATTATTATAAAACGAATTTATCGTTTAATCGTTTCAAACTCCTAAAATTCTATTTGACTTGGAAACTCTTATATTTAAAACGTATTTTTATTTCTGTTTCGATTTTATACATTTAATTTAATTCTTATCGAAAGCCTATTTCGACGATTTAAATTCTAAAATTCTTTTATTTATTTATATTTAAGCTCGAGTTTCTATTTTCGGCTCGAAACTCATTTATTTTAAAGTTACGTCAAAATATTTATTACTTTTCCTCGAGAAATCAATTTAATTCAATTTATCGAAAATTTATTATTTATCGGGAAATACTATATCATCGTTTAATTATTTATTTCTATCAACTTCGTTTTCGTCTCGAATAATTTATTTACTCATTTATTTTTCGGCCCGATTATTCATTAATTTTTCTTAACTCGTTTTAGCCCGATTCGTGGACCAGTCAACTTATCGTTACGGAATTCGTTTAATTAGTATTTCCGAACCGATTAATTTAATTAATCCTATCAACATTCAACCCACTTGTTTATTGATCATTCATACCCTTCATTACATTCATCTCCCCTTCCTCCACCGCTTCACTAATTTTTCTTTGTTTTCAACGCACCCCCTCCCTTTCTTTTGTTCATTTCACCGCTCTACTTCCCCCTCTTTCTTCTCATTCTTTTCTTTTATTTTTATTGTTGTTGCTGCTGCGTGTATATGCATCCACCGCTTCCCTTTTTCATTCTTCCCCTTCATCTTCAATCTCCTTCATTTCTCCTCCTTCTCCCCTGTCTTTCGCTGGTGCGTGCTGCTGCTCTATTTCAATGCTGCTGCTGCCATTGTCGTTGTTCTGTTACTTTTGTTGCTGGTGTGGGTCGAGGTAGTCCCTGTTCTTATCCTCCCTCTTCTTCTTCATATTCTTGTTGCATCTCGTATACTGCTGCTGCATTTACGGCTTGGATGTTGTCGTTCTGTTTTCCTTTGTCGTTGATTTGATGCTGTGATGTACGGACTGCTACTGTTGTTTGTTTCCTTTCTTCTCCTTCTCGCCTGCTGCTGCGTTTTCTGATGTTTCTGCGTGTCTCATGTCCGTCTTCTTCTTAATCTTCCTTTTATTTCCTCTGATTGATGTCGTTTTCTTCTTCTTCTTCTTCTTCTTCTTCTTCTTCTTCGCATCTTTCGTTCTATCATCGTTACTATTTGTTTTGCGCTGCTTCTACTTCTTTTTCGTTCTTCTTTTTCTATCCCCTTCTTTTTTTTTGTGTATTACTGCTGCTGTCCGCGGTTGTTTCATGTTGTACCGTTTATTGACCTATCGATTCCGTGTTTGCTGCTGTTGTACGCCTACTGTACGCCTACTGTTCGGTTTCGAGTTTTACCCGAGCTCTGTCCTGAAGCATGCCTGACTGTTGCTGCTCGTTACTGATCGTTGCTGCCATTTCTTCTTCTTTTCTCCCTTTCTTCTTCTTCTTCTTCTTCTTCTTCTTCGTTTGTTGTTGTTATTGTCGACAATGCTGCTATTCTCATTCCTTTTCGATTCTTTAAACTCTTCTCTCTTTAATCTCCTCATTCATCTTGGTCTTGTTCAGGATCGTTGCCGCTGTTTTGTCAATGTTCCGCTCGTTCTACTACTATTAACGTGGTGTCATTTTTGCTTCTATTTTTGTCACATCGTTTCCCTTTCCGTCTTGAATCGTATTCATCTCATTCTTTTATTTTGTCTACTCGATTGTCGTGGTCGAACTCGAAGACTAGCGATTCTTCAACTTGAAGCTTAAAGATGTTCTAATGAGCTTCCGGAGTTTGGACTACGGGGACATGAATATCAAAGGGTTCGACTCAAGGTAACTTTAGGATGTTACTCAGTTTTATATCGTATGATTGAGTAGTAGTATGTAGTAAGTATTTTAACTTCGATTTTCTAACTTTAGCTATTTATTATTTGCTATTTCCCACGGTACCCTCGAACTTTGACACATTACACATGGTATCCCTCATTTTAAGTTTGTTCCTATGGTAACCTTGTGTTTTGCGTTTAGTGCCCATGGTACCCCTAATCAATTTTCCGTCATAACGGCGTTAAAAGTTAGTTTAGTTAAAGTGATTAATTTTAATTTTTTTGGTGAAATTAGTTAGAAAATTAATGAAATCAAATTAAAATAGTTGAAAATTGAGGAAATGTCCATGGTATCCTTGTGTTTTCAATATTTTAACGATGGTACCATTCTATTTTCAATTTTTTGTCCATGGTACCCCTATGGTTTCAATTATTTGTCCATGGTACCCCTGAATGAATTGTAACCACAAGGGTACCATGGGCAAAGAATTTAAAATATAAGGGTACCATGGCTACAACATTGAAAACACAGGGATACCATGGACATTCCCTCAATTTTCAATTATTTTAATTAAAAGTTCGTTAATTGTTCTAACTAATTTTTCCTCTGAAACAAATTAATCACTTTAACTAAACTAATTTTTGACGCCGTTATGACGGAAAATTGATCAGGGGTACCATGGGCACTAAACACAAAACACAAGGTTACCATAGGAACAAACTTAAAATGAGGGGTACCGTGTGTAATGTGTCAAAGTTCGAGGGTACCATGGGAAGTTTTCAATATCGTTTTATAAATCGTTAGTAATTTAACTATTTATGATCGTTATAATATTTTGTAGGTTATCGTAACACTAGCAACTAAATAATACCGACTTCATATTTTCGTCATATTTCGTTAATTTATAATTTTAATTGAAAATCGTATTTTTATATTATAATCGAGGTTTGTATACTTGTTTAATAAATTAATTTTCGTTTTACGATTTATACTAATAAAAGAGAAAATAGTCGATTTTGTTTTAAATACATTTTTAGTCGAGACTACTTTCCCTAATATTTTCTCATTTGTCTACGATTGATTATTTTTAGTAAAATCAGTATTATTTATTGATAAAATCTATTTGCTAAAACTAATTTTAAATCTTTATAAAACCTCGTTTAATTTAAAAAAAAAACTCGTTGACTCGATTAATTTTGGAAGTCGTTTTTCTTAAAATATCTCATTTCTAAAATTTTTAGTTTTAACTTGATTTCCTAATTATTTATAAAATACTATATATTGACTTATTATATTTTATTTATATTTTAAGTAACGAATTTAGACAAATAATAAAGTTACGGTAACGACGATAATAAAAAAATGTTAATTTGGTTAGAAATGCTATTTTAATACATTTTCACATATTTTAATAACTTACGAATTTTCTATAACAATATGTCTATTTTAAGTAAGATTCTAAAATTAGTAAGTTTCTATTTATAGAAAGTTTCCCTCTTTATATAAAATGTTTATTCCTTTTATCTTCATATTATTTATAATGATTATATCTCTTGTATATATTGATAATGACTTTGTTTTGGAGTTTTGGAATAATGACAAGTGTGGGGTTAGAGTAATATAATCTGGGGTTTACGGTTTTGCCATCAACTATAAGGCTAGTGTATCAGGAATCGGTACATTAGTTGTTGAACCGGGTGACAGGTATCCCGGGAGTTGTGTACATTTTGACCTTAAGCTTAGGCCTCGCAGTAAGTCGCCGTCATAAGTTGAACTGGGTGACAGGTAATCCCAGGAGGGGTGTGCATTGTCTTAAACTAGGGCCACGCATTTATAAGTCGCCGTCCTATTATGGTTGAGTAGCCTAGTTAGAGACCGAAGTTTGATTTGTTTGAACTAGGTTCTCGAAGCTAGTTTTTAGTATTCTTCTAGTGAAAGTCTGACCTTCTACACTGAATATTTCCATAACGCCATTTTGAATATTTTTATTATTATCGATACATTTTGATTTGCAGGTTGGCAAATATTTGAAGCTTTCTTCTGAAAACTTGTTCTGATTTTATTGTTCTAATATTTTAAGTTTCACTGAAAGCTTATTTTTATTATATCGTTTTAATGTTTTCCATTTTAAGTATTTTGATATAATAATACTATTATTTTCCATATGATATTATATGGTTGGGAGAACGTCCGAGTTACTCCCCACTTACATGGCTGTTATGTTTATAACATGACAGATATTTGCTGCTGAGTTTTGGGTGTGAGCTTGCGAGTAGCTTGGATCCTACTATTCCTTTATTCGTGTTTATTTATGGATTTGTATAAACCCGTTTGGAGATTTTACTTTTAGCCCTTTTGTAAAACGAGGCCTTTGTATTGACTTACCATTTCTTTTAATAAGATATAGTTTGTCAGTGTTTTAATCCCACTCTATAGTGTTTCTGCTACTGTATTGCGTTAAAATTTTTAGGGGATTACAGTTGGTATCAGAGCATTGTTACTCCCGACGCTCACACCTGATTCTAGGAAAAATACTAGTAAATAATTTGAACGTTAGAAAAATATTAGTGAGAGATGGGTAGAAACAAAGTAAGGTCTTTACTGTTAGGTTTATATGTTCTTGTAATCCAATGACTAGCATTGAATATTTGTTGCTTTTTTTTGGGAGAAGATGAATGAACAAGATGTTGGTAGGATGCTGCTCTAGATCGGGACAAGACCTGCTTAGAACTCTCAACGCCTGCTGACTCGAGTGGACAACTTGGTGCTCCAAGAAGGATATCGATGGTGACTTTCAGCTCCGTTTCAGTTTGCTTAAGCTACAGGTTAGATGATCAAGAGTAGATTCCTGTTCCATGATATTGCAGTAGATCTAGATGGAGCGACCCAAGACTAGTGTGCTCGCTCCTCTACTAGAGAAGATGAAGATATCCCGCAAATTCCTTTGTGGAACCTTTGAGGTCCTAACTTTTCCTTCTCGTTTTAGGTCTTTATCATCTAGAATCATTGATTCTTTTCTTTCTGCTTCTGCTTTTTCCAATTCTTCCCTTTTTAATTGTAGTCTTCATTCTTGTGATAAATCTTTGATTAATTCTCTTATTTTACCGTCTTCCCTCTTGAGATTCTTTGGTGTGACCGATTCTGTCTTATTAAACCCCGTGAGAGTTAAGTTATAGATGTTTGAGGTTTAGTAAACCCTTGTTACCTGGTTTGAGGATTGTGAGTTATACCCTGTTATCTATCTTAGTAAGCTTTTGAGGATCGATTTGAATGATAAATTGTTGATTGATGGAAGTAGGACGATACTTTAGACACTGAACCTTGGGTTATATATTACTTTGATTATTTTGGAGTACTTAGAATTGAATAAATGTTTGGATAGTGAAGGTATATCATATTTGATGGATACCAAGTACTTAACCTAGACCGAAATAAGTGTAACTGATAATATTACTTTGGGATTCTTACCTAATGCTTATTTGATGGATGCATCGTGAATAGTTGGGATCATAGAGTACTGTTTAAAGTGTTAACCTGAGTGTTGAGGTACCATCGAAGGTTTTCAATAATGTCGTTAGGGATTTTGGTGGACATAGATCTCCCGTGTTTCTTAAGGATTAGATCGTTGATCGTTGTTTAAGGTTGTAACCTACGAACCTTGGAGTTGAGTTATCTAAACTTGGATGAATTACTCTACAACCGTGATTTGGGCTTATTGTGTTATTTTAAGGAATACTATAATACATATCATGTTTTTGGGACTTTCAGTTTAGAACCTTCGACCAACGATATTGTGGATTCGTTGAGTTATTAAATATTTTGTGGTTGCCTTGTTGTAATCAGGCATTTGATGGACTTCTCAGGAACCTTAGTTGAACAACGTGTTTGAAGATGTGAGTATCTGTTATTATATATAGAGGTTGAGTGTACCTTAGGTTGGTGTACTTTCTAATCCCTATCTGTTTATGGTGTTAAGAGTATGTTGGTGATTATTTGAGGATTTCATACCCGAGCATTGTTAAATTGGTGGACCTTGTTTAGAGTTCCTTGCTCGAGAAATTTGGAGTACACCTCGAGTTCAAACCTTATGAACTTTGGATTTAGGAGCCTTATCGATTGCGAGTTTGGGTGTGTTGTGATGAACGTTAAGATTTTAATTGATGAAATTACATTGTAAAACAATTGTGGATTAGTATCGTGTCGTTTGAACGATTGGATAATCACGTACGACATTTTGGAGGTTGTGACTGAGTAGTACCACCTAGCGCCTAATTTTGGAGTTAATGTTATTTGATGGAAATTAGGAACTCGTGTTGTGGGAGTCGTACCGGGAATCTCGAGATGGTTAATTTCTTCTGTAACTCCTTAAGGGCTCCATTTGACTCTCAATTTCGTCCTCCCCTTAGCCTCTCTTGAATTCAGCTTCTTCTTCTTCAGCCAATCCCTTTCGACTTCTTTATCGGGTTTGAAAATTTCTGTTCCTATTTGTTCTTGACTTTAACTCTATTTATCCGTTTACCTTTTTCCCGAATCTATGTTATGGAAAGTTTGACTAATTACAAATTTTGATTTTCATGAAATTTTTAACATTTTGAGTTATAAATTTCAAAACTTTGTTCTCCCTCCGATTTTTTATTATCTTCCCATTTGACTTTAGGTGAAAAATAAAGGTGTAGAAATGTGTGGCTCAAAAGAGGAGGATGAAAGAGAAATGTAAGGGTAATTCTAGACCACATGTTGATGACCCAAAATAGAAATAGGGAAGAAAGGGTGTTTCAGCACAATAAGGAAATATGGAAGATAGATAAAAATCGGAGGGAGTATTTCGTTTTTGTTTTATTTTGGTCATGTTTCAAAAGGGTCTTAATGATTTATTTTAAAGTATTTCGAAATTATTTAAAATTTTAATTTTGATTTTCGCGTGATCGAGATTTTATGAAAACTTTCATAATTACAAATATTTTGGATTTTTATAAGATTATTATGTAAAACGATTTAATATTTTCGAAAAACTTCGTACGTCTAAATTTTTGTTTTATTGTCGTTAGACTTTAAATCTGTTATTGAAAATGTTTGTCGATTGATTCGATTCTTATTTACAAACTACAAAATTTGATTTCTCAAATTTTCTTTGGTATTAAAACAAAATATTGTCGAATTTCTTAATCAAAACCTTTTTACTGTTGCTTTGAAAATATTTGGGTACTCTCCCCCTCGAGGACGTTTACAAATATTGTTAATCGTCATTATTTTATCGAATAATCTTTAACTTATGATTTTATTAATTTAAATGATTTAAAACCTTGGGTAGAGCCCTACTCATCTTGAAATAAAATTTTGTCCTCGATTTCGATTTCATATCACGTTTGAAGTTGTAAATTTTTAAAAACCGAGATTGTGATGCGAGTTAAGCATTCTCTGTTCAAGTGATATACCTTGTTTTCCATTCTATTATGTTTTTGTTAGTTTCGAGGACGAAACTTCTTTTAGTGGGGAAGATTGTAACACCCCTGACTTTATAAATTAAATTAATTTAAAGTTATGTTCGTATTTTTATTTTATTTACGATTTAACTCGAAATTCTTAAAATTATTATAAAATGAATTTATCGTTTAATCGTTTCAAACTCCTAAAATTCTATTTGACTTAGGAAACTCTTATATTTAAAACATATATTTATTTCTGTTTCGATTCATTTTATACAATTAATTTAATTCTTAACGAAAGCCTATTTCGACGATTTAAATTCTAAAATTTTTTTCTTTATTTATATTTAAGCTCGAGTTTCTATTTTCGGCTCTAAACTCATTTATTTTAAAGTTACGTCAAAATATTTATTACTTTTCCTCGAGAAATCAATTTAATTCAATTTATCGAAAATTTATTATTTATCGAGAAATACTATATCATCGTTTAATTATTTATTTCTATCAAATTCGTTTTCGTCTCGAATAATTTATTTACTTATTTATTTGTCGGCCCGATTATTCATTAATTTTTCTTAACTCGTTTTAGCCCGACTCGTGGACCAGTCAACTTATCGTTACAAAATTCGTTTAATTCGTATTTCCGAACCGATTAATTTAATTAATCCTATCAACATTCACCCACTTGTTTAATGATCATTCATACCCTTCATTACATTCATCTCCCCTTCCTCCACCGCTTCACTAATTTTTCTTTGTTTTCAACGCACCCCCTCCCTTTCTTTTGTTCATTTCACCGCTCTACTTCCCCCTCTTTCTTCTCATTCTTTTCTTTTCTTTTTATTGCTGTTGCTGCTGCGTGTATATGCATCCACCGCTTCTCTTTTTCATTCTTCCCCTTCATCTTCAATCTCCTTCATTTCTCCTCCTTCTCCCCCTTCTCCCCTGTCTTTCGCTGGTGCGTGCTGCTGCTCTATTTCGCTGCTGCTGCTGCCATTGTCGTTGTTCTGTTACTTTTGTTGCTGCTATGTGTCGAGGTAGTCCATGTTCTTCTCCTCCCTCTTCTTCTTTATATTCTTGTTGCATCTCGTATACTGCTGCTGCATTTACGGCTTTAATGTTGTCGTTCTGTTTTCCTTTGTCGTTGATTTGATGTTGTGATGTACGGACTGCTACTGTTGTTTGTTTCCTTTCTTCTCCTTCTCGCCTGCTGCTGCGTTTTTTGATGTTTCTGCGTGTCTAATGTCCGTCTTCTTCTTAATCTTCATTTTATTTCCTCTGATTGATGTCGTTTTTTTGCTGTGGTTTTTCTTCTTCTTCTTCTTCTTCTTCTTCTTCTTCGCATCTTTCGTTCTATCATCGTTACTATTTGTTTTGCGCTGCTTCTTCTTCTTTTCTGTTCTTCTTTTTCTCTCCCCTTCTTTTTTTTGTGTCTTGCTGCTGCTGTCCGCAGTTGTTTCATGCTGTACCATTTTTGACCTATCGATTCCGTGTTTGCTGCTGTTGTACGCCTACTGTTGGTCTTTTTATCGATTTTCGTTCAGTTTCCGATGTTGCTGTTTTGTGGTCTTTTTCTTTCTGCTGTTTCGAGTTTTACCCGAGCTCTGTCCTGAAGCATGCCTGACTGTTGCTGCTCGTTACTGATCGTTGTTGCTGTTTCTTCTTCTTTTCTCCCTTTTTTCTTCTTCTTCTTCTTCGTTAGTTGTTGTTATTGTCGACAATGCTGCTGTTCTCATTCCTTTCCGATTCTTTAAACTCTTCTCTCTTTAATCTCGTCATTCATCTTGGTCTTGTTCGGGATCGTTGCCGCTGTTTTGTCAATGTTCCGCTCGTTCTACTACTATTAACGTGGTGTCATTTTTGCTTCTATTTTTGTCACATCGTTTCTCTTTCCGTCTTGAATCGTATTCATCTCATTCTTTTATTTTGTCTACTCGATTGTCGTGGTTGAACTCGAAGACTAAAGCTTAAAGACGTTCTAATGAGCTTCCGGAGTTTGGACTACGAGGACATGAATATCAAAGGTTTCGACTCAAGGTAACTTTAGGATGTTACTCGATTTTATATCGTATGATTGAGTAGTAGTATGTAGTAAGTATTTTAACTTCAATTTTCTAACTTTAGCTATATATTATTTGCTAAAAATATTCTTTTAAATCGTGTACTTTATAAATATTTTTCAAGTTTTCAATATCGTTTTATAAATCGTTAGTAATTTAACTATTTACGATCGTTATAATATTTTGTTGGTTATCGTAACACTAGCAACTAAATAATATCGATTTCATATTTTCGTCATATTTCGTTAATTTATAATTTTAACTGAAAATCGTATTTTTATATTATAATCGAGGTTTGTATACTTGTTTAATAAATTAATTTTCGTTTTACGATTTATATTAATAAAAGAGAAAATAGTCGATTTTGTTTTAATTACACTTTTAGTTGAGACTACTTTCCCTAATATTTTCTCATTTGTCTACGATTGATTATTTTTAGTAAAATCAGTATTATTTATTGATAAAATCTATTTGCTAAAACAAATTTGGAATCTTTATAAAAGCTCGTTTAATTTAAAAAAAAACTCGTCGACTCGATTAATTTTGGAAGTCGTTTTTCTTAAAATATCTCTTTTCTAAAATTTATAATTTTAACTCAATTTCCTAATTATTTATAAAATACTATATATTGACTTATTATATTTTATTTATATTTTAAGTAACAAATTTAGACAAATAATAAAGTTACGGTAACGACGATAATAATAAAATGTTAATTTGGTTAGAAATGCTATTTTAATACATTTTCACATATTTTAATAACTTACGAATTTTCTATAACAATATTTCTATTTTAAGTAAGATTCTAAAATTAGTAAGTTTCTATTTATAAAAAGTTTCCCTCTTTATATAAAATGTTTATTCCTTTTATCTTCATATTATTTATAATGATTATATCTCTTGTATATATCGATAATGGCTTTGTTTTGGAGTTATGGAATAAGGACAAGTGTGGGGTTAGAGTAATATAATCTGGGGTTTACGGTTTTGCCATCAACTATAAGGCTAGTGTATCAGGAATCGGTACATTAGTTGTTGAACCGGGTGACAGGTATCCCGGAAGTTGTGTACATTTTGACCTTAAGCTTAGGCCTCGCAGTAAGTCGCCGTCATAAGTTGAACTGGGTGACAGGTAATCCCAGGAGGGGTGTGCATTGTACTAGGGCCACACATTTATAAGTCGCCGTCCTATTATGGTTGAGTAGCCTAGTTAGAGACCGAAGTTTGATTTGTTTGAACTAGGTTCTCGAAGCTAGTTTTTAGTATTCTCCTGGTGAAAGTCTGACCTTCTACACTGAATATTTCCATAACGCCATTTTGAATATTTTTATTATTATCGATACATTTTGATTTGCAGGTTGGCAAATATTTGAAGTTTTCTTCTGAAAACTTGTTCTGATTTTATTGTTCTAATATTTTAAGTTTCACTGAAAGCTTATTTTTATTATATCGTTTTAATGTTTTCCATTTTAAGTATTTTGATATAATAATACTATTATTTTTCATATGATATTATATGGCTGGGAGAACGTCCAAGTTACTCCCCACTGACGTGGCTGTTATGTTTATAACATGACAAATATTTGCTGCTGGGTTTTGGGTGTGAGCTAGCGAGTAGCGTGGATCCTACTCTTTCTTCATTCGTGTTTATTTATGTATTTTTATAAACCCGTTTGGAGATTTTACTTTTAGCTCTTTTGTAAAACGAGGCCTTTGTATTGACTTACCATTTCTTTTAATAAGATATAGTTTGTCAGTGTGTTTTAATCCCACTCTACAGTGTTTCCGCCACTGTGTTGCGTTAGAATTTCTAGGGGATTACACCAAAGCCAACATGTCAAGAGCAAAACAAAACACAAGATTAACTAATCGACTAAAATGCTAAAAGTCTAAAATATAAAAATTGTACAAATCCAAACACAAATCGAGTTCATAAACTAGGGAGGACCCCTAGAGGCTGCGCCTATGGCTACCACGAGCTCACCGATGTCGTCATCCCAACCTAAATCCTCCAGCTCAAAAAGAGGAGACTCAGTACCATCCATACCTGACAACATATCCAGAGTAGCTATCTCGGGAATCCCTCCGACGTCCTCCGTAGCACCCGTGGCATTACCCTCAGCCTCAGTCTCAACCTCTACCTCGACCCCCTTCTCCACCTCAGCAGCTAGCCTAGCCTCACCTGCACCGAGGTCTCGCCCTGAGTCCGGACCAACCGCTTCTTAAGTCCGGCGATCTCATCATCCCGGGATCGCAAGAGTTGCAGCAACTTGACCTCTTCCGCCTCAAGCTCGGTCACCCAAGTCTCCAGCTGCCTCACCATATCCGGAATATACTGCAAATACACCCACACTTCAGGAAAAGATACAACCTGCTTAGAAAGCCAACCATAGGTGCTCACCGATCCCCGAAGTATCATGGGAGGCCCTCGACGCGTAGGCCCGAAAGCATTTGGCGGCATGCCACAACCGCTGATGGGAGGCCGACGAAACCTAAGAAAGGTAAAACCAAACCAATTAGTCAAACAAAACCTAACCCTCAAGAACCAAGTTTGAAGCAAATCCTGAAACTTACACGATATACCTTGTCACGCCACTCCATCCCAACCTCCATCTCCTCAGCAGAACACGGGGGCAGAGGCTCTGTAAAGGCTACTGATCAACATATTTTATTGTCCCTCGACAACCGTGTTTGAGCTTTTCTTCTTCCAATTTATATATTTAATGTCGATTTTTATTAGAAAGTCGATACTGCCGGTTCTCGTGCTATTTTACAGGTTTGGTGCGATTTCAAGCATATTCAGGAATAATAACCCGGATAGCCGAGACAAGGACGGAAGATGAGGAAGAAAACGAAAAGCCAAGAACCAAAGAAGAACTCTTGCTACGAGTTCCAGCGAGTCCACTCGATCGAGTGGTGCTAAGCACTCGATCGAGTGCCTCATATTCAAGCCCAACTGAACTGCATCAGAGTTTTGGGCCAATTCCTCTTTTCAGCCCAAAAACGAACGAAGATTGGAGCAATTACGTATCCACTCGATCGAGTGGCACTGCATCCACTTGATCGAGTGCGTCTGACCCAGGCCGCGGATTAGATTTTAATTCATTTAGAATTTTGGGCCTGTTTTGGATAGTCCAACTGATTTGTCTTTAAATCAGTTTTCTTAGGATAGTCAGACATCATCTTTTATCATACTTTACAATATAGAATTTACGCTACTTTTGCTTAGCGTTGAAGTTAGCGTTGTTTTCCGGTTTTCTTCGCAAGATACATCGAACTCGTTCTTCCCTTTTCAGATCTCGAATTGTTTGGTATCGATACTTTTATTTTTAATTTCAATTTCAGTTTCAGTTTCAGTTTTCTAGTTTTAATTATTGTCTTAATTCATCTTTTGTTTTCTTAGTAGTTTTGATTTCAGTTTTTGCTTATTAATTGTTAGTATAGAATTGTTATCGTTTGCGTAGTTTAATTCAATTCATATTCACCATGTTTATTTGCAATTCGTATTTTGTGAGTTTAATTACAATCGTCATGTGTAGCTAAATTTTATCTAGGGTTTAAGGGGATTAATGTTTATTAATTGGGTTATGGTAAATTGACCTATCTTTAATCGTATGAACTGTCGCCTGAATATTGTTTTAATTCTGATTGATTGATTACTAGCCAGGATTAATTAATTAGTATCACAATTAGGACTTTTTGCCGACCGGGTTAAGGACTAATTAGGTCACGATATTTTGGACAGACTAGCATAATTCTAGCGACCGCAGGTTAAGTTTAGTTCTAAAGTTTGTTGAAGTACCGACCGGACCTACATCTTAGACAGTTCGATTATTGACCTGTTAGTTAACTCCCTGACCCGATTGATA
Organism: Agrostemma githago; assembly: GCA_958450325.1. Lineage (NCBI taxonomy): Eukaryota > Viridiplantae > Streptophyta > Magnoliopsida > Caryophyllales > Caryophyllaceae > Agrostemma > Agrostemma githago. The sequence goes on along the minus strand of OY288255.1, from coordinate 17,439,093 downwards.
TTCATTGTGAACCTGAGACCCTAGACTCTTTTACTATTGATTTACCTTTTAGCAAATTAGTTGTCAGCCTATTAAACAAAAAAGAAAAACAGTGGCATGTAGTCTTAAGTCTAGACCTTAGAACAAGTATTTGTGTCCCGTCTCCTTGTGGTTCGACCCTTACTTCACCATCTGCATTAGTTAGTGGACCTTAGAGTATCTTTGATTAGGGTTTCAACTACCCCTGTCAAATTTTGGCGCCGTTGCCGGGGAGACGGTGTTATTTATTTACTTGTTTCGTGTTTTAGTCTTTTGATTACCTTGTCTCGAGGAACTTCAGTTCCTTGAGATCGTTTCTCACATTTTTTCCTGTAGTTTCCTCGTATGCCCAGGTCTTCTCGAATTTCAGGCTATGTACCACCATACGATCCTGAACCAGAGAGAACTCTCCGCAGGTCTAAGAAATTTTACAAGGAGATTGCTGATACGGAAAGATCAGAATCAGTGGAAAATTTGGACGACGAGCACATATCCGAACCACAATCCTTTGAAGAGGATAATTCCACTACTGCCCCCGAGACACCGCTAGTCAAGATGCCTCCCAAATTTGCTAGCCATTATGAGCCGGAGCAAAGTTCCCTAACGAAACCATTGAAGAGGCCCACGACCACTACAGGTACATTTGAGATTCGCCTCGCCTTCATTACATTGGTGGAGCGAAATCAATTCGGTGGAGGCCCCGATGAAGACCCGGCGAAACACATGAAGCTTCTCACCGACTATTGCTCTACTATTCAACTCCCCGCGGGAGTAACCCAAGAAGAAGTGATGGAGATGCTATTCATGTTCTCCTTACGCGATAACGCGAGAGACTGGATCACGGATCTAGACAGCGTTTATGAGGGAATCACAGACTGGAACTCCCTAGCCTTAGCTTTTTACAAGCATTACTACACGCCGCAGAAGACCAACATGTTGAGGAGTCAGATTACTAACTTCCGACAAACATCTCACGAGAATATCTACGAGGCGTGGGTAAGGTTTAAAAAGCTAGTCAAGGAGTGCCCACATCATAGATTCGAGGTATGATTTTTATGCAATCAATTATATAATGGTTTATATGACGATTGCCGAGCTACGCTCGATTTTGCAGCTAATGGCAGGTTTCAAAACAACGTTAATGATGATAAAGCATGGAAATTGATTGAAGATATGGCTACTCATCATTCACGTTGGGGAAATCCACGAGGTAACACCCGAGGAAATAGTGGTGACTCCAAGTCATCGAATGCCATAGTTAGCCACTTAGCCGGTTTAACTAAGCGGATTGATACCGTGGAGCTTGCTAGAACCCAACACCAACAGCAACAAGGTGGCATGTACCAAGCTAATGCAATGTCCGAGGTAGTTTGTGAGAATTGTGGGAATACGGGTCATTATGCACAAGAGTGTGTAAGTTTAGAAACGACAAATGCATTTCAATCCATGAGACCACACCTCCCATACATGAACCAACCGGGTTATGACAAGTCCTTGTTGTCTTATAGGAGCCAGAACTTGCTTAACCCACCACCACCCCGTGGTAACCAAACCGTCCCATATGTAGCACCCCATAACCGACCTTCCCAAAAACCATAACAATAACCAACAACAATTGCAAGGAGGGCAACAAAATTGGGGTAACCAACAAAACTGGAGTAACCAACAGTGGGGTAATAACAACCCTTGGGGTAACCAACAAGGGTGGGGGAACCAACAACAATTCCAACCGATCCCACAAAATCAAACCCAAGCTCAAGCTCCAACCAACACCGAGTATGCGGAGATCAAAGCTTTATTGATGCAAGGTAATCAAGCTCATAATAAGCAAGAAACCCAAATCAACCAAATACTTGCCCATAACAAGATCCTAGATACCCATGTTGCCCAACTTGCCGCCCAAAAGCAAGCTAGGCTACCGGGTACCCGACCTCCTCAAGGCGAACAACCGCACGAGCAAGCTAATGCGATTACATTGAGAAGCGGGACCCATTATGACAGTCCAAAAATGCCCGAGGAGTATGTTGTGGTTGATGAAACCGAGTTGGAGAAGCAAGAGCTCGCCGAGGAAGTATTGAGTAGGCCACGAATTGAGGCTACTCGATCGAGTTACACCACATCACTCGATCGAGTAGACCCCCTAAAAACCAACAGAGAGGAGTCAAGTAGTCCACTCGAGCGAGTCATGTCAGACTCGATCGAGTTGGATGTCACTCGACCGAGTGGTATCAGCCCACTCGATCGAGTAGACCCTCCAAAATCGATCAGAAGCTCCCCAGCGATACCATTCAATCGAGTGACTCCAGGTGACTCGACCGAGTATACCAGCACTCGACCGAGTCAACCTGGACTCGATCGAGTGGAGCCCATAACGCCTACTTCGCCTATCGTTCCTCCCCCGCCTTCAACCAAGGATGCTAGTTCTTCTCAAGCATCCTCGTCTCAACTCAAGGAACCTTCGATTCCGATCATACTTCCATTTCCCCACCGACAGCGTAAGATAAAGCTTGATCAACAGTTCGGTAAGTTTATGGAAGTTGTTAAGAATCTGCAGGTAAGTGTTCCTTTTACTGATTTAATCACTCAAGTTCCTGCTTACGCGAAATCTATGAAAGAAATACTAACTCGTAAGCGATCTTTTAGTGAAACTGAGACAGTTGCTTTCATAGAGGAATGCAGCGCGCTACTATAGAGTCGTACTCCGCCCAAGCTTAAGGATCCAGGGAGTTTTTCTATCCCTTGTACTATAGGGACATTAGCTATTGATAAAGCCTTGTGTGATCCAGGAGCTAGCGTCAGTGTCATGCCATGCTCTATTTGTCAAAAATTGAATATGGGTGTTTTAAAATGTACTAATATGACTTTGCAGATGGCTGATAGATCAGTAAAATATCCTCTAGGTGTCTTAGAGGATGTCCCGGTCCAAGTAGGGAAATTCTTCATTCCCGTAGACTTTGTAGTCTTGGACATGGCTGAGGATGCCATAATTCCCATCATCCTTGGTCGCCCTTTCTTACACATAGCTGGGGCGATCATCGATGTCAAAAATGGGAAGCTCACATTCTCCGTAGAAGATGACACCGTGACCTTTAGTCTCGATCAAGCTCTTAAGAAGCCCATGATAGAAGAGTCCTTCTATAGTATAGATGTCATTGACTTGGAAATTGAAAACTATATTGACGATTATCTTGGCAGGGACCCTTTGGAGAAATTGCTGACATCCGGCGATGCTGATGCCGAGAAGAGATCATGGAACGCGGAAGTGGATAAGTAAGAACGCATGCTAAACTGGAAGGAGAGCACTATCGAGAAGGTATACAGTCTCGGCACCCCTAAAAAGGAGGTCGAGGTAAGTAAACCTGAACTAAAACCCCTCTCCTCTAATATGAAATATGCATTCCTAGATGATAAGGGTCTAAACCCCGTAATTGTCAACGCTGCACTCACAGATAGCCAACTTTCAGAGTTGTTAGCCATCTTACGACGACATAAGAGGCTATTGGGTACAGTATTGATGACCTACGTGGCATTAGTCCCGAATTTTGCATGCATCACATTCATTTAGAGGGAGACCATAGACCGTCTATTCAGGGACAACGTAGGTTGAACCCGAACATGCAGGATGTGGTTAGAAAGGAGGTTATGAAACTCCTCGATGTTGGCATTGTCTATTGATAAGTCGATATTTATTCGTATTTTTACCCCTTTAATATTATATTTTCTAGGTCGTCTTTTTATTATTTGAGCTAAACGTTATAACTTTAGTAATTTTTGATATATTATCGGTCTTATATTATTTTTGGTGTTAAATTGGGTATTTAATATATATTTTAATTATTTAAAATATATACATGGAAAAGACTACCAAAAATAGTATGTATTTTTGAAGGTCTGTCTTAAGACAACAATATCTCACTCATACGATGTCGGAATAATGCGAATCAAAATGCATTGGAAAACTAAGTTCAAGATGAACAACTTTGTTAAAGAGACCAAAATCAAATTCCATCATCTAATGGGTCGAAATCAAGCTTGAAACCATCAGCCCATTATGAAAAAATAAGGAAAGAAAATCCGGTGAAAAAAGGAAAGAAGAAGATGTGGAATTGTAAGAGCAAGATCAATTAATTAAGGAAAGAAATAAATTCACCAACACCAAACCATTACTATAAAAGAAGACATTAAGGCTTTGATGAAGAGGAGGGGAAAAGAAGGAGCCGCAACATACACACACACAGGAAAAGGCGGAAAGCCTTGGCCTTCATGGCCAAGGTGGGTACAAATTCAACCGGTTTGTAATGCGGGACGCGATCAATTCAACACCTAATTTATCTGACGGTTGTATCTATCTATCTATCTTATTTAGTTTATTTATCGTTTAATTAGTTATTTTATTTAATCTTTTAGTTATTCGAACATGTAATGTATTGATGATTGTTGAGTTATGAGATTACGTTATTGTTTTAACGTTTAATTGGTACTTTGATATTCGTATTGAATTCACGATTTGACCGTTGTTGTCATGTTTATTAATTTAGCCTGATCACCTAGATTATTTACATGAGTCGATTGTTAAATTAATAGTGTTTTAAATTAGGTTGTAGCTTACTGGTCTAATTTAACTACTAGAATGTTGTATTATAATTGAGTTATATTTAATTGCAGTGATGGGAAGGATTTGCCGTGGGTCCTACCGATTAAGTATTACCAAATAGACCTAACTAGTAGCTAGGGTAAGTCGGGTCGATATCCACGGAGACGGTTATGGGTGTCTAGACTATGGTCTACCTAAAAACAAGGCTAGGCTACCAAAACAACACAAAGAGAAGGAGAATTGACAAGAATTAATTAACTAAGATGATTGGAAGAGGAGAAACTAGATTGACAAAGAACTAGATGCAATAAGGACTAAATGGAACACTAAAGCTAAAACAATCAACTAACTAGATGAATATAAGCTAACAAGATGGAGAATTCAATATGGGAAGGAGTAGGATTGGGTCGGGTTCATAAGTGTAGTAGGATAGTAGGGAGGTCAAGGATGTAGATTTCACCTAGTTACTAAGGTCGGTTTGCACTCTCGCGTCAAAGCCAAAGTCCGCACTCTCGCGTCAAAGACTAAACCCAAATACTCATGCAAGGTATTACCCAAAACACAAGGATTCAACCACAAATCAATCACACAAAGAGAAGATGAAAATAAGCATGAGAAGCATGGCCACCACAACTCAAACAAGCAATTCAACAAACACATAGTGTGCTCAACAAGTGACTAGTAACAAAGGATTCATCTTTACCCTTATTAATAAAACCCTAATTACCCATAATCCACACTTAATCCCCCTACTAACCCCACAAAAAGTCTACTCACACATTATCAAACTAATACTAACACTATCAAGAGAAATTAACATAATAATCCAAACATCCATTATGAACTAACAAGAACAATGAACAATATGTAAAGATTAAAACTTGAAGAATTAAACAAAGAACAAGAGAAAAGAGATTAAGAAGATTATACCAACTAATAAGAGGATGAAAAAGATGAGAACTTGTATTAAAAGAGCACCCAAAAATCTCCACCAAAAGTTGTCAAGGATTGATGGATTCTTCAAGAGATCCTTAATACAAGATTAACTAACTAAATTAATCTAAGATTGACAAAAGTTTAAGGAGAGATTAGTCTAATGAGAGGAGGAACTTTATCTAGGGTTTAGAATAATCTAGAGGAGTCTAAGGTGCTTAAACAATACAAAGGAAGGGTATATATAAGGTTACAAGAGTGAAGGAGAAGAAAAGAAGAGTCACGAGCTGCAGCTGCTCCTTCCCGGTAGGGATGGAATGATCCCGGTCGGGATGGCCCATCAGTGGCTGTTGTTTTCGTGCACTCCTTCCTGACCGGGAAGGCTACTCTTCCCGCCCGGGAAGGGTCCTGTGGGCCTCCAATATGATCATAAAGGTCCCTAGTTGCTCTTCATAGGCTTCTCATCGATTCTCAGTGCTCGGGATCGAGTCTAAAGGGCCCGGGAATGGGTCCCAAGGTCTCGGGATCGAGTCTAAACCAACGAGTGATCGTCGCTTCTCTTCGATGGCTCCAAATGCGTCGGAAACGAGCCGGAATCGTTCCATTTCTCCAATATTGATCTTAGGAACCTAAAACAAGCTAGAAGAAGCGTAAGTAGCCTCGAAAACCACTCCAAAGAGCGATTCCACAAGAGAAACCGAGACCAAACACAACAAATAGGCATTACAAACTACACTTATCATGCAGCTTTCTGGTTCTGTATAATTCAATTGATTGGTGTTCTTAACGCAATTAAATTTATTGACTTGATTCGTGCTTATATGGTTGAGTCAATCTAATTTAGTTAGGATTAAACTTGCGTGGTTAACGGAGTTTAACGAGTAAGAAAGATAAAACTGTTAATTTACTTGCTTACAAGGGATTAAATAGTTACCGATCTATTTGAGTCTAATTAATTGAGTCGATGATTAACTCAACTATATCATATATTGCATGTCTCGAATATTGTTATGATTATTTTTTTTATTTATGTTATGTTTTTACTTTATTATTGTTATTTCCAAAACCAACAAAACCCCCCCTTTTTTATATATCTATACTATTAATAATAAATTTTCTGAGATAATAACGCCAGTCTCTGTGGGATCGACCTCTACTTACCCTATCTACCGTAGAGTTAGTAGTGTTTATAAATTTAATTTTGACTGCGGAAACGACACGCATCATCTATCCCATTTCCGACTCTAAATGGGTTAGCCCAGTCCAAGTGGTCCCTCAGAAGGGAAGGACCACAATTATCATGAACGAGAAGAATGAGCTTATTTCTACTCGATTAGTGACTGGATGGAGGATGTGCATTGATTACCGTAAGCTGAACGTAGCTACAAAGAAAGACCATTTCCCACTCCCCTTCATTGACCAGATGCTAGAGTGTCTTGCTTGCCATAAGTACTTTTGTTACTTAGATGGCTACTCGGGATTCTTTCAAATCCCAATTCACCCTGACAACCAGGAGAAAACAACATTCACCTGTCCCTACGGCACCTTCGCATATCGAAGGATACCATTTGGCCTTTGTAACGCCCCGACCACTTTTCAACGTTGTATGATGTCCATATTTTCGGACCTTATCGAGTATGTCATGGAAGTCTTCATGGATGACTTCAGTGTATATGACACTGATTATAATGCATGTTTACTTAACCTTTCACGGGTCTTGCAACGTTGTGAGTTGACCAATTTGGTATTAAACTGGGAGAAGTGTCACTTCATGGTGACCGAGGGAGTCGTCTTGGGTCATTTAGTGTCCAAACGTGGCATCCAAGTGGATAAAGCGAAATTCGAGGTGATTGAGCAATTACCATATCCCGTTAATGTTAAGGGTGTGAGGAGTTTTCTTGGTCACGCGGGTTTTCACCGTCGTTTCATCCAAGATTTTTTCAAGATTGCCAAACCTCTGACTCAGATGCTCCTCAAAGATGCCCCGTTCGTATTTACTGACGAGTGTGCCCGAGCTTTTGACAGGATTAAGCAGGCTCTTGTTTCCGCACCGGTTATCCGATCATCGGATTGGGACTTGCCGTTCGAGGTTATGTGCGACGCTAGCGATTAAGCTGCGGGAGCTGTGCTCGGGCAAAGGAAAGACAAGGCTCTACATGCGATCTACTATGCTAGTCGGACGTTAGATATGGCACAGATCAATTATGCCACCACGGAGAAGGAGTTATTGGCCATTATCTATGCTCTACACAAGTTTCGAGCCTATCTCATTGGCTCGAAGGTGATAGTGTATACAGATCACGCAACTTTGAAGTACCTTCTAGCCAACAAGGAGGCCAAACCGAGGCTTATTAGATGGATCCTATTACTACAGGAATTTGATTTGGAGATCCGTGATAAGTCCGGGGCCGAGAATATCGTAGCCGATCACCTATCCCGGCTAAGATATTATGGTGAGGATCTTGCCCCGATTGATGATTCGTTCCCGGATGACCATTTTATCGCTATTACCATGAATACTCCGTGGTTCCGCTGATTATGCTAATTTCCTAGTTGGAGGTAGTCTACCTCCCGACCTTCAGTATCAGCAGAAGAAGAGATTCTTACATGATGTGAAGCGATATTTCTGGGACGACCCGTATCTTTTCTGAGAAGGTGTAGATGGCTTATTTAGGAGGTGTATTCCCGAGAGTGAGGTACATTCTATCCTCACTAGATGCCACTCCGCCCCTTATGGTGGAAATCACGACCCTTCGAAGACTTTTGCGAAGGTAATGCAATCGGGCTTTTATTGGCCCACTATTCTAAAAGATGCCACCACTTTTATCCGTTCTTGCGATGCATGCCAATGAGCGGGAAACATTTCTCGACGACATGAAATGCCTTACACCGGGATTCTTGAAGTAGAATTATTTGACGTTTGGGGTATTGATTATCAAGGACCGTTCCCTTCTTCTTATGGGAAGCGGTATATTTTAGTTGCCGTCGATTATGTTTCGAAGTGGGTGGAAGCCATCGCTTCACCTACTAATGATGCTAAAGTGGTGATCCGGCTTTTTAAGAAGACCATATTTCCTTGTTTTGGGGTCTCACGGGCTATTATTAGTGATGGCGGTTCACACTTTCATGAACGCCAGCTCACTAAATTATTGAAGAAATACGGTGTTCACCACCGTATCGGGCTAGCTTATCATCCACAAACTAGTGGACAAGTCGAGATCTCAAACCGTGAGATCAAATCTATTCTCGAGAAGGTTGTCCATACCTCGTGGAAAGATTGGAGTTCGAAGCTTGATGATTCACTTTGGGCTTACCGGACCGCATTCAAGACTCCTATCGGGACATCCCCGTATAGGCTCATTTATGGCAAAGCTTGCCACTTACCCGTGGAGCTTGAGTTTAAGGCAATGTGGGCCTTAAAGGAGCTCAATTTTGATCCAAAGCTAGCCGGAGAGAAGCGCCACATGCAATTGAACGAATTAGATGAATTTCGTCTCCATGCTTATGGTAACGCAAGAATTTATAAGGAGCGGACCAAAAGATGGCATGACAAGCGCATTATCCCCCAAGAGTTCCATGTCCGCGATAAGGTACTTTTATTTAATTCCCGACTTCGACTCTTTTCCGGGAAACTTAAGTCCCGTTGGTCTGGACCGTTCACGGTGACTGAAGCGAACAAATTCGGGTCGGTTACACTCACTACCGACAAAGGCGAAATATTCAAGGTGAACGGTCAACGCCTCAAGCTTTATCACGAAGGTGCATATATCGGTGTCGTAGAAGCCATGGACCTCAACGACATATTCGATTCCACCTAAACCAATTAAGGTAAACCGGTCGAGCGAGACCGTAAAAACCAGCGCTAACCGGGAGGCAACCCGGCACCACTTGTATATATATATATTTGTAATTTCCCTTTCCGCATTTTTATTTTTTTAGTTTGGTAGCTCTAATTTGGGAGTTAGTATTAATTATTGAGTGAGGACGAGGGAATTTTAAGGTTTAATTGATTTAATTTCTGGAATTTTGAAGAAAATAAAGAGAAAAAAAATTGAGGAGTATCAGGTGCAGAGGTCACTCGATCGAGTGGCCCAGGCACTCGTTCGAGTGCCCTGATGAAGAAGGGTCTGCCTGTTTTTCATGGGGTTACTCGATCGAGTACCTTATAGGCACTCGGTCGAGTGCCCCTGAACCGGGTTCAGTGTCGGTTTTTCCGTCTTCTTTTACTTGTTTCGTATTCTTAATTTGAAATCAGTCATACTCTTAGAACCCCTCTCCCCTCACAATTCCTAAGAACCCTAACCCCCAATTCACCCAAATAACTCCCAAATCATCAAATCTTCACCAAAGCTCACGATTTTTGCTTCTAATTTGCAATTAGTGGTATCTACTTGTGTTCCTTGGTGTCGCTTTGTGAAATTTTCGTCCCCTCTTCCTCTAATTTCGTGATTTTCGAGCCTACTTAAGGTACAATTCGGGGTTTTTTTAATTTCTTGCTTCTTTTCTTGGTTTTATAGTTTAATTTCATCCTTAGTTATATACTAATCCTATTGCATGCTTGATTTTGTGTTAATTTAACCATTTTATGCTCAAAAATCGATTTTTGTGTATGATGTCTGATTTTGGCCGAGATAAGGTATTTTTTGTGGGATTTTTGTATAATTTTGTTTTGTTATTATGCTATAGTCATGGCAGCAAGAAGGAATCCACCCCGGAATAGCAACAGGAACAGGAACACAGAGCAGCCGACTGTTCCAGTTGTCCCATCTGTTCAGCCTGTACCAGGCTATGAGGAGATTGTATGCAGGAACGAGGCCCAGCGAGCTCGTTTACTTGCCTTGATACCAAGGACAATGGAAGCCACCCGATGATGCCAATCGCAGTTCGCGATCGAGCTTGGTCGGAACGAGCAATTGCTGCAGCTCTTGTCCATGACCAGATTTGGTGGACTATGGACACTCCGTGAGTTATCGTTTCGAATACTCACTTTAGAATTCCTTAGTTCATTTGAGTACGATAGACAAGATAGCATGATATCCTTCTGCTTGAACAATGTTGAGCATTGCATTGCCCTTAGCACCCTGTCCGAATGTCTAAGGCTTACCTATGACCGACATTCCGACATCCACGACATACCCGATAGTTCGAAAGCCCCTCCTTATTTTAAGTTATTATCGTGTCGTAGTGTCAGTGTCACCGCTATGGCACTTAACGCCATCCCACACCCCACCATCCGCTTGTTTTTGCGGATTCTTAGTCATTTGGTCTTTCTACGCTCAGACATGAGTAAACTTCACTCATTGGAGGTGTTGATTTTGGGACATTACCTCAACCCCTTTAGGCGATCCCTAAAGGCATTCAGTGCCCCGAGTATGATCTGTGTCGGTATTGAGCGCCAGATCAATTGATCTGGACCGCTCGCCTGTGGCGCCATTGTCACTGCATTAGCAAAAAGTTATATTACGGTTTTTGGGACAACGACCATTTTTGAGAGTCACACCGATCGCGTCCGTTTGCTAGGATGTAGCTACCTCACCTCCACGTTGAAGTGGATTCAGAGCGATTCCCCGAACTTTTTGTGGCGTATCAACGACAAGGTTTGGATGAAACTCTCGGTTGTCGAAGGGACAATCCTACTACCACTCCTTGCCTTGCAACCCACTCCCGAGGGTGAGAACACACCCGAGCCACCGAGCTACCTCATTCCCGAGGAGCTCTTCAGATCATTTTCGACGAGGGCGTTCAACCCCCTCGACGTAGGGTTCGCGTAAAGACCGAACCCGGCGAGACCGAGCTTCCTCGGGCCACACTTACACCCACCCCAACCTTTCCGTTCCACACTCTATGTGCCGAGTTTCCGCACCCGTATCCGTTTATGTATGATCCAGTTTATGAGCACCAGCGACGGGTACACGAGCGGATTAATCAGAGCATCGTCAACCGCGAGATCCACGAGTTCATGCTTACTCAAGGCATCGCGGGCCCTCACCACCCGACTTACTGGAGAGGTCCGGGCGATACTAGTGGTATATTCCACGATTATGGGGTTGATTGATAAGTGTGGTTTGTAGTGCTTATTTGTTGTGTTTGGTCACGGTTTCTCTTGTGGAATTGCTCTTCGGAGTGGTTTTAGAGGCTACTTACGCTTCTTCTAGCTTTTTTTAGGTTCCTAGTACCATTATTGGAGATATGGAACGATTCCGACTCGTTTCAGACACATTTGGAGCCAACGAGGAGAAGCGACGATGACCCAGTGGCTTAAACTCGATCCCGAGACCTTGGGACCCATTCCCGAGCCCCTTGCACTCGATCCCGAGCACCGAGAATCGATGAGAATCCCATGAGAAGCAAGGAGGGACCCTTGAGATCATATTTGAGGCCTACAAGACCCTTCCCGAGCGGGAAGAGTAGCCTTCCCGGTCGGGAAGGAAGCAGCGCAAAGACGAGCCGCTGATGGGCCATCTCGGGCGAGAAGGGGGTCTTCTCGGCCAAGATGGGTCTCATCTCGACCAAGACCATCTCTTCTCGGCCGAGATGGGCCCAGTTCAAGGCTGTTTCGCTTTTCCTTCTTCCCTATTCATTGTAACCCTATATATATACCCCCCTCTTGTAATCTTATCTTAGGCTTTACTTTTCATTACCCACTAAAACCTAGACTAGTTTAGGTTAAATTAGCTTAGATTAGTGTAGATTAGTCCTTAATTAGTCCTTAATCTAGTTAGTTAATCTTGTATTAAGAGATCTCTTGAAGAATCAATTCAATCTTGACAACATTGGTGGATGTTTTGGGTGTTCTTTACATACAAATTCTCATATTTTCATCCTTTGTAGTTTGGTATAATCCTTCTCTACTCTTTTCTCTTAATCTTTATTGTTATTCAAGTTTTCATCTTTGTTTATGTTTGTTGTTCATCCTTGTTCTTCATTATGAATGTTTCTTTTGTTCTTGTGATTGTTTCTCTTGTTTGTGTTTGTTTTAGCTTAGATATGTTTGAGTAGATTCTTGCTAGGGTTATTAGGGGGATTGGGTGTGATTAGGGATGATTAGGGATGATTAGGGTGAGATGGGTGGTATTAGATGTTGTTTTTGTTGTTTCCCATTTACCTTGCACTCCACATGTTTGATGAAATGCTTGTGAGACTAGAGATAATCAATCCTTGTTTTTCTCTTCTATGTGTGTGTTTGGTTGGTTGGTTTGGTTCCCTCACTAGAAGCGAGAGCGTTGTGAGGATGACCCCTAGGCCGTTTAAGTAGCGAGAGCCCGATCGGAATCTAGGCTACGAAAGCATGCTAGTAACCCCGTTTCCTTCTTCTTATCTCCTTGACATCCATGAACCCGACCTAGCCCTAGTTTCTTCTTATCGATTTATTAGCTTCCTTTTTGTCATTAGTTGCTCGTTTAGCCTTGTTAGTTCATGTTATAGACCTTAGCTTAGTCTACATTAGCCTTCCCCTAGATTAGTTAGTCTCGAACCTAGTCCTAGACCGTAGCACACCTTAGTTCGACACCCCGTCCCTGTGGATCGACTCGACTTACCCTAGCTACCCAGTTAGGAATAGTTGGTTACTATTTGACCGGTAGGATAGACGACAAACACTACCGTCAAATTGGCGTCGTTGCCGGGGACGACGTAGTTTAGACTTTTGTGTGCTTAGTTTTGGACTTTGTTCTTGATTTTTGTGTTTTCTTCTCCTTGTGTATCTCCGTTCTACTTCTTGTGTGCTATTCTCTCCTCCCAGTGCCTCAAAAGCACTAGGCTACTAACGTTTGCTCAAGTGCTTCTAGTGCATTCAATGTATCAAGGCAACGTTACGACAATGTGGCATCCAAGCTACCATCAATCATCATGGGACAATCAAGGGGCAAATTGCCAAGACCCACAACTTTACCAACCACATCAACCTCATCAACAATCTTATGAACCCTCTTCATACGACTACCATGAAAGTTGTCAAGGATCATTCCAACATCCTAACAACTACCAAATACCTTCACATAACCCACAACCAAAAATCTCCAACTTTGAGATTTGTCAAATGATGATTCAAATGCAAAAGAGTCAATAAGAGATGATGATTCAATTGCAAAAGAGTCAACAAGAGATAATGATCAAAATGCAAAGGGATAAAGAGGAGCTCAAGGCCCAAATACAGATGCAAGATGCTCGAATCAATGCACTTATGGCTCGTTTTACGATGCTGGCCACTCGAGCTCCACAACTTGTTGAGGAAGGTTCATTTGGTCAAGAAGGTCGGGTGTCTCCACAAGAAAGTCAACCCGATCATGAAGCTACGAATGAAGAAGAGAGGGTCAATCAAGAGATCATTGTTGAGTGTTGCTTGGATGGTGAAGATATGGGAAGAATAGAGGAAGTCGAAGCTTCAAGGGTCAACAAAGAGGAGGGAATTGAACATGATTCTCAAGGTAACTCTTGGGGAGCCAATGTATTGGCTATTAAATTGGATTTGTATGATTTTCTTCGTGATGAACCGGATCTTGACAATCCAAAGCCAAGTGAAGACATACCGCCTATAGGCCATATTGACAAAGTGAGTGAAAAGGAACGTAATACTTGGGAGAAAGAGGTAGATGCCTTGGAACTTGCCTTGAATGAGAAATTGGAGGAGCCAATTGCCTCCAATGAAGAAAACTTGATGCCTTCCCCTCCTCTATCGCACTCGATTTCTAGTCCCTTGTCTTGTGAGACGGTTGATGAAGAGGATCCTTTGTCGGGCGGTGGAAAAGAGTTCCACTCTCGACCCCGTAGAAGAAGCAACCCCCTTAGGGTGTGATCTCCCAAATTACAACGCCAAGCATGGTTTGGAAGACCCGGAAGATCACAAGAAACCCGAGCGTAATGGATTAGATGATTGCTTCTCGACTCCGACTTGGAAACTCTTGTTGATGGCTAGGAACGGCCACATGAGCGTTAATGATGATGTTGCTAGGGTATTTGACTTACTCCTTCGAGATCTTGATGGCTATGGAGGCGTAGATGGTGAGAGTATCTTAGTGTAAATATCTTTTTCTTTTGAGCTTGTGTATTTGTATATGTTTGTTTGGATAGTTTGGTTTCTAGGATTGTTAGTTTTTGTGGAATTCTTGTAATTTGGAATTTTCTTGAGTGATGTGAGGGAGGGAATTTGATGGTGTTTATTGAGTTCACTTGTTAGGTTGATAGTGAAGATGAAGTTTTGAGAGGAGTTATTGATGATAAAAGCTTCAAGGCTTGGTGGAGGAAGTCGGTTTTTGAGCTTGGTACAAGCTTTTGGAGACGAGATTTTAGATCTCGATGTATTGGATGACTTGTGGGTGATGCTATCAAGAGATTGAAGGGCTAGAAGACTCGTCCCGACCGGGAAGGATGTCATCCCGATCGGGATGAGTGTGCTGAAAAGTGGGTTCACTGATGTGCCATCCCGACCGGGATCAAGTCCGTCCCGGTCGGGAAGGAACCGTCCCGACCGGGATGGTGCCCTGCTACTCCTTTTGCCTCTTCTTCGACATTTGAGCCCACCCAACCACTTATACCCCCTCCCAACCTCCCTACCTACCCTTGCAACTATCTATGACCCATATACTTCATATATACACCTTCACCTCATCTTCTCTTCACTACACACCGAGTTTCATATCAAATCCTACCCTCATTATACCATTACAAGCCTAGTACTTCAACCATGCGACCATATTGAGAATGAAGAGGAATAACAATGATGAAGACAAGTAATGTGCCGATATCGAACATTGAGACGATGAAGTGAGTGAGTTTCTAACTGATTGGTACGGCGACTATCCTTTCTTTTCCGTCTTTTATTACTTGTCTCCCTTTGTTTGTTCCCTTCCACCTTTTTGTGTCATGGTGGCCCTCGGGGCCTTGGTGGTCATTGCTCCCGACTCTCGATGACGTGACTACATCGAGAGTCATTTAAAAAATCCAAATTTATAAGCCTTTTCACTTTTTCTTTATTTTCCACTTTTGATAGGATTTAGTCGGATTCGGGCGGAATCCGGGCTAGGTGACTTGATTACACCTAGCCTTCTCCTCCCACTTCCTTTTATTTCCTTCTTTTTATTTCTTCCCCATCCATATCTTTTCTCGTCTCGGCCCATGGTGACTTGATTACACCCCGGCCGGACACATTCTACCTTTTCTCCGCTTTTCTTTTTGATTTTTTTTAGTTTTATTTTCGTAGTTTCTCTTCTTTTTAGTGTCTCCACACACTACCGATCGAGCATGAGGACATTGCTCGGTTTAAGTGTGGGGGAGCGATATCGTAGTCTAGATTAGTTTTATTTTCGTAGTTTTTTCGAAAAATCTTAAAAATCTCTAAAAATTTGAAAAATTTCTTAAAAATCAAAAAGATTTTCTTTTGTGTCCTTGTGTCGTATATTTGTTGGGTTGTGTGTGTTTTGCCTCCCCATTTCCTTGTAGGTTGCTTGATCGCCGTGAGTTTCGGGAAGCTCTTGACATCCGGTAATATCCTTCTATCTCTTTCTTCTTTTTCCTTTTTGTGGAGTTTGGAGGATGTTTTGTGATGGTGTATGCTAGGGTGGAGCTTGTTGGAGTTTGTAGTGGATTTGGTGGCTTGTTTGGAAGTTTCGGGGTGAGTTTGTTGGAGTTTTCTTGCCTCTTCTCTTGTATGTGTGTGTTTGGTTGGTTGGTTTGGTTCCCTCACTAGAAGCGAGAGCGTTGTGAGGATGACCCCTAGGCCGTTTAAGTAGCGAGAGCCCGATTAGAATCAAGGCTACGAAAGCATGCTAGTAACCCCGTTTCCTTTTTCTTATCTCCTTGAAATCCATGAACTCGACCTAGCCCTAGTTTCTTCTTATCGATTTATTAGCTTCCTTTTTGTCATTAGTTGCTCGTTTAGCCTTGTTAGTTCATGTTATAGACCTTAGCTTAGTCTACATTAGCCTTCCCCTAGATTAGTTAATCTCGAACCTAGTCCTAGACCGTAGCACACCTTAGTCCGACACCCCGTCCCTGTGGATCGACTCGACTTACCCTAGCTACCCAGTTAGGAATAGTTGGTTATTATATGACCGGTAGGATAGACGACAAACACTACCGTCATTGATCCAGCTACTTGGGGTCCGGACTACGGGCACACCTACGGCGGCCTCGTAGCACAGTGGCTGAGAGATCTGAGACAACCAGGTCATCAGGGAGGTACTAGCGGCTCAGGCCAGGGTGATACTGGAGCCAGTCCATCTGGGACCGGTAGAGACGATGATATAGCTGATTAGTCGGTTTGGGGGAGCTACCATTGTATATACGGTACTTTCTTTCCTTTTGTATTTCTGTTTTTACTGCTTTCTTAGATTTTTTCTTCCCCTTAGGTCGAGTTGTCCTTAGGATTGGCTGTGGAATTTCCTGTCTTATATGCTGTATAGTCACATTGAGGACACTGTGACATTTAGGTTTGGGGGGAGAGTTTGTGTGTTTTTGTGTGTTTTCATTTTCTGTTGTGTGCTTTCAAAAATTCTAAAAATCCAAAAAAATTAAAAAATCAGAAAAATTCAAAAAGATTTTTGATTTGTGTGCTTTGTATATGTCTTGTGTCTGATGTGAAACATGCAAAACGGCGATGATGACATTGCGTTTTATATGATTTCTCCTAATTGACAGCTGACTCCGTACTTGAATGCATGTAATACTTGAGATGAGATGATTTTGATATGATTGCATATTGTTGATTGCCAAATGAGTAAATTTGACCATTTTGTCGGCAAACCACAAAAATTCTGAGGATTTAGAGCTTCCTAGGCTAGTAACATCCATAACTGGTCTCATTTGCATTTAAGAATTGAGTGGTTTCTCCTTATGGAATGTGTAACATCAATTTGCATAAATATGACGTCCGTCTCTTGATATTGATTAAGTGTTTGGTTTGAGGAGGAGGTACATGAGGAAAGGCATTTATGTTTTTGATGAGCTCCACATAGCCAAAACGACCCATTTTTACTACCCTGTATATTTAGGTCATTTTCCTTTGTTCATCCCATTTCAGCTGTTGTAAGCCTGTTTTTATTATATATCAAACAGCTACAACCCATAATAGCCTACCTTACCAGGACAGTCGCAGTGAACATAATTGGAGTTACTTCACTAATAGATCACAATTTGGAATTTTTACATCTTTTGGATCCTAGTGTAGAATGTCATTGTTGTGCGACTTTATTTTCGCCTTCCCCTTGTCTGAATTGAAAAAAATATAGAAGCATGAAAAAGAAAGAAAACAAAAAAAATGGAATTAGAAAAGGAAGAAAAATTCCAAGAAAAATGTATATATGCTTCTTGTAATTTTGGGGAACGGTCGAGTTGCTAACTTGAATTTTATTGTAATTAGGAGGATGACAAAATTCCCTCTTAAGCTCTTTTGAGTTTTATTTCTAGTTAATGGCCGGAATTTATAGATGAGGTTTTTGGATGGATAGTTTTTATCGTGTAGCTGCGACTACTGGTCTTAGCCCCACATTTCCATACATGCTTTAAGCACAATACTCCATTTTATTCTCTCACATTTTAGCCACCCTTTGTAAGTCCTTGGCATGTAGTATGGTCCTGATTGGTGGAACACGTATTCGATTGGGGAGATTGATTTCATATTCGATTGCATGCATATTTCATAAGTCGAGTGAGTGTCTTTATTCTTTCTTATCTTCACATATATACTTACCCGTACTTATGAGTGTCGAGTGATAACCGTAAGGAATTCCGACATTATTGGTCTTGCAAGATTGAAAATTTGGCAGGCAATTGTTTGGTTATGGCATGATTATTGATCTCGTTACGTTCTTGAGCATTACATGTTTTCTCGTCGGTTTTAGTCGATTTTAGGAGAATAATTATAATTCAGCTCTGAGTCGTGTTTCACATTACTTGTCCTCGTATGTATATATTTTAGTCGTTTGCTTGAGGACAAGCAAATGTTTGGTTTGGGGGAGTTTGATCAACATATTTTATATCGTATTTTATTTTCCCCGTCAACCATTTTTGATTTTTTCTTCTTCCAATTTATATATATAATGTCGATTTTTATTAGAAGATCGATACTGCTGGTTCTCGTGCTATTTTACAGGTTTGGTGCAATTTCAAGCATATTCAGGAGTAATAACCCGGATAGCCGAGATGTGGACGGAAGACGAGGAAGAAAACGAAAAGCCGAGAAGCAAAGAAGAACTCTTGCTACGAGTTCCAGCAAGTCCACTCGATCGAGTGGTGCTAAGCACTCGATCGAGTGCCTCATATTCAAGCCCAACTGGACTGCATCGGAGTTTTGGGCCGATTCCTCTTTTCAGCCCAAAAACGAACGAAGATTGGAGCAATTACGTATCCACTCGATCGAGTGGCACTGCATCCACTCGATTGAGTGCGTCTTACCCAGGCCGCGGATTAGATTTTAATTCATTTAGAATTTTGGGCCTGTTTTGGGAAGTCCAACTGATTTGTCTTTAAATCAGTTTTCTTAGGATAGCCAGACATCATCTTTTATCATACTTTACAATACAAAATTTACGCTACTTTTGCTTAGCATTTAAGTTAGCGTTCTTTTCTGGTTTTCTTCGCAAGATACATCAAACTCGTTCTTCCCTTTTCAGATCTCGAATTGTTTGGTATCGATACTTTTAATTTTATTTTCAATTTCAGTTTCAGTTTTCTAGTTTTAATTCTTATCTTAATTCATCTTTTGTTTTCTTAGTAGTTTTGATTTCAGTTTTTGCTTATTAATTGTTAGTATAGAATTGTTATCGTTTGCGTAGTTTAATTTAATTCATATTCACCATGTTTACTTGCGATTCGTATTTTGTGAGTTTAATTACAATCGTCATGTGTAGCTAAATTTTATCTAGGGTTTAAGGGGATCGATGTTTGTTGATTGGGTTATAGTAAATTGACCTGTCTTTAATCGTATGAACTGTCGCCTGAATATTGTTTTAATTCTGATTGATTGATTACTGGCTAGGATTAATTAATTAGTATCACAATTAGGACTTTTCACCGACCGGGTTAAGGACTAATTAGGTCACGATATTTTGGGCAGACTAGCTTAATTCTAGCGACCGCAGGTTAAGTTTAGTTCTAAAGTTTGTAGAAGTACCGACCGGACCTACATCTTAGACAGTTCGATTATTGACCTGTTAGTTAACTCCCTGACCCGATTGATATTCATTGTGAACCTGAGACCCTAGACTCTTTTACTATTGATTTACCTTTTAGCAACTAGTTGTCAGCCTATTAAACAAACAAGAAAAACAGTGACCTGTAGTCTTAAGTCTAGACCTTAGAACAAGTATTTGAGTCTCGTCTCCTTGTGATTCGACCCCTACTTCACTATCTGCATTAGTTAGTGGATCTTAGGGTATCTTTGATTAGGGATACGGCTACCCCTGTCAGCTACCCCAGCCGTGTCGACCTTGAGCAACGTCAAAGGCAAGGCTGGAGGCTGAACAGAATAAGCCGGATCAGCCAGCTAAAGGGAAAGCCATTCATTCAAAATACAGGCCAACACTAAACCGTAGAACAAAACAAGCAGCAAAAAAATAACTGAGTACTCACCACGAGGCGGTGGCAAGCTAGCCGCTAGCAGACGTGAGACAGATAAGTGGCACCCGGCACCAGTAGTGCATTGCCTCCCTCTCCGTCCCTACCCTCGCGGACCTCTGTGGCGGTCGGTGGTCTAAATATAGTCCGGGGAGGATCATCCGGCACACTAAACTCGTCATATAAACACTGACGCACCAACCGCTCGCCCAGGTACCACACTGGGCGAAACAGTGCAGGAAGGAGCATCCTCCGGAACTCCTGTGCCTCAACTCTGCCCCCACGGACTAAGGCGGACCCTCGTAGTCGGCCTAGGGACGGGCCACAAACTACACAAACAAAACCGACACTTCAATAATCCTAAAACCTTGAGGGCTACTAAGTAAAACAAGCCGTAAGAAGGAAACTTACATCTTCGATGCGCAGCTGGTTCACCACCATGTTCTCCGTCGAGTAGTGGCTCGTCGTACTCTTGGCCTGAGCCAATCTTCACTCAATCCTCGCCGGAAACCTAACCGAACGAGCACGCACCCTCTTGGGTGCTATTCGAGGAAAGTAGAAATAGATCCAAGCCTGCAAAAAACCCCAAAAACATCATTAGCAACACCAAAGCGAATTAGGTAAAACCCTAAAACCGAATACAGAGGCAATAACTAACCTCCAGCACAAGACCTGGACCCACGATAGGTAAGGCCAAGCCAAAATCCACCTTCAGCGGCCTCACCATGACTTGCAAACATCGGGTCATCTCCGAGAAAGCTGCGGTCACCCAATCAAAACGTCCCAGCTGATCTAAATCAGCCAGAAAAGGCAAAATACTAGTACTAAACCTTTTGCCTTTATCCGAGAAGTGGGTCGATCCTAGGAAGTACCACAACCACAGGCGAGCATCATGCACTCGTTTGTTGGGTACTCGACCCTATAATACCGCTACCCTCTAGAAGTGGTCGGTGATGTGCGAACTCACCAGAGCATGAGACGTACTATAAGCCTCACGCTCAAAACAATCCCCGATCCAGCCCCGAACCTCGTCACTATCTAACTTAGGACCCTCAGCAGCGTATCTAATCATCTCCGAACCCTAGGGTAAACCCGTAATAACTCCAAAGTCCTCCAAAGTCATCCCGACCTCCCCAAAAGGCACGTGGAAGGTCGAGGTAGTGTCGTGAAAGCGATCTATCATCGCTCTAATCACTATAAAGTTGCACTTGGTCTTGCAACCTACCAATCGGACCCAGTGTCCGACCACAAGACCTAAAGCCGTCCCCGTGATAATCTTCTTTGACGCGAGGCTGAGCTTCTGAGAATAGATCTTTAAGCACGTCGTAAAACCCGAGAAGGTCCTCATCGGACCTGCGGGCTACAAAACGAGATAATACACGCATAAGCAAACCAAACCGGTTCAACCAAAATTTAAAGCCTAAACTAATAAGCACGAGTTAAGATACTCACCATATCGTTCACGATGCGGCTAGAAACGTGCAAATCAGGACGAACCAATAACTGGTGACCGTCCCAATCCTCAGCCCAAGGGGGATCCTCGTAGCCAACCTCCTCACCCTCGTGTACCGGATCCGGGACTTGATCCTTCCTGGCAACTGTCACGGGCTGTCTACGCCTCGTGACCCTATCAAAATCTGCCTCATTTATGACCCCTGGTTCACGAAGCTGCGAAGGAACGCTTCGTCGCCTCTTACGAACCCCCCGGGAAGTCAGCGAGTTCGTCCCGGCGGCCTCACCACTAGTACTAGTCAAAGGAGCTCCCTCGGGATGCTCATAATCATCTCTAGCGTTAAAACTGAGCAAAAAAGCAAAAATATACGTTTCAGGTCAGGTCAAAGCAGCACAAACGGGTCAAAATAAGGTCAAAATTTCGGACAAAGATATCAAAATTCCAAAAAGTCCACTAGAGCCCATTTTCGACCCCGGTCATAATATAAGTGGTTTCAGGAAAATCCGACATCATTATGGTCAACACAGACCATCACGGAATGCCCTACAATGCATTCTAACTCACTAACGTCAACATGGAAGTCACCCACAACATCACGAACAGTAATCGAGCAAAATTACAAAGGTCAAGTACAGGAATAACTGGGAAAGCGATCCCTAGACCCTAATATTTTGAATTTACCCCGTGGGAAGCCATTATTGCACCTCAAAACCTCCTATCAAGCTTCTAACTACCCTATCAAGCTCTATTTGACCCTAATTTAACAATGAGACCAAGAATAAACATCGAAACCTAGCGAATTCAAAATGCCCAAATCAATTTTTAGGGTTTAAGCAAAATCGACCCACAATCAATCTAACCAAGCATATATATGGACAATAGGCGAGTAAGAAACACTTACCCGAGGTCGAAATAATAATGTATTATGGAAATCGAGACAGAAATCGATTGAATAAGTCGAGGAAGCGAGATTGAGTCAGGAGAGGTCGCGCGTTTTTGTTTTATGACGAATGACCCGTAAGGCGCACACGATTCTCAAAACCCTGGGCCCCCCAAGTCAAGCGTCCTTGTTTTGGATTGCTGAGGGCTAGGCATCCGAAGAGTAAGGCGCACAAAGTCGCGCGTCTGACTATTCGGCTCAAAGCAAAAACAAGAACAAATGGGACACGGTATATAATAGCCGTAAGACACACACTCCTATATCAAGCAAAATAAACAACGACAGGACAATTTACTAACCCTGACCGGTAAAGCAAGCCTCGAAACCTCCTCTAGTCAAAATCTTCCCCTAGCGAAAAACGAACATAAAAGGCTATAGCTAATAAAACTACTCATACTCAAGCACATGACAAATCAAGCAAAACGAATCTGAACAAAACAATTGAAGTGAACATCCGCAAATCCAAAAACGAATTTGACCGAAGCAAATTCAAGTGAACATCCGCGAATCCAAAAACGAATCTGACCGAAACAAATTCAAGTGAACATCCGCGAATCTAAAAACGAATCTGACCGAAGAAAATTCAAGTAAACATCCGCGAATCTAAAAACGAATCTGACCGGAGAAAATTCAAGTGAACATCCGCGAATCTTTAAACCCATGAGCCTAACGAATCACAAAGCTTCTGAAGGCAATTCAAATTCGAATGGACCCCTACACATTCGAAAAATTTTAACCCTCGAGCCTAAGGAACCCCAATGCATTCTAAAGGCAATTCTAGTGAACATACGCGAATCTTTAAACCCATGACCCTAACGACCCCCAAAGCATTCTGAAGGCAGTTCAAGTTCGAATGGATCCCTACACATTCAAAAAAAATTTAACCTTTAAGCCTAACGAACCCCAATGCATTCTGAAGGCAATTCAAGTGAACATCCGCAAACCTTTAAACCCGTGAACCTAAAGAACCCCAAAGCATTCTGAAGGCAATTCAAGTCAAGTCAAGCTAACAAACCCGATTGAATCCTGAAACAATCGAAAAGAAAATCTTTAAAATCCGTGAATCTAACGAGTCCTTAAGCATCCAATTCACGCACCCCAAAAGAATACCCGAAACAAAAGACAAAGCACAATCAACGCAACCATCCGCCAAGGATATTAAACCAAGACTAAGACACCAACGAAAGACTTAAACAAAAGCTCCATGAAAAAGACCGAAATACTAGTCAACATTAAGCAACCTAAAGCAAAACAAGCAATTCTAGATCCAAGCATCAACAGGTAACCGCAGGCAAGGAGGTCATGTATGATTCTAAACCTTGCTGACGAGCCTCAAATACGTAGTCTAACGGACTTAAAACGACCCGAACGGATAGTCACCAGGTCGTAATCCTCGGTTGACCAGGGCGACAATACTTTGACTTTCGCCTTGTCCAAGCCTTAGTCAAAGTGAGGGCTTCTGTAGACACCCAGATTTGGACCTGGTGGATGCAAGAGTGCCCAAAAAACACCCCATGACGATAGTTTTTCTATGGAACGGATCAAATAATTACTCGAAAAAATTAATTTAACGTCAAGACAGGCTTTGTCGTGTCATTACGGTCGCGACGATACTAATTAAAGTCAATTCCAACACCGGGACCCCGAATCGGTCTCGAAATATGCAAAGTGAAACCCGAGTCAACGCGTCGGGCCGATAAAATATCGGGACACGCACCCGAAGCCTACCCGGCGCTCGACGCGGTATGGTTAACGGGGATGCTTAATCCCCAAGACAACGCAATATACGCATCTTCTCCGTTTTGGAAAGTTTCGAAATCGGATCTTCAAAAATCCAGGCGCCTCACACCAGGCGTGCCAAGATTGATGCTCATAACACTAGGCTACTTAGTTCTGGTGCGCCATATCGCAAGCGTCTTAGAGGGCGATTTGAACTGCGCAAGCAACTATAAATACCCCCTTCACTTCATTCATTTCGACACATCATTTAACGAGTTCGTGACTTACTTCTCCCACAACTCACTCTCCCCCTCTTCTTTTCTAACTTAGGTCGCACTCCGAAACTAAGTACGATTCACTCGATCGTTAAGCGAATCGACGATACTCCTTACTCTCGAGCACTCCACTCGACCCGAGGAGCACCTGCGTTCGACTAGCCAACCCTAGGTCTAGCAGCGAAGCTAGTGGCGGATTAACCGCTGAACTAGCCGTAGTAACGAAGCTCTGCCGAAATCACCGCAAGATGAGCTAGGAGGATCTGCCTCGAAATCGAACCGTCACTAGGTTGTCGTCTGAATAAAACTTTATATTCCTGTATGTTTATTATGCACTTCAATAATGTCAAACATGGACACTAGGTCCATGGCACGTTATAAACATACGTAACGTCCTCAACTTCACCCACAAGCACTAAAGCACCCTAAATAAACCCGAGTAGTTCCGAGATCCGTTCTCAACCTTCTGCACATCGTATCTTGTTTAGTGTATACACCGAGGGTGCAACTCCTCACTATGTGATTTACTTATATTTCACATCTACCGCTTTCGTATGATTTACAACATTTATGACCTTATAATCGCATGCTAAATCACTTAACACGGAATTCAAAACGTAAACAAGCTAAACATGAACAAAGCGCTGGCCGGGTTCCATATTAATCCCGACGCTCACCACACATGGTACGATGCATCCCTGTTAATACCGAATCGACGCACCTTAAGCAGAATACCAGGTAAGGTATACCACTAGAATATATGACTAATATCCGTATTATTGCATTAAACCTGATTTGCTAATACGTATAATACTTAGTACTCTCTACTCTCCTACGTGCATCTTTTCATGGCCTGCTTGTCACGTGAAATCGCATGCAAAGAATGTAAACATAACTACTTCGAATACAAAAACTTACTTGTCCTTAAACAACCGACATAGCAAAGACATAAGGTTAAAACAATGGATGTTACCGTATTTCCGCCACAATAAAGGAGTAAAGTTATCAGCCCACCGATTGATTAGTAGAGGCTGCTATGTGCGGGCGGGATTGGGTGTCGATGTCTAGAGGACGTTGGCTTCCCTATACGTACCCTCACCCCTTACTCCGAATCGACGGTTTCCGGATGCCCGAAACCATTGGCAATGAGAGTCATTCCAGGCATGGAGTGCTTAAGGGTGCAAGTCTTTAACTTTACGTCCCGTGTCACTCACTTTTGAGCCGGCTAAGGATCAAAGTTGACTTGAACGGTTTCCGAGTCCCCATAATTAACTCGGTGGCGACTCCAAATAACTTTTTCATACCTATGTACCAATTATATGCGACCCTCCATATTATGTGTATTTACGCAAGTGAAGTATCAAAAATTCGAGAAGAGTTAGGGTGTTTTAACTTCAATGACCAATCCTTTCGGTGTGTATTTACAACTTTTTCCGAAATTCCTTTGATTTGACGGTTAGATATCTCGGCTTGCCCGTTTGATTGAGGGTGGTAGGCTAGGGACATCTTGTGGGTAATACCATACTTCCGAAGAAGGTGTTCAAAGGTATCCTTTCTAAAATGGGAGCCTTCATCGATAATTATGGCTCTAGGCATACCGAATCTCGGGAAAATTACATTCTTGAAAAACTTTATTACCACCTTGGAATCATTGCTAGGAGAAGCTACGGCCTCAATCCACTTTGAGACATAGTCCACCGCGACTAGGATGTATTTGTTGCCAAAAGAAGATGTGAACGGACCATGAAGTCAATGCCCCAAAACGTCGAACAATTCGATCTCAAGGATGGGTTGAAGGGGCATCTCATTTCTTCTTGTTATATTGCCACATATTTGGCAAGCATCGCATGTGAGAATGAAAGCTCTAATGACCTTAAACATGGAAGGCCACCAAAACCCGCTTTAGAGGACCTTAGCAATTGTCTTTTGGTTGGCCAAGTGTCCACCATAAGATGTCGAGTGAAGGTGCTTCACAATATTAAATCCTTCGTCGGCCGTAACACATCGACGGTAAATTCCATCTATGGACCGGCAGAACAAATAGGGCTCAACCCAGTAATAGCGTCGGGCTTCATAGTGTAGTTTCTTCCTCTCTTGCTTTGAATAATCGTCCGGAATATAAGCAGACACTAAAAAATAGACGATATTGGCGTACCAAGGTGTAATAGTTTCAATGGCCATTAAGGATTCGTCTCTCATCGCTTCATTGATGGGTACACCATCGTCTTCATTACCACTTCCACTAACCGCTAATCTACTAAGATGATCCGCTACCAAATTCTCCGACCCGGCTTTGTCTCTAATCTCGATATCAAATTCTTGTAGAAGGAGAACCCATCGAAAGAGTCACGATTTTGTCTCCTTTTTGGACATAATATAACGAATCGCCACATGATCGGTGTGAATCATGACTTTGGAACCGGTAACATATGTTCGAAATTTCTCCATGGCATACACAAAGGCTAGCATTTCCTTTTCAGTAGTGGTATATCTCGATTGGGCTTTCATCAAGCATCATACTTGCATAATAAATCACATGTAGCTTCTTGTCCACCCGTTGGCCTAGAACGACACCAACGGCAAAATCGGAAGCATCGCACATGATCTCAAATGGAAAATTCCAATCAGGTGCTTTGATAATCGGTGCGGTGGTGAGAGCGGTCTTTATCCTGCAAAAGGCCTCAAGATACAAGTCATCAAACACAAAAGGTGCATCTTTCATAAGTAAAGAAGTTAAAGGCTTGACAATCTTAGAAAAATCTTTAATGAATCGCCTATACAAGTCGGCGTGACCTAGAAAACTCCTCACCCCTTTGACATTTGTTTGAGGTGGCAAGTTCTCAATCACAGAGACTTTGGCCTTATCAACTTCGACTATTTTATTAGAAACAATATGACCGAGGACTACACATTGTTTAACAATAATATGACATTTCTCCCAATTTAAAACAAGTCTATACTCCTCACATCGAGCCAACACTTGATCAAGATGTTTAAGGCAAGAATCAAAAGATGTACCATGGACATTAAAGTCATCCATAAAAACTTCCATCTATTTTTCAATAAAATCGGAAAAAATTGCCATCATACATCTTTGAAACGTTCCCGGCGCATTACACAATCCGAATGGCATTCTTCGGTAAGCATAGGTGCCATAGGGACATGTGAAGATGGTCTTCTCTTTGTTATCGGGGTGAAGAAATCCCGAATGACCATCGAGGAAACAAAAATAAGAATGATGCGCTAATCGTTCAAGCATTCGATCAATAAAGGGGGAAATGCTCTTTGATGGTGGTTGTGTTCAACTTTTGAAATTCTATACACATGCGCCAACCGGTGATAGTCCTTGTAGAAATTAACTCCCCCTTTTCTCCTTTCACAACCGTCATTCCTCCTTTTTTCGGCACAACTTGTACGGGGCTAACCCATTTACTTCCGGTTATAGGGTATATAATGTTTGTCTCATACAATTTGAGGAATTCCTTCATGACAACCTCTTTCATGGTAGAGTTCAACTGATGTTGACCCTCAACCGAAGGACGGTGGTCATCATCAAGGATGATCCTATGCATGCAAACATTTGGGCTTATGCCTTGGAGGTCATCAATGCTATACCCGATGGCCTTTTTGTGTTTTCTCAAAACAACCAAACGTTTTTCCAATTGAGGACCATCAAGTGTGGCATTGACGATAACGGGATAACTAGTTCCTTCAAGAAAGACATATTTGAGGAAAGAGAGGAGTAGCTTAAGTTCAAGATTAAGAGTAAAGGGTACCATACTTTTACCCGCCGGTAGTGGTTCCACCTCTTCTTCATGCATGATCTCTTCTTCAAGATGTGGGGAATCAAGTGGTTCCGCTTCTTTCTTATCACCATCTATCTAGCTATACTCAACCAAACTATCAATAACTTCAATGGAATACATTTGTTCAATCATTGGTTGTTTAAGAGCTTGAGAAAGGGAAAACTCTACTGACTTGTTCCCTATGTTAAATGATAACTTTCCATTCTTAACATCAACTATGGTACCGCCGGTAGCCATGAATGGTCGACCTAAGATAATGGGGGTAATAGTGTCTTCGGGCACGTCCAAGACAACATAGTCGGAGGGAATGAAAAACTTACCAACTTGCACGGGTACATCCTCAAGTATCCCAAGTGGGTACTTGACGGACCTATCCGCAAGTTGAATCAACATACTAGTGGGTCTCATCTCCCCCACACTAAGTCTCTTGGCAATTGAATTGGGTAACAAACTAACACTAGCCCCTAGGTCACACAAAGCTCGGTTAACACCAACATTTCCAACCCCACAAGGGATGGAAAAGCTACCGGGGTCATCTAGTTTATTTGACATTTTTTATTCATAAGAATGACACTACATTGTGCCGTAAGAGGGACACATTCTTTATCCTCTATGGTTCTCTTTTTCAACAAAACTTCTTTCAAAAACTTAGAATAAAGGGGCATTTGTGAAATTACCTCGGTGAAGGGTAACGCTACCTCCACTTTCTTCAACATATCCACAAAACGGATAAATGGGCACTCTCATAGTGTGGCTTATCTCGTTCAGGAAAAGGCAATGGTGACAAAAGCGGAGGCGGTGGAACATTGGATTCTTCTTATTCTTCGGCTAAACGCTCCGCTTCTTTTCTTTTTGCTTCTTCCGCTTCCATTTTCTCCTTTTTCTTCCTTCTAAGTTCTCTCAATTCTCTTTGTTCAATCTCTGTATTTTGAAGAATATCAAACTCTGCTAGTATTCCCCGGTTTTGTTTGGGGGAAGTAGGAGATGTGGTGTATGGTGCACTTTGTTGATTCACTTTGGTTGTGGTGCTTTTGGTGTTCAAGTTCAAATTCTTATATGCGTCCTCAAGTTCTTTGCCACCCCTCAAAATCACGGCATTTTCTTGGTGTGGAGGGTCTCTTAGGTTTTGGGGTTGCCCGGGCAAACCATGGTGTAACACCCCGTGTTTTTAACCATTTTAGTTATTTCTAATAACGATTAATATTGATAAATCGAGTCTCGACAAACTATTTTAAATATTGATATTCAATTCTTGTGCTTTTGGAACCTTTCTATTTCACTTCACAGTTTGTAAAACTAAATCTTCTATCGCTTTCGTCATTCTGTGCGATTTCGTAAAATGGTTTGTATTTCTTCATACGGACTCCGATTGAGGCATTTTTCAAAAGCCTAAATTTATTATTTTTACAAGATCTACACAATGGTAATAACCAAAATTTCAGTTTCTAAGTGCATCAACATAATATTGTACTAGACAGCTCCTTTGCAACGAAAATTGTCATCCGATTATTCGTTTCTCGACTTTCGATTTCCGTAATTCTTTCTTAACCAGTGTGTCACCAAATAAACTCATACATATAATCCTAAGGCATGCAAAACTGCCACTTTGAAGTCCTAGCCTCAAAATATGCCTAACTAATCAAAAACATCATTTCTAGTAATGTATTTCTTAAAGTATGATTAGCTACTTTGAGTAATTGTCAAATTCTTGTCCACCCTTTGCTCCCACATTAAAGCCACGACTTGGGTGCTTATAATCAGCCCTATTATCTTAATTTACTCATCCATTCACTCACTTAAACACTCCTTCAAAGATCCATCTAAAAACCAAAGAAAATCATACAAGTTTTCCTAAGTTCTAAGGTGTTTACACCACCATATCTCTTATTCCTAGTATATTTACTAACTTACTTTGTTTGCGTGTCTTTCTAATTTATTCATGAAGAGGAGCAAGAGGAAGGGGGCTTCGATCTTAGTATATTTGATTTCATAGTTGATCCGGAGAATTGCTAATAGGTAACCTAACTTTTCTTCGCCCTTAAATCTCGTAGTATAGTGTTTAGAATCTAAATAACATATAACATCATGTTTAGGACTAAATCATTAGATCACCAAGTTTAAAGTTAACTATTTGTTGATTTATCACTTAACAATACATGTTGTAAAATGGAATCTATGATGTATGATATATGTTTACAATTTTTCTGTGTACGATACGTATTGAATTAGCCTTAGGTTTCTACATGAAAGTTGTATATCTGAATGTCTAGTATATAGAAAAAATATGAAAAGTAAGTTTCTTTAAAAATATATATTTAGTAAAGATTTATTTTGTAAAATGGTAGTGTATGATTTTATGTATTGTCTGAGAAAATAATATGTTTCATGATGTTAAAAGTTTTTTTTGGACTTGGAAAATTTATATTTTGTTCATGATGATGTCTATTATGTGTACGTCAAATTTCATATAATTAATCATATATAAATTAATTTATAAAATTTGTAATAAAATGGGTCATATCTGGAAAGAAGATTTTATTTAAGAATATTTATAAATTATTTTAATCTAAATTTCTGGGAATATGTTATGTACAAGTATAGGTATCCAAAATAAATATTTGGTTCACTTTTCTGATGATTAAGTAGTTTAAAAGATTTAAAAGAAAGTATTGAAAACCGTACTGTTTTTGTTTTTAATTTGTTAAAAATAATAAACCTTATTACTTTTAAAAAATGACTTTATATCTGAAAACCTAACTCATAAAAGTACGTTGAACATCTTTTACTCTTTCATTATTATATTTTTTTTTGGGTTAAATTGTTCACCAATCAGATCCTACATTTGAACCTATATTAGGATGTATAGACAAAATTCGTTTAAAGCCTAAACCTTGAACCATCCATGAACAAACTTTTAATCTTTTCTAAAGAAGTTTTAACCTCAATTGACTCTTTCTCTTTTGTTTCTAAACTCATTTTGTTCCCTTCGTGAACTAGTTCTTAGGTCTGACTACTCATCTCGAGTCAAACAAGAAGTCTTTCGCTTATTTCACCTTCGTATATTATGGCTCTGTAACACCCGTTATTTTCCAAGTGTTTTATCCTTTCCGTTATGACTTCGTCATAACTCTGTCACATTTCCGCCGTATGTTTCATCATTTTTTTTCCAAGCTTTATTTTCATTTTTGAGTCTAATGATATTTATTTTTATTATTAAAGATTTTAATTCTTTTAATTCTATTTATTTGATTTTCTTCAAACTAATTATTTTTCCGCAAGGAATTCTACTTCTCTACGAATTAACGTTTTAATCTCGAATTTAAGTTATTTCTTTTTTCCTAAAAATGTAAACACATTCAAATAATATTTCCAACTAAGAAATAATTTTATTCATGAAAATTTACCCTTTAATAAATTTATGACGAAGTTTTTCATATAATTA
The DNA here is from genome assembly GCA_958450325.1 of Agrostemma githago. Classification (NCBI taxonomy): domain Eukaryota; kingdom Viridiplantae; phylum Streptophyta; class Magnoliopsida; order Caryophyllales; family Caryophyllaceae; genus Agrostemma; species Agrostemma githago. Next base: position 17,407,363 of record OY288255.1, on the reverse strand, counting down.
TTTTCTAGCGCGGGGTTTACTCAAATTGCTTTGAAATGCTTTTAATAATTTTACGATCCTTATTTTTATCGACTTACAACTATTTTGGGACCACCTTGAACCATTTTTTTTTCATGACACTCATGTCACACAACCACTACACATTTTTTTGTGTAAAATTTTATTTTTATAAAAACAATATGATTAAAGCATAAGATATTTCTTTCTCACAAATTAATATTGTTGACTCATGCAAACTCTTCACACTCCTCTCACATTCACTCTTGGCTGAAATTTTGGAGGTGAATGTACCTAGTTTTTATCAAATTTTAAGTCACCATTCATTCCATATCTCTTCACAGTTTCCTCTTTATTCATTCATCCATTTTATTTTAGCAAAATCCTCTTCTTTCTCCCTCTTTTTGGCTGAGTTTCAGCTATATTTTCCAGCCAAATTTTGTCCCTAATCGAGTCTTGATCGTCTCATTTTCATCTCCAAATTATCGTTATTCCGATCCTTCCGTTAAGGTAATAACCGATGTTGTATTCGATCATTATTTACCTTGATTTTTCCTAGTTTTCTCATGGTATTTTTCTACCATATTTTTTTGTGTGTGTTAAGGATTTGTGGACGATCTTGAGTTAGACGAGTATATTATCGATTCGGATTTAGATTAAGGTAACATCGATGTTACTCGGTATTACTTGATTTTATTTGTGTAATTGCATGTGTATTTTTATATTTCATTTTTGATAATATATGGATGTCATATAATCTGTACAAAATATAAAAGTTGAAAATTTGCATGTTTTGGTATTTTTATCGCTTTTACGAGATTAACGATTAAATTGTTGTATTAATTTGTAAAATCGTAATATTCGGCCTAAACTTGTAATATATGATTATATTCTTTAAAATGAAGTTTTTTTATAATTTTTTTAATAATGTAGTATTTTTCAGATATTTTAGTTATCGATTATTGAATTATTAACGTTTACGGACAAATACGAATAAAAGCCGATTTTTAGTTCTAGTATCTAAACATTTTATTTTAATCTGATTTTTGACGTGGTGAAACTTTCTGATGGAATAGAATTTTGTGAAGTTTTTCACAAATTATTGGTATTGTTAACTGGATGAATTAATTAATCACTTTAAATCATCGTTTATCGTTAAAACCGCGTTTGTCGTTTAATTCTCGATTTCTCGTCCTTTGATTAAATCTGGAAAAAATATGATTCTAATGATTTCATAATAAAATGTAATTTTATGATTTTTAGTGCTTTAATAAAATGATAGGAACGATAAGTTTTATTAATGGAATCGTTAATTGTGAAAACGTGCTTAACAGACGGTTTTACCTAATTTTGTGAAATCTGGAATTTTCACATTTTTGGAAAATTTTAATTTTATGGAAAATCATACTTTTGAATTTTAATAATAATTTTTGGATATTAATACGTAAATCGTTTTGTAATTACTATTTTTATTAATCGTTATTGTCGCGATTAGACGATTAACGGGGAAACCCTTTAAAAACCGAGTCTAAGTATTCTGGAAAATTTTATTTTCTGGACAGAATGTCCATATATATATTTAAGCTATTTTATATAATTTTTGTACTATTTATTAAAGTCTTTAATTCGTAAGTATTGATTTTTGGACAAATTACGATTTATCGTTAAAATGTTTCGTCTTACCTAAAAGAATTATTTTCCCAACAATTTTGAAAATATTTAAATCTGAATCTTTAAGAGTTAAATCATCCCTTAGCATACTCTAAATATATTCATTGGTTTAAACTAAATAAAAGACGTTAAAAGATTTATATTTACATTTGCCGTAAAATCCTATTTATGTTCGTATTGTTGAAACTAATAATAATTAGGGAATTTTAGTTTTATAAATTTTGGAAACACCTTAATTAGTAGTACTAAAGTGTTTAAGACATTTTTAATTATTTTATAAGCACTTGTATGGTTTTTCAATAATTTCATAAATTCAAATGTTCTCACTTTAACAAATAATATCGTTAAGGCCGAAAGTATTAGTTTTATAAATCCATATCGTTTGCTAAAAATGTTGTGTTAGTATGAACTAATATTTTCAATATTTTGATAAGATGTTATTTTTAGTAAAGTATCTAAAAATAGAAGTTTCCTAAAATAGGAAGTTTTCTCTTTTGGAAAGTGATCATTTTTCCTTTTATTCTCTTATTGTTTATAATGATTGCGTAGTATATCTTTTGAATATCGATAAAGGCTTTGTTTTGGAGTTATGGAATAAGGGCAAGTGTGAGGTTAAAGTAATATAATCTAGGGTCTACGTTTTTGCCATCAACTATAAGGTTAGTGTATAAGGAATCGGTACATTGGTTGTTGAACCGGGTGACAGGTATCCCGGGAGTGGTGTACATTTTGACCTTAAGCTTAGGCCTCGCAGTAAGTCGCCGTCATAAGTTGAACTGGGTGACAGGTAATCCCAGGAGGGGTGTGCATTGTCTTAAACTAGGGTCACGCATTTATAAGTCGCCGTCCTATTATGGTTGAGTAGCCTAGTTAGAGATCGAGGTTTGATTTGTTTGAACTGACTTCTCGAAGCTAGTTTTGAGTATTCTCCTAGTGAAAGTCTAGCCGTCTACACTACTCCTATCCATAACGCCATTTTGAATATTTTATTATTATCGATATAATTTGGTTGCAGGTTGGCAAATGTTTTATGTTTTCTTTGGAAAACTCGTTTTTATTATATTGTTTCGATACGTGAAGTTTTTCACTGAAAACTTATTTTCTTTATAATGTTTTACTGTTTTCCGTTTTCTTACTATTTTCTATAATAGTAATTACAGTTTTAAAATCCTGTTATACGGCTGGGAGAACGTTGGCGTTGCTCCCCACTGATTTTGGCTATTATGTTTTAACATGGCAGGTATACGTGTTCCGGGTGTGGGCTAGCGAGCAGTGTGGATCCTGCTTGTTTATTTTGATAATTATGTCTTATGGATTGTTCAAACCCCTTTTGTGGATTGTTTAAATTTTGGCCATTTTATTTAAGGCCTATTATTTGACTTTACCATTTTATCTTTACTAAGACATAGTTACAGTGTGTTTTAATCTCGACTCTACAGTGTTTCCGCCACTGTATCGCGTTAGATTTTCTAGGGGATTACAGTTGGTATCAAAGCATCACTGCTCCCGACGCTTACACCTGAAATTAAGGAAAATATCAGTAAATTATTTAAACAGTAAATAAAAAAAATATTGTTAGAAATGGGTAGAAACAGATAAGGACTTAACTGATAGACTTACATGTTTTTGTAACTCTATGATTAGCATTGAATAATTGTTTCTTTTGTCTGGAAGAAGATATTGGTATGATGCTGCTCCAGATCGGAACAAGACCTGCTTAAAACTCTCAACGACTGTTGGCTCGAGTGGACAAATTGGTGCTCCAAGAAAGATGCCGATGGTGACTTTTCAGTTCCGGTTCAGTTTGCTTGAGCTACAGGTTAGATGATCAAGAGTAGATTCCTGTTCCATGATGTTGCAGTAGATCTAGATGGAGCGACCCAAGACTTGTGTGCTCGTTCCTCTACAAGAAGATGAAGTAATCCTTTTAGTTCCCTCGTGAACCTTAGAGGTCCGAACTTTTCCTTCTCGTTTTAGGTCTCTATCATCTAGAAGTATTTATTCTTTTCGCCCTGCTTCTGCTTCTTCCAATTCTTCTCTTTTATTTTTTCATCTTTATTCTCTTGGTGAATCCTTGTTCTATTCTTCTATTCTACCATCTTTCTCTTGAGATTCTTTAGTTACACCGGATTCTATCTTAGTGAACCCCGAGTTATGGATGTTTGAGGTTTAGTAAACCCTTGTTACCTGATTTGAGGGCTGTGAGTTTACCCTATCTTCTAAGCAAGTAAGAATTATTGAGGATTGATTTGAGTGGCAAATTGTTGATTGATGGAATTAGGATGATACTTTAGACACTAAACCTTGGGTTATAGGTTACTTTGATTGTTTTGGAGTACTTACAGTTGAATATATTTTGGAGTAGTAAGAGTATGTCATATTTGATGGATACCTAGTACCTAACCTAGAACCGAACTAGGTGTAACTGATAATACTACTTTGGGATTCTTGCCTGATGCTTATTGGATGGATGCATCGCGAATATTCGGGATCATAGAGTACCGTTTAAAGTGTTAGCCTGAGTGTTGTGGTACCATTGAAGGTTTTCATTAATGTTGTTAGAAATTTTGGTTGACATAGATGACCCTATTTATGGTGGATTAGATTGTTGATCTTCGTTTAAGGTTGCAACCTGTGAACTTTGGAGTTGAGTGATCTAACTTGGCTAAATTGTTGCTAGCCTTGAGGGAGAGAAACATATTGCACAATTAAAGGTTGAAATTATCGCGTTGTTTTGAGGAATACTTTGATGTCAATCATCTTAATGGATTTATAGTTCAGAACCTTAGACCAACGAGATTGTGGCTTCGTTGAGTTATTAAATGTTTTGTGGTTGCACCATTACGATTAGAAATTTGATGGACTTCTCAGAAACATTAATCGAATGACGTGTTTGAAGATGTGAGTGTTTGCGCCATTACCTACAGGTTTGAGCATGTTTGAGGATTTATTGTACTTCCCCAAATTCTATACTCGTGGTATTATAAATATGTTGGTGATCATTTTTGAGGATTTCGTGTCCGAACATTGTTAATTGGTGGATTTTATTTAGTCTTTCTTACTCGAGAAATTTGAAGTATACCTCGAGTTCAGACCTTATGAGCTTTAAATTTATGAACCTTAGTGATTACGAGTTTGGGTATGTTTTGATAACCGTTGGAATCTTAATTAATGGATTAGTATAAATCATTTGTGGACTCTTACCATACTAATTGAAAGATTATATAAGTACGTAAGAATTAATTTTGGAGGCTATTGTAGTTGATAATCTTGGAGGTTGTAGATTGAGTAGGACCACCCTGTATTGATATTAGACTTAGCGTTAGTTGATAGGGCATTTAGGAACCCGTGATTCTGAGAGTCGTGTCAGGATTCTCGAGATGGTTAATTTCTTCTATAATCCTTGAGAGCTCTTTTTTACTCTCAACTCCGTCTTCCTTTCTGCTTCTCTTGAATTTTGTTGCCGCATCTGCTGCTAATCCCTTCGACCTTTATCGATTTTGAATGCTCTTATTTTTAATTTATTTATCCTTGTTCTATTTACCCATTAACCATTTTTCGAACTTCCTATTTTATAAAAAGTTTGACTTGTTTAAAAAAAATGGATTATCGTAAAATTCTAACATTTTGACTTATAATTTCTAATTGTGAAGTTTCCGTTTTGTAAAAAGTTTGACTAACATCAACTTTTCAAATATCGTGAAATTTAACCTTTTTGAATTATAATTTAAGAACTTTATACTTCACTTTAGTTTTATCTTTGGTTAATAATTATATCTAGATCTGTTTCAAAATGCCTTAATAATTTATTTTAAATTATTTCGAAATTATTTCATTTTTATTTTCAAGCAATTAGATCTTTAGGAAGACTTTCATATTTCCAAAATATTCAATTTCTATATGATTATTACATAAAACATTTTAACATTATCGAAACTATTTTATGTTCAGGTTTGATAACATTTTTTGAAAACTTTCATAATTACTTTGATAACATTTTCGAAATTTTAATATTTTGAAATTAGTTTTCGTTTTATTGTTGGTGGACTTTTGAATCTGTTATTAAAAATGTTTGACGGCTGGTTCGATTTTTACGAACAACAAAATTTGATTTCTCCAAACTAAATTTTGTTTTGTCATAAAACGAAATATTATCGAATTACTCTTAATCAAATTGTTTTATTTTTATTTTGAAAATGTTTTTGTTACCCTGTTTCCTTTGAGTTTGTTTACTAATGTTATTTGACGTCGTTATTTTATCAAATAACTTTACTTTACGATTTCATAAATTAAAATATTTTAAACTTCGGGTAGCTTAGCCCAATTCCTCTTGGAATAAATATTTGCATTCGATTTTGTATCACTCTGAAAGTTGTAAAGTTTTCTTTTAAAGTAAAATTTTTATGCGAACTTTGTATCCCCATCTTTCCGAGTGGGGTAATCTTGTTTCTTTTCTGCTTATTCTCAGTTTGAAGGACGAAACTTCCTTTTAGCGGGGAAGATTGTAACACCTGCTATTTTCCTAGTGTTTTATCCTTTCCGTTATGACTTCGTCATAACTCTGTCACATTTCCGCCGTATGTTTCATAATTTTTTTTCCAAGCTTTATTTTCATTTTTGAGTCTAATGATATTTGTTTTTATTTTTAAAGATTTTAATTCTTTTAAATCTATTTATTTTATTTTCTTCGTAAACTAATTATTTTTCCGCAAGAAATTCTACTTCTCTACGAATTAACGTTTTAATCTCGAATTTAAGTTATTTCTTTTCCTAAAAATGTAAACACATTCAAATAATATTTTCAACTAAGAAATAATTTTATTCATGAAAATTTACCCTTTAATAATTTTATGACGAAGTTTTTCATATAATTATTTTCTAACGCGGGGTTTACTCAAATTTCTTTGAAATGCTTTTAATAATTTTACGATCCTTATTTTTATCGACTTACAACTATTTTGGGACCACCTTTAACCATTTTTTTTCATGACACTCATGTCACACAACTACTACACATTTTTTTGTGTAAAATTTTATTTTATAAAAACAATATGATTAAAGCATAAGATATTTCTTTCTCACAAATTAATATTGTTGACTCATGCAAACTCTTCACACTCCTCTCACATTCACTCTTGGCTGAAATTTTGGAGGTGAATGTACCTAGTTTTTATCAACTTTTAAGTCACCATTCATTTCATATCTCTTCACAGTTTCCTCTTTATTCATTCATCCATTTTATTTTAGCAAAATCCTCTTTTTTTCTCCCTCTTTTTGGCTGAGTTTCAGCCATATTTTCCAGCCAAATTTTGTCCCTAATCGAGTCTTGATCGTCTCATTTTCATCTCCAAATTAATCGTTATTCCGATCCTTCCGTTAAGGTAATAGTCGATGTTGTATTCGATCATTATTTACCTTTATTTTTCCTAGTTTTCTCATGGTGTTTTTCTACCATTTTTTTTTGTGTGTGTTAAGGATTTGTGGACGATCTTGAGGCAGACGAGTATATTATCGATTCGAATTTAGATTAAGGTAACGTCGATGTTAATCGGTATTACTTGATTTTATTTGTGTAATTGCATGTATATTTTTATATTTCATTTTTGACAATATATGTATGTCATATAATCTGGAAAAATTTTAAAAGTTGAAAATTTGCATGTTTCGGTATTTTTATCGTTTTTACGAGATTAACAATTAAATTGTTGTATTAATTTGTAAAATCGTAATATTCGGCCTAAACTTGTAATATATGATTATATTCTTTAAAAATGAAGTTTTTTATAATTTTTTTAATAATTTAGTATTTTTCTGATTCTTTAGTTATAGTTTATTGAATTATTACCGTTTACGGACAAAAACGATTAAAAGCTGATTTTTAGTTCTAGTATCTAAACATTTTATTTTAATCTGATTTTTGACGTGGTGAAACTTTCTGATGGAATAGAATTTTATGAAGTTTTAAATAAATTTTTGGTATTGTTAAGTGGATTAATTAATTAATCGCTTTAAATCATCGTTTATCGTTAAAACCGCGTTTGTCGTTTAAATTCTCGATTTCTGGTCCTTTGATTAAATCTGGAAAAAATATGATTCTGATGATTTCATAATAAAATGTAATTTTATGATTTTTAGTGCTTTAATAAAATGTTAGGAACGATAAGTTTTATTAATGGAATCGTTAATTGTGAAAACGGGCTTAACAGACGGTTTTACCTAATTTTGTGAAATCTGGAATTTTCACATTTTCGGAAAATTTTAAGTTTCTGGGAAATCATACTTTTGAAGTTTAATAATAATTTTTGGATATTAAAACATAAATCGTTTTGTAATTAATATTTTTATTAATCGTTATTGTCGCGATTAGACGATTAACGAGAAAACCCTTTAAAAACCGAGTCTAAGCTATTTTATATAATTTTTGTACTATTTATTAAAGTCTTTAATTCGTAAGTATTGATTTTTGGACAAATTACGATTTATCGTTAAAATGTTTCGTCTTACCTAAAAGAATTATTTTCCCAACAATTTTGAAAATATTTAAATCTGAATCTTTAAGAGTTAAATCATCCCTTAGTATACTCTAAATATATTCATTGGTTTAAACTAAATAAAAGACGTTAAAAGATTTATTTTTACATTTGCCGTAAAATCCTATTTATGTTCGTATTGTTGAAACTAATAATAATTAGGGAATTTTAGTTTTATAAATTTTGGAAACACCTTAACTTTTTTAATTACTTTATAAACACTTGTATGGTTTTTCAATAATTTCATAAACTCAAATGTTCTCACTTTAACAAATAATATCGTTAAGGCCGAAAGTATTAGTTTTATAAATCTATATCGTTTGCCAAAAATGTTGTGTTAGTATGAACTAATATTTTCAATATTTTGATATGATGCTATTTTTAGTAAAGTTTCTAAAAATAGAAGTTTCTAAAAATAGGAAGTTTCCTCTTTTGGAAAGCGATCCTTTTTCCTTTTATTCTCTTATTGTTTAGAATGATTACGTAGTATATCTTTTGAATATCGATAAAAGCTTTGTTTTGGAGTTATGGAATAAGGGCAAGTGTGAGGTTAAAGTAATATAATCTAGGGTCTACGTTTTTGCCATCAACTATAAGGCTAGTGTATCAGGAATCGGTATATTGGTTGTTGAACTGGGTGACAGGTATTCCGGGAGTGGTGTACATTTTGACCTTAAGCTTAGGCCTCGCAGTAAGTCGCCGTCATAAGTTGAACTGGGTGACAGGTAATCCCAGGAGGGGTGTGCATTGTCTTAAACTAGGGTCACGCATTTAAAAGTCGCTGTCCTATTATGGTTGAGTAGCCTAGTTAGAGATCGAGGTTTGATTTGTTTGAACTGACTTCTGGAAGCTAGTTTTTAGTATTCTCCTAGTGAAAGTCTAGCCGTCTACACTACTCCTATCCATAACGCCATTTTGAATATTTTATTATTATCGTTATAATTTGGTTGCAGGTTAGCAAATGTTTTATGTTTTCTATGGAAAACTCGTTTTTATTATTTGTTTCGATACGTGAAGTTTTTCACTGAAAACTTGTTTTCATTATAATGTTTTACTGTTTTCCATTTTCTTACTATTTTTCTATAATAGTAATTACAGTTTTAAAATCCTATTATACGGCTGGGAGAACGTTGGCGTTGCTCCCCACTGATTTTGGCTGTTATGTTTTAACATGGCAGGTATACATGTTCCGGGTGTGGGCTAGCGAGCAGTGTGGATCCTGCTTGTTTATTTTGATAATTATGTCTTATGGATTGTTCAAACCCCTTTTGTGGATTGTTTAAATTTTTGCCATTTTATTTAAGGCCTATTATTTGACTTTACCATTTTAATTTTACTAAGACATAGTTACAGTGTGTTTTAATCTCGACTCTACAGTGTTTCCGCCACTGTATCGCGTTAGATTTTCTAGGGGATTACAGGCTCAGCTAAACTTAATCTGAAATATTCCTATCTGATGGAACCTTTCATATTTACCGTTCTATCTTATTTATTTCTCATTTCTTCATCTTGCTTCCTATTCTTTTAGATTGCTATCAAACTGCATGTATGCTGACATCATACATATTCATCGTCTTTTATCCCTACCTTGTTACCATTTCCTATTTCCAAGTTTGTCATACCCGTTGACTATGGAGATAAACTTCAATACTCTCAGTTATTATTCTCATCAACCCAATTCAAAATTCTTAAATATTTATTCTGTGAACCTATTTTCTAAGTATATTTCTACGTGTTGAATGAACCATGGTTACAACTTATCAGAGCGCAGTGGAAGCACGATGAACCCATAAACCACTCAGAATGGACATAGTTATACCAAGGATTCTCACTAGTATAATGTACTTGAAGTATCCAATATCCTTCCAAACCAACCACACTAGGATCACCCAATCTTTACCCTTTTAGCCAACTTATAATTATTGGACATAGGAACCTATTGATTTTTGGAATGACAAGAGGTTGGAAAAAGATGAGAACCAACTAATGTTTTTGAGTGTTGATCTTGGATTCAATGATTTTGAGGATTATTAATTTTAACCAACGATTGAGAGGTTTAGAGATTCTAACTTGAGGATAGTAAAGAATAACAGAAGATTGGAAGATTTAAGGTTGTAAGCTAAGGAAAGATAAGAAAGAATGACACTTATGGAAATCTAACCCACATACATATAACTAATGAGTACTTGATGAGAAACTAAGTCATACAGATTTTTGTGGAATTTAAAACCCTTTTGTTTGAGTTTTTTGAGGATTAAGTTTGTTAATAGACGAGTCTTATGGATGAGTAACTACTTGTAAATATAAGAGAGTTTGACTGGTATGCAAATATACTGAGGACAAAGAAGCAATAAAGAACACTAAAAGATAGAACGTAAAATAGCTACAGTAGTAATTTTGAGGAGGGAAAGAATTGTAGGAAAAGTTTTTGAAGAATGAAACTTATATACTAATGATAAGATACATAGTTCTAAATGAATAAATTTTGGAACTCTTAGTTAAATCATGAATAGCTTCAGAATTGATAAATCGAGATCAATAGCCAATGATTAAAAAGAGAACCTTGATTGAACCTTGATTATCTGAGGACTTTGTAACTTGAGTTGCGTAGACTTCCAATGAATTTGTTAATTATAATTTTTAAATTCGAGGATATCGATGAAATCTCTTAAAACTTATTTGGATTGTTTAAATCCAAATTAGATGTAAGTTGTGTAACCTTTAGAGAAAAATCCTTGATGAATGGAAACACCGATGGATCCTACCTTACTGGTTATCAGGGAGTTGACTGAAAGAGTTAAGTTAATCAGTATAATTGAGCAAATAAAGGACATTCTTATACTATTGGGAATGTATACCTACGCGAGATATACTCATATGAAATACTTGAGGAATAATACGCCGAGAGTTTAAGGAACCAAACTTCTAAATATAAAGGTTAGAGAAACAACTGGAGGAACAAAAAAAACATTTTGAGGATTAACTAGACAGGAATGTAGAATGATGAAATTACGAAGAATAGACACATGAGTGACCCAATGTAACCTGGTTTATGATGATGTGTTGTTTCCATTATCAGTTAAAATCACTCCATATCAATTTTTGTATGGAATACTTTCCAGCTACTACTTAAACGAAGCCTTTCATGGATTAGTGATGTTCCCATTATGATCCTACATGTTCCTATTCTAATTATTATCTAGAGTCGTGGTAACACTTCTTAGCCCGACTTCGTACCACAACAGAACTTATGCAAATCGTCAACCTTGACCTTTTGGTCTTGAATTCTGCTTTCACTAGTAGAAAAACATGGATTTGAGGCTCTATAAAACCCTCCATTAGAGGCATTTTTTTATAATGCCTCATACGGGGGGGCCACAAATTGGAAATTATATTGCGGCATTTTTTAGAAGCCTCTATTGCAGGACTATTTGCGGCATTTTTAAAAAATTACGCCTCTAATAGTATGACGTTTTGCGGCGTCTTCTGGAGAAACGCCTCTAATAGTACCACTTTTGGCGGCTTGTTTTGGCGTTTGACGCAGCTAATAGTCCCATGTTTTGATTCTTCATTCAGAATTCGACGCCACAAATATTTTATTATTTAAATACAAAATTATATAATTTCGAAATAAATGTCACAAGCAATATTTATTCAAATTTTAAAATATTTGTTTTTTAATAATTTCGACGACAACCAATTGCATTTCATCAAAACCAAATAATATTCTTACATTATCTATCCAAATATAAATCCCTACATTTACACATGTCAAAAAAGTGGCATGGATACATTTCCAACCTTAACAAAACCAAATAAAAGCATGCTCCAATTAACTAGTCTACATCACGTGCAACAACGATTCGTAAAGTACGAAGCCCACTTGTCACGTAATTCATTCATCTCATCTTCACCGTTGTTGTAGGGTTGCTTATTTTTTAAGATCCAAACCTAAAACATACACAAGAATGACGAATTATCATCGATTGCACACATAAACATGATTTTAAAGTAATATACATACATACATACATATATGTGTGTGTGTGTGTGTGTGTCTAATAAGAATGTACTGTAGCTTATTATAAGTTAACTTATAATATCAACGTGGTTGCAAGAATTAATTAAACAAACACTCACCTTACAAATTTCATTTACTACTACAAAAAATGCCTACAAATTAAATTTAATTTTACCACAACAAAGAACAACCTTCTATACTATATATCCCCACATATACTCAATGAAATCTCCTCCGATTCAACCTACCATATAACAATGGTCTATTGGTGGACATTGAAGGGTTATTTATGAAGTGCCTTCAATGTTACTATAAAATTACCTTGTACTAATGCTTCAACTTAGATAAACAAATAACTAGGCAATGATGAGATGATTGGGGGAAGTATCATGAAGTTAAACAAGAACGACGAATTGTGATAAAACGAGATGAAAGTCTTGAATTTACAAACCCTTCAATCCAATTATTTCATTACTTTGTTCAATCAAAACAATCAAGACTATCATCTGATCATCCATCATAGCCAATAATCTGCTCTTTTTACCTGGTATTTTCAACTTATCCCTCTTTAATTTCATGAATTCAGTATTTACAGAACCGATTTCATTAAATCTGCTACTCCTAATTGTTTCTTTAGTGACATTTTTCTAGGTTTCACTGCTTTTCTCTTATTTTAGATATGAAAAAAAAAGCTTAGAATGATTAACTGACCAAATGCTTACCTTTTCAAAGTCACTTGTAGTTGAGCAATGATTAACTATATCGTACATGAACCACATCACAAACAAGTCATCATCCACGCTTTCGCTTTGTTGAGGACACTACCACGGAATAGACAATATTCATAATTTCAAAATTTTAAAGATTGTAAGAATTAAAGCGTGAACAAAATGTGAAAAAAAATGTAGTCTTTTAGTTACCTTCATAGATTTCCATAAAGGCTCTTTTCTTTTAATCTTCATATGACCACCACTCAACTTGAACCTCTTTAAAGTCCTAAAGAAGATATCCTGTTGATTATTTTAAGTACTTTTAAAAATTAGTTCAATCGAAATAAAAGTTTTAAATTTACTTACCAATCAACGGAATAGTAATCTCACGCCCTTGAAAAAATCTTAGTATAATAATTGTCATTTAAAAAAAAGAATTTTTATCGACAAGGATGGTAAATATAAATACTTGCATCAACAAAAAGACAACAAAGAACACTACAAGAGATAGGTTATTATACCGTAGTACAAGATTAATTAGAGAGTCGAAACTGAATTCTTCGAAAATAATAAATAAAAGCTACGACTTTGTTAGAATTTAAGGTTCTCTTTAAATATCATTTTAAACAATTAAGCACACAAACATCTTGTAGCCACAAACTACAACTTTACTTGTAGACAAGTAAGGAGTAACTTAGTATGCCATTGAATTGTTGAAACCAGTTAATTATAAACAAGAATTTCCCTAAGAGGTGAGAGTTGGTTTCATATGCATCGCTCAATCTAAGACGTGAAGTATGGCTTATAGCTATATTTCTCGTTGTTTTGAGTTACATACCGGTGAGACGCTGACTAGACGTGGCAAACAGGTGAAGTGGTCACATCGGACCAACTTTGGGTTTTCATGTTTTTAATGTTTCATCGGATCAACTGGCCAATAGGTATTTCATCGGACCAAACCATTTTCATGTTTTTAATTTTCAACTTTCCTGCATATTTTCGGGTTAGGTCAGGTCAACGCTAAATTGAGCCCACCCGACCCCCAAATTGAAGACTCGAATATGCAAATTGACTCGACCCAACCCTAAAATCCAACCCGGTTGACCCGTTTCCTGTCAGTGATAGTATGTATGCTCAGGTTAGTAAAAATTATACTCCATAGTAATTAGAAGATGGGATTAGTTGACAATTCACGTTGGTTTGGTTGGTGCTCCATGATCTTCTTATGTCGTGTTTAATAGAGTGAAAGTATTGTTTTTGTATTCCTCATACCACTTTTGTCTTTCCTTACTCATTACCTGATTCATATCCACTGTCTTCTTGCTTTGAAGAAGAATATATATATATATACACATATGTGATGGAATCGTTCATTATCGTAACTTGTTTTAGGCACTACTGAATAACTGTGGGGCTGATGCCTAACTCTAACTATGGTAATACAGAATACACAATACAGGACCCAATGAAGAAACTGCAACTTATTCCTAGGTACCTACCTGCTGCATTTCACTTTGCCCACCCAACATTTCATTTTCCATTCCTTTTTATATTAGCCTCATTATATTTTCATCATGTATATCATCTAAATCGGTTAATATATCATCCTGTATATTATTAATCTCTCCGTTTCGTTCTTGCCTTTGATTAAAATACTCCTTACAATTAATATAAAAGGCAAACAAATGAATGGGACGGACGGAGTATTATTATTGGGTGTATCCGTTAATTGGACCTTCAGAATTCGTAATAATCGGACATTACACACATTACACAGAACACTTAACTCGTGCCTACACACATTATATAGCACAAATGCACTGTACTCCTCCATAAACGCTAAATTTCTTAATCATACAAAACCCTATATTAACAAATCTAGAAACAAAACCCCTTAATTAATCACAAAACATGGTAAAAACTCAACCCTAACAAATAATTAGTAACAAAAAGCTTCGACGAAAGGCAAAAGAAGATAGAAATACACACAAAAATTGAGAACAACATACCTTTGGCGAAAATTGAGAGCAACAGACCTTTGGCAAAAATTGAGAGGCGACAATGGAGAATGGGTGGAAATCGGAGTGCAAGCAGCGACAATAGGGGGGAGAGCGATAGATGAAGAGCGAGCAGCGAAAATTGGTTCTGGGGTTGGGTTTCGTCGATTGAAAATTAGGATCTGGGGCTGGGTTTTCGTCGGGGAAGGATAAGGGAAAGGTAGAGAGGGAAGGGGACGGTATAGGTATAGATGAGTCTTTTCTTTTTTTTATTAAATTAAAATAGGAAATGTAGAGAGGCGTCAATTGACGCAGCACCAATTTTATTTTCTAAATATGGAGAGGCGTGAATAGGGCAGGACGCCTCTTATTATTTTTTTCCACTACTTATTGAATTTATCTCTGAAAGTGACTCACCTAGTATTTTTTTTCTTTAAAAAAAAGATAAATTATTAGCGGCTATTTACCTAAAACGCCTCAAATGAGGAGACGCAATTTGACCTTTTTCTACTAGTGTTTGTCTATTATTTGAAACCTCATAGGTTATTTTAAAACTCACTAATACTTCTATTTTTCTCATTGAGGAGTACATCAATAACGTATCTATCTTGATCCTTACCTTGCTCATTCCTTTGAAAAACAAACTTTGCCAGAAGTTGTATTATATAAACTCAAATTATATTCTCATTCCTTATATTGGGCGAGAAACTCTTTGGTCGATTGGAACAATGTTCTATTGGGTGTCACTTCCCTTACCTCTTTTATGTGCCAAACTCAATGACAATTTTTTGTTTCACTTACCACTTCTATTCATATATGTTCTTTTGTGAAACCTAATCCCACTTCTTTGATCAACTGTACCTACATACTTTCATTGAACTTTTCTATGCATCTACGATCAAGTTAACCCAATCAAATAAAATATTGTTATTAACCTTTGACCTAACGATTTAGAACTTATACGAGTAGATGTAACGTTGGAACTTCTGGGAGCAAGAGAACAACTTCACCAGGATCGTATGGAAGAAAGACACTTAATATGATGAACCTATTCAAAGTTTATCCAGAAGGAAATAAACAAGAAGCATAGAGTTCAGAAACCTGATCAAGGATGATATTATCAAACAAGACCTTCGAGATCAACGTGCGAATCTTGGACTGAAGCGTCGCT
This sequence comes from Agrostemma githago, assembly GCA_958450325.1. Classification (NCBI taxonomy): domain Eukaryota; kingdom Viridiplantae; phylum Streptophyta; class Magnoliopsida; order Caryophyllales; family Caryophyllaceae; genus Agrostemma; species Agrostemma githago. The sequence continues at coordinate 17,391,266 of OY288255.1, read as the reverse complement.
AACCTGGTTTTGTTTTTGTTTTTATTTTGCCTAACCACTTGTCGACCGTAGAATACTTTTAGGACTTGGAACCTTAAGTCAAGTTATCAGTGGGTGTCGTACGCGTAATCCTCTATGAGCAGTAACTTATCGTGAAACTTAACCCGTTGTAGTCCATCCAAAATCTTAACCACCTTTCTATGACAAAAAGAAAATACCTTTTTGGCAGGTCGAGAGATGTTCGAGATATCATTACCTTGTATTTGTGGAATATTGTGTTCGAAAGAAGTATGCGAACGATCATCAATCGAATTTCCTTTGAGGATATCCTTTATAGAGATTAAAAGCTATTTTGAGGTATAATATGTGCACATGGCTTATCACGTATCTAGAAATCCAGTGATTGATTGATTTATAACCATGATTTTTGGGAATCTTCAGGAAAACTGTATCTATTTTGGAGAATTACTTGTATTTTGAATGATGGTTGATAATATTACAACCCTGAGTGTTGTAATGATGACGGATACTTCAAAACCCAACGCATTGTCAATTCAAATTTTGGAATAACCTACCAATCAAGGAATCGAGAAACAAGAAAACAATTGGAGATTTTGGAAACTTAAGAGAAATCAATACAAGAGTTTTGGATTAACCCTAAGAGCTTATCACTGAAAGAACCACGCAACCTAAGTGATCAAAATTTTCGAATATAAATGTTTAGGGTGCCATAAGAACTATGAATTTTGATATGATTGATAATTTAGGATATACAGGTAACCGTCGTGATAAACCTAAAGAGATCAAAACGAATAAACGTTTTGAAATTTTATGGAAATTAGGACAACTTTTATTTGAAAGGATTTATACCTTAAGCCGAACCATACATTTCCACAGAACATCCAATATTGTTTTTAAGGAACATAGATTACCATGTTATATATGGAGTTAGAAATCACAATAAACCAAATCTCGAAATGACCCGAGATTGTTTTACTTTTGAGAACTTGAGAATATCCTACGGATAAATACGAACCTCCAAAAAAATTAAAGGAAAACCTTAGCCTAACCTTTGGAAATATATATGCCTTACCAAGCTAGTAGTTGCGAATTTCGAGGACGGAATTTTCTTAAGGGGGTAGTCAGTAACACCCCGTGTTTTTTACCATTTTAGTTATTTATAATAACGATTAATATTAATAAATCGAGTCTCGACAAATTATTTTAAATATTGTAATTCAATTCTTGTGCTTTTGGAACCTTTCTATTTCACTTCATAGTTTGTAAAACTAAAACTTCTATCGCTTTCGTTATTCTGCGCGATTTCGTAAAATGGGCCGTATTTCCTCATACGGACTCCGATTGAGGCATTTCAAAAGCCTAAATTTATTATTTTTCCACGCTCTACACAATGGTACTATCTAAAATTTCATTTTATAAGTTCATCAAAAATATGCCTAAGGCATGCCATTCATCAAATTGTCATTCGATTATTCGTTTCTTGACTTTTGATTTCCGTACTTCTTTCTTAACCATTGTGTGACCAAATAAACTCATAAATATTATTCTAAGGCATGCCAAACCGCCACTTTAAAGTCCTAGCCTCAAAATATGCCTAACTAATCAAAAACACCATTTCTAGTAATGTACTTCTTAAAGTATTATTAGCTACTTTGAGTAATTGTCAAATTCTTGTCCACCCTTTGCTCCCTCATCAAAGCCGCGACTTGGGTGCTTATAACCATCCCTATTCTCTTCCTTTACTCATCCATTCACTCACTTAAGCACTCCTTCAAAGATCCATCTAAAAACCAAAGAAAATCATACAAGTTTTCCTAAGTTCTAAGGTGTTTACACCACCATATCTCAAGAGCACATACTCTTTGATTTCCTTACCTTATACTCTTTATTTTTAAGTCTTATTCCTAGTATATTCACTAACTTACTTTGTTTGTTTGTCCTTCTAACGTATTCATGAAAAGGAGCAAGAGGAAGGGGGTTTCGATCTTAGTATATTTGATTTCATAGTTGATCCGGAGAATTGCTAATAGGTAACCTAACTTTTCTGCGGACTCAAATCTCGTAGTATAGTGTTTAGACTCTATCTAGGATATAACATCATGTTTAGGACTAAATCATTAGATCACCAAGTTTAAAGTTAACTATTTCTCGATTTATCACTTAACAATACGTACGTGTTGTAAAATGAATTATGTGATTTATGATGTATGTTTACAATTTTTCTGTGTAAGATCCGTGTTGAATTAGCCTTAACTTTTTTCATTAAAGTTGTAGATCTGAATGTCTAGTATATAGGAAAAATATGAAAAATAAGTTTTTATGAAAAAATATATTTAATAAAGATTTATTTCGTAAAATGGTACTGTATGATTTTATGTATTGTTTGAGAAAATAATATGTTTCATGATGTTAAACATTTTTTTGGGACTTTAAAAACTTATATTATGTTCCTGATGATGTATATTATGTGTACGTCATACTTCATTTAAATCCATCATATATATTTTCATTTATAAAATTTATAATAAAATGGGTCAGATCTTGAAAGAAGGTTTTATTTAAGAATAATTATAAAATATTTTAATCTAAATTTATGGGAATAAGTTATGTACAAGTATAGGTATCCAAAATAAATATTTGGTTCACTTTTCTGATGATTAAGTATTTTCAATGATTTAAAAGAAAGTATTGAAAACAGTATTGTTTTCGTTTTTAATTTATTAAAAATAATAAACCTTATTATTTTTGAAAAATGACTTTATATCTGGAAACCTAACTCATAAAAGTATGCTGAGTACGAAAATCAAAAGTTAAAAATAACATTTGAAAAATGACTTATTTAGTAACCTTAATAATATTATCAATTTCGTTATTACTTAAAGTTATTTTTGAAATCTCTATGTTTTGAGAAATATGATACATAATAACGTTAAAAATGATTTTTACAATTATTATAAATTTATTTGATGTTTGAAATATTTTAGTAAGTATAAATAGGCTTTAAGAGATAAGTATACTTGTACAAATACGAAACTGTATAAAAATACTAAATACGTACACTTGAAGAATAAATGTACTAAATACTTGTGCCCAAAAAGTATAGAGTACTAAAAGACGAATAACTCAAAAGTACTAAGTTAAACAATGATTAAATGTGCAAAACAACACTTAAACTTTATAATAATCACTTAAGAACTAATTAGTGACTAAGTCAAACTAAGGGTTGACTAGTCCATCTTGGTCAAAATTTGGCTTTTTAAGTTAACATAGACCAAGTCAAGATAAAGGAACTCATCTTAAATAATGTACTTAGAAATAATTAAATTTTAATCAAATCTCAAATAATGAACGTTCAAATAATATACATCAAATAAAACGTTCCAAATATCTAACATCAAATATACTTAACATATTCAGTCAAGTAAAACACACTTAATATAATTGTTATGATCGTTTAGTAAATCGTTCCTAAATTAGCTTAAGGAACTGTTGTACCTTTGGGTCAGTCAGTGTCCTATATGAATCAGTGGACCTTCCCAGTGTTCCAATTCTTGGAGCTTCTGTATCTACGGGATAGTATGCATCCTTCCGGTTATCTGAATTAAGTTCCTACGGATGTCTGACCGTTCGATACCAAGTGAGCTATATGTAGCAACTGTACTTTCGGGACGGTATGCGATCATTCTAGTTGTCTGAACCAATGATCCTACGGGAGTCTAAGTGTCCAGTATCCTTATATGTCTCATATAGACAATCTATATCGTAGTATCGTTACGTGTTGGGCAATATTATGCCGAGGTTTAGAGATCGACATGATGGGAGATTGCTTAGAGAGCTTTTGCTATGAGAGTACGGCCATCACATCCTGAAGCTGCGTGTGGATGGATTGTCGTTAGAGTAGTAGTCACCGGCTATCACTGAGGACCTGCGGGAGTCCGAAAGTTGTGTTAGGGGGTACATGCACATGTATTTGACAAGGGCCTGATAAGCTCTACTCTCTTTCTGATATCTTGGCACTTTTATTCACGGTTGTGTACGTGATTCTTTTCCTTGACTTCTGCATGTTGTTAGTGTAACACCCGCTATTTTTCTAGCGTTTTTATTCTTTTCGTTATGACATCGTTATAACTCTATCACATTTTGGCTTATGTTTCATCATTTTTCCAAACTTATTTTCAATTTTGAGTTTAATGATATTTTTTTAAAAGATTTTAATTCTTTTACATCTATTTATTTGATTTTCTTCGTAAACTAAATAATTTTCCGCGAAGAATTCTATTTCTCTTTGAATTAATGTTTTTAAGCTCGGATTTAAGTTATTCCTTTTCCTAAAAATGTTTAAATACATTTATATAATATTTTCAAGTAGTGAATAATTTTATTTACGAAAATAAGCCATTTATGATTTTAATATGAAGTTTCGTAAATAATTATTTTCCAACGCGAGGTTTACTCGAATTGCTTTGAAATGGCTTTAACTATTATACGATTCTTCTTCTTATCAACTTATAAATCATTTGAGACCTTTTCCTCATATTTTGGATCGACAATGCTTCTTGTCACAATTTAACTACGTTTTACTAATGCGTTTCATTTTATCACATTAAACCGTAAACGTAAGACTATTTTCTTTTCATTGAATTGAGGCTTTAATACTCAAACTCTTCATACTCCTCCTCTTATCCCTTGGCCGGCCAAATTAGTGTAGATACACATTGGATTCTTCACCCATTTTTACTATCATTTATGCTTAAAACCTTTCCTTCCTCCCTTCGTTCATTTGTTGTCATAAAATTTATTCAACATCTCCTTTCCTTCCCATTTGGCCGAGTACTCATCCTTCTTCCCTTGGCTGATTCTTGCTTAATTCGAGTCCCAATCGTCTCATTTTTATCGTCGAATTACTCCTCTTTTTAATTCCTTCGTTAAGGTAATAATCGATGTTGTTTTCAATCGCTATTCACCTTAATTTTATTATTTTTTTCTCATGGTATTTTTCAGCCATGATTTTTATATATTGTAGGATTTGTGGACGATCCCAATGTAACGACCCGGATTTTCCAGACTTTATAAATAAGTCTATAGTAGGAAACAGCGGAAGACATAATACATATCCGAGTCATTACTATTCTCAACTAACTAGATTACTTCGTAATAATCATGAAAGTACTTAAATATTACATTTAGTTATAACAATTTTATGAAGAATAGAAATACATCGGTCCCATCTTGAGCTATCTCCAACCTTGTCCGTCTGAGGAGTGGTCGGTCTCCCTTAATCTGACGATTATAATATTTTAAAAGAATTTCATAGAAAAACAAATCGTCAGGTGGGTAAATTATCAAAATTTAATATGAATAAAATATTAAATCAAACACAGATCAAATAGCATTATACAAAAAAAAAACACATCCGATAACACATAACTTTTAGAAATCGTAAGAAGGTTTTTAAGTGCCGTATTATTTTTAGAAAAGTTTTATCACGATATACCGGCCAATTATTGTACAAGTTTCGAATAAGTTTCGTATTTGATACTTGTACAATAATAATATATCGCCAATCACACCGATACCAGGGGGCTTACATTATTACCCCTGTTTACCGTGGTGACATAAACACGTTTAAAACAAAATTCATCCTCTCATCTCCAGGGTCGAATGCCGGTACGTGGGGTTGTTACCAGCACCATGGACTACTCACCACCCGGCTGGTTATCCCCGCAGCCACGCTCCAATCGTCGACTCACGGAAACCCGGGTGCGATCCACCTAACGCGTACGGGACTGATCAAGTCCCCACCTAAAGTATGGCCACACTCCCGCCTACTCTCGGGTCAATGTCAGCACAGCCAAAGACCCTTCGTACGCTACGGACGATTTTATACGGTTAAGCTAAACGCTATTCTTCCAAGTCATCTCGTACACAATAGAGACAACCTGCTTTCCCGCTCAAAGAGATTTCGAATTAAGTCCTAAAAATGCCCAATAAACTATAAAACCATTTGAAATTTATTTTATTTATGTGTTATCCAACTCGAATTCCATAAAGATTTCCTTTTCTTGAAATCAGATACATATATATTTATATATATTAATAACCACACAACACATAATCAAATAAAAGGTCTCCTTACGGGATTGTCCCTATTTGTAAGCCGGGATTTGGCAAACGAACTTGGTTAATATGTTAAATGATTAGTATGATCATTTACGGAGTTTAGCCAAGTTAATCAATTAAGCTAAGGGACAGTTTGTAGTCCCGTGAGTAGTTTAATTGATGAGAATCGCTCCTATTTTAATTAATTTGGTTAAGTACAACATTTGATACCAAAATATTGTAACCAAAATATCATGAGTGACTATTTATACAATTCATCTTAAAATCCCATGTTGATCAAATATTAAGAAAAGTGATATTTGACTCGAGATATAATTTCAAAGAAACCAAGTTTTGATAGTTTAATCTTTAATACACTCGACTTTTAAATAAGATCCTTGTAAACTTGAAAGTTCATGATTGACCATTTAATAAAATCTCCAACAATAGTCAATCAACATTTTTAACTTTTAAATGATGATCATCTGATAAATGTCTCCCGATTTTAAAAAGTTACAAGTTGAACATAATTAATATTTTTGACAAAGTCAATTAAGAGTTGATAACAAAACAACGTCCATCCTATTTCAAATCCATTATACATTTGAATGTCATTTCAAAATAATATTTCATTTTAATTGCCATAACTTTTAAGAATATGAGAATCTAGCAATATCGTGGGTCGGGCTTAAACGATTGCCAGGGTCCTAAAATTCTAACCTATTCGTGAAAAAGTAAGCTAGGTCTTAATATTACATCATTTTGGGGTATCGTTGGTCAGGTCTCGCAAGTAATAATTAAATTACATTAGAGTCGAATACAATAACTAATAAAATAAATTTAATTATTTTCTATGTTACCCATAGATAGTAGAATAATAATATCAAGTAATAATAGTTATAAAATTTCTAATTATATCTAGAAATACACAGTTTTTCATATACTACTTAAATTTCATATCTAAAATAGTAGGTTTCCATAAAACAAAATTTATATTAAAATTTATAATTTATTATAATAATTTTTTTTCTTCTCCTAAAATAATTTAATAATTATAGATTAAAAATTAATAAATTTTGTAAAATCTTGAACCATTCATCTCTCCCTGCCAACCGTCCCCCTTTTCCCCCAATCAATTTCGTAACTTAAAAATTTGACTTATGATAATGTAAATATAAGTAATAAAAAATCATATACCCAAATAATCATATGCATGCAATTAAAAATATCCATAACATACTCACATAATCACATGCATTAATGTTAAAAGAAAAGTCCATAAGAAGAAAATTTATTTAATAAAAGACCAAAGTTTTTAGAAAAAAAAAGGTGACGATTTACCCACCCTAATTAAAGGGTTTAAGCCATAATCACACGTGAGTCTTGACGGCCTCAATTTGTCTGAACCGGTCACCCCCTTGCTCGGTCTTATACTCCTTCACGACAGACCGAAGTCACCATCAAAATGATAATAATAAAAATATTAATTCTGATTACGCCATCTTAAATAAAAATATGAGATATTGTTGCTGGATAATATTTAATTCTGAGTGCAGATCTCGTAGTTATATCGACATGCATGTTTGTTTTACCCATATGGAAGATGTAAAATCTGGAAGACAAGGAAATATGATAATAATACCTGCTTAATTAGAGGAGGATATATCAGGTTGAATAAGAATAATTGTGTTTGGTTGATAATGGAAACTTGTAAATGAAATAAAGGAATTGAAAGTTGGAACTTGGAGATGAACGACGACAATGGAGGAAGATAAGTGGGAATTTGAGGAGTTAATGAATTTTGCCTTCTTAAAAATGAAGTTGAGGGAATTAATGAGAGTTGGGCAAGACATCATAATTGAGGATGGTGATTAGTGAGTTTGGGTAATTAAAGAAATAAAAAGAAGAGGTGTACGATAGGTGGTGTAGGTAAGGAGCCATGTGTGAGTTTTCTAAGTCCATTTTTTCATAATCGACTCGGTTTAATTGCTAGATACTCTTACTAGATATAAAATTCTGTATCAAAACAAAATTCATGACACCGTTGGTGTGGTTGAGTACATGTTACTAGAATAATTTAGCTAAGTAGGTCGAGTCACTAGTTCATATTATTCGCGTATTAACGATACTACTTATTAGTAGTGTGAATATACATGTGTGTGTATATATACACACATTATTGAAAGATGAGACGGGGTCAAACGAGTTTTGATTTAAGGGAGAAGTTTAAATAGTTTTAAGACATAAATACTAATAACGTAATATTAATATATAACTTTCGTCTACTAGCTGACTGAATCGGTTTCTGACTTCTTCTATAAGGTTGTGATACTCACTCTCATTTTTAAAACGTATATTGAGGTTTGCGAGTAAGAATTAATGAAAGAGTTAGGGTCGACTTAAGTCGTCTTAAGTTGAGCTGAAAAATCTATTACAAATAATACTAAAATAATATAAATAAATAAATAAAATGACATGTTATAGATTTTGAAAGAAGGGTAAAATGAGAAAATTTGTAGAAATCCAATATGAAATTTCTATCCACCCCCACAAAAGGGGTCTGGTAGTTTCTAAAATACGACGAAATATAACGTAAAATATGAAAATTTTATAAAAGATTGTTAAAAATACGGGGTGTTACAGTCTTACCCCCTAACAAAAAGTTTCGTCCTCGAAACTTGCAAGGTAATAAATATCGGGGATCATGTAAGTCTTCTAACGCAGTCCTTACTTCCACAAAATTATCAATTATACCATATACAAGTCTAGTCCTTCATCATATCTAAAATCCTCAAATGTATTATTATTATTCTTGTCATCTTATATCCTCAATTGTATTATAAATATTCTGATTAGATCATGACCCAATAAATCCAAATAATAACTTAGCCTCAATATATCAATATGTATAACATTTTCTCGAGTATAACATTTCAATCCCTCGAGTATAGTATTTTCTCGTCCTTTGACCTAGAGTATTTCCAAAATTCTCAAATTCGCCTTTACTCCATGTACATCCCATATCATTGTCTATCTTATATAATATGTGAATCTAGTTTCTTATAAGATGATGTACTATATCCTCGAGTTTATCAAGTCATTTCAACTTCCAACTTAATCCATAAAATCCGTAGAATTATAAAACATATCTGTCTCGATACATTTTAAATAGCCATCTTGACCGTATATTCGCATGATCTCCTTGCAACCTTCTCATAGTTACATGTACAAGACCATCTCACTCCTACGTTCCTCAAAATTATGTTTTCAAGCTTCCATATATTATTCCATAATCTTTAAAGAGAATGTCTAATCACCAAATTAAAACTATACCTAATAGGCCCAAAATCTCTCTTCTTATGACTCCATTAGCCCATAATGTAATTTGTCTCTAATCATTCTTACTAGTTTTCACCTCTATATACCATGAATGTCTAACTAAAACCAAGTATTCTAACGATACCATTCCACATCTCATGTTTTCTATTTTCTCCAAATAAATATAACTGTGAATTCCCTAATCATTCTAGAGACCATCATTTTTATTATTACCGTTCTTTCAAGGTTAATATCAAATATGTTCTCGATCCATTCAAGAACCTATATTCAGAAAAACCTAAAATATCCTTAACTAGTGGTTTTACAGATTAATACCCATAAAACAATACCAAATCTCATTACCTATTCACCTTTAGACTATTGTTCAAGTATTCCTCGAAGAATATCATCTCTCCATTCGAAAAATGATTATGTCCCCCTCTATTATTCATCCATTAATGCCACATCTCAAATAAGGTTCCAAATGGGGTAGGACTGTAGGAGGGTTAAAAATTCTTAAAATTCAAAGTTTGTAGGAGAATAAAATTTCAAAGAATTATATTTTAAGGTCAAGATAGAATCAACTTTTAAATAAAGAGTATAATGAAGATAGAAAAACAAAAATGAATACATTTTTAATAAAATTTCCAATCAAAATAAAATTCAAATTAAGTTAAGAGTGAATAAGATCCACTGTTTATATCAAAGGGGAGAATGAAAACAAAATAGGATTATAAGAATCAATTACTGGTTTATCAATCAAAAGAATATTATGCTCAAGAGACAACATAAGTTATACTGAAATTAATGTTGGAATGACATTACTAATAAGAAAAGTATGTGTTATAAATATTGTGAAGGAATAAATGCTCCTTATTGGGACGAAGGAGGGTTCTATTTAAGGGATCTTATAGCATGGAACAAAGTAGTGGTTAGCCAATGGTTCTAGAAGTTTGTCAATGGTAATAAAAGAGGCATTTCAAATAGATGGACTTGATATTACAGCCTATATAAGAGCAAGGACAATTCGAGAGATAAAGAAAGAGGAACAATATGTCCGAACCATGAAAAACATCATAATAAGCATTAGGGGTGCAATTTTTAAGACAATGGGAAGTAAGGCAAATGTTGTAAGGTTGGTGCAAGGCTAACAGAAACATGATAAGTTTTAGACTTAATTGACATATGACCGGTTGGTGAGGAAGCAATGTAATAAGTGTCAGCTCAGGTGATCAAGGGGCAAAAAGGTGATTCCAAATCATGGATTCATAGCATCAATGACAAGACAAGGGAAGTTTGCATTAGTAGACAATATGCAGAAGAAAATGTTTTTTTTAAATAACCAACACGTGTGTTCTATGTAGACAAGATGTGGAATGTTACTCACACTTATTTTTCAAAAATCCTTAGGTAAAGAAATTGTGGCATGAGCTAAAGCAATAATGGATGCAAGTTAAAGAAAGAACTGATGATCTCAAGGTTGAATTGAAGTGGAGTGCACGTAAGAAAGGAAGAACTAATAACTCAAATAAAGTTGAAGTGTTTGCTAGAATACGAAGAAAAAGGATAGATTTGAGCATAAATATGATGCAATGAATGTGTAGTCTAGTAAGATAGGTGTCTAGTATTCCTTAAATAGATGAATTAGAGAGTCAATAAACTTTCTTGCAAAAATAGTAGTATAGATTAGAAAGTTCTAATAAAATGAAAGCGAAGGTAACAAACTGAAGTGGATTTCGAAGGACGCAGAAAAGTTCACGTAAGAAAGTGAGAATCCGAAAATACAATCGTTAAGAAAATAGTGGTATAAAAAATTATAGCGAATTAAAAAAAACGAAGAAAACATACATCTTTCCGATAATTTATTTAATACTACGACGAATTATAAGTAAGATGAAAGAATTATTAAATTAACAAAACACGGTATGTGAAGATTTTCAAATTTTGTTATTAAATAAAGGTGTATTGAATACTTGATCTACTATGTTAGCCATTTCTTATATTTAATTAATAATTTAGATACGTTATTTTATATCCTGCAACCAAAGTAACCAAGTTAGTATGGTAGGGAGTTAACCGACCAACACGTATCAATACACACGTTATTATAACCTAAGTTAAGAAGATTGCAGCCCAAAATTACTATGGTCTCTAAAGGTACTTGATGACGCAATAGACTTTCCTTCTTAGTGGCAGCGTGATAATCCTCACTTGATTCTAACGGGTCTTCATAAGATAAACTTGGTTGTATATACATGTAAATAAAATTACTATTAAGGAATATATAGTTTCTTATAACTATATAGTTTATTAGACAACAAATATATATATATATATATATATATATATAATAATATAACACATATATGGATAATACAATTAAGGACTAAATAATATGCATATAGCTATATAACATACACATAGGTACATATTACAATGTAAGTCACATAAGTCAAAACAAGTAACGATAAAACAGAAGCTACGGGTTCCTAAAACTAGGTCAATCCTTATTTGCTTCTACCCTTTACTTCTTTATTCTAGTGATCTAGTTACTTTAACTTATTATCCTAGACAATAGATGACTCGATTCCGCTAGCCGAGTGAGTTGGGAGTATAAGACTCTATTACCAACTTAGTTGGGAGCTTTAAAGCTCTAGAGCAGATAAGTCATCAGACCATGCTCTGATACCAACTGTAACGACCCGGATTTTCCAGACTTTATAAATAAGTCTATAGTAGGAAACAGCGGAAGACATAATACATATCCGAGTCATTACTATTCTCAACTAACTAGATTACTTCGTAATAATCATGAAAGTACTTAAATATTACATTTAGTTATAACAATTTTATGAAGAATAGAAATACATCGGTCCCATCTTGAGCTATCTCCAACCTTGCCCTTCTGAGGAGTGGTCGGTCTCCCTTAATCTGACGAATATAATATTTTAAAAGAATTTCATAGAAAAACAAATCGTCAGGTGGGTAAATTAACAAAATTTAATATGAATAAAATATTAAATTAAACACAGATCAAATAGCATTGTACAAAAAAAAAACACATCCGATAACACATAACTTTTAGAAATCGTAAGAAGATTTTTAAGTGCCGTATTATTTTTAGAAAAGTTTTATCACGATATACCGGCCAATTATTGTACAAGTTTCGAATAAGTTTCGTATTTGATACTTGTACAATAATAATATATCGCCAATCACACCGATACCAGGGGGCTTACATTATTACCCCTGTTTACCGTGGTGACATAAACACGTTTAAAACAAAATTCGTCCTCTCATCTCCAGGGTCGAATGCCGGTGCGTGGGGTTGTTACTCGCACCATGGACTACTCACCACCCGGTTGGTTATCCCCGCAGCCATGCTCCAATCGTCGACTCACGGAAACCCGGGTGCGATCCACCTAACGCGTACGTGACTGATCAGGTCCCCACCTAAAGTATGGCCACACTCCCGCCTACTCTCGGGTCAATGTCAGCACAGCCAAAGACCCTTCGTACGCTACGGACGGTTTTATACGGTTAAGCTAAACGCTATTCTTCCAAGTCATCTCGTACACAATAGAGACAACCTGCTTTCCCGCTCAAAGAGATTTCGAATTAAGTCCTAAAAATGCCCAATAAACTATAAAACCATTTGAAATTTATTTTATTTATGTGTTATCCAACTCGAATTCCATAAAGATTTCCTTTTCTTGAAATCAGATACATATATATTTATATATATATATATATTAATAACCACACAACACATAATCAAATAAAAGGTCTCCTTACGGGATTGTCCCTATTTGTAAGCCGGGATTTGGCAAACGAACTTGGTTAATATGTTAAATGATTAGTATGATCATTTACGGAGTTTAGCCAAGTTAATCAATTAAGCTAAGGGACAGTTTGTAGTCCCCTGAGTAGTTTAATTGATGAGAATCGCTCCTATTTTAATTAATTTGGTTAAGTACAACATTTGATACCAAAATATTGTAACCAAAATATCATGAGTGACTATTTATACAATTCATCTTAAAATCCCATGTTTATCAAATATTAAGAAAAGTGATATTTGACTCGAGATATAATTTCAAAGAAACCAATTTTTGATAGTTTAATCTTTAATACACTTGACTTTTAAATAAGATCCTTATAAACTTGAAAGTTCATGATTGACCATTTAATAAAATCTCCAACAATAGTCAATCAACATTTTTAACTTTTAAATGATGATCATCTGATAAATGTCTCCCGATTTTAAAAAGTTACAAGTTGAACATAATTAATATTTTTGACAAAGTCAATTAAGAGTTGATAACAAAACAACGTCCATCCTATTTCAAAATCCATTATACATTTGAATGTCATTTCAAAATAATATTTCATTTTAATTGCCATAACTTTTAAGAATATGAGAATCTAGCAATATCGTGGGTCGGGCCTAAACGATTGCCAGGGTCCTAAAATTCTAACCTATTCGTGAGAAAGTAAGCTAGGTCTTAATATTACATCATTTTGGGTATCGTTGGTCAGGTCTCGCAAGTAATAATTAAATTACATTAGAGTCGAATACAATAACTAATAAAATAAATTTAATTATTTTCTATGTTACCTATAGATAGTAGAATAATAATATCAAGTAATAATAGTTATAAAATTTCTAATTATATCTAGAAATACACATTTTTTTATATACTACTTAAATTTCATATCTAAAATAGTAGGTTTCCATAAAACAAAATTTATATTAAAATTTATAATTTATTATAATAAATTTTTTTCTTCTCCTAAAATAATTTAATAATTATAGATTAAAAATTAATAAATTTTGTAAAATCTTGAACCATTCATCTCTCCCTGCCAACCGTCCCCCTTTTCCCCCAATCAATTTCGTAACTTAAAAATTTGACTTATGATAATGTAAATATAAGTAATAAAAAATCATATACCCAAATAATCATATGCATGCAATTAAAAATATCCATAACATACTCACATAATCACATGCATTAATGTTAAAAGAAAAGTCCATAAGAAGAAAATTTATTTAATAAAAGACCAAAGTTTTTAGAAAAAAAAGGTGACGATTTACCCACCCTAATTAAAGGGTTTAAGCCATAATCACACGTGAGTCTTGACGGCCTCAATTTGTCTGAACCGGTCACCCCCTTGCTCGGTCTTATACTCCTTCACGACAGACCGAAGTCACCATCAAAATGATAATAATAAAAATATTAATTCTGATTACGCCATCTTAAATAAAAATATGAGATATTGTTGCTGGATAATATTTAATTCTGAGTGCAGATCTCGTAGTTATATCGACATGCATGTTTGTTTTACCCATATGGAAGATGTAAAATCTGGAAGACAAGGAAATATGATAATAATACCTGCTTAATTAGAGGAGGATATATCAGGTTGAATAAGAATAATTGTGTTTGGTTGATAATGGAAACTTGTAAATGAAATAAAGGAATTGAAAGTTGGAACTTGGAGATGAACGACGACAATGGAGGAAGATAAGTGGGAATTTGAGGAGTTAATGAATTTTGCCTTCTTAAAAATGAAGTTGAGGGAATTAATGAGAGTTGGGCAAGACATCATAATTGAGGATGGTGATTAGTGAGTTTGGGTAATTAAAGAAATAAAAAGAAGAGGTGTACGATAGGTGGTGTAGGTAAGGAGCCATGTGTGAGTTTTCTAAGTCCATTTTTTCATAATCGACTCGGTTTAATTGCTAGATACTCTTACTAGATATAAAATTCTGTATCAAAACAAAATTCATGACACCGTTGGTGTGGTTGAGTACATGTTACTAGAATAATTTAGCTAAGTAGGTCGAGTCACTAGTTCATATTATTCGCGTATTAACGATACTACTTATTAGTAGTGTGAATATACATGTGTGTGTATATATATACACATTATTGAAAGATGAGACGTGGTCAAACGAGTTTTGATTTAAGGGAGAAATTTGAATAGTTTTAAGACATAAATACTAATTACGTAATATTAATATATAACTTTCGTCTACTAGCTGACTGAATCGGTTTCTGACTTCTTCTATAAGGTTGTGATACTCACTCTCATTTTTAAAACGTATATTGAGGTTTGCGAGTAAGAATTAATGAAAGAGTTAGGGTCGACTTAAGTCGTCTTAAGTTGAGCTGAAAAATCTATTACAAATAATACTAAAATAATATAAATAAATAAATAAAATGACATGTTATAGATTTTGAAAGAAGGGTAAAATGAGAAAATTTGTAGAAATACAATATGAAATTTCTATCCACTCCCACAAAAGGGGTCTGGTAGTTTCTAAAATACGACGAAATATAACGTAAAATATGAAAAATTTATAAAAGATTGTTAAAAATACGGGGTGTTACACCCAAGGCCGACGAATATATTATTGATTCCGACTTGGATTAGAGGTAACGTCGATGTTACTCGGTATTTCATGATTTTTTATTGTGTGATTGCATATATATATATATATATATATATATATATATATATATATATATATATATATATATATATATATTTCATATAATCTATAAAAATTTGAAAATTTGAAAATTTGCATGTTTCGGTATTTTTATCGCTTTTACGAGATTAACGATTATATTGTTATATTAATTTGTAAAATCGTAATATTCGGCCTAAACTTGTAATATATGATTATTTTCTGTAAAAAAAAAGATTTTTGATGATTTTTAATAATTTTGTATTTTTCTGATATTTCAGTTATCGCTTATCTAATTATTACCATTTACGAACAAAAACGATTAAAAGCCAATTTTTAGTTCTAGTACTTAAACATTTTATTTTAATCTGATTTTTGACGTGGTGAAACTATATGATGAAATTGAATTTTCCAAAGTTTTTCATAATTTTTCGGAGTTATTAAGTGGATGAATTAAATAATCACTTTAAATCATCGTTTATCGTTAAAATCACGTTTGTCGTTTAAATTCTCGATTTATGGTCCTATGATTAAATCTGGAAAGAAATATGATTCTGATGATTTCATAATAAAATGTAATTTTATGATTTTTAGTGCTTCAATAAAATGTTAGGAACGATAAGTTTTATTAAGGGAATCGTTAATTGTGAAAATGAGTTTAAAGGACGGTTTTAACGGGATTTATTAAATCTGGAATTTTTGGAAATCTGGAAAAAAAGTAGTTTCTGGAAAATAATGATTTTTAAGTTTAATAATAATTTTTGGATACTAATACGTAAATCGTTTTGTAATTACTATTTTTATTAATCGTTATTGTCGAGATTAGACGATTAATGAGAAAACCCTTTAAAAACCGAGTCTAAGTATTCTGGAAAATTTTCCTTTCTGGATAGAATGTTCACAAATATATTTTAGCTATTTTACGTAATTGTTGTACTATTTATTAAAGTCTTTAATTAATAGTAATGATTTTTCGACAAAATTACAATTTATCGTTAAAATGTTTCGTCTTACCTAAAAGAATTATTTTTCCAGCAATTGAAAAGTTTTAAATCTGAAAGTTTAAGAGTTAAATCATCCCTTAACATACTCTAAATATATTCATCGGTTTAATTAAATAAAAGACGTTAAAAGATTTAATTTTACATTTACCGTAAAATCCTATTTATAATCGTATTGTCGAAACTAATAATAATTAGGGAATTTTAGCTTTGTAACTTTTGAAAACACCCTGATTATTAGTATTAAAATGCTAAAGACATTTTTAATCATTTCATAACACTTGTACGATATTTTAATAATGTCATAAACCCGATTGTTCTCGTTTTAGAAATTAATATCGTTAAGGCCGAAAGTATTAGTTTTATAAATCTACGTTTACTAAAAATGTTGAATTAGTATAAACTAATATTTTCGCTATTTTGATATGATGCTATTTTTAGTAAAGTTTCTAAAAATAGAAGTTTCCTAAAATAGAATGTTTCCTATTTCAGAATATTATGATTACTCCTTTTATCTCCATATTGTTTACAATGATTATATCTTTTAAATATCGATAATGGCTTGGTTTTGGAGTTATGGAATAAGAACAAGTGTGGGTTTAGAGTAATATAGTCTGGGATGTACGTTTTGCCATCAACTGTAAGGCTGGTGTGTCTTTATGGGGCACATTGATTGTTGAACTGAGCATGGTTTGTGTTCAGGAGAGTGTATGTTTACCTTAAACTTAGATATCGCATCGTATAAGTCGATTTGGGTTGAACTGGATATGGTTTGTATCCAGGAGGGGTGTGCACTACTTAAAACAGGACCTCGCTGCACGCAGTCCTGTTATAGTTGAGTTGCCTAGTAAGAAACTGGATTCTGTTATGAGTTAAGTCTACAGTTCTCGAAGCTAGTTTCTAGTATTATCCTAGTGAAAGTCTAGATTCTACATTAACCCTATCCAAACGCCATTTTGATTATTTTATTTATTATCGATATAAATTGGTTTGCATGTTGGCAAATATTTTTATGTTTCTTCGGAAACCCATTTTATTGTTTTGTTTTACGCTGAAAGCTTATTTTTAATATGCTGCTTTACTGTTTTCCATTTTTACTATTTTTCTATAGTAGTAATTACAGTTTTAAAATCCTGTCATACGGCTGGGAGGACGTTGGCGTTGACGTTGCTCCCCACTGATTGTGGCTGTTATGTTTTAACATGGCAGGTATACTTGTTTCCGGGTGTGGGCTAGCGGGCAATGCGGATCCTCCTTATTTTTCATTTACAATTATGTCTTGTGGATTGTTCAAACCCTTTTTGGATTGTTTTTTTTAATTTTGGTCATTTTATTTTAGGCCTATTGTTTGACTTTACCATTTTAATTTTACTAAGACATAATTACAGCGTATTTTAATCCCGACTCTACTGTATTTTTCGCCACTGTATCGCGTTAGAATTTCTAAGGGATTATAGTCAGTGGGCCTTGCGGTGGTGTGGGTAGGCTTCTGCGAGTTGTCGTCTACATTATCTGCAGTCTGTTCTCCCCCGCAATTAGAGTTCTAAATCAAATCATAGCTGTTGTTCTATCGTATTAAGCACTAGGGGTGGGATGTAAACCTCCTAGTATCGATATGATTGGCGGGATTGATGTTCCCATCCGCACTTATGGTGAGATGCAAGCCTTAAGTGTGCATGAGACATTAGTAGTCACGTCCCGTGCATTATGTGAAAGGAAACCATCGTTTTTAAAAGTAATTGACTACAGTTTTCTAAATCACATGTGTTAGTATGCTTCGTTACTGTTCTATACTCTTATGACTAATGATGTGATTGAAATGCTTGATAATGGGAAGTGATGTTCTATATTATGTTTCATATGATTTGTATTATGTATGTCTTACTCTATTTTCACATGACACTTCATGATCCATGCTTTATTGTATTCTATTCACATGATACTCATATGACGTATGTATTACTTTATTCTATATAACCTACATGTCTTATATATTTAAATTGATCTGCATGTTAACTGAAATCACTTCATGTGTATCTCACATTGTATACATGTCGATTTGTAATGTGACATGCCAGCTTATCTGTTAATTAGATAACCTAAACGTTATACTACATTGATTATTCGGGGCCATGTTAGAAGGACGGTTAGGTTACTCCCACTATGTGGGACATGTATATTAAAATATGCATTCAGGTTGACGAACCCTCAAGACTGGACATGGGGGCATGCATGAGTGCAAGAGATACAGTGTGGCAGATGAGAGTGTCAAACTATAAATCTTGTAACACAAATTTTGTCAGACTGTTGTATTTAGAAATTTTTAATTCGATTTTCAGTTGTTGTATTTTAACAAACAGTTCATTTATCGTTAAAAGACTCACTTGAGTCGACGATTTTTAATTTTTACCCCTTTTTATGACTTAATTATTTTCCGCCATGTTAATTAATGTCATTGGAAGAACCGGGTTGTTACACATGGGGTGGATGAATGGGGTGGCTAAGGCTTTTGTTGCTTCTTGTGATTCCCAAACCTTTAGCCTTGCTTTAGTATCTAGATTCTCACTCCATAAGTGCCCAATGGCTCTTTGCAAATCATTAGTATTATCCCATGAACCTCCTTCTTGACCATATTGAAAGTTATTTGATTGACCATAAGATTGAGAGGGTTGATTGTATGATTGTTGATTGTAACCTTGATTACCTTGAAAATTGCCTTGGAACCCTTCATTGTATCCATGATTGAAATTGTTCCTTGTTGATTTTGTTGATTATGGTAGTTGTTGTAATTGTTGGGAACATGGAAGTTACTTTCTTGAATTATTGATTGAAGTTGCTCCTTCGGTGAGGAGGCAAATATGGGGGCATCTTTGGAGGACCTTGATTAAAGGGCCTTTGTTGACTTTGATTGAAAGACCTCGGTTGACTCCCTTGGGCACGTGACATCGGGTTTTGAACATTTTGGTTCCCATAAAAGTTGGGATGAAACATTGTGCCGGCATTGTAAGTATTAGAATAGGGATCAAATTGAGGTCTTTGTCCATACACTTGAATAGCTTGCAGTTCCTTTGGCTCTTCAAAATATGTTTCTTCATTTGGAATACAAGAGTTAGAATCATGGTCATAATTGCCACAATGCTCACATTGAACTTCCCATGTTATTTCTTGCTTAGAAGGTGATGGTTGCCTTGTTGGAACACTCCCTTGAATTTCGTATATACCTATAGGAGTTGGTGTGGAATTCATGGCATCCATTTTCTTTGTTAATTCTTCAACTTTTGCTTCAAGTTTCAATTCATTGGAACTCCTAGATGAGTTCACTTCAACTTTAGAATCCCTCGATTGTGACCCACTCTGGAATCACTCCTTGCCATCTTTTCAATAAGACTTTTAGATCCCTCATCGGTAAGGGAAGAGAAATCTCTTCCGGCGGCCGAATTGAGGTTTTCCTTGGTTTTCGATGAAAGGGTGTTATAAAATATTTGGGTTGTTAGCCAATTGGGTATTCCATGGTGAGGGCATTTACGTAATAAATCTCTAAATTTCTCCCAAGCCTCACTTAGGCTTTCAAATTCATCTTGCTTAAAAGTTTGTATTTCCATGCGATATTGGTTAGTCTTTGACGGTGGATAGTATTTCCCCGAGAAGGCATTGGATGATTGAGCCTGTGATGTGAATGTATTATCGGGATAGCCGTGAAGCCATCTTCGAGATCCATCTCGCAATGTCTTAGGGAATAATAAACGGTGTAATTGGCATGATGTTAGCCCATTTAGACGGGCCCCGACTAATTTCTCTTTAAATTATGCAATATGATCTTGGGCATCTTCTTGGGAAAAACCATGAAAGGTGTCTTGTTGAACCGTATTTGTTAAAGAAGCTTTCAAATCATAATTCTCGGGAACTTCCCCGAAATCAACCGGTGATGGGGTCTCTTCATGTGTAAGTTGAGAATGGAATCCTAAGGTCGTCATTGGTTGGATTGGTGGTGGTGGTAGATTTGGAGGGGTTTGATTTTGATTTTGTGGTGGAGTTCTTGGTGATGGTGGGGTTGGTGGTGAATTTTGTGAAGTAGAAGATGTGGAAGGGTTATTTGGTGTAAGTGGTGTATGTGGTAAATTTTTGGGATTAAGGTTAGGAGGTGATAGTGAAGGATGTGGAATGATAGTAGTTGAGTTATTACCCCGAAATCGCAAAGCTCTAAATGTCCTCTCTGGCTCCGGATCGAACCACAAAGGCGATGAAGGTTTCCTGGGCATAAACTCAATTAAACAGTAAGTCTTCTAGCACCTATCGGTACTACGAAAAAGGGGGGGGGGGGGTAATAAATGTAAAGCAAATAACCAAACACAATAATTAAAAATCAAATTACTCGCCGTTCCCCGGCAACGGCGCCATTTTGATCTCCGCCTAATCGGATCGGTCCTTTAATGAAGGATGGGGGATCAAACAATACTTATAAGAATCGTAATTAACACAAAAACAATTAAATGTAATTGTGGTAAGGCGAGGTCGGTCCACAGGGAACGGTGTGTAATCGAGTAGGAGCAATGTGCATGAGATCTAATGGGGGGTTTTAAAGGTCAAGTCTAGGCTAAAATGTTATAAATAACAAGAGATGATCAATAGGGAAAAGGTGTTAGGGGAAATCGGGAATCGGAAATTGGGGTATAAGAGTCTCAGAATTATTGGCCGGTCACAATGTTGGTAGAGGGAGAATGCCACCTTACGGTTTCTTCACCCAACTTATCTAAAATCCCGCTTTCGCAGCAAAGAAGGGTAAGTCTCAAGTCAAGATAATTTCTACCCGAGTTTCCCCATATTGGAAAAAATGAGACAAGGTCGATCTAGTTGGCCGGACTAAGTTAACAATGACGCAACAACCTCAAACAAGATGAACCAACAAGCAAGCTACCAAACCACAATTCATCAATTCAAATAACCCAAGATCCTTCTCCCTAAACCCCCCAACAAGAAATCTACTCACAACTCATGATGGAAACTACAAAAACATTAACAGTGGAGAAAATAACAATAACATGCATAATGATTAAATCTAGAGGAAATAACAACAAGACAATGAAGAAAATTGCGATCAATAAAATAAACTACAAGACGATCTGAAACCGATGCAAGTAAAATCAATTAAAACAGTGCAATAACGAAAGAACGATATTAAATCTAATCTAGAGATTAGGGAGAAGAAGAGAAGTATACCAACTATGGAGGAAATGACAATAATAAAGATGAAGATTGCATAAAATAAGATGA
Source organism: Agrostemma githago (assembly GCA_958450325.1). NCBI lineage: Eukaryota > Viridiplantae > Streptophyta > Magnoliopsida > Caryophyllales > Caryophyllaceae > Agrostemma > Agrostemma githago. Next base: position 17,369,099 of record OY288255.1, on the reverse strand, counting down.
AGCCTTGATGAATAGGACAAGGGATTTGCCACTAATCCTTTGATAGTCTCCAAAAGATCTTCAAATAAAAACACTAGAATTCTTACAAAGCTTGAATATAAATCTAAAGGAAGATGAAGATTTGATGAAAACTATGAAGAACTACTAACTTTCTATCTAAGCTAATGGATGATCTAATGGAGTGATGAGATGATAATGGTTTCCTACTAGAATGATGTGATAATGTGAATCTAAATAGGTTATCTATATATATAGTAATAGCTTAATGGATCCTTAAACTCAAGCCAAAATCCAACTTTTGCTCCATTAGTGAGACTTTTGTCCAATGAGTCTTCATATGGTGAAACTTCACCCTGCGAAATCAGCCAATCACGAGCCAATACCGCCGGGTGAAACTTCACCCGATGGTTTCACCCGGTGGACTTTCTTCCAGTTTTACGTTTTTGAGGCCTCTTTACCGTCGGGCGAAACGTCACCCGATGGGTAAAAGTTTCGCCCGATTGTGAAAATTTCCTAAATATCTTCGGGGAGGTCGAATTGTCGTCGGGCGAAACTTCGCCCAGTGGTATCTCATCGGGTGAAACTTCACCCGATGGTTTCCTGACCTCTTTTCTGGTCTCGCTCTTCATCGTTTGATTAGGTGGCTTTGAACTTTAAGTTTTGTGCGTTGCTCTTTCGACGGCATTCCCCTCTCTTGCGCTCGTGAAAGCTCGAACATGCTCTCGGTGTCAAATCCTATCAAAATAGATAGAAAAACTACCAGAAACACGTAAAATGCACAAGAGGGACGCTAATGCGAGAAAGACTTAAAATGGGGCGATAATCGCATTCTAGTCTCGCAAAACGGAGGAAAAACGAGTCTAAATGGGAGTAAAAACGGTCTAAATTTAGCACACATTTGCTTGTTAGAGAGCTGAACAATGTACAACAGCATATTGCCAACTCTTATCCTACTGCGGGTCTAATTGGGGAAGAAAGAAGAATTTCGCAGGAATTACAGATTATGACTAAGGCTAGAGACAACTATTTGGCTCAAAAGGTGAAGGCGAATAGTTGAAGGAAGGGGACTCCGATACTTCGATCAAGTGGTAAGACAGAGATTGGTTAGAAACAAAGTTAATCAAATCAAGGATATGCATGGGAGGGAGTGTAATGATATCAACAACGTTAAGAATGCATTTCTTGAATTTTATCAGGGGCTACTTGGTGAAAAGAAACAAGTTCAATAATCCCCTAGAAATTCTAACGCAATACAGTGGCGGAAACACTGTAGAGTGGGATTAAAACACACTGACAAACTAATATCTTATTAAAAGAAATGGTAAGTCAATACAAAGGCTTCTTTTTACAAAAGGGCTAAAAGTAAAATCTCCAAACAGGTTTATACAAATCCATAAATAAACATGAATGAAGGAAGAGTAGATTCACGCTACTCGCTAGCTCACACCCAAAACCCAGCAGCAAATACCTGTCATGTTATAAACATAACAGCCACGTCAGTGGGGAGTAACTCGGACGTTCTCCCAGCCATATTATATCATATGGAAAAATAATAGTATTATTATATCAAAATACTTAAAACGAGAAAACATTGAAAACGATATAATATAATAAAAATAAGTTCTCGGAGGAAACTTAAAACATTTGCCAACCTACAAATCAAACCAATCGATAATAATAATAATCATATTCAAACATGGCATTATGGAAATTCGATCAGTGTGCACAAGGCTAGACTTTCACTAGGATAATATTGGAAACTAGCTTCGAGAACTGTAGACTTAACTCATAACAGAATCCAGTCTCTAACTACGCAACTCAACTATAACAGGACTGCGTGCAGCGAGGTCCTGGTTTAAGCAGTATACACCCCTCCTGGATACCAAATGTATCCAGTTCAACTGACGGCGACTAACACGATGCGATATCTTGCTTAAGGGCATAATGCACACTCTCTTGGGCGAAACTACGCCCTGTTCAACAACCAACTGTGCCCCAAATAGGCACACCGGCTTTATAGCTTATGGCAAAAACGTACATCCCAGACTATATTACTCTAACCCCACAATTGACTTTATTCCATAACTCCAAAACAGTCATTAACGATATTCAAAAGATATAATCATTATAAATAATATGGAGATGAAAGTAGTAAACATTTTATATTAAAAAGAAAACTTTCTATAAATAGAAACTTACTAATTTTAGAAACTTACTTAAAATAGAAAGTCTTATAGAAAATACGTAAGTTATTAAAATAAGTTAAATGTATAAAGATAGCATTTCTAACAAAATTAACATTTTATTATTATCGTCGTTATCGTAACTTTAATATATTTCTAAATTCGTTACTCAAAATATAATTAAAATATAATAAGTCAATATATAGTATTTTATAAATAATTAGGAAATCGTGTTAGCATTATAATTTTTAGAACAGTGATGTTTTAAGAAAAACGATATCAAAATTAATTAAGTCAACGAGTTTTATAAACTGAACGGGATTTTATAAAGCTTTCAAATTAATTTTGGCAAATAGATTTTTATCAATAAATAATACTGATTTTACTAAAAATAATCAATCGTAAATAAATGAGAAATTATTAGGGAAAATAGTCTCGACTAAAAATATATTTAAAACAAAATCGACTACTTTCTCATTTATTTATATAAGTCGTAAAAGAAATTAATTTATTGAACAAATATACAAATCCCGATTTTAATATAAAAATACGATTTTGAATTAAAAATTATAAATTAACAAAATATGACAAAAATATGAAATTGATATTAGTTAGTTACTAGTGTCACAATAACCAACAAATATTATAACAATTATAAAAAATTAAATTACTAATGATTTATGAAACGATATCGAAAACTTGTAAACTATTTATAAGGTGCACAATTTAAAATAATATTTTAGCAAATAATAAATAACTAAAATTATAAAACTGATAAGTGTGTTTTGTAGTGCTCATTCCTTGTGTTTGGTCCCGATTTCTCTTGTGGAATCGCTCTTTGGAGCGGTTTCGAGGCTACTTACGCTTCTTCTAGTTTGTTTTAGGTTCCTAAGGCCAATGTTTGAGAAATGGAACGATTCCGACTCGTTTCCGACACATTTGGAGCCAACGAAGAGAAGCGACGATCACTCGGTAGCTTAGACCCAATCCCGAGCACCGAGAATCGATAAGAAGCCTATGAAGATCAAGTAGGGACCTATGAGATCATATTTGAGGCCTAAAAGACCCATCCCGGTCGGGATTACATCCATCACGACCGAGATGAAGAGGGAAAGCAAACAGGAGCTTCTGGAGCTTCATCCCGACCGAGAATAAGAGCTTCCCGACCGGGATCAAGCTTTCCCGACCGGGATCAGTCTCTTCCCGACCGGGAAGAGCATAACACCGCCCGGTTTTATGCATGATCCCGGTCGGGACCAGATCCTTCCCAGTAGGGACCGCTCCATCCCGGTCGGGATCAGTCTCTTCTCGGCCGGGATGAGCCCAGCTCAGCCGCGACTCCATTTTTCCACTTCCCTTATTCTTGTAACCCTATATATACCCCCCTCCCCCTCCTCTTGTATTGTTTTAAGCACCATTCATTACCAACCCTTAGATTAGTGATGGGAGGGATTTGCCGTAGATCCCTACCAACAAGTAATACCAACAAAACCTAACACGTAGCTAGGGAAGTCGGGTCGATATCCACGGAGACGGTTATGAGGTGTCTAGACTAGGTCTACCTAAAAATGAGGCTAAGTCACCAAAACAACACAAAGAGAAGAGAATTGACTAACTATGATGATGGAGAGGTATGAAACTAGACTAGTGAATAACTAGATATAACATGAAATTCAGGATATTCCTGCAACGGGTTTTTACACTTGGAATAATAAACAAGAACCGGCTCATAGGGTTTATAGTCGGTTAGACAGATGCTTTATTAATGATGAATGGAGTAGAAGGTGGCCAGGGAGTTATGCTCGGTTTTTACCAGAAGGTGTTTTCGATCATACCCCTTGTGTAATACAAAATAGCAAAGAGAGTGATAATAAGAGAAGAGCATTCAAGTATTATAATATGTGGAGTACTATTCCTGAGTTTTATGATGTTGTCCAGCGTATTTGGGATGTAGAACATCGGGGTACCAAGATGTACTGCTTGGTGACGAAGCTCAAGAACTTGAAGAAACCACTGAAATCTCTGAATAAGACTTTCTTTTCTGATATAGAGAAAACAGCAGCTATTGCTCTACAAAATCTTCTGTACATACAAGAACAAATATGAACTGATCCTCTTAATCCCCACTGGATCAATGCTGAATTGGAGGCGGCAATTTCTTACAAGGAGACCTCTGCTGCTGCTGAAGAGTTTCTGATACAAAAATCTAAGGCCAATTGGATGCGAAATGGTGATGATAACACGAGGTATTTCCACAGCGTGATTAAAGGGCGCCATAACATGAATAAGGTATTGTGCATAGTTGATTACTCGGATAGGCTATGTACGGAGAGTACACATATTCAGATAGCTTTTCTGGAATTCTATGAGAAATTACTGGGTAAGGCCACGAACACTACTGCTGTTAATGTTGACATTGTCAAGACCGGTGCCTGCTGCTCTGAGGAACACTGGAGTATGCTGTTAGCACCCATTACTCATAATGAAGTTAAAGAGGTTGTGTTTTCTATTCCTAACCATAAGGCTCCTGGCCCCGATGGTTACACTAGTGCCTTTTTTAAAGATGCTTGGGGGATTATTGGCGATGAAGTATGCCTGACAGTGCAGAATTGTATTAATTCGGGGAAGATATTGCAACAAATTAATCACCCCTGTATTACTCTCATACCTAAATGTGAAATACCACGACATGTATCTCAGTTTAGACCTATCTCATGCTGCAATGTTATTTATAAAATCGTCTCGAAACTCTTATGTCGAAGATTGGCTAGTGTCCTGCCCAGGATTATCTCCAAAAAATCAAGGGGGTTTATCCAAGGGAGAAGCATAATGGAGAATATACTCATTTGTCAAGACCTTGTTCGGTTATACAATAGGAAAGCAGCGTCACCAAGATGTATGTTTAAGGTCGATTTACAAAAGGCTTATGATTTGGTAAGTTGGGAATTTCTGGAACAAATGCTTGAAGATTTAAATTTCCCGGTTTCATTCAGGAACATGATTATGAGATGTGTGTGTACTGTTTCTTACTCCTTGGTTATAAATGGTGATATGGTTGGTTTTTGTAAGGGGAAGAAAGGACTACGACAAGGAGATCCCTTATCCCCCTTATTGTTCACTATATGTATGGAGTATCTTAGCCGAATTTTGAAGGCAGCTACAACTAACTTATCGTTTACCTATCATCCACTTTGTAAGCAGTTGAAGTTGACTCATATGATGTTTGCGGATGACCTGATTCAGTAAGGGTGATCCTCAATCCATTATGGTTATTCTACGAGCGTTCGCTTCATTCTCTCAGGCGTCTGGGCTCCGTATGAATAGCCTGAACTCAGATGCTTACTTTTGTAGTGTTGACCCGGTGATTAAGGCTGATATCTTGAAAATATCCGGTATCTCGGAAGGTAAATTTCCTTTTCGCTATCTCGGTATTCCAATTACTGCAGGTCGTATGTTGAAAGAAGATTGCAATATCCTAATTGAGAAAATCATAAAGCGGATCAGAAGGTTTGGAGCGAGGAAACTATCTTATACAGGTCGACTGACGCTAATCAACTCTGTACTTTCTTCCTTGTATGCGTACTGGGCAAACATTACTATTATACCTGCTGGGATTATGTATAAAATCGAGTCCATATGTCGCAATTATCTTTGGGATGGAGGAGTTGATTTTAACAGGGTTCCTATGGTAGCTTGGAAAAAAGTCTGTATGCCTAAATCTGAAGGTGGGTTGGGTATTCGGCAAGGGAAAGCATGGAATGTTGCGGCTATTGGTAAGTTGGTATGGTGAATTTACTCTAAGCCGGATGATCTGTGGGTTAAATGGGTGAATGTACACTATATGAAAGGGAGGAATTGGAATGAGTATACACCGGATAAAGATGTAGGATGGAATTGGAAGATGATTTGCAAGGCAAAGGAGAAGTTGAAAGGGGGATTCGTGAATGGGACTTGATCTTTACAACAACATGGAGATTACACGGTGAAAGGTGCTTATGAATGGCTTCGACAACGTAAGCCTAAGGTCCCATGGTGGCCTTATGTGTGGAATAAACACACTATTCCTAAACATTCTTTTATCATTTGGCTTATTTTGCATCGAGCTTTGAGAGTGCGAAGCAATCTGTTTAAGCTACATATTATTGATAGGCCTTGGTGTCTCTTGTGTCAGACAGAAGAGGAAACTCATGAGCATTTATTCCATGCTTGTGTGTATAGTTCGCAAATTATGGAAAATATAGCAGCAACATGGGGGATGCAAGGTATTCGTGGTAACTGGTACCAATGGGTGCACAAGAAAAGATGGTCCAAGCTTCGGAAACAGATATGCTGAAGTGTGATTAATGTAGGTTACTATACAATCTGGTTGCAATGTAATGTAACAAGGTTGGATGATAGCCTACTTCGTCCACAAATTCTTATTGATCGTGTTAAGCAGCAAATGAGGCAAAGATTTCATACTAGTATTAGTGGATACATCCCAAGTAAAGACGCAGGATGGGTAGCTAGTTGGTCATAATTGACCGAGTTTAATGTTTGTAGTCTCAAAACTGATATTGTACTTGGTAATTATTAATGAAAGCTTACATTTTACCAAAAAAAAAAGATATAACATGAACCAAATGAAATAACAAAAGCCAAATGAAACAAGCAAACTAGAGAAATGATCGACTAAAGAGATGGAGAAATCAAATTGGGAAGGAGTAGGGTTAGGTCGGGTTCATAAGTGTAGTAGGATAGTTGGGAGATCGAGGGTGTAGGTTTCGCCTAATTACTAAGGTTGGTCCGCGCTCTCGTATCAAAGCCAATGTCCGCACTCTCGTGTCAAAGACAAAACCTGAATACTCATGCAAGATATTACCCAAAACACAAGGATTCAACCACAAATCAATCACACAATGAGAAGATGAAAACAAGCATGAGAAGAATGGCCACTACAACTCAAACAAGCAATTCAACAAACACATGGTGGTCTTAACATGTGACTAGTAACAAAGAATCCACCTTTACCAACAATCAAACCCTAATTACCCATAATCAACACTTAATTCCCCTACTAACCCCACAATAAGTCTACTCACACATAATGAAACTAATTCTAACCATAACAAGAGAAATCAACACAAACAACATAACATTCATAATGAAACTAGCAAGAACAAGAACAATAATCAAAGATTAAAAGTTGAAAGATTAAACAAGGATTAAGAGTAAAGAGAATAAGAAGATTATACCTACTAATAAGAGGATGAAAAGATAAGAACTTGCATTAATAAGAAAAACCCAAATAAGTCTCCCAAGGTTGTCAATCTTGGTTGAATCTTGAAGAAATCCCTTAATACAAGACTAATTACTAAGATTACTCTAAGATTAATAAAAGATTAATGTCAAACTAAGCTAGGGATGAAGAGAGTCTATCTAGGGTTTTGAATAGTGTAGAGTAATGTAAGGTGCTTAAACAATACAAAGGGAGGGTATTTATAAGGTTACAAGACCAAAGGAGAAGAAAAGAACAAACACGGGCTACAGGTGGGCCATCCCGGCCGGGAAGAGTGATGATCCCGAACGGGAAGGACCTTAGTCCCGGCCGGGATGAGCCATCAGTGGCCAGTCTTCGCTTGTACTCTTCATCCCGATCGAGATGGCTATCATCTCGACCGGGATGGGTCTTGTAGACCTCAAATATGATCTCAAGGGTCCCTACTTGCTTCTCATGGGATTCTCATCGATTTTTGGTGCTCGGGATCGAGTCTAAAGGGCTCGGGAATGGTTCCCAAGGGCTCGGGACCTAGGTTTATGATAAATGTGTTTTGTAGTGCTTATTTTTTGTGTTTGGTCCCGGTTTCTCTTGTGGAATCGCTCTTTGGGAGCGGTTTCTAGGATACTTATGCTTCTTCTAGTTTGTTTTAGGTTCCTAAGACCAATCATGGAGAATTGGAACGATTCCGACTCGTTTCCGACATATTTGGAGCCAACGAAGAGAAGCGACGATCACTCGGTGGCTTAGACTCGATCCCGAGACCTTGGGACCCATTCCCGAGCCCCTTAGACTCGATCCCGAGCACCGAGAATCGATGAGAAGCCCATGAGAAGCAAGTAGGGACCCTTGAGATCATATTTGAGGCCTACAAGACCCATCCCGGTCGAGATGATGGCCATCTCAATCGGGATGAAGAGTACAAGCGAAGACAGGCCACTAATGACTCATCCTGGCCGGGACCAAGGTCCTTCCCGGTCGGGACCACCATCCCGGTCGGGATCATCACTCTTCCCGGTAATAGAAGGAGCAACTGTAGCCCGTGTTTCCTCTTTTCTTCTCCTTTGCTCTTGTAACCTTATAAATACCCTCCCTTTGTATTGTTTAAGCACCTTACATTACTCTACATTATTCTAAACCATAGATAAACTCTCTTCATCCCAAGCTTAGTTTTATATTAATCTTTTGTTAATCTTAGATTAATCTTAGTAATTAGTCTTGTATTAAGGGATTTCTTCAAGATTCAACCAAGATTGACAACCTTGGGAGATTTATTTGGGTTTTTCTTATTAATGCAAGTTCTTATCTTTTCATCCTCTTGTTAGTAGGTATAATCTTCTTATTCTCATTACTCTTAATCCTTGTTTAATCTTTCAAGTTTTAATCTTTGATTATTGTTCTTGTTCTTGCTAGTTTCATTATGAATGTTTTGTTGTTTGTGTTGATTTCTCTTATCATGGTTAGGATTAGCTTCATTATGTGTGAGTAGACCTAATGTGGGGTTAGTAGGGGGATTAAGTGTTTATTATGGGTAATTAGGGTTTGATTGTGGGTAAAGGTGGATTCTTTGTTACTAGTCACATGTTAAGAGCACCATGTGTTTGTTGAATTGCTTGTTTGAGTTGTAGTGGCCATTCTTCTCATGCTTGTTTTCATCTTCTCATTGTGTGGTTGATTTGTGGTTGAAACATTGTGTATTGGGTAATATCTTGCATGCGTATTCGGGTTTTGTCTTTGACACGAGAGTGCGGACATTGGGTTTGACGCGAGAGCGCGTATCAACCTTAGTAACTAGGCGAAACCTACACCCTCGATCTCCCAACTATCCTACTACACTTATGAACCCGACCTAACCCTACTCCTTCCAAATTTGATTCCTCCATCTCTTTAGTCAATCATTTCTCTAGTTTGATAGTTTCATTAAGCTTTAGTTGTTTCATTTAGTTTTTGTTATATCTAGTTCATTGTTAGTCTAGTTTCATCCTCTTCCATCATCATAGATAAACAATTCTTGTTAGTTTGTTCTTCTTTGTGTTGTTTTGGTAACTCAACCTTGTTTTTTAGGTAGACCATAGTCTAGACACCTTTTACCGTCTCCGTGGATATCGACTCGACTTACCCTAGCTACGTGTTAGGTCTAGTTGGTTTACTTGTTGGTAGGGACACACGGCAAATCCCTCCCATCAATTTGGCGCCGTTACCGGGGACGGTGCATGTTTAGACTTAGTTTGCTTATTAGCTTGACTTAGTTACCCCTCTTGTGTTCTTTTTGTATCCTTTGTGCATATTTTGTAGTCTTTTTCTTGTTTTTATTGTTTTCTTCTCTCTTTGTCTTCCGTTGTGCTAGTTTATTGTCTTTGCCTAGTGCCCATAAAGCACTAGGTGTTCTCACGTTTGTTCAAGTGTGTAGTGCATGCCTAGGAGGAGAGACGACTTCTTTCTCTTCAATCCAGAGCCGGAAAGACTCTTTAGAGCCTTCCGTCAACGGACGATTGATCAGGTTAGGAACTCTGAACCGGGTACTAGCAATACCATTGAAGAACAAGCTCAAGGATCCGACTTGAACGAGTCACCTCGAGGAACCGCCGAAGGGACCTTCATCAATCTCTTTGGTACATCTATCCATTCTTCTTCACCTATTTCTCCTTCAACTTCTACATCAACACCATCTACACCATCATCTCCCGCACATCCAACAATGCCTATGTTCTCTTCTCATTCAACCTTTACGGAAGACGTTTTTCCCGGTCCAACCGCTTTACCGGCCGCATATGCCGGGAATTTTATGGCTAAAACACAATTTATCCAATTGGTTGAAAGAAGTCAATTTAGTGGGTTACCAACAGAAGATCCTCATCAACACATGGAAACCTTTTCGGACTATTGCGATGCTATCTCACAACCGGGAATAACCCAAGACCAAATCCGGTGGGTATTATTTCCTTTCTCTTTAATTGGAAAGGCAAAGCAATGGCTCAAAGGTCTCGACAAGACGACTCTCGGTATAGAAACTCGAAAGAAGCTAGCCTTAGCATTCTACCAACAATTTTATCCACCGGAGAAGACCAATCAATTGACAGCTTCAATCACGGGGTTTCAACAACGTGACGAAGAAAGTCTCTATGAGTCGTGGGGAAGGTTTAAGGCCTTGATCCGTTCTTGTCCTCACCATGGTTTATCACAGTGGTTCCTTGTCCAACAATTTTGGAATGGGTTATATGAAGATTCAAGGGCCATATTCAACATGGGGTCTAATGGAAGGTTTACCGAGGTAGATGATGACCAAACTTGGTCAAGAATTGAAGAAATGACGGTTCACAACTCTCAATACTCTAGGCCTAGGAAGGCAAATAGAGGGGGAAGGCACGAAATCGATGTCATTACACAACTTAGTGCCGATCTTGGAGCACAATTGAAGACCCACATTGATGCCATCGACAAGAAGCTCCAAAGTCATTTTGATTAAGGTCAAAGCACAAGTTCTTCCCACCAACAAGCCATTCAACAAGTCAATGCTTTGGGAGTTGTTCCTCCTACATCGTATTATGGGATATGTGAGATTTGTGGAATACATGGACATGAGTCTTCATATTGTCGAAGAAGCATTGAGCAAGTGAATGCTTTTCAAGCATTCAAGCAAGGTGCCCCATACTCTAACTTCAAGGCTCAAAATGTGCCAAATCCTCACATGTTTCAACCTTCCCAACAACAAGCCCAACAACAACACCGTCTACCATATATTCCTCCTCCCTTAAGGGACAACAACCAAGGCTACCTAGGTTATCAAGGCAATCTAAGGCCTTTCAACAACTTCCAACAACATAACCAAGGTGCCTTCAACAACAATCAAGGGTTCCAAAATCAAGGGAACTTCAATCATCAAGGTGGTTTCAAAGGAAACCAACACTCTCAAGGACATCAAAACAACAACCAAGGTTACCAAAACCACAATCATGGTAACTCTCAAGGCCTTAATCAAGGCAATTCTCATGGGTTCCAAGGGAACTTCCAACAACAAAAAGGGTCTCAAGGTACTCAACAAGAAAGCAAGCAAAGGAGACGGTCTCCAATTCATGATTATGGCACTCCCTTAGCCATCACCAATACCCCACACAATCAACAATCTCCACCTCGGGATTTCGATACACAAAAGCAAATGTTGGAGATGCAAAGAAGTCAAATGGAGTTGCAAAGATCCCAACAAGAACTTATTGCCCAACTTCAAATGGAAAACAAGGAAACAAAAACTCATCTCAAGATGCTCGAAACCCAACTAGCTCAAGTTGCTTCGGGTAGTTCGTCAAGACAAAAGGGTCAACTACCTCCTCAAGGTATACCATCGAAATTTGAACATGTGAATGCTATCAACTTGAGGAGCGGTGCATCCTACGATTCTCCCTTGTTCCCTAGTGAGCAACAAGACATGAAAGAAGTTGTATCTCCATCTCAAAGCAATGAAGGTTGGGGAAATCTCATGGAGGAGCAAGTCTTGTGGGAGGTTGAAAAACCTAATCAAGACAAGCTTCCCCCACCCCAATAGAAATACAAAGGAAAGAAGAAGGTGTCAATTGAAAAGTCCCAACCTAATGAGCAAGACAAGATACACATCAAGTTGTCATTCCCAACAAGGCAAATGAAGAGCAAGGTGGATGTTCAATTTGACAAGTTCCTTGATATTGTGAAGAAGTTGGATGTGAGCATCTCTTTCACCGAGTTAATTACCCAAGTCCCGGCCTATGGGAAGTTCATGCGAGAAATCTTGGCTAGGAAGAGATCCGTTGACAAGGAAGAGACCATAGCGTTCACAAGAGAGGTGAGCGAGCTCATTCAAGGCTCTACACTTCCTAAGTTAAAGGATCCGGGTAGTTTCTCAATCCCGTGCACCATAGGGAACTTGAAGATTGAAAGGGCATTATGTGATTTGGGTGCGAGTGTAAGCATTATTCCTTATTCTATTTGTGAGCAACATGGGATGAAAGAGCTTAAGTGTACCTCTATTACACTCCAAATGGCCAATCGTTCACTTAACCGACCATTAGGGATGTTAGAGGATGTGCCACTACGAATATGGAAATTCTTCATCCCGGTCGACTTCCTTGTGCTTGATATGCCGGAGGATGCTATTACTCCCAATATCCTTGGGCGCCCATTTCTACATACCGCCGGTGCAATGATTGATGTAAAGAATGGTAGGTTCACCTTTGAGTTAGGCAACGAGAAGCTCGTGTTTGACCTCCAAGGCAACACCTCGCCTACAAAAGAAGAATCGTGTAATATGATCCACGTCGTGAAAGACATCGATCTGGGGGATGAGTCGGGTGAAAGCTTGAAAGACAACTTGGGTGGAATTGAAGATGATGATTCTGAGCTTGGAGCGGATGAATGCCCATATCATGAGATTGAAGATAAGTCGGTTAGCAAGAAGAAGGTTGAGCCTCCCTTGAGGCCTTGTGGAGATGAGTGGAAGTTTGGGTATATCCCTAAGGATCGCAAGTACAAGTTCAAGCCGTTGAACTTAGTAGATCGGGATGCCTCGGGAACTTCGAGGCAAGGTTATGAAGAACCTTGGAGTGTGGATCGGTATTCCACAAGCTTGATTGAAGACTTCTCCCGAGCCTTTGATTTGTTACTCCGTGCTCTTGATGGCGATGGAGTTGTCTACGATGTTGCTGAAAAATGAATGAAGAACACCCATCCTTGGTTTGACGGAGTTCCAAAAGAACCGTCTCTTTGTATATATCTCTTTCTTATTCTTTTGTGTGTTTTTGGAAATCTTGTGATTTGGTAATTTGATGAGCGATGTGAGGGAGGGATTTGATGGCGTTTATTGAGTTTATTTTATAGGTAATAGTGAAGACGAAGCTTTGAGAGAAGAATTTGATGATAGAAGCTTGGATCTTGAGCAAGGTAATCGGTTTTTGATCTTTTCATAAGCTTTTGGGGACGGGATTTTGGATCCCGAGGTTGTATGTGTCTTGTGGGTGGAGCTAGTATTGAAAGAAGGCTCCAAGGCTCGGGAAAGGTACCATCCCGACCGAGAAGATTGTCATCTCGACCGAGATGAAGTTGGCGTGGAAACTGAAGCTTCTGGAGGTCCATCCCGACCGAGAAGGGACCATCTCGACCGGGATGAGTTCCAGCCTCCCCTTTTTGCCTTCTTGTCGTCATTTGAGCCCACCCAACCACTATATACCCCCTCCCAACCTCCCTACTCACCCTTACCTCTATCATCTTACCCTTACACTTCATTTATACACCTTTATCTTCACTACATACCGAGTTTCACATCAAATCCCACCTCCTTATACCATTACAAGCCTAGTACTTCAACCATTCAACCATATTGAGAATGAAGAGGAATAAAAATGATGAAGACAAGTAATGTGCCGATATCGAACATTGAGACGATGGAGACTTTTGAGTTGCTAACCGTTCGGTTCCTTCATCGCCGTAATTTTTGGAAAGCTCAAGACATCCGGTAACGTCATTCTATCCCTTTTCCTCTTTGCCCCTCTGGAGGAGATTTTCTGATGATGTGTGCTCGGGTGGAGCTTGTTGAAGGTTGTGGTTGTCGTGGCGGCTTGTTTGAAAGTTTCGGGGTGGTGTTTGTTTTGTTTGTGTGTTTGTTTTCTTTTCTCTTATTTTATTTGGTTTTGTTGTGTTTGTCTCATTTTCTCTCGTTTTTGTTGTGTCTTTGTTTTGTCTTGTTTAGTTGTGTCTAGTGTGTAAAAATGTTTTCGAAAACCCGGTTTTGAGGCTAGGGTGCAAGTGTTTACTTTCCCTTTCTAGTGTTATAAATCGAGTCTTGGACTTTAGTCTAGTAGAATGACCTTAAATCAATAGTTTCGTTGGTCCTTTACCTTGAGTCCACCTAGTCTACTAGGGATTTACTACGGGATTTGCATTTTGACCATTATGACCACCCAAGGAGTGAAAAGGCCTTGATTGCCGAGTCCCGTCCCTTAGGTGACCGTGTTCGGAATTGCTTTGGCTAGTCCAAGTTTCTCCCCCTTTTGTGGGTTTGGAGGGAAGGCGCCGTCTCAACACACCCATTTCCCTACCTCATACACATTTTTCCACAAATAAGTTACAAATTGTTGAAATTCTCACTTGGTTGCAAGAAATGCCTACAATACAAGAATTATCCAAAACGCAAGCCAAGTCAAAAGTAAGAAAAAGAAAGAAAGAAAAGAAAAAAAAGAAAGAAGAAAAAGAAAAGGCACACAAATCCAAAAAGAAAATACAAAAGAAGAAAAAGAAATGGCATAGCAACTCTAAAGCAAAATACAAAAGAAAAGAATGCCAAACGGAAATCACCTCACAAAAAGAATCCTCACACCTCAAAAAATAAGCCTTTTACACTGTGAAGAGCCTACCAAAGGACCGAGTCCCTAGGAAGGATGATAGCGGTAAATAGTCGGTCTTCCCCCATTTTGCAACCATATCCCCCTTTTTACTTGGACTAGTTGGGCGATTTTTGAGCATGGGACGACCCTCTTGGCTCATCGCTAAAGGGGGCGGGATTTCACTTACCTACAATGTCGACTAACTCTGTGGTTCATCCTTTTTCCATCCCGCCTATCGTCCCTAGTACGTTCTTAGAATGTTAGGAGGACCTAGGTAAGTTACCAACGTTTTTTTTGCTTTGTTGTCATACTATTAGGGTTTTGTCCATATCGGTTTGTATTAGTAGCTTGCGAACGTTGTCACTTACCTTGAGTCCTTAACCGGTGTTTCTTTTACCGCTTTGTAGAGGGAAGCGGTATTTGTTTCTTCTTGGATGCAACTGATTATTTGTTTGTTTGCGTGTTTGTTTGTTTGTGTGTTTTCGTGTTCGGTTGTATCCACAGTTTTGTCGCAAGACCTCACTTACCTTGCGGAGAGCACTTTTGCTCTAAGTATTCTCGCGTGAGTTGAAAGGGCGTAGGGTGCGCTAATACCCGCTCCGTTAGTAGTCTAGTTTCTTTTAGTTTTTAGTTAGTTCGTGCTTACTCGAGGGCGAGTAAAGGTTAAGTGTGGGGGAGTTGATAAGTGTGTTTTGTAGTGCTTATTTGTTGTGTTTGGTCCCGGTTTCTCTTGTGGAATCGCTCTTTGGGAGCGGTTTCAAGGCTACTTATGCTTCTTCTAATTTGTTTTAGGTTCCTAAGACCAATCACGGAGAATTGGAACGATTCCGACTCGTTTCCGACACATTTGGAGCCAACGAAGAGAAGCGACGATCAGTCGGTGGCTTAGACTCAATCCCGAGACTTTAGGACCCATTCTCGAGCCCCTTAGACTCGATCCCGAGCACCAAGAATCGATGAGAAGCCCATGAGAAGCAAGTAGGGACCCTTGAGATCATATTTGAGGCCTACAAGACCCATCCCGGTCGAGATGATGGCCATCTCGATCGCGATGAAGAGTACAAGCGAAGACAGGCCACTGATGGCTCATCCCGGTCGGGACCACCATCCCGGTCGGGATCATCACTCTTCCCGGTAATAGAAGGAGCAGCTGCAGCCCGTGTTTCCTCTTTTCTTTTCCTTTGCTCTTGTAACCTTATAAATACCCTCCCTTTGTATTGTTTAAGCACCTTACATTACTCTACACTATTCTAAACCCTAGATAAACTCTCTTCATCCCTAGCTCAGTTTTATATTAATCTTTTGTTAATCTTAGATTAATCTTAGTAATTAGTCTTGTATTAAGGGATTTCTTCAAGATTCAACCAAGATTGACAACCTTGGGAGATTTATTTGGGTTTTTCTTATTAATTCAACTTCTTATCTTTTCATCCTCTTGTTAGTAGGTATAATCTTCTTATTCTCTTTACTCTTAATCCTTGTTTAGTCTTTCAAGTTTTAATCTTTGATTATTGTTCTTGTTCTTGCTAGTTTCATTATGAATGTTTTGTTGTTTGTGTTCATTTCTCTTGTCATGGTTAGGATTAGCTTCATTATGAGTAGACCTATTGTGGGGTTATTAGGGGGATTAAATGTTGATTATTGGTAATTAGGGTTTGATTGTGGGTAAAGGTGGATTCTTTGTTACTAGTCACATGTTAAGAGCACCATGTGTTTGTTGAATTGCTTGTTTGAGTTGTAGTGGTCATGCTTATCATGCTTGTTTTCAATTTCTCATTGTGTGATTGATTTGTGGTTGAATCCTTGTGTATTGGGTAATATCTTGCATGAGTATTTGGGTTTTGTCTTTGACACGAGAGTGCAGACATTGGCTTTGACGCGAGAGCGCGGACCAACCTTAGTAACTAGGCGAAACCTACAACCTCGATCTCCCATCTATCCTACTACACTTATGAACCCGACCTAACCCTACTCCTTCCAAATTTGATTCGTCCATTTCTTTAGTCAATCATTTCTCTAGTTTGATAGTTTCATTTAGCTTTAGTTGTTTCATTTAGTTTTTGTTATATCTAGATCATTGTTAATCTAGTTTCATCCTCTTCCATCATCATAGATAATCAATTCTTGTTAGTTTGTTCTTCTTTGTGTTGTTTTGGTAACTTAGCCTTGTTTTTTTAGGTATACCATAGTCTAGACACCTTTTACCGTCTCCGTGGATATTGACCCGACTTACCCTAGCTACGTGTTAGGTCTAGTTGGTTTACTTGTTGGTAGGGACACACGGCAAATCCCTCCCATCAGTTTACCCCCCACCTTCCCCTTTCTTTGGCTAAGCATTTTCATAAGATAAGTAAGGCGGGGAAAAATGTGAGTGAGATTGTTCTTGGGGCGCTCATAACACAAGTAGCTAAGGCGGTTGATGAGAATTTTAGTGAGGAAGAGTTGATCCCCATACCGGGGGATACGACCATAGATGAGGACCGTTTGACTAGGTTCCATAAATGGATTGCCTATGATAGAGAGCATAAGAGGTATCAATGGAATACCTCGGGTCGGCCATACTTCACTTTACCATGCACTAGGCTCCCGACCCTTGTGCCCTTGCGACACTCCCTCATCCCGGTCCAAGAACCTAACCTGTTAGTACCCGGTGCGGGAGGTGATCCCGGTGCCTCTTCCTCCCGTACGCCGCATACACGTGCAAGTGTGGAGCCTCGACAACAACCAACCAAGCAACAACAACAACAACAAGCTACCCGACCACACCCCTTTTATCCTACACCCCCAGTATATGTGTACGTACCTACGTACACCCCTTACACTCCATTTGCCTATTCTCAGCCCCCGACCGATGCATCCATGGCCGCGATGCTTAATGCACTACATCTAGGGCAATATTAGGAGCGGAGAGACAGCTACTATGCCCAGTACCCCGGCTATCACCTTCTTGCACAAAAGGGGTATATTGATCCGTGTGGCAACCTTCCATCATGGTATAGGCCCGAGTACTTTCCTAACCACAGTAATCCTAGTTG
Organism: Agrostemma githago; assembly: GCA_958450325.1. Classification (NCBI taxonomy): domain Eukaryota; kingdom Viridiplantae; phylum Streptophyta; class Magnoliopsida; order Caryophyllales; family Caryophyllaceae; genus Agrostemma; species Agrostemma githago. Next base: position 17,351,278 of record OY288255.1, on the reverse strand, counting down.
TAGTGGTGCTATGATGGATGATGAGGAGTACGAGGCCGAGGATGCCTTCGATGTAAATACGGGGGTGGGGAATGATGAAGCCGGTGAAGAAGAAGATGAAAATGCTGATGAAGATGAGAATGATAACAATGAAAGTGAGGAGGGGGATGATGACGAGCATGGTGATGACTTTGATTATTGAAAGGATGGAGATGCGTTAGTTGCTAACCTTTGGTATGGCGACTTTCTTTTCTTTTCCGTTTTTGATGCTCGTCTATTTTATTTCCTCCTTGTAATGAGTGTTTTGTTGGCCCTCGGGACCTTTGGTAATTATTGCTCCCGATTCTCGATGACGTGACTAGATCGAGAATCATTTCATAATCCAAATTGACAAGTATTTTCACTTTTTCTTTAATTTTCTTTTCCTTTTGGTAGGATTTAGTCGGATTTAGGCGGAATCCGGGCTAGGTGACTTGATTACACCTAGTCCTCCCCTACCATTTCCTTTTATTTTCTTCTTTTTATTTCTTTCCCCTTCCATATCTTTTCTTGTCTCGGCCCTTGGTGACTTGATTACACCCCGGCCGGACACATTCTATCCTTTCTTCACTTTCATTTTCGATTTTTAGCTTCATTTTTCCCTTTTTCTTTTCTTTTTAGTGTCTCCACACACTACCGATTGAGCATGAAGACATTGCTTGGTTTAAGTGTGGGGGAGCGATATCCCAGTATAGTTTATTTTTATTTTTGTACTTTTTTCCTAAAAATCTTAAAAACCCCTAAAAATTTGAAAAATTTCATAAAAACCAAAAAGATTTTTCCTTTGTGTCTTTTCCTTTTGTGTCGTTGTGTCGTGTATTTGTTGTGTTGTGTGTGTTTTGCCTCCCCATTTCCTTGCAGGTTGCTCGATCGCCTTGAATCTTGGGAAGCTCTTGACATCCGGTATTATCATTCTGTCCCTTTCTCCTTTTTCCTTTTTGTGGAGTTTGGAGGATGTTTTGTGATGGTGTATGCTCGGGCGGAGCTTTTTGGAGTTTGTGGTTGATGTGGTGGCTTGTTTGGAAGATTCAGGGTGGTGATTTTTTATTTTGTGTGTTTGTTTGTTTGTTTTGTTTTGTTGTGTTGTGTTTGTCTCATTTTTCTTTCGTTTTTGTTGCGTCTTTGTTGTGTCTTGTATAGTTTGTGAGTCTAGTGTAGGAAATGTTTTCGAAAACCCGGTTTTGAGGCTAGTGCGCAAGTGTTTACTTTCTCTTTCTAGTGATATGAATCGAGTCTTGGACTTTAGTCTAGTAGAATGACTTTAAATCAATAGTTTCGTTGGTTCTTTACCTTGAGTCCACCTAGCCTACTAAGGATTTACTGCGGGATTTGTATTTTCACCTCTATGACCACCCACGGTGTGAAAAGGCCTTGGTTCCCGAGTCCCGTCTCTTAGGTGACCATGTTCGAAATTGTTTGATTAGTCCAAGTTTTTCACCTTTTTGTGGGTTTGAAGGGAAAGCGCGCCCTACTCACCCATTTCCTTACCTCCAACACATTTCCACAAATAAGTTGCAAATTGTCTCAGTTCTTACTTGGTTGCAAGAAATGCCTACAAAACAAAATTATCCAAAAGGCAAGCCAAGTCAAAAGAAGAAAAAGAAAAAGAATGAAAGAAAAGAAAGAAGAAAAAGAAAAGGCACAACAAATCAAAAAGAAAATACAAAAGAAGAAAAAGAAATGGCATAGCAACTCAAAAGCCAAATGCCAAAAGAAAACCATCTCACAAAAAGATTCTCACCCTCTCAAAAATCAACCTTTTTTCGATCGTTACCGTGAAGAGCCTACCAAAGGACCGAGTCCCTAGGAAGGATGATAGCGATAATGATCGGTCTTCCCTCATTTTGCAACAATATCCACCCTTTTACTTGGACTAGTTGGGCGATTTTTGAGCGTGGGACGACCCTCTTGGATCATCGCTAAAGGGGGCGGGGTTTCACTTACCTACAGTGTCGACTAACTCCGTGGTTCATCCTTTTTCCGTCTCGCCTATCGTCCCGTAGTACGTTCTTAAAAGGTTAGGAGGACCTAGGTAAGTTATCAACGTTTTTATTGCTTTGTTGTCATACTATTAGGGTTTTGTCCATTTCGATTTGCGTTACTAGCTTGGGAACGTTGTCACTTGCCTTGAGTCCTTAACTGGTGTTTCTTTCACCGCTTTGTAGAGGGAAGCAGTATTTGTTTCTTCTTGGATGCAACCGATTGTTTGTTTGTTTGTTTTCGTGTTCGGTTGTATCCGCAGTTTTGTCGCAAGACCTCACTTGAACGATTCCGACTCGTTTCCGACACATTTGGAGCCAACGAAGAGAAGCGACGATCACTCGGTAGCTTAGACCCAATCCCGATCACCGAGAATCGATAAGAAGCCTATGAAAAGCAAGTAGGGACCTATGAGATCATATTTGAAGCCTAAAAGACCCATCCCAGTTAGGATTACATCCATCACAACCGAGACGAAGAGGGAAAGCAAACCGGAGCTTCTGGAGCTGCATCCCGATCGAGAAGAAGAGCTTCCCGACCGGGATCAAGCCTTCCCGATCGGGATCAGTCTCCTCCCGACCGGGAAGAGCATAACACCGCCCGGGGGACCAGATCCTTCCCGGTCGGGATCAGCCTCTTCTCGGCCGGGATGAGCCCAGCTCAGCCGCGACTCCATTTTTCCACTTCCCTTATTCTTGTAACCCTATATATACCCCCCCCCCCTCCTCCTCTTGTATTGTTTTAAGCACCATTCATTACCAACCCTTAGATTAGAGAAACCCTAGACTACTTTAGGTTAGATTAGTATAGATTAGTTTAATCCCTCTTTAATTACTCCTTAATCTTAGTTTAATCCTTGTATTATTGGAATTCTTGAAGATCTCTATCAAGATTGACAACCTTGGTGGGTGTATTTGGGTTCTTCTCTATATATGCAAGATTTCTTCTTTTCAACTTCTCTTGTTTGGTATAATCTCTCTTTTCCCTTCTCTTAATCTTTTATCGTTAGTCAAGTTTTAATCTTTATCCTTTGTTTATTGTATTGTTCATCCTTGTTGTTCTTCATTTTGAATGTTTTGATGCTTGTGTTAGTTTCTCATGTTTGTGTTAGTTTAAGTTTAGATATGTGTGAGTAGTCTCTTGCTAGGATTAGTAGGGGAATTGGGTGTCTACATGGGTGATTAAGGGTTTGTATAGATTGTTGGTAGAAGTTTGGGTTGCTTCCTAGTTGTATGCATAGACCATGTTTGATGAAATGCTTGAATGACTTGTAGTTTTTTTGGTGAGAATGTGAGTTTTATTATTTCATTCACAAACATGTGCACAAGGGGGAAAATCTAGCAAAGAAATACCCTTGCTAAGTCTAATCGAAACTCGCAGCAAACTGACTAAGGACCAGCAAATCACATATTACATAAGTTTGCTCAAACGATTTGCATCCCTCGTGTTTGCAAATGTGCTCATAATATCCTTCGCTTTCATCTTGATGTCGTCTTTGATATTTCTAGTCAATATTTTTGGTCGCAATAATAATCCTTCCATTCTAGCTTTGTTTCTAGCCGACCAAATGCTATTGTTGATTGTCGTGATTACCAAGGGGAGTAATTTCTCATCGTTCTTCAGGTTCTTGAACTCCAGGAACATCGGTATAGAGCAGCCAATCCACCCCTCAACACTCGTTCTAATTCTTTGGGTGTAGGTGCAGCACTGGAACAGGTGGTCCGTTGATTCTGTTGCAGACTCACACAGGTAGCAGAGGTCATCAGTACAACACCCCAATCTAGCCAATTTCTCTTTTAAATTCAGCCCACCATGAAGGAGTAACCACAAAATAATTGAATGTTTGGGTACATTCCAATTGCTCCAAACCACATGAAACCAGTCCGGTTTAGGGGCTGTTCCCATGAGCCATTTATATCCATTTGTGACCGTGTACCCATTAGGATTTGCATTCCAGTTGTTATTCGAAAACTCGTCTTTAATTTTATCTTTAACTTTGCATATAGCTATCCACGTCCAGGGTATATCAGTGGGAGGAATGTAGTCTTTCCAGTCGGCTCCCTTAAGATAATTAACGTTAATCCCCTTTATCCACAAGCACTCTTTTTTCTCGAAAACCCAAGTAACCAGTTTACCCACAGCAGCTATGTTCCAGGTACTCGGTTTCCTGATTCCAAGCACCCCTGCCCCCATCCTTTGGTCTAGTGATCTTATCCCAGGCCACTAGTGGGACTCGATTATAGTCCGCTTGTCCGTCCCACAGGAAATTTCTACAGATGGCTTCGACCCGTTTAATGACTCCCTTAGGAATGACAAAAATAGAAGCCCAGTACGAGTAAATGGTATTCAGCGTTGAATTGATGAGCACGACTCTCCCGGCGTATGAGAGCTTTTTAGCTCCTAAGCGTTGGATTCTGTTGACCATTTTTCCAGTGATTTTTCCACATTCCTGCCTGTTTGGTTTCCTCATTTTGATTGGGACGCCAAGGTAGGTGAAAGGGAGGTCCCCTTCGATAAATCCAGTGGCCTGAAGGATATCTTTTTTGGTCGCTTCTTTCATTCCATTAGAGTAGATGGTCGTCTTATTTGTGTTCAAGGATAACCCAGTAGTTCTAGTGAAAGAGGACAGGGCTCGAACAAGCAACATTATGGATTGTGTTTCTCCTTTGCAGAAGAGCATTAGATCATCCGCGAAAATAAGGTGGGTCGATTTCATTTGATGGCACTTCGGATGGTACTGAAATGGCCACCTAGTAGTGGCATATTTGAGCAATCTACTCATATACTCCATACAAACAGTAAAGATAAGTGGGGAGATAGGATCACCTTGGCAGAGTCCTCTTTTGCCTTTAAAATATCCAAAACTCATTCCATTAAGATTAAGAGTGTATTGTGGGGAGGTGATACATGCCATGAGTAAGCTCCTAAAGTGTACAGGGAACTGGAGTTGTTGGAATATCTCGTCGATAAATGCCCACTCAACTGAGTCATATGCCTTTTGAAGATCGATCTTGATTAGGCGTCGTGTGGATACTGATTTTCTAGAGTAATGTTGGATGACATCCTGGCATATAAGAATGTTCTCCAGAATGACTATGTCTTTGATAAACGCCCCTTGGTTTTCGTGTATTAGTGATGGAAGTACAGCAGCGAGTCTATTGCACAGTAACTTGGATATAATTTCTTATGTTACATTGCAACAAGCTATGGGACAGAATTGGAGTATCGTTTCAGGTCTTTCATTCTTGGGGATTAAGGTGAGGTTTGTGGCATTAACCTGTTGCAGGATTTGTCCAGTATTAAAAAAATCCTTCACCGCTTCACAAATCTCCTTCCCAATTATGTTCCAGCGGCTTTTGAAAAACCCGCTTGTATATCCGTCGGGGCCAGGAGCCATGTCATTCGGTATGGAGAAGACAGTGTCCTTTATTTCTTTATGTAATGGGTCTGTTCAGGATTTCGTGATGTTCTCCAGTACAGCATGGTCCGGTTCGGATTACATCAGTTCGAACCCGTTCAGTAGCATTGCTGCTGCCAAGCAAGTAATCATAGTAATCGAGGAATGCTTTTTGTATATCAGTGGGGTTCTCGTGTTGATATTCCTTCCTTATCCTTGATTTGCAGAACTTTATTTCGATGGGTTCGTTGCTTGATTACCCTGTGAAACACCGCAGTGTTTTTGTCCCCCTCTTGAAGCCATTGAGCTTTGGATTATTGTTGGAGAAATAAGTTTTGTGCATTTAACAGGTATTTCAGTTTATCCGCGGCCATCTGCTCCTTGGATATTAGATCAGCATTTGTATAATCCATTTGAATTAGGAGCTGTATATGCGCTAAATCCTTGCTCGCCTTTGTAGCCCTCAGTTCGATGTCTGAAAAATCCCTTTTATTGAGCTTCTTGAGGCCACTTTTAAGTCTTTTAAGTTTCTTAACAAGCCTGAATATGTGAGTGCCTTCCTCTTCGTCCCTCCAGTAAGTCTGGACAGTGGATGAAAATCAGGGTGTGTGGCCCACATATCGAAGAATTTGAAACTTGCTTTCTTCCCAGGAGAATTTTGGATGTTTGACACCACACATGGCGTGTGGGGTCAAACAGCCCCTCCGGTAGGAAGTGGGCCCGCATGTCATCGAACTAGTTTTGCCATTTGAGATTGACCAAGAACCTGTCTATTCTGCTATAAATCCTGTTAGCAGGGTCACGTTTATTGTTCCATGTGAAGTAAGAACCTGTAGCAGCAATGTCCTCCATTTCACATTCATTGATGCAGTCTACAAATTCTTCCATATCCTCAACTTTCGTGTTTCCTCCAAGCCTTTCACTAAAATTACGTACCGTGTTCAGGTCTCCAGCCCAAGCCCATGGGTGCTTAATATGGGTCGCTAGCTGTTTCAGTTGTTCCCATAACTCTCTTCTATCCTTCCCATCATTGTGGGCATAGATGAATGTGATATAGAAAATTCTTTTGTTTCCTCTGTCAGTCACTTTGGCGTGTATAAATTGAGCATGGGATTGGAGAATCCACACATCAAAGTGACCCGGTTTCCACATCAACCAAACCCGGCCTCCTTTGTGCTGATGGCAATTAGTAGCAACGCACCAACCTTCACATAAATTCCTCATGATGTTTGTTTTTTTACCTTCTTTTATTTTTGTTTTTAATAAACCACACATACTAATGTCGTTATTGTGTAGAAAACATCCTATTGATTTATGTTTATTGACATTATCCATACCTCTCACGTTCCAAAAAGCGATGTTATAACTCATGGATTATTATTGGTGGGATGGGTTGCTTTTCCTGTTCATCATCATATACTGTGCCCCCATGTTGTACTTGTGTTTTAACCTGTGGCTTCGGGGTACTTAGTTGTTGGACTGGTTTTCCATTTTCAGTGCTGTCAGTTGGTGTGGCATTTAAAATAACAGCATACGATCTCGTGTCCTTCTCATTGGTCTCCATATTTATTGGTTGTTTATTTAGAAAAGGTCGCCAGATTTTTTTCTGAGTTACTTGTTTTTTAGGTTGGTACCCCTGCTTCTGTTTCCTACACTTTGAGGTTTCATGCCCCATGCCATTACATTGCCCACAGACAGTAGGCTTCCATTCAAATTCAAGTTGTATTTCTTCTATTTCCCCTTTCTCGTCCTTGAATCTGATTTTGTCATGGAATTCCTGCCCAACTGTGAGTTCTACTAGAACTCTAGCAAAACCCAATCTTTTCCTCTCAACAGTATGTTGGTCAGCTTTGATGAAGTTCCCCACTAATCCTGCCACTTTAGGCAGGCACGAGCCCCAGTATTTTAAAGGGAGATCATGTAGTCTAACCCATGCCGGAGCTTTCTTAACATCTATCTTCTTTAGGTTTCTATCAGCGGTCCATGGTCTAGTGATCAGCGGTTTGTTGTCGAACATAGGGTAACCAGTTTTTAGGATTGCTTCCTTGTCTTCATTCTTGTTAAACCGAACCAGGAAGATTCCAGTAATGTTGTCTATACAATATTTGCCCCATATCCTGTTAACATATCCTTGGATTATATCCCAAGGTGGGTTAGCACCGAGAATGTAGCACACTATCGCATTTTGCCTGTAATTGATCTCACTTTGAACGTCTTCCTCTGAGAATTGCAGGAGTTCTTCTCCTTTTGGTTCTGTATTTTCCATATTATCAATTTCCTTATAGGGAGTACCTACGTGAGGGTTTACGGTGGATTTCTTCTTTCTCCTTTGAGTGATCCAGATATTATCCTCTAGTAAATCATCATCATCAAAATCTAAACCAGGAATACCTGTTATTTCACGTAAGGATTTTGTTCGCATAGGCTCACCCACATCCGGTCCCTTCACAGTATCATCCTTTCAGGCTTCATTATTGAATTTGTCTTTCAGTATCTGCAACTTACTACCTTGTTTGCGTTTAATGGAATTGGAGTGTTTACTTTTGGTTTTGCTAGCCGAGTTCCTTGCCATGATCAAGACCTTAGAGAAGAGATGAAGATCGTCTCCTAGGCTTCATGTTTTCTTGCCTTCTTCTTGTGACCTTGTATGTTGATAGGATGAGTTCTTGCGCGAGAGAGAGGGACCTCTAGGTCGGTTTTGGAGCGAGAGCCCGTATTATACCTACATAGCTCGACTACCCCTTCCTTTTTGCTTCCTCTTGATTGTTTCGATACCCTTGAACCCGACTAATCCTAGTTCTTTCCTTATTGATTTCTCCTTCTTCTTAGCTATTATCCCTCTTCTAGTTAGTTGAATCTTTTAGCTTTAGTTGTTATGCTTAGCCTAGTCATAGTCATAGTTTCCTTCCCTTTCATTGTTTTAGTTTGTTTAGCTTAGTTGACCTAGTCTTGTATTTAGGTAAACCTTTGTCTAGACACCTCTTTCCGTCCCCGTGGATTCGACCCGACTTGCCCTATCTACTCAGTTAGGATTAGTTGGTTTTACTTGTTGGTAGGATTGACGGCAAATCCCTCCCATCAAAAACCGAAGTAAAAATATTGATTACATACTACTACTCAAACATACGATATAAAATCGAGTAACGTCCTGAAGTTACCTTGATTAAACCTCTTATATATGTCTCCTTCTTGTAAAGTTCGATTCCAAATCTTCAATAGTACGCCTTAATTAAGCTCCGAGTTGTAGAATCTTCAATCTTCGAGAGATGCTCCACCGAGAAAATCAAGTCGACAAAACAAGTTAGTGAGAGAAGGTTGGATTCGAGTAAACTCGATACCCCAGATAATGAGGAAAGCTAAAACCAAGACGAACGGGAAGATTAGGAGAAAGATAGGGGAAGAATTTATGGACAAGTTAAGAGGAAAGAGAACGACAAAGCTTGACTCATAACGTATCAGCATCAGCAATGAATCATCGCACAACTGATACAAGGATAAGAGTGAAACGATGAGTTGTAATAGACGAGCAAGGTACAAACGAACAAGCAGCAATAACTATAACAACAGCAGGAAAACGACAACGACAACGACAACAAACCGCGGCAGCAACACGACCGACAACAGCAGCAGTAACGGCGGAATAGTTCAGTAGCAACGAGCAAAGACGCGACCCAACACCACCATACAACGAACAGCAGCAAAACACGACACAAAAGAGCACAAAAATGACTACTACACAGGACAACCGAGAACAGCGCAGAATCACACAAAATAGTGGCGAGCATCAACAGGGATAACAGCAGAACTAGCATAGAAATGAAGAGAAAAGAAGAAGAAGAAGAAGAAGAAGAAGAAGAAGAAGAAGAAGAAGAAGAAGAAGAAAGGGGGAGATCGAACAGCAACAGGAGGACAGACAGAACAGCATCATCATCAAACAGTAGCAGTAACGACCCACAAACAGAGCAATAGCATCGACAAAAAAAGCAACAACAAAGACGTACAAGAAGTGGACAGCAGCATTAACGTAGAATAACGACGACATCAAAAACGTGACAGCAACGGTGAAGAGGAAGAAGAACAAAGAAAATAGCAGAAATAGATAGACCGAGCAGCAGCTACATCGACCAACAGAATGGAATGAGAAAGGGATAAGAACAAATTACCTTTCGACGAGTCCGAGTCGAAGAACGATAGTTCAACAGCAGCGTACAGCAGCAGCGAAACAGAACAACGTCCTAGATCGAAGAACTCGACTGATAACAGAAACACGCAGCAGCAGTACCAGACGAACGCAGCAGCAGAAAACAAAGACAACAGCAACAGCGGCAGCAGCAACGGATCAGGGAATAATAATAATAATAATAATAATAATAATAATAATAATAATAATAATAATAATAATAATAATAATAATAATAATAATAATAAGAAGAAGAAGAAGAAGAAGAAGAAGAAGAAGAGAATAAGAAGGATAAGAAGACAGCAAAACCGACAGCAGCAGCACAAACGAGTAGCAAAAATAAGAAGAAGGAGAAGAATAAACGAGAAATGATGAGGAGGGTGGAGAAGAAATGAATCAAACGGAGGACGGGGGAGGACACTCCAATAAAGGGGGTGAATGATGAGGTAAATTAAAGAAGCGGTGGAATGCAAGGAAGAAAAAGAGATGAACGTAATGAAGTGGGAAGGTGAGGTGCATTAGGTGGTCTCCACCAAATAAATAAATAAATAAATAAAATAGTAAATTAAAAATTACTCCCTTTTAAAATACCAATTTTAAAATTTACTCCCTTATGAAATTTTTGTTAAAAATAACTCCCAAAATCTATCAAAAGTTCAAAACTTGCTCCCAAATTTATTTTTACGATGAAAATGCTCTTGGCTAGAGGGTGAGGTGAAGTAATATGGCGTAGATAAATTAGGGGCATTTTCGTCCAAAATATACATTTTGGAGCAATTTTTGAACTTTTTATAGATTTTGGGAGTTATTTTTAACAAAAAATTCAAAAGGGAGTAAATTTTAAAATTGGTATCTTAAAAGGGAGTAATTTTTAATTTACTCTAAATAAAATGATAAGATAACGGATTAATTAAATAAATCGGTTTAAAATACGAATAAAACAAATTCTGTAACGATAAGATGACTGACCCGTAAATCGAATTAAAATCGAATTAATAAAATAATTGGGTCGACTAAATAAAAATGAGTAAATAAACGTTTCTCGAAATACAAATAATTATTCGAGACGAAAATGAAATATATAGAAATAATTAATTAGACCATAAATAGTTTTTCTCGATAAATAATAAATCTTCGATATAGTGAATTAAATTGATTTCTCGAGGAAATGTAATAAATGTTTTGACGAAACATAATATAAATGAGGTTCAGGCCGAAAAATAGAATATTCGAGCTTAAATATAAATAAATAAAAAGAATTTATAATTTAAATCGTCGAAATAGACTGTCGATAAGAATTAAATTAATTGTATATAATAAATCGAGACGGGAATAAAAATATGTTTTAAATATAAGTAGAGTTTCCGAGACAAATAGAATTTTAGGAGTTTGAAACGATTAAAATAATAAATTCGTTTTATAATAATTTTAAGAATTACGAGTTAAATCATAAAAATAAAAATACGAACAAAATTTTAATTTAATTTAAATTTATAAAAATCAGAGGTGTTACAAGTCCAACCTGTTAGAGCCTCTATTATAGCTCAAGGACCGGTGTGCAATAATTCCCACCATATTTCCCTCCTTGCGCCTTTTAGTAAAGAGGAGATTGAGAGAGCATTTTTCGCTGTCCCTGGGGATAAAGCCCATGGCCCTGACGGTTTCTCTAGCGCGTTTTACAATGATGCCTAGAAGATTGGGTGATGATGTGAGTGGTGAAATTATGGACTTCTTTCAACATGGGAAGATGCTGAAGCAGCTGAACTCCACCAATATCACACTAGTGCCTAAGTGTGATCATCCTGGAACTGTTTCACAATTTAGACCGATCGCTTGTTGCAATATGCTCTACATGGTTATTTCCAAGTTGCTTTGTAACAGATTGGCAATCGTACTACCTCATATTGTTCAGGGCAACCAGGGAGCATTTATTAGAGGGCGATCGATCATCGAAAATGTCCTAATATGCAAAGACCTGGTTAAGATATACTTTAGGAAGAATGTTTCCTATAGATGTATGTTTAAGCTGGATCTTCAAAAAGCTTATGATACCATTGAATGGGACTTTGTGGAGGACATATTGACAAAGCTAAATTTCCCTATCATATTTATATCCTTGGTTATGGAGTGTATTACCACCATCCCCTATTCTATTGTGCTCAATGGAAGCTCGTTTGGGTTCTTCAAAGGCAAGCGAGGTTTAAGACAGGGAGATCCCATCTTGCCTCTTATTTTTACCTTGTGCATGGAGTACCTTACTAGAAAATTGCCTTTGCTACTTCCAATTGGCCTTTTCGATATCATCCTCAATGTAAGTAGTTAAAACTCACACATCTAGTCTTTGCGGATGATTTGCTTATGTTCTGTAAAGGGGATGTCTCTTTTATTATGTTGCTTATGTGTGCTTTCTCCACGTTCTCTCAAGTATCTGGACTTAATATGAATAAGGATAAATCAGAAGTATTCTATTGTGGTATGAAGGAGCAAGACTGATGGTAGGGATTTGTCGTGGATCCCCGCCAACAAATAAAGTCCAACTAATCCTAACGGTAGCTAGGGTAAGTCGGGTCGTGTCCACGGAGACGGTTATGTAATGTCTAGACTAGGTCGACCTAAAAACAAGAGTAAGTCACACCAACAAACACAAAGAAGACGATAATTGACAAACTATGATGGTTGAAGGTGATGAAAGTGGACTAACAATGTACTATGTATGACAAAAACTAATTGAAACAACTAAGATTAACTAAACAATAGAACTAGAGAAATAATGGCTATCTAGAAGGATGAATCAAATATGAAAGGGAGTAGGGTTAGGTCGGGTTCATAAATGTGGTAGGATGATTGGGTAATCAAGGGTGTAGGTGTCTCTTAGTTACTAGGGTCGGTTTGCGCTCTCGCGCCAAAGCCAAAGTCCGCACTCTCGTGTCAAAGACTAGACCCGAATACTCATGCTAGATGCTACTCAAAACACAAGGACTCAATCACAAATTAGCCACACAATGAGAAGAGGAAGACAAGTATGAGAAGCATTAGCCACTACTACCCACACAAGCAATTCAACAAACACATAGAGTGCCCAATAAGCGACTAGCAACAAAGGATTCACCTTTACCCACAATCAAACCCTAATCACCTATAATCCACATTTAATCCCCCTACTAACCCCACAAGGAGTCTACTCACTCATTATATAACTAATACTAAGACTAACAAGAGAAATCAACATAATAATCAAAACATCCATTAAGAACAAACAAGAACAATGAACAATATGTAAAGATTCAAACTTGCAAGATTAACAAAGATTAAAAGTAAAGAGGAGAAGAGGATTATACCAAACTAGCAAGAATATAAAAATATGAGAACTTGCATTAATAAGAAACCCAAACAAATCTCCATGGTTGTCAAGCTTGGAAGAATCTTCAAGAATCCCTTAATACAAGACTAATTGCTAGAGTAAACTAAGATTAACTAAAGATTAATATGAAACTAAACTAGAGATGAAGAGAAGCTAATTAGGGTTTTTGAATGTTCAAGAGAGGCCTAAGAGAGTCTAGGGTAATGTAAGATGCTTAAACAATACAAGGGGGAAGTATTTATAAGGTTACAAAAGTGAAGGAGGAGAAAAGAATCAAACACGAGCTGCAATAGGGTCATACCGTCCGGGACGATACGGTCCCGTTCGGGACGGAGAGGTCCCGACCGGGACGAAGTGGTCCCGAGCGGGACGGACCCAAAACAGGAGCTGTTCAATTTGTGCACCCCTTCCCGGTCGGGAAGGCCGCTATCCCGCCCGGGAAGGGCCTTGTAGGCCTCCAATATGATCTTTTTGGTCCCTCCTTGCTTGTCATGGGCTTCTCATCGATTCTCGGGGCTCGGGATCGAGTCTAATGGGCTCGGGAATGGGTCCCAAGGTCTCGGGATCGAATCCAAGGCACCGAGTGATCGTTCCTTCTCTTCGTTGGCTCCAAAAGTGTATGAAACGAGTCGGAATCGCTCCAATTCTCCATGAATAGTCTCGGGAACCTAAAACGAGCTAAAAGAAGTATAAGTAGCCCCGAAATCGCTCCAAAGAGCGATTTCACAAGGAAATATAGAACCAAATACACTAAAATAGGCACTACAAACTACACTTATCAACTCCCCCACACTTAACCCTTACTCGCCCTCGAGTAAGCACAAATTAACTACTAAACTAGCCGAGCGGGTATTAGCGCACCCTACGCCCTTTCAACTCACGTGAGTACACTTAGAGGAAAAGTGCACTCCGCAAGGCAAGAAAGGTCTTGCGACAAAACTGTGGATGCAACCGGACACAAAAGACATAAACAAACAAGCATACAAACAAACAAACAAACACAAGGTTGCACCCAAAAAGAAACAAATACCGCTTCCCTCTAAAAAGCGGTGAAAAAAGCTCCGGTTTAGGACTCAAGGCAAGTGACAACGTTCCCAAGCTAATAACACAAATCGAAATGAACTAAACCCTAATGGTATGACAACAAAGCATTAAAAACGTTGGTAAGTTACCTAGGTCCTCCTAACCTTCTAAAATCGTACTACGGGACGATCGGAGGGATGGAAAAAGGATGAAACACGGTGTTAGTCGACACTGTAGGTAAGTGAAAACCTGCCCCCTTTAGCGATGAGCCAAGAGGGTCGTCCCATGTCCAAAATCGCTCAACTAATCCAAGTAAAAAGGTGGATGCGATTGCAAAATGAGGGAAGACTGACCATTTCCGCTATCATCCTTCCTAGGGACTCGGTCCTTTGGTAGGCTCTTCACGGTAATAGTCGGTAAAAGGTTTATTTTTGAGATGTGGGGATTCTTTTTTTGTGAGACGATTTTATTTTGGCATTTTTCCTTCATTTGCATTTTTGCTTTGTGCGTTGCTATGCCATTTCTTTTTCATCTTTTGTATTTTCTTTTTGGCTTTTTGTGCCTTTTCTTTTCCTTCAATCTTCACTTTCTTTCATTTTCTTTCATTTTCTTTTCTTTGCCTTTTGGCTAGATTTGAGTTTTAGGCATTTCTTTGCAACTAAGAAAGAGATTTCAACAATTTGCAACTTTATTTTGTGGATATGCGTAGGAGGTAGGGGAATGGGTGAGTCGGGGAGCGTCCTTCCCTTCAAACCCACAAAAAGGGGAAAACTTGAACTAATCAAACAATTCCAAACACGGTCACCTAAGGGACGGGACTCGGCAACCAAGGCCTTTTCACACCGTGGGTGGTCATAATGGTCAAAATACAAATCCCGTAGTAAACCCCTAGTAAGCTAGGTGGACTCAAGGTAAAGGACCAACGAAACTATTGATTTAAGGTCATTCTACTAGACTAAAGTCCAAGACTCGATTCATACTACTAGAAAGGGAAAGTAAACACTTGCACACCAGCCTCAAAACCGGGTTTTCGAAAACCTTTTTACGCACTAGACACAACTACACATCACAAAACAAAGACTCGACAAAAACGAAAGAAAAAGAGACTAAAGGCAACAAAACAAGACAAAACAAAAAAACACATAAAGAGAACAAACACCACCCCGAATTTCCAAATAAGTCACCAAATCAACCACAAACTCTACAAAGCTCCACCCGAGCACACAACATCACAAATCTCCTCCAAACTCCTCAAGAAACAAAGAGGAAAAAGGGGTGAAAAGATGTTACCGGATGTCTTGAAAGCTCTCCAAAGCTAACGGTGGTTAAGCAACCTATAAGGAAAAAGGGAGGCAAAACACGCACAACAAAACAAATATACGACACAACGACACAAAAGGAAAAGACACAAAAGAAAATCTTTTTTGATTTTGGTGAAAAAGTTTCAAATTTTTAGGGTTTTTAAAGATTTTTCGAAAAACTACGAAAATAAAACTAACTACGATAGGATATCGCTCCCCCACACTTAAACCGAGCAATGTCCTCCTGCTCGATCGTAGTGTGTGGAGACACCAAAGAAAAGAAAAGAAACTACGAAAATAAAGCCAAAAATCAAAAATAAAGCGGAGAAAAGGGTAGAATGTGTCCGGCCGGGGTGTAGTCAAGTCACCATGGGCCGAGACAAGAAAAGATATGGATGGGGGAAGAAATAAAAAGAAAGAAATAAAAGGAGATGGGAGGGGAGGACTAGGTGTAATCAAGTCACGTAGCCCGGATTCCGCCCAAATCCGACTAAATCCTACAAAAAGGCTGAAAATCATGTAAATTTGGATTTTTCAAATGACTCTCGATGTAGTCACATCATCGAGAGTCGGGAGCAACAATTACCAAGGCCCCGAGGGCCACCATGACAATGGGAAGGGGAGTATTCAAAGGAAGACATGCAATAAAAGACGGGAAAATAAATTAGAGTCGCCTTACCAATAGGTTAGTAACTCACGAACTCTATCGTCTTCAATAATCAAGATTGGCACGTTGCTTGTCTTCTTCATTGTCATCCCACTTCAAACTCGATAATATCGCATGGTTGAAGTACAAAGGTATAAGGGGGTGGGATTTGATGTGAAACTTGGTGTAAAGTGAAGAGAAAATGAGGTTAGGGTATGCAAATGAGGTGCATGGGTCATATGATATGTGCAAGGATAGGTAGGGAGGTTGGGAGGGGGTATAAAGTGGTTGGGTGGGCTTCATGACCAAGAAGAGGCAAAAGGGGGAGCGGGGGACCATCCCGGTCGGGATGACACACCCGTGCCGGTCGGGAAGATCCCGTCCCGGTCGGGATGGCTCTCCAGAGGACTCAAATTTTGGCACCTTCATCCTGATCGGGATGACTCCTTCCCGGTCGGGATGCCTCACCCTTCCCGGTCGGGATGCTCTCTTCCCGGCCGGGAAGAGTCTTTTAACTCTCCACAACCCCAAAAGCTTATCCAAAGCTTCAAAAACCGATTTCCTTGCTCACAATCCAAGCTCTATCCACAACCATTCCTCCCTTGCATTCATCTTCACTTCTCACCTATCAAATAAGCTCAAACACATTCATCAAAATCCCTCCCTCACATCACTCATTAAAATACCAAATTACAAGAGTTTCACAAAAACTCAAAAGGATAAGAAAGAGATATATACAATAAGACGGTTCTTTTGGAACTCCGTCAAACCAAGGATGGTGCATTCTTCAATTCTTTTTCAACAACACTAAAACCAATTCCATCGCCATCAAGGGCACGAAGAAACAAATCGAAGGCTCTTGCGAAGTCTTTAATCAAGCTTGTGGTGTAACCATCCACGCTACAAGGCTCTTCACAACCTTGTCTTGACGTTCCCGGAGCATCCCGATCTACTAAGTTCAATGGATTGAACTTGTACTTTCGATCCTTCGGTATATACCCAAACATCCATCTATCCTCATGTGGCCCCAAGGGAGGCTCATCTTTCTCCTTGTCTTGGAACTTGTCCTCAAACTCATGATATGGGCACTCATCCGCCCCAAGCTCGGAATCATCATCCTCAAGCTCATAGAAATTTTTCTTCAAGCTTTTACCCGACTCATCCCCTAGATCGATGTCTTTCATGGCGTGGATCATTTTACAAGACTCATCATTAGTAGGCGAGGTGTTGCCTTGGAGGTCAAGCACGAGCTTCTCGTCGCCTAACTCAAATGTGATCCTACCATTCTTCACATCAATCATAGCACCGGCGGTATGTAGAAATGGGCGCCCAAGGATAATGGGAGTGATAGCATCTTCTGGCATGTCGAGCACTAGGAAGTCGACCGGAATGAAGAACTTCCCGATTCTTATCGGCACATCCTCTAACATCCCCAATGGCCGGTTGAGTGAACTATCGGCCATTTGGAGTGTAATGGATGTACTCTTGAGCTCCTTCATCCCAAGTCGGCAACAAATGGAATAGGGAATGATGCTTACACTCGCACCCAAATCACATAGTGTTCTCTCAACCTTGAAGTTGCCTATGGTGCAAGAGATCGAGAAACTACCCGGGTCTTTCAACTTGGGAAGCGTAGAACCTTGAATAAGCTCCCTCACCACTCTTGTGAACGCAATAGTCTCTTCCTTGTCGACGGATATCTTCTTAAGATATCTTTCATAAATCTTCCATATGCCGGGATTTGGGTAAGTAGCTCGGTAAACGGGACACTCACATCCAATTTCTTCACAATGTTAAGGAACTTGTCATATTGAGCATCCACCTTGGTCTTCATTTGCCTTGTTGGGAAAGGCAACTTGATATGCACCTTGTCTTGCTCGATAGGGGTGAACTTTTCAAATGACATTTTCCCTTTACCTTTGTCTTTTCCTTGAAGTGGGGGAAGCTTGTCTTCATGGGGTTTCTCAATCTCCCACAAGACTTGTTCCTCCATTGGATTTCCAAAGCTTGAATTGTCTTGAGAAGGGGGTTTAACTTCTTGCATTGGTACTTGCTCACTAGGGGATAAGGGGGAATCATAAGATGCACCACTCCTCGTGGTAATAGCATTTATATGCTCAAATTTAGCCGTTTCACCTTGAGGAGGTAGTTGCCCCTTTTGTCTTGAAGAGCTTCCCAAAGCAACTTGAGCTATTTGAGTCTCAAGCATCTTCATATGAGCATTTCTTGCTATGTTATCCCTTTGAAGTTGAGCAAAGAATTCTTGTTGGTTTCTTGCCATCTCCGTTTGGCTTCTTTGCAATTCTTGATTACTCTTTTGCACATCCAACATAGATTTTTGCATGTTGAAATCTCAGGGTGGAGATTGTGGATTGTGCGGAGTATCGGTGATAGCTAGAGGAATGCCATAGTCATAAGTAGGAGACCGGCTCCTTTGCTTGCTTTGTTGTTGGGTACCTTGAGTTGCTTGTTGTTGTTGATGGTTCCCTTGGAACCCATGAGAGTTGCCTTGATTAAGGCCTTGATTGTTGCCATGGTTGTAGTTTTGATGTCCTTGGTTGTGTTGGTTTCCTTGGAAACCACCTTGATTGAAGTTTCCTTGTTGGAACCCTTGATTGTTGTTGAAGTTACCTTGCTTATGTTGCTTGAAATTGTTGAATGGCCTTGGGTTGCCCATATAACCTTGGTAACCTTGGTTGTTGTCCCTTAAGGGAGGTGGCACATATGGACGGTGTTGTAGAGATTGTTGTTGGGAAGCTTGATGGGAAGCTTGGAACATATTAGGATAGGGGGCACCTTGCTTGAACGCTTGAAAGGCGTTCACTTGCTCAATACTACCCCGACAATGTAGAGGCTTGATAAGTGTCATTTGTAGTGCCTATTTTGTAGTGTTTTGGTCCCATTTTCCTTGTAGAATCGCTCCTTGGGAGCGATTTATGGGCTTCTTATGCTTCCTTTAGTTCGTTTCAGGTTCCCGAGACCGATTTGGAAGAGTTGGAGCGATTCTCACTCGATACATACACTTTTTGGAGCCAACGAAGCTAAGGAACGATCACTCGATGCCTTGGAATCGACCCCGAGACCTTGGGACCCAATCCCGAGCCTCCGAGACACGATCCCGAGTCCCGAGAATCGATGGGAAGCCCATGAGAACCAAGGAGGGACCAAAAAGTTCATATTGGAGGCCTACAAGGCTCATCCCGGACGGGTATGGCCTCATCCCGTCCGGGATGAAGGAGCAATTGAAGAAGCTGCTGTCTCTGGCTCGTCCCGACCGGGAGCATCTCGTCTCGGCCGGGACCGAACCCATCCCGACCGGGACCACCTCGTCTTGGCCGGGACGGGGGTGCTGCAGCCCGCCTTCTATTCTTTTCTTCTCCCTTTCATTTGTAACCATATATATACTTTTCCTTTGTTATGTTAAGCTTATGCCTTTCATTAGAGACTAAACCCTAGATAGATTAGCATAGATTAGTGTAGATTAGTCTTTAGATTATCGTTAATCTTAGATTAATGCTTGTAATTTGGGAATTCTTCAAGATCTCCATTCAAGCTTGACAAACTTGGATGTTTGTTTTGGGTTCTTCCATTTATGCAAGTTTCATTCTTCCTTTCATCTCTAGTTTGGTACAATCTTCTTTTCTCTTCTCTTAATCTTGTTTGTTCATTAAAGTTTGCATCTTTGTTGTTTGTTTTGTTGGTTGTTCATTGTTTCACTAGTTCCATTATGATAGTTTTGTTGTTTGTTTTGATTCTTCTTGTTAGTGTTAGTTTTAGGTTAGATATGTTAGAGTAGTGTTCTTGCTAGGGTTAGTAGGGTGATTAGGGTGTTAATTGGATGATTAAGGGTTTGTTGGAGATGTTGGTGGAAGATTTGGGTTTCTCCTTGGTTTGGTGCACATCACATGTTTGTTGAAATGCTTGAATGGCTAAGTATGTGCGAATGCTTATTTTTCTTGCTTTTCTCTTGTGGGTGTTAGTTTGTTGTGGGTTCGGTCCCCTCACTAAGTTGCGAGAGCCCGGTGAGGACAACTCCTAGGTCGGTCTAAGTTGCGAGAGCCCGGATGCGACCTAGGTCTATAGCATGCTAGTACCCCGTTTGTCGTTTGTGTCGCCAAGGTGGGTTCTAGGATGAACCTCTAGGTGAGTCTAAGTTGCGAGAGCCCGGGCATTACCTAGATTACCCTACTACCTCCTTCACTCTAGTTCTTCTTCGATCATTCCATTACCCCTTTGATCCCGACCTAACCCTAGTCTTCCTTCTTAGTGATATCTTAGTTTCCCTTAGTCCTAGTTTTAGACCCTAGACTAGTTCTTAGCCTCCCCCTTAGAATAGCTCGTCTGGAACCTAGTCCTAAACCGTAGCATACCTTAGTCCGACCTCGCGTCCCTGTGGATTCGACCCGACTTACCCTAGCTACTTTAGTTAGGTTTTCCGGTTTTGTTTGACGGTTGGGATTCGCGACAAATCCCACCCATCAAATTGGCGCCGTTGCCGGGGACGGCGTAGTTTAGACTTTTGTTTGCTTAGTTTTGGACTTTGTTCTTGATTTTTGTGTTCTCTTCTCCTTGTGTATCTCCGTTTTTCTTCTTGTGTGTTACTCTCTCTTCCTAGTGCCTCACAAGCACTAGGATACTAACGTTTGCTCAAGTGCTTCTAGCTCATCCTAGGTACCTAAGCGACGTTATGGACATGGCTTGTCCAAGCTACCATCAATCGTCACGGGACAACTATGGGGCGAATTACCAAAACCCACAACTTTACCAACCATATCAACCTCATCAACAATCTTATGAACCCTCTTCTTATGGTTATCAAGAAAGTTGTCAAGGATCATTCCAACATCCTAACAACTACCAAACACCCTCACATAACCCACAACCGCAAAATCCCAACTTTGAGACTTGTCAAATGATGGTTCAATTGCTTAAGAGCCAACAAGAGTCGATGACTCTATTGCAAAAGAATCAACAAGCGATGGTGGCTCAAATAATAGGGGTTAGGGAGGAGCTCAAGGCCCAAATAGAGGTGCAAGATGCTCGCATCAATGCACTCATGGCTCATGTCACGATGTTGGCCACTCGAGCTCCACTACATGTTGAGGAAGGTTCATTTGGGCAAGAAGGTCGGGTGCCTCAACAAGAAAGTCAACCCAACCTTGAAGCTACAAATGAAGAAGAGAGGGTCAATCACGAGGTCATTGTTGAGTGTTGCGTGGGCGGTGAAGATATGGGAAGAATAGAGGGAGTTGAGGCTTCAAGGGCCAACAATTAGGAGGGGAGCGAACACGATTCTCAAGATAATTCTTGGGGAGCCGATGTATTGGCTATCAAATTGGATTTGTTCGATTTTCTTTGTGATGATCCGGATCTACACAATCCAAAGCCAAGTGAAGACATACCTCCTCTGGGCCAATTAGACAAGGTGAGTGAAAAGGAGCGCAACACTTGGGAAAAAGAGGTAGATGCCTTGGAACTTGCCTTGTACGGGGAGTTGGAGGATCCTAAAGCCTCCAATGAAGAAAACATGATGCTTTCTCCTCCTCTACCGCACTCGATGTCTAGCCCTTTGTCTAGTGAGAAGGTTCATGAAGAGGATCCTTGTCGGGCGGTGGAAAAGAGTTCCACTCTCGACCCCGTAGAAGAAGCGACACCCTTAAGGTGTGATCTCCCACATCATGACACCGAGCACGACTCTAGACCACTATACCTACCGGATGGTCATAAGGGTCGTAGCTATATTGGTTCCGAAGACCCGGAAGATCACGAGAACCCCGAGCATAATGAAGATGATCGCTTCTTCCCTCCGACTTGGAAGCTCGTAGGAGTGGCTAGGCTCGGCCATGTGAGCTTCAATGAAGATGTTGCTAAGGCATTTGACTTACTCCTTCGAGCTCTTGATGGCTATGGAGGCGTTGTTGGTGAGAGTATTTAGTGTAAATATCTCTTTTTATTTTCTATTGTGCTTGTATTTGTGTTTATGTTTGTTTGTATAGTTTGGTTTCTAGTATTTGTTAGCCTTTGTGGAACTCTTGTTCATTTGGATTTTTGATGAGCGATGAGAGGGAGGGAACTTGATGTTGTATTTGAGTTCATTGTGATAGGTGTGAAGGAAAGGTGATTCCTAGAGGAGAGTAGATAATGATAGAGCTTGGATCGTGAGTATGGAAGTCGGTTTTTGAAGCTTCGGTAAAGCTTTTGGGGTTTTGGAGGTCAAGAAGACCCATCCCGGGCGGGAAGGGAGCTTCCCGACCGGGACGAGTGTGTCATCCCGACCGGGAAGGAGCCGTCCCGATCGGGATGATGGTGCCATATTTCGAGATTCCTGGAGTGGCTTCCCAACCGGGAAGGAGGCTTCCCGATCGGGAAGGGTTTATCATCCCGATCGGGATCATCTATCCCGACCGGGATGGTCCCCTACTCCTTTTTGGTACCTCTTCTTCGACATTTAAGCCCACCCAACCATCGTATACCCCCACCCAACCTCCCTACTTATCCTTTCTCGTATCATACCATCCATATACTTCATTTTCATACCCTTACTTCATCTTCTATCCACTTGGCACCGACCTTCACATCAATTTCCACCCCTCACACCATTACTACCTTAACCATGCGTACTTATCGAGTTTGAAGAGGAATAGCAATGAGGAAGACTAGTTATGTGCTTACATTGATCTTTGAGTCGATGGAGTGAGTGAGTTGCCAACCAATAGGTATGGCAACTATCCTTTCTTTTCCGTCTTTTATAGCTTATCTCCCTTTGCATGTTCCCCTTCCCATTATTTTGTTTCATGGTTGCCCTCGGGACCTTGGTATATGTTGCTCCCGACTCTCGATGATGTGACTACATCGAGAGTCATTTTCAAAATCCAAATTTTACAAGACTTTCACTTTCTTTTTTGAGGATTTAGTCGGATTTAGGCGGAATCCGGGCTAGGTGACTTGATTACACCTAGCCCTCCCCTCCCATTTCCTTTTATTTCCTTCTTTTTATTTTTCTTCCCCCTTCCATATCTTTTCTTGTCTCGGCCCATGGTGACTTGACTACACCCCGGCCGGACACCTTCTACCCTTTTCTTCACTTTATTTTTGATTTTTAGTTTTATTTTCGTAGTTTCTTTTTCTTTCTTTTGTCTCTCCGCACCCTACGATCGAGCATGAGGACATGGCTCGGTTTAAGTGTGGGGGAGCGATATTCTAGTATAGTTTAGTTTTTTTTTTGTAGTTTTTCGGAAAAAAAAATATTTGAAAATCCCTAAAAATTTGAAAATTTTCACAAAAAATCAAAAAGATTTTTCTTTTGTGTGTTTTCCTTTTGTGTCTTTGTGTCGTATATTTGTTTTGTGTGCGTGTTTTGCCTCCCTTTCCCTTTTAGGTTGCTTTAATCGCCGTTAACTTTGGAAGGCTTTCAAGACTCCCGGTAACATCTTATCCCTTTTTCTTCTTTACATCTTGCGGAGTTTGGAGGAGATTATGATGTTGTGTGCTCGGGTGGAGCTTTGTAAAGTGTGGATGATTTGGTGGCTTGTTTGGATGATAGGGGTGGTGTTTGTGTTGTTTATATGTTTGTTGTGTTTTGTTTTTGTTTTGTTGCTTTTACTTCTTTTTCTTTCATTCTTTGTCATGTCTTCATTTTGTGTTGTGTTAGTTGAGTCTTGTGTGTAAAGGGTTTTCGAAAACCCGGTTTAGAGGCTAGTGTGCAAGCGTTTACTTTCCCTTCCTAGTAGTGTAAATCGAGTCTTTGACTTTAATCTAGTAGAATGACCCTAAATCAATGATTTCGTTGGTCCTATACCTTGATTCCACCTAGCTTACTAGGGATTTACTACGGGATTTGCATTTTGACCATTATGACCACCCACAGTGTGAAAAGGCCTTGGTTGCCGAGTCCCGTCCCTTAGGTGACCTTGTTTGAAATTTGCTCGAGTAGTCCAAGTTCTACCCTTTTTGTGAGTATGAAGGGAAGACGTCGTCCCAACATACCCATTCACCTACCTCCCACACATATCCACACAATAATTTGCAACTTGTTGAATTCTCTCTTTCTTAATTATCAAGAAGCGCCAAAGAGCCAAATCGTGCCAAAAAGGCTAAAAAAAAAGAAAATGAAAGAAAGAAAAGAATGAAGAAAAAGAAAAGGCACAAAAAGCCAAAAGAAAATAGAAAAGAAGAAAAAGAATGGCATGGCAAAACAAAGCAAAAATGCAAAAGAAAAGAGAAAATGCCAAAAGAAAACCCGACTCACAAAAATAACCCCTACCTCTCAAAATAAGCCTTTTTCCCGACTTTTTCCGTAAAGAGCCTACCAAAGGACCGAGTCCCAAGGAAGGATGATAGCGGCAAAAGTCGGTCTTCCCTCATTTTGCATTATTTCCACCTTTTTACTTGGACTAGTTAGGCGGTTTTGGACATGGGACGACCCTCTTGGCTCACGCTAAAGAGGGCGGAGTCTCACTTACCTACAGTGTCGACTAACACCGTGGTTCTTCACTTTTCCACTCCGCCGATCGTCCCGTAGTACGTTTTTAGAAAGTTAGGAGGACCTAGGTAAGTTACCAACGTTTTTATTGCTTTATCGTCATACTATTAGGGTTTAGTTCACCTTGGTTTGTATTGCTAGCTTGGGAACGTTGTCACTTACCTCGAGTCCTAAACTGGTGCTTCTTTCACCGCTTTTAGAGGGAAGTGGTATTTCTTTTGTTTTGGGTGCAACCGTCTAAGTGTTTGTTTGTGTGTTTGTTTGTCTATGTCTTTTGTGTCCGGTTGCATCCACAGTTTTGTCGCAAGACCCAACTTGCCTTGCGGAGTACACTTTTCCTCTAAGTGCACTCGCGTGAGTTGAAGGGGCGTAGGGTGCGCTAATACCCACTCGGATAGTTTAGTAGTAGTATGTGCTTACTCGAGGGCGAGTAAGGGTTAAGTGTGAGGGAGTTGATAAGTGTCATTTGTAGTGCCTATTTTGTAGTTTTTTGGTCCCATTTTCCTTGTAGAATCGCTCCTTGGGAGCGATTTATGGGCTTCTTATGCTTCCTTTAGTTCGTTTCAGGTTCCCGAGACCGATTTGGAAGAGTTGGAGCGATTCCGACTCGATACATACACTTTTTGGAGCCAACAAAGCTAAGGAACGATCACTCGATGCCTTGGAATCGACCCCGAGACCTTGGGACCCAATCCCGAGCCTCCGAGACACGATCCCGAGTCTCGAGAATCGATGGGAAGCCCATAAGAACCAAGGAGGGACCAAAAAGTTCATATTGGAGGCCTACAAGGCTCATCCCGGATGGGTATGGCCTCATCCCGTCCGGGATGAAGGAGCAATTGAAGGAGCTGCTGTCTGTGGCTCGTCCCGACCGGGAGCATCTCGTCTCGGCCGGGACCGAACCCATCCCGACCGGGACCACCTCGTCTCGGCCGGGACGGGGGTGCTGCAGCCCGCCTTCTATTCTTTTCTTCTCCCTTTCATTTGTAACCTTATATATACTCTTCCCTTGTTATGTTAAGCTTATGCCTTTCATTAGAGACTAAACCCTAGATAGATTAGCATAGATTAGTGTAGATTAGTCTTTAGATTATCGTTAATCTTAGATTAATGCTTGTAATTTGGGAATTCATCAAGATCTCCATTCAAGCTTGACAAACTTGGATGTTTGTTTTGGGTTCTTCCATTTATGCAAGTTTCGTTCTTCCTTTCATCTCTAGTTTGGTATAATCTTCTTTTCTCTTCTCTTAATCTTGTTTGTTCATTAAAGTTTGCATCTTTGTTGTTTGTTTTGTTGATTGTTCATTGTTTCACAAGTTCCATTATGATAGTTTTGTTGTTTGTTTTGATTCTTCTTGTTAGTGTTAGTTTTAGGTTAGATATGTTAGAGTAGTGTTCTTGCTAGGGTTAGTAGGGTAATTAGGGTGTTAATTGGATGATTAAGGGTTTGTTGGAGATGTTGGTGGAAGATTTGGGTTTCTCCTTGGTTTGGTGCACATCACATGTTTGTTGAAATGCTTGAATGGCTAAGTATGTGCGAATGCTTGTTTTTCTTGCTTTTCTCTTGTGGGTGTTAGTTTGTTGTGGGTTCGGTTCCTTCACTAAGTTGCGAGAGCCCGGTGAGGACGACCCCTAGGTCGGTCTAAGTTGCGAGAGCCCGGATGCGACCTAGGTCTATAGCATGCTAGTACCCTGTTTGTCGTTTGTGTCGCCAAGGTGGGTTCTAGGATGAACCTCTAGGTGAGTCTAAGTTGCGAGAGCCCGGGCATTACCTAGATTGCCCTACTACCTCCTTCACTCTAGTTCTCCTTCGATCATTCCATTACCCCTTTGACCTCGACCTAACCCTAGTCTTCCTTCTTAGTGATATCCTAGTTTCCCTTAGTCCTAGTTTTAGACCCTAGACTAGTTCTTAGCCTCCCCCTTAGAATAGCTCGTCTGGAACCTAGTCCTAAACCGTAGCATACCTTAGTCCGACCTCCCGTCCCTGTGGATTCGACCCGACTTACCCTAGCTACCTTAGTTAGGTTTGCCGGTTTTGTTTGACGGTTGGGATTCGCGACAAATCCCACCCATCAAATTGGCGCCGTTGCCGGGGACGGCGTAGTTTAGACTTTTGTTTGCTTAGTTTTGGACTTTGTTCTTGATTTTTGTGTTCTCTTCTCCTTGTGTATCTCCGTTTTTCTTCTTGTGTGTTACTCTCTCCTCCTAGTGCCTCACAAGCACTAGGATACTAACATTTGCTCAAGTGCTTCTAGCTCATCCTAGGTACCTAAGCGACGTTATGGACATGGCTTGTCCAAGCTACCATCAATCGTCACGGGACAACTATGGGGCGAATAACCAAAACCCATAACTTTACCAACCATATCAACCTCATCAACAATCTTATGAACCCTCTTCTTATGGTTATCAAGAAAGTTGTCAAGGATCATTCCAACATCCTAACAACTACCAAACACCCTCACATAACCCACAACCGCAAAATCCCAACTTTGAGACTTGTCAAATGATGGTTCAATTGCTTAAGAGCCAACAAGAGTCGATGACTCTATTGCAAAAGAATCAACAAGCGATGGTGGCTCAAATAATAGGGGTTAGGGAGGAGCTCAAGGCCCAAATAGAGGTGCAAGATGCTCGCATCAATGCACTCATGGCTCATGTCACGATGTTGGCCACTCGAGCTCCACTACATGTTGAGGAAGGTTCATTTGGGCAAGAAGGTCGGGTGCCTCAACAAGAAAGTCAACCCAACCTTGAAGCTACAAATGAAGAAGAGAGGGTCAATCACGAGGTCATTGTTGAGTGTTGCGTGGGCGGTGAAGATATGGGAAGAATAGAGGGAGTTGAGGCTTCAAGGGCCAACAATTAGGAGGGGAGCGAACACGATTCTCAAGATAATTCTTGGGGAGCCGATGTATTGGCTATCAAATTGGATTTGTTCGATTTTCTTTGTGATGATCCGGATCTACACAATCCAAAGCCAAGTGAAGACATACCTCCTCTGGGCCAATTAGACAAGGTGAGTGAAAAGGAGCGCAACACTTGGGAAAAAGAGGTAGATGCCTTGGAACTTGCCTTGTACGGGGAGTTGGAGGATCCTAAAGCCTCCAATGAAGAAAACATGATGCTTTCTCCTCCTCTACCGCACTCGATGTCTAGCCCTTTGTCTAGTGAGAAGGTTCATGAAGAGGATCCTTGTCGGGCGGTGGAAAAGAGTTCCACTCTCGACCCCGTAGAAGAAGCGACACCCTTAAGGTGTGATCTCCCACATCATGACACCGAGCACGACTCTAGACCACTATACCTACCGGATGGTCATAAGGGTCGTAGCTATATTGGTTCCGAAGACCCGGAAGATCACGAGAACCCCGAGCATAATGAAGATGATCGCTTCTTCCCTCCGACTTGGAAGCTCGTAGGAGTGGCTAGGCTCGGCCATGTGAGCTTCAATGAAGATGTTGCTAAGGCATTTGACTTACTCCTTCGAGCTCTTGATGGCTATGGAGGCGTTGTTGGTGAGAGTATTTAGTGTAAATATCTCTTTTTCTTTTCTTTTGTGCTTGTATTTGTGTTTATGTTTGTTTGTATAGTTTGGTTTCTAGTATTTGTTAGCCTTTGTGAAACTCTTGTTCATTTGGATTTTTGATGAGCGATGAGAGGGAGGGACCTTGATGTTGTATTTGAGTTCATTGTGATAGGTGTGAAGGAAAGATGATTCCTAGAGGAGAGTAGATAATGATAGAGCTTGGATCGTGAGTATGGAAGTCAGTTTTTGAAGCTTCGGTAAAGCTTTTGGGGTTTTGGAGGTCAAGAAGACCCATCCCGGGCGGGAAGGGAGCTTCCCGACCGGGACGAGTGTGTCATCCCGACCGGGAAGGAGCCGTCCCGATCGGGATGATGGTGCCATAATTCGAGATTCCTGGAGTGGCTTCCCAACCGGGAAGGAGGCTTCCCGATCGGGAAGGGTTTATCATCCCGATCGGGATCATCTATCCCGACCGGGATGGTCCCCTACTCCTTTTTGGTACCTCTTCTTCGACATTTAAGCCCACCCAACCATCGTATACCCCCACCCAACCTCCCTACTTATCCTTTCTCGTATCATACCATCCATATACTTCATTTTCATACCCTTACTTCATCTTCTATCCACTTGGCACCGACCTTCACATCAATTTCCACCCCTCACACCATTACTACCTTAACCATGCGTACTTATCGAGTTTGAAGAGGAATAGCAATGAGGAAGACTAGTTATGTGCTTACATTGATCTTTGAGTCGATGGAGTGAGTGAGTTGCCAACCAATAGGTATGGCAACTATCCTTTCTTTTCCGTCTTTTATAGCTTATCTCCCTTTGCATGTTCCCCTTCCCATTATTTTGTGTCATGGTTGCCCTCGGGGCCTTGGTATATGTTGCTCCCGACTCTCGATGATGTGACTACATCGAGAGTCATTTTCAAAATCCAAATTTTACAAGACTTTCACTTTCTTTTTTGAGGATTTAGTCGAATTTAGGCGGAATCCGGGCTAGGTGACTTGATTACACCTAGCCCTCCCCTCCCATTTCCTTTTATTTCCTTCTTTTTATTTTTCTTCCCCCTTCCATATCTTTTCTTGTCTCGGCCCATGGTGACTTGACTACACCCCGGCCGGACACCTTCTACCCTTTTCTTCACTTTATTTTTGATTTTTAGTTTTATTTTCGTAGTTTCTTTTTCTTTCTTTTGTCTCTCCGCACCCTACGATCGAGCATGAGGACATGGCTCGGTTTAAGTGTATGGGGGAGCGATATTCTAGTATAGTTTAGTTTATTTTTGTAGTTTTTCGAGAAAAAAAAATCTTTGAAAAATCCCTAAAAAATTTGAAAATTTTCACAAAAAATCAAAAAGATTTTTCTTTTGTGTGTTTTCCTTTTGTGTCTTTGTGTCGTATATTTGTTTTGTGTGCGTGTTTTGCCTCCCTTTCCCTTATAGGTTGCTTTAATCGCCGTTAACTTTGGAAGGCTTTCAAGACTCCCGGTAACATCTTATCCCTTTTTCTTCTTTACCTCTTGCGGAGTTTGGAGGAGATTGTGATGTTGTGTGCTCGGGTGGAGCTTTGTAAAGTGTGGATGATTTGGTTGCTTGTTTGGATGATAGGGGTGGTGTTTGTGTTGTTTATATGTTTGTTGTGTTTTTTTTTTGTTTTGTTGCTTTTACTTCTTTTTCTTTCATTCTTTGTCATGTCTTCATTTTGTGTTGTGTTAGTTGAATCTTGTGTGTAAAGGGTTTTCGAAAACCCGGTTTAGAGGCTAGTGTGCAAGCGTTTACTTTCCCTTCCTAGTAGTGTAAATCGAGTCTTGGACTTTAATCTAGTAGAATGACCCTAAATCAATGATTTCGTTGATCCTTTACCTTGAGTCCACCTAGCTTACTAGGGATTTACTACGGGATTTGCATTTTGACCATTATGACCACCCACGGTGTGAAAAGGCCTTGGTTGCCGAGTCCCGTCCCTTAGGTGACCTTGTTTGAAATTTGCTCGACTAGTCCAAGTTCTCCCCTTTTTGTGAGTATGAAGGGAAGACGTCGTCCCAACATACCCATTCACCTACCTCCCACACATATCCACACAATAATTTGCAACTTGTTGAATTCTCTCTTTCTTAATTATCAAGAAGCGCCAAAAAGCCAAATCGTGCCAAAAAGGCCAAAAAAAAAGAAAATGAAAGAAAGAAAAGAATGAAGAAAAAGAAAAGGCACAAAAAGCCAAAAGAAAATAGAAAAGAAGAAAAAGAATGGCATGGCAAAACAAAGCAAAAATGCAAAAGAAAAGAGAAAATGCCAAAAGAAAACCCGACTCACAAAAATAACCCCTACCTCTCAAAATAAGCCTTTTTCCCGACTTTTGCCGTAAAGAGCCTACCAAAGGGCCGAGTCCCTAGGAAGGATGATAGCGGCAAAAGTCGGTCTTCCCTCATTTTGCATTATTTCCACCTTTTTACTTGGACTAGTTAGGCGGTTTTGGACATGGGACGACCCTCTTGTCTCACGCTAAAGAGGGCGGGGTCTCACTTACCTACAGTGTCGACTAACACCGTGGTTCTTCACTTTTCCACTCCGCCGATCGTCCCGTAGTACGTTTTTAGAAAGTTAGGAGGACCTAGGTAAGTTACCAACGTTTTTATTGCTTTATCGTCATACTATTAGGGTTTAGTTCACCTTGGTTTGTATTGCTAGCTTGGGAACGTTGTCACTTACCTCGAGTCCTAAACCGGTGCTTCTTTCACCGCTTTTAGAGGGAAGTGGTATTTCTTTTGTTTTGGGTGCAACCGTCTAAGTGTTTGTTTGTGTGTTTGTTTGTCTATGTGTTTTGTGTCCGGTTGCATCCACAGTTTTGTCGCAAGACCCAACTTGCCTTGCGGAGTACACTTTTCCTCTAAGTGCACTCGCGTGATTTGAAGGGGCGTAGGGTGCGCTAATACCCACTCGGATAGTTTAGTAGTAGTATGTGCTTACTCGAGGGCGAGTAAGGGTTAAGTGTAGGGGAGTTGATAAGTGTCATTTGTAGTGTCTATTTTGTAGTTTTTTGGTCCCATTTTCCTTGTAGAATCGCTCCTTGGGAGCGATTTATGGACTTCTTATGCTTCCTTTAGTTCGTTTCAGGTTCCCGAGACCGATTTGGAAGAGTTGGAGCGATTCCGACTCGATACATACACTTTTTGGAGCCAACAAAGCTAAGGAACGATCACTCGATGCCTTGGAATCGACCCCGAGACCTTGGGACCCAATCCCGAGCCTCCGAGACATGATCCCGAGTCTCGAGAATCGATGGGAATCCCATGAGAACAAAGGAGGGACCAAAAAGTTCATATTGGAGGCCTACAAGGCTCATCCCGGACGGGTATGGCCTCATCCCGTCCGGGATGAAGGAGCAATTGAAGGAGCTGCTGTCTGTGGCTCGTCCCGACCGGGAGCATCTCGTCTCGGCCGGGACCGAACCCATCCTGACCGGGACCACCTCGTCTCGGCCGGGACGGGGGTGCTGCAGCCCGCCTTCTATTCTTTTCTTCTCCCTTTCATTTGTAACCATATATATACTCTTCCCTTGTTATGTTAAGCTTATGCCTTTCATTAGAGACTAAACCCTAGATAGATTAGCATAGATTAGTGTAGATTAGTCTTTAGATTATCGTTAATCTTAGATTAATGCTTGTAATTTGGGAATTCATCAAGATCTCCATTCAAGCTTGACAAACTTGGATGTTTGTTTTGGGTTCTTCCATTTATGCAAGTTTCGTTCTTCCTTTCATCTCTAGTTTGGTATAATCTTCTTTTCTCTTCTCTTAATCTTGTTTGTTCATTAAAGTTTGCATCTTTGTTGTTTGTTTTGTTGATTGTTCATTGTTTCACAAGTTCCATTATGATAGTTTTGTTGTTTGTTTTGATTCTTCTTGTTAGTGTTAGTTTTAGGTTAGATATGTTAGAGTAGTGTTCTTGCTAAGGTTAGTAGGGTGAATAGGGTGTTAATTGGATGATTAAGGGTTTGTTGGAGATGTTGGTGGAAGATTTGGGTTTCTCCTTGGTTTGGTGCACATCACATGTTTGTTGAAATGTTTGAATGGCTAAGTATGTGCGAATGCTTGTTTTTTCTTGCTTTTCTCTTGTGGGTGTTAGTTTGTTGTGGGTTCGGTCCCCTCACTAAGTTGCGAGAGCCCGGTGGGGACGACCCCTAGGTCGGTCTAAGTTGCGAGATCCCGGATGCGACCTAGGTCTATAGCATGCTAGTACCCCGTTTGTCGTTTGTGTCGCTAAGGTGGGTTCTAGGATGAACCTCTAGGTGAGTCTAAGTTGCGAGAGCCCGGGCATTACCTAGATTACCCTACTACCTCCTTCACTCTAGTTCTCCTTCGATCATTCCATTACCCCTTTGACCCCGACCTAACCCTAGTCTTCCTTCTTAGTGATATCCTAGTATCCCTTAGTCCTAGTTTTAGACCCTAGACTAGTTCTTAGCCTCCCCCTTAGAATAGCTCGTCTCGAACCTAGTCCTAAACCGTAGCATACCTTAGTCCGACCTCCCGTCCCTGTGGATTCGACCCGACTTACCCTAGCTACCTTAGTTAGGTTTGCCGGTTTTGTTTGACGGTTGGGATTCGCGACAAATCCCACCCATCAAGGCTCATGTCCAACTATCCCGCAAGTATCGCACATCCCATAATAAGGTGTAGGAGACACAACTCCCAAAGCATTAACTTCATGAATCGAGTGTTGGTTGGAGGAACTAGTGCTTTGAACTTGATTGAGGTGGCTTTGGAGCTTCTTGTCAATAGTCTCTATGTGAGTTTTTAATTGAGCTCCAAGATCAATGCTTAGTTGTGTAATGGCATCGACCTCGTGCCTACCTCCTCGATTCGCCATTCTAGGCCTTGAGTATTGGGAGTTGTGCACCGCCATCTCCTCGATTCTTGACCAAGTTTGATCGTCATCGACCTCGGTAAACCTACCATTGGAGCCCATATTGAGTATAGCTCTTGAGTCCTCATAAAGACCGTTCCAAAACTGTTGGACTAAGAACCATTGTGAAAGTCCATGGTGGGGGCACGATCTAACCAAAGATTTGAACCGTTCCCAAGCTTCATAAAGGCTCTCCTCATCCCGTTGTTGGAAACCGGTGATGGAGGCCCTTAGCAAATTTGTCTTCTCTAGAGGGTAAAACTTTTGGTAGAACGCCAATGCAAGTTTCTTCCAAGAATCGATACCCATGGTTGCCCTATCGAGACTCTTGATCCATTGCTTCGCTTTTCCAATGAGAGAGAACGGGAAAAGTACCCAACGGATTTGATCTTGAGTAATCCCGGTTTGGGAGATAGCATCGCAATAATCGGAGAAGGTCTCCAAGTGTTGGTGCGGGTCTTCGGTGGGCAAACCACTAAATTGATTTCTCTCCACAAGTTCGATGAATTGTATCTTTGCCACGAAATTTCCGGTATATGTATCCGGTAAAGTACTCGGTCCCGGCAAGACATCCTCGGTAAAAGTGGAGTGAGATGAGAACTTCGGCATAATTGGATGTAAGGGAGATTATGGTGTAGACGGTGTTGAAGAAGATGTAGAAGGAGAACTAGGACTACAAGTACCGAAGGGATTGATGAAGGTCCCTACAGCGGTCTCTCGCGGTGTTTCGTCTAAGCCGGATCCTTGAGCTTGTTCTTGATTGGTAATGCTAGCACTTGGTTGAGAGATTCTAACCCGGTCAATCATCCGTTGGCGAAAGGCTCTAAAGAGTCTTTCCGGCTTTGGATTGAAGAGAAAGAAATCGCCTCTCCTCCTAGGCATACACTACACACTCGAACAAACGTGAGAACACCTAGTGCTTTATGGGCACTAGGCAAAGACAATAAACAAACACAACGAAAGACGAAGAGAAAAGAAAGTGATAAAAACAAAGAAAAAGCCTAAAATATGCACACGAGATAAGAAGAGCACAAGGAGGGTAACTAAGTCTAGCTATAAGCAAACTAAGTCTAAACAATGCACCGTCCCCGGCAACGGCGCCAAATTGATGGTAGGGATTTGTCGTGGATCCCCGCCAACAAATATAGTCCAACTAATCCTAACAGTAGCTAGGGTAAGTCGGGTCGTGTCCACGGAGACGGTTATGTAATGTCTAGACTAGGTCGACATAAAAATGAGACTAAGTCACACCAACAAACACAAAGAAGACGATAATTGACAAACTACGATGGTTGAAGGTGATGAAAGTGGACTAACAATGTACTATGTATGACAAAAACTAATTGAAATAACTAAGATTAACTAAACAATGGAACTAGAGAAATAATGGCTATCTAGAAGGATGAATTAAATATGAAAGGGAGTAGGGTTAGGTCGGGTTCATAAATGTGGTAGGATGATTAGGTAATCAAGGGTGTAGGTGTTTCTTAGTTACTAGGGTCGGTTTGCGCTCTCGCGCCAAAGCCAAAGTCCGCACTCTCGTGTCAAAGACTAGACCCGAATACTCATGCTAGATGCTACTCAAAACACAAGGACTCAATCACAAATTAGCCACACAATGAGAAGAGGAAGACAAGTATGAGAAGCATTAGCCACTACTACCCACACAAGCAATTCAACAAACACATAGAGTGCCCAATAAGTGACTAGCAACAAAGGATTCATTTTTACCCACAATCAAACCCTAATCACCTATAATCCACATTTAATCCCCCTACTAACCCCACAAGGAGTCTACTCACTCATTATATAACTAATACTAAGACTAACAAGAGAAATCAACATAATAATCAAAACATCCATTAAGAACAAACAAGAACAATGAACAATATGTAAAGATTCAAACTTGCAAGATGAACAACGATTAAAAGTAAAGAGGAGAACAGGATTATACCAAACTAGCAAGAATATGAAAAGATGAGAACTTGCATTAATAAGAAACCCAAACAAATCTCCAAGGTTGTCAAGCTTGGAAGAATCTTCAAGAATCCCTTAATACAAGACTAATTGCTAGAGTAAACTAAGATTAACTAAAGATTAATATGAAACTAAACTAGAGATGAAGAGAAGCTAATTAGGGTTTTTGAATGTTCAAGAGAGGCCTAAGAGAGTCTAAGGTAATGTAAGATGCTTAAACAATACAAGGGGGAAGTATTTATAAGGTTACAAAAGTGAAGGACGAGAAAAGAATCAAACACAAGCTGCAGCAGGGTCATCCCGTCCGGGACGATACGGTCCCGTCCGGGACGAAGTGGTCCCGACCGGGACGATGTTTTCCCGACCGAGACGGACCCAAAACATGAGCTATTCAATTTGTGCACCCCTTCTCGGTCGGGAAGGGCCTTGTAGGCCTCCAATATGATCTTTTTGGTCCCTCCTTTCTTCTCATGGGCTTCTCATCGATTCTCGGGGCTCGGGATCGAGTCTAAGGGGCTCGAGAATGGGTCCCAAGGTCTTGGGATCGAATCCAAGGCACCCAGTGATCGTTCTTTCTCTTCGTTGGCTCCAAAAGTGTATGAAACGAGTCGGAATCGCTCCAATTCTCCATGAATGGTCTCGGGAACCTAAAACGAGCTAAAAGAAGTATAAGTAGCCCCGAAATCGCTCCAAAGAGCGATTTCACAAGGAAATATAGAACCAAATACACTAAGATAGGCACTACAAACTACACTTATCAAAGACAAAGCTGATATCTTCCAGGTGACTCGTATCATAGAAGGAGCGCTTCCATTCAAATATCTAGGTGTGTCAGTCCAATCTGGTAAGCTCAATCGCCAGGAATGCAGTATACTTACTGAGAGGATCGTAGCTCGAATTAGAAGTAGTGGGGCTCGTAAATTATCCTATGCGGGCCGGGTCACATTGATAAACTCTATGCTTAATACGCTGCATAATTACTGGGCAAGTATATTTCTACTGCCTAAGTATATAATCAAGAGAATAGAAGCAATATGTAGAAACTACTTGTGGGATGGAAGCGCAGAGTATAGGAGGGTCCCCCTCGTAGCTTGGGAAACTATTACCTGGCCAAAAGATGCTGGTGGCTTGGGTAATAAAAGACCGGCCAGGAGATTGCAACGTTGCAGCTATAGGAAAGCTCGTTAATTGGATATATGAAAAGAGAGACAGTTTATGGAGTAAATGAGTTTCAAATCTGTACCTGAAATCGACTACTTGGCATGACTATTGCCCCCCTAGGATGCTCCCTGGGCTTGGAAGATGGTCTGCAAGGTCAAGGAGTGGTTGAAATATGGGTTTGCAAATGGGAAGTGGGTGCTAGATGAGAAAAGATACTCGGTTAAAAGCACTTATAAATTGATGTGTCCTCCACCTGTAAATCCTCCGTGGACAGCTTTTGTTTGGAATACATGGAATATTCAAAATCATGGGCTAATAGCATGGATTATCCTACAGGAAGGGATCAACGCTAGAGATAAACTACACAAACTTGGTTGCAATAATGACGAACGTTGTTGTTTATGTTGTGCTGATGAAGAAACCATTCCACACCTTTTCTTTGAATGTGCCTATAGCAACAGGGTGCTGATGAATGTTGTGAATTATACTGGCTGGACGCGAAACCTTAACCATGTTACTAGTAATGATGGATATGTGCGTTGGAAGATGGATGCTTGTGTTTTGGCTGCTACATACTACCATGTATGGATGAACGAAACAAAGCACGAATTGATGAAACAATTATCAGGCCCGAGACTGTGGCGAAGCAAATCATGATGGAAGCGAGAAGTCGTATTAAAATTAATATGAAGGATGAACTGTCCAACGAAGATATTATATGCCTTCGTAGGATAGGTTATGATTGCTAAACCTGATTTACGAT
Source organism: Agrostemma githago (assembly GCA_958450325.1). Taxonomy (NCBI): domain Eukaryota; kingdom Viridiplantae; phylum Streptophyta; class Magnoliopsida; order Caryophyllales; family Caryophyllaceae; genus Agrostemma; species Agrostemma githago. Next base: position 17,314,548 of record OY288255.1, on the reverse strand, counting down.
TTCTGTCAATGATGTATTGTAATGTCTTCATAACCGGATGTACAGAATATGGTCCTAATGTAACTTTTTTTTGATGAATATAATTACTTACATTTCACCAAAAAAAAGGATCATCCAAAGATTTTCTCACCATAATCACTTTTTCTTCACTACTTTCACCGTATAATTTCTTAAAATAATACTCGACACAATCCATGTTATTCCTAGGACCAAAATGGCGGCAATAGCTAAAAGAATGTTTATGTGATCCCAATGCTTATCAGATTTCACAACCATATTTGTAGCCATGGTTCTAACAATAAGAGCATCATCAACTAACCAAGATCTCAAAGCAAGCTTTATCTCACAAGCCTTTCAAAAAAATTATATAAGTTAGAAGTAGAATACTGCTTCCCCGAAAACACTCTAGTAGCATTACTAAATATCTCCAACTTCTTACAAATAATACTAGCCAAGTTCCAATCTTCATTTGAAGGAATATCAAATTTCAACTTTCCATTTAGTCGTTTCAGTCTTTCAAACACATCCACATAAGGCAATGCGGATTCAAGCATAGCAAAAGTTGAATTCCACCTTGTTTTACAATCAAGAATCAACTTTTGATTGTTACTAATACCCAAAAAATGACAAGACTCATCAAATTTTTCAATCCTTTTAGAAGTAGCACTCCAAAATGAAACACACTCTCTCACTTTTGTTATCCCCGATTCAATGACCTCTAACCAATCTCTAACAATCAAATTTAAGATATGAGCACTACATCTCAAATCTAAGAACTTGTCTTTCAACATAAGACAGTTTTTCTCAATATATGCAAGCAATATTCTCATCATTGCATCATTTGTAGTACAATTGTCAACCACAAGGGAAGAAATCTTACTCTCTAGACCATATTGAGACAAACACTCCATTAAAACTTCAGCGGGAACATCTTTTGTATGTGGAGATGGCAAATAACGAAACCTTCAAATAAACGCACAATATAATATCAAGAGATGGTGGATAAGTTTTATAAAGTTTAAAATAGTTACCTCAACGTTTTATTCCTCAAGTTCCAATTTCTATCAATGAAATGTGAAGTAACAACCACGGACCCTTTTTTTTTTAATGGAGGTCCACATATCCGTTGTTACCACAATTCTACTATCATTAACTGATGGGAGGGATTTGTCGCGGAATCCCAACCGTCAATAATATAACCGGCTATTCCTACGGTAGATAGGGCAAGTCGGGTCGAATCCACGGGGACGGTAATGTATAGTCTAGACTAAGGTCGCCTAAATACGAGACTAAGTCAACGAGCTAAGCTAAACTAGAAAATGATAGAAGGGGAGAAAGCTAGACTAAGACTAAGGTACCGGAGAAACAAACAAAGAAACGGGCTAGGATTAGGTCGGGGTCAAAGGGGTAACGGAATGGTCAAGGGATAACTAGAGCGAAGGAGGTAGTAGGGTAATCTAGGTTGGTCCGGGCTCTCGCAACTTAGGCCTACCTAGAGGTTCATCCTATAACTCATCTCGGCGACACACATGACAAACGGGGTTTTAACGTGCTATAGTGGCCTAGGTCGCATCCGGGCTCTCGCTACTTAGACCGACCTAGGGGTCGTTCTCACCGGGCTCTCGCAACTTAGTGAGGGAACCAAACCCACAAACAAACTATCACCCACAAGAGAAAAGGCAAGAAAAACAAGCATATGCATCTACTAGTCATTCAAGCATTTCAACAAACATGTGATGTGCATCAAACCAAGAGGAAACCTAAATCTTCCACCAACATCTCTAACAATCCATTAATCATCCAATTAACACCCTAATCACCCTACTAACCCTAGCAAGAACACTACTCTAACATAATCAAACTACAACTAACACTAACAAGAGGAATCATCATAAGAAACAAAACATACATAAACAAACTCAATCAAACTAACAAGAACAAGAACAAACAATAATAAAGATTCAAACTTGGATTAATAAAACAAGATTAAAGAGAAGGAAAAGGAGATTATACCACACTAGAGGAAGAAAGGAAGAATGAAAACTTGTATAGAAGAGAAAACCCAAAATAATCATCCAAGGTTGTCAATCTTGGTGAAGATATTCAAGAATTCCTTAATATAAGGGCTAATCTAGGATTAACAACTAATTACCGACTAATCTACTCTAATCTAATCTAATCTATGCTAAAATAATCTAGGGTTTTGTGTCTAATGAAGTGCATAAGCTTTACAAAACAAGGGAAGAGTATATATAGGGTTACAAGTGGAAGGGAGAAGAAAGGAAACAAAGCGCGGCAGCAGCACGCCCGTCCCGGCCGAGACGGGGTGGTCCCGGTCGGGATGGGGTTGGTCCCGGCCGGGTAGGGCTGCTCCCGATCAGGATGAGCCACAGACAGGGGCCTCCTCTTTTGTGCACCTCAACCGGAACCGGTTGAGGCCATACCCGTCGGGGATGAGTCTTGTAAGCCTCCAATACGAACTCTTTGGTCCCTCCTTGTTTCTCATGGGCTTCCCACCGATTCTCGGGACTCGGGATCGGGTCTCGGAGGCTCGGGGATTGGGTCCCAAGGTCTCGGGGTCGATTCCAAGGCATCGAGTCATCGTTCCTTTACTCCGTTGGCTCCAAAATGTGTATGTATCGAGTCGGAATCGCTCCAACTCTTCCAAATCGGTCTCGGGAACCTGAAACGAACTAAAGGAAGCATAAGAAGCCCATAAATCGCTCCCAAGGAGCGATTCTACAAGGAAAATGGGACATAAACATAGTAAAATAGGCACTACAAACTACACTTATCAACTCCCCCACACTTAACCCTTACTCGCCCTCGAGTAAGCACATACTATCTACTAAACTAGCCGAGTGGGTATTAGCGCACCCTACGCCCTTTCAACTTACGCGAGTGCACTTAGAGGAAAAGTGCACTCCGCAAGGCAAGTCGGGTCTTGCGACGAAACCGCGAATGCAACCGGACACAAAACACACAAACAAACAAACACACAAACAAACACTTAGACGGTTGCACCCAAAACAAAAGAAATACCACTTCCCTCTAAAAGCGGTGAAAGAAGCACCTGTTTAGGACTCGAGGTAAGTGACAACGTTCCCAAGCTAGCAATACAAACCAAGGTGGACTAAACCCTAATAGTATGACGATAAAGCAACAAAAACGTTGGTAACTTACCTAGGTCCTCCTAACTTTCTAAAAACGTACTACGGGACGATCGGCGGAGTGGAAAAGTGAAGAACCACGGTGTTAGTCGACATTGTAGGTAAGTGAGACCCCGCCTCCTTTAGCGTGAGCCAAGAGGGTCGTCCCATGTCTAAAAACCACCTAACTAGTCCAAGTAAAAACGTGGAAATAATGCAAAATGAGGGAAGAGCGACTAATGCCGCTATCATCCTTCCTAGGGACTCGGTCCTTTGGTAGGCTCTTCACGGCAAAAGTCGGAAAAAAGCTTATTTTTGTGGGGATTTCTTTTTGTGAGACGGGTTTTCTTTTGGCATTTTCTTTCTTTTCGACGTTTTGATTTGTTTGTTGCCATGTCATTTCTTTTTCTTCTTTTCTATTTTCTTTTTGGCTTTTGTGCCTTTTCTTTTTCTTCATTCTTTTCTTTCTTTCATTTTTCTTTCTTTTCTTTTATTTGCCCTTTTTTTGGCAAGATTTGGCTTTTTGGCATTTCTTGACAATTAAGAAAGAGAGAATCAACAAACTGCAATTTATTGTGTGATATGTGTAGGAGGTAGGGAAATGGGTGAGTCGGGAGCGCGCTTTCCCTTCAAACCCACAAAAAGTGGAGAACTTGGACTAATCAAACAATCCTAAACATGGTCACCTAAGGGACGAGACTCGGTAACCAAGGCATTTTCACACCGTGGGTGGTCATAATGATCAAAGGTGCAAATCCCGTAGTAAATCCCTAGTAAGCAAGGTGGACTCAAGGTAAAGGACCAACGAAATCATTGATTTAGGGTCATTCTACTAGGCTAAGGTCCAAGACTCGATTTACACTACTAGGAAGGGAAAGTAAGCACTCGCACACTAGCCTCTAAACCGGGTTTTCGAAAATGGTTTACGCACAAGACACACAACACAACACAAAACAAAGACACGATGAAAACGAACGAAAGAAAAAGAAGCAAAAGCAACAAAACAAAAACAAAACAAAACGAACATATAAACAACACAAACACCACCCCTATCTTCCAAACAAATCACCAAATCAACCGCAAGTATGTACAAGCTCCACCCGAGCACACCTCAACACAACTTTCTCCAAACTTCACAAGAAATAAAGAGGGGAAAAAGGGATAGAAGATGTTACCGGATGTCTTCAAAGCTTTCCAAAATTAACGGTGGTTAAGCAACCTAAAAGGAAAAAGGGGGACAAAACACACACAACAAAACAAATGTACAAAACATTGACACACAAAAGAAAAAGACACAAAAGAAAATCTTTTTGAATTTTTGTGAAAAATTTTCAAATTTTTAGGGTTTTTTGAAGATTTTTTCGAAAAAACTAAGAAAATAAACTAAACTATACTAGAATATCGCTCCCCCACACTTAAATCGAGCCATGTCCTTATGCTCGATCGTAGGGTGCGTAGAGACAAAAGAAAGAAAAAGAAACTACGAAAATAAAACTAAAATACAAAAATAAAGTGAAGAAAAGGTAGAAGGTGTTCGGCCGGGGTGTAGTCAAGTCACCATGGGCCGAGACGAGAAAGAGATATGGATGGGGGAAGAAATAAAAAGAAGGAAATAAAAGGAAATGGGAGGGGAGGGTTAGGTGTAATCAAGTCACCTAGCCCGGATTCCGCCTAAATCCGACTAAATCCTCAAAAAGAAAGAGTGAAAAACTTGTAAAATTTGGATTTTGAAAATGACTCTCAATGTAGTCATATCATTGAGAGTCGGGAGCAACAACTACCGAGGCCTCGAAGGCCACCAAGATACCATGACTCAAGGGGAAGGGAATAAACAAAGGAAAACAAGCAACAACAAAAACGGAAAAGAAAGGATAGTTGCCGTACCATAGGTTAGCAACTCACTCTCTCCATCGTCTCATAGATCAATATAGGCACTTGCTTGTCTTCATCATTGCTATCCCACTTCAAGCTTGATAGAACCGCATGGTAGAGGTAGTAATGGTGCGAGGGGGTGGGATTTGATGTGAATATCGGTCTAAAGTGAGGAGGAAATGAGGTGAAGGTATGGAAATGAAGTACATGGGTCATATGATATGAGCAAGGAAAGTTAGGGAGGTTGGGAGGGGGTATATAATGGTTGGTGGGCTCATAAGTCGAAGAAGAGGCACAAAGGGGGAGTAGGGGACCATCCCGGTCGGGATGGCACTCCAGTAGACCCGATTTTTGGCACCCTCATCCCGATCGGGACGGCCCCATCCCGGTCGGGACGACACACCCTTCCCGGTCGGGAAGGGTCTTCATGACTCCCATGACCCAAAAATCGACTCCCTTACTCACATTCCAAGCTCTATCGATAACTAATCCTTTCAAGGAGTCATCTTCACTTCACCTATCACAATAAACTCAAAATACACATCAAATTCACTCCCTCACATCGCTCATCAAAATACCAAAACAATTACAAGGATTCCACAAAAACAAACAAATCCAAGAAACAAAACACACAAATACAAGCACAAGTACTCTAAGGAAGAGGGAGGGGAATATACAACATGACGGTTCTTTAGGAACTCCGTCAAACCTAGGATGGTGGACTCTCCTTCAACCGTAGCCCTCAAGAGCATGGAGGAGCAAGTCGAACGCGCTACCGACATCATAATGAAGGCCCAAGAAGCGCTCGAGCCTAGCCAACCTCCACGGCCTCCAAGGAGGAGGCAAGAAGTAGGAATCCCAAGACCCATCGTCATCATTCATGTCATCTCCGGGGTCTATCCATCCTACGAGCCTAACCGACCTCTTCCTCCCTAGGCATCGCCTCCAATCACAAGCAAGCTTCATCTCCAAGAAACAAGGCACAAAAAGCGGCTTTGGCCTCATCTCCTCAATGCACACCCCCACACTTTCCTCAAGTTGTGCTTCCCCATCTTCATCATTTGTCCCCACATCATCATGGGGGAGAGAATCGAAACTTCTACCGGCGGTTTCAATCTCTTCCAAACCATCTCTCGGTGTACTAGCAAGGGGCTCTTGATGCTTGTCCAAATTATCGCACAAGGGCAACTCGAGGCTAACAATTTCACCCAACATCCCCACAAATTCCACCAACCCATCCAACTCACTATCCTCCTCCAATTCCTCACCAAGAATGCCTTCACCAAGGGTCACATCCTCATTCGTCTCTTTTTGGGTAGACGATTGAGGCTCTTCAAAGCAAATTTCTCCTCCCAAGGGAATTACATCGGCGGCTTCATGGTTAGGTTGCTCCTCTTTCTCAAGTGGGCACCCTTCATCTAATTGTGATGCTCGGGATAAAAACATTACGGTTTGAACCGATAATGCATTTAATTGAGCATTCCTCGCCTCGTTTCCCCTTCGAATTTGGGCCATTAATTCCTCTTGTTCTTTTTGCAATTGAATGGCCGTTTCTTGGATGCTCCGTTGCAATTGAAGACTCGATTGAAACACCTCCATGTCGGGCAATTGGTGATCATTGGGGTCTTGTAAAGCTCCTTGAAAATCTTGATGATGCCTAAAGGGTGGGGCATCATATTGTTGGTAGCAAGGTTGGGGTGATTGGTAGTATTGTGGGTCATGGGGTTCATATTGTGGTTGGGATGAAGGGTAATATTGTGGGTTTTGGTGGTATTGGCTTCCATAAGGTGAATCTTGATCGAACATGGTGGTTTCACATTCATAGCTTGAGTAATAGCCACCATGATCGTAGGAGTGATAGTCATTCACTTGTTGGTAGCCATATCCACATTCTTGAGGATCATACCCGTCTTGATTACCCCAAGAAGCTTGATTATGGTAGGGGGACGTCATGTCATAGCTTTGGTTCAAAGAAGAAGAGGAGTAGCTCATATCGGCTCCCGAGTGTGTGGAGTTTAGATCAAACCCCATGCTTGCTCGAAAATCGTGGTTCATACCCGGTTGGAAACCTCTCACTCTAGCAACCGTCCGTTTAAGCGGCTCTAAGTTGCAAGAAGAAGATAGTCACCACCTCTAAGCACAAACTGTAGACTAAGAACAAACGTGAGAAGTCTAGTGCTTTTTGGGCACTAGACAAGAGAGAAATAAACCACACACACACACAAGAAGCAAAGTAACAAAAAGAAAAAAGAAAAACACAAACACAAAGACTAAGTCAAGTAACTAGGAAAACAAAGTCCAAACTAGCACCGTCCCCGGCAACGGCGCCAAATTGATGGGAAGGATTTGTCGCGGAATCCCAACCGTCAATAATATAACCGGCTATTCCTACGGTAGATAGGGCAAGTCGGGTCGAATCCACGGGGACGGTAATGTATAGTCTAGACTAAGGTCGCTTAAATACGAGACTAAGTCAACGAGCTAAGCTAAACTAGAGAATGATAGGAGGGGAGAAAGCTAGACTAAGACTAAGGTACCGGAGAAACAAACAAAGAAACGGGCTAGGATTAGGTCGGGGTCAAAGGGGTAACGGAATGGTCAAGGGATAACTAGAGCGAAGGAGGTAGTAGGGTAATCTAGGTTGGTTCGGTCTCTCGCAACTTAGGCCTACCTAGAGGTTCATCCTATAACCCATCTCGGCGACACACATGACAAACGGGGTTTTAACGTGCTATAGTGGCCTAGGTCGCATCCGGGCTCTCGCTACGTAGACCGACCTAGGGGTCGTCCTCACCGGGCTCTCGCAACTTAGTGAGGGAACCGAAATCTTCCACCAACATCTCTAACAATCTATTAATCATCCAATTAATACCCTAATCACCCTACTAACCCTAGCAAGAACACTACTCTAACATAATCAAACTACAACTAACACTAACAAGAGGAATCATCATAAGAAACAAAACATACATAAACAAACTCAATCAAACTAACAAGAACAAGAACAAACAATAATAAAGATTCAAACTTGGATTAATAAAACAAGATTAAAGAGAAGGAAAAGGAGATTATACCAAACTAGAGGAAGAAAGGAAGAATGAAAACTTGTATAGAAGAGAAAACCCAAAATAATCATCCAAGGTTGTCAATCTTGGAGAAGATCTTCAAGAATTCCTTAATACAAGGGCTAATCTAGGATTAACAACTAATTACCAACTAATCTACTCTAATCTAATCTAATCTATGCTAAAATAATCTAGGGTTTTGTGTCTAATGAAGTGCATAAGCTTTACAAAACAAGGGAAGAGTATATATAGGGTTACAAGTGGAAGGGAGAAGAAAGGAAACAAAGCGCGGCAGCAGCACGCCCGTCCCGGCTGAGACGGGGTGGTCCCGGTCGGGATGAGGTTGGTCCCGGCCGGGTAGGGCTGCTCCCGGTCGGGATGAGCCACAGACAGGGGCCTCCTCTTTTGTGCACCTCAACCGGAACCGATTGAGGCCATACCCGTCGGGGATGAGTCTTGTAAGCCTCCAATACGAACTCTTTGGTCCCTCCTTGTTTCTCATGGGCTTCCCACCGATTCTCGGGACTCGGGATCGGGTCTCGGAGGCTCGGGATTGGGTCCCAAGGTCTCGGGGTCGATTCCAAGGCATCGAGTCATCGTTCCTTTACTCCGTTGGCTCCAAAATGTGTATGTATCGAGTCGGAATCGCTCCAACTCTTCCAAATCGGTCTCGGGAACCTGAAACGAACTAAAGGAAGCATAAGAAGCCCATAAATCGCTCCCAAGGAGCGATTCTACAAGGAAAATGGGACGAAAACATAGTAAAATAGGCACTACAAACTACACTTATCATTAACTCCAATAATCGCTTAAGGGAAAGTTTATCGGCATCATACAACTTCAAAATATCTTTTTTCAAGGTATTCCTAGTGATAATCTTGTATTAAGGGTTTAGACTCGTAGAATATTCACTAAAGACATGATGATTAACCATCGATAAAGGATATTCATGCACCACCACCATCTTACTCAATATACTCCTAGTATAATCTTGGTCAAACTCTTTATATTTCTCTTTTAACTCTAAAGTAGAAGTGTCATCAACCTCCCTTGTTGTTCTTAGCTTCTTTTGAGTACCATCAATTGTCAAAAATCTCATTGGACAAGTGCTACGTGCATGTTTACCAAGATGAGAAATCCTATTACGCTCATTGTAAGAAAGATCTTTCTTACAAGCTTTGCATTTTGCAATCATAACACCTTTCACCTTTACTAATTCAAAAGAATTCCAAACATCGGAAGTACGCTTTTTAGTTCTTGGTGCACTTACATTGAATTCTTTTTGTTCGATTCTAATGGGGTTAACATCTTGATCATCAGGAACGTTAACGAAATCTTCCTCCTCACTTTCTACATCTATAGGTACATTAACAAGAGCCCTAGTGAAACCGCTCAATTCTTCATTAGAGCTTAAAGAAAGATTATTTGATTGTTCAACTTGCATTCTATATTTCTGATGATTTAATGGAAAAAAAGCAATTAATAATCATTATTATTGAAGGTGGGTCTCATTAATAAACACCACATACGCATTTTACTATGCAACAATCAAGATTAACCAAATTACATACTCAACAATCACCAGAAACAAAGAAAAGAGGGAAAAAGGGGGAAGATACAATAGCTCTACTAGATTGTGCCAAACGACTCATAACAATAGTGAACGATAGGATCAACGACAGAACAAAGCGACAACATTGCAGCAGCAACAAATCAACAACAAGACAGTACAACAACAGCAGCAACGAAGACAAAAATACCATAAACACCAAGTACCGACAACATCGCAGCAGCAACAACAAGAAGGTCGAGTACCGAGAAGATGAGAACTAGATGAAACAACAACATAGCAGCAGCAACAACCGAGTACCAACACTTCACCAAACCCCATAAGGGCCATAACAAAAACAATATAACAACATTTTGTTATAGCAGCAACAATGTTACCAAATCGAGTACAATGCCGACATAGCAGCAGCAGAAACCGAGTACCAACACTTTATCAAACCCATAGCAGTATCAAAAACCCCATAGCAGCAGCAAAAAATAACAAAAAGACCGAGTACCGACTCATTTTTCTTCATCGACATTCAACAACATAAACAGATATTGAAGAGAATAACAGAAAAAAATGTGTGAATCAATGATAATGAACAAAATCTGCAAATCAATGAAAATAAACAACATAAACAATGAAAATGATGAAGAAAGAGAAAGGAATGGAATAACACTACCTTCTGCGAACAAAATTTGCGAATCTTGGTTGGACAGATGATTGATGATGATGAAGATGTACTACAAATCTGGCGAATGTGAGGAGGAAGATGGAGTTGGAGTGATGATTACGGCTGATTGATGAACTGATGATCGGTGAAGATGGAGTTGGAGTTGGAGTTGGAGTGATTGATGAAGATAGAGTTGGAGTGATTGAAGAAGATGGAGTTGGAGAGCAGTGAGTGTCAGACGTGAGAGTTGAGGACTTGAGGCTAGGGTTAGATTTTTTTAGGTGTTTATTTTATTTGTATGATGTTGTTTGTATGTAAGGAGAGTGGGCTAATGAGTTTGCTTTACCGGCCCAATTAACAACAACTTCACCAATCCAACATTTTTTTTAAATGGATTTGCGGATCGGATCCAGATCCGCCTACTAAGATCCAGATCCAGATCTGTTTAAGGATAGCGGATCCGGATCCGATCCATATCCAACAGATTTGAAATTATAGGATCCATATCCAGTCTATGCCGACCGGATTTTGCGGATCTGGACCGGATCCAGGATCCGTTGTCGTCCCTAGTTTCCATAAATTTAAAAGTTGTCGCCGGCGACGTGCTGGTGGTCGTGGTGGTCACCGGAGACGTGGTGGTTGTCGGTGACGTGGTGGTGGTCGACGGTGATGTGGTGGTGGTCGCCGGTGACGTGGTGGGACCGAAGTAGTGGGCGGCGCATGGGTGGTGGTGGCAACGGTAGTGTTGAGTGGTGGTAGTGGTTGATGGTGTTGGGTGATAACGTAGGAGAGAGAATTAAGTTTTTCTTTTTTTGAAAAATAAATAAGGTAGGAGGGAGAGAGAGAGAGAGAGGATCAAGTGAGTCCACCTTTTAAAATTGAGTCCGTGAGTACTCACCACATCTCTTGGATTAGAAAGAGATTGATGGTTGTGATTTATTTGAGTAATTAAAGCTAGTGACTATATTTGGTAAATATCTCTCTCTCCTTAATTTACTCTTCATTTAATATCTCTTCTATAAAAAATAATTATCGTCTCTCACACACATATTTCTTCACAATTAAGATTTTTATTTAAAAAAATTAAATTATTATTATATAGAAATAAAAATAATAATTTACCGCACATCTTCTCCTCTCCTTAATTTATTTTGTGTTACTCTTATTCTATAGAACTGTTACTCTGGTTAAAGTTTGTTGTTACTCTAACGAACATCAAGCAAATATGCTTAAATTGATTTCAGAGTTATATGCCCCAACACTGAACATAATTATTAACTCAACATATGAATAATAATGTTACTCCAACGTTACTAACGTGTTACTCCAATAGATACTTTGTGTTACTCCAACGTTACTAACGTGTTACTCCAATAGATACTTTGTGTTACTCCAACGTTAGAAGCGTGTTACTTCAATAGATACTTTGTGTTACTATGTTACAAATGTGTTACTCTAATAGATATTTTGTGTTACTCCAACGTTAGAAACGTGTTACTCTAATAGATACTTTGTGTTACTACGTTACAAACATGTTATTCTAGTAGATAATTTGTGTTACTTCAATGTTGCAAACGTGTTACTCTAATAAATATGCCTTACACATAATTATTGAAATACTTATTGTGTTTCCTATTTTGTTGGATGTTAGACTCCTTCAAATTAGGAAACAATATCTCGTTTTTTTAATACAAAATCTCAATCCATCTCATCCATCATTATATTATCATCCAATGGATGGTAGAAGGACTTAGGGACTCAAATATATAGAAGGACTCATAAGAACACTCATCTATATGTATATATATATATATATGTGTGTGTGTGTGTGTGTGTGTGTGTGTCTGTATATATATATATATATATATATATATATATATATATATATATATATATATATATATATATATATATATATATATATATATATATATATATATATATATATATATATATATATATATATATAGAGGGGGGAGCGCGAAAGAGAAGGTTCAAGAAAGTTTGTAATTTTTGGAAAGTTGCTTAGTGTTGATCCTACCCCTCCATTCATCTTGAGATGGATGTATGGATGAGCTTCATTTAAAGATAAATAAAAGGAAAAAAGGGAAAAGAGTTCTCAGAACAGCAGCAACCATCATTTTCAGCCATTTATTACCCTCTCTCACCTCCCTCATTTTGAATTCAACATCATTTCCCCTCATTTTTTCTTTACCAATCCTCTCATTCCCTTTATTTTTCAAAATCGTTCTCCCTCAACTTCAGGGCGACAACCTTTTCGACAATTTCTCTCTCGTTTCCGATATTTTTCGACCTTTTTTGGCAATCAAGCTCCTTCAACATAAGAAAAAGATCAAGATTTCGAAGGTATTTCAATCATTTTAGATAGTTCTTCATAAAAATCAATTATCTCTATTCAATTTTAGTTTTTCCGGTATGTATTTGGGGTATTTATTTTTCATACCGTTCTTCCATCTTTTTCGAGTATTTATAAAATGAATCATCTTCATTTTATTTAGATTATTAATAAGATGACACACTTTATGTAGTGAATATCATTATTATTTTTTAGCTTGGATTTCATACGGTGCCTTTTGATGTTTCGTTTTGATGAAGATGACTTTTGTATGATTTTGTCTCGTACATATGTATTTCGCGTGACTTTTATATATAACTGCGTGATTCTACAACATAATGAGTGTAACTATACAACTGAAAGTGTGAGACCTTGCAATTCTACAAGAACATTACACACAAAATGAGTGTGACTATACAACTTCAAGTGTGTGACTATACAACTTCAAGTGTGTGACAATTTTCTGGTATTTTGTTTATATCTACGTTCAAGATTCTACGTTCGTGAATCCCTACTTCCGAACCTCGACGATTTCCAGGTATTTGTTTTTATCTTTTTAGTGCATCTTTAAAAATAATTAACCATCTTCATCTTCATGCTTGTTTTATTTTTCAAACCTTTTTTTGTATTTATAAAATTATTCATCTTCATTATCCACAAAAAATGAAGGTTGAATATGGATGAATAGAGGTTGAATATTTAATGAATGTTTAGATACTTTTGTATGTGATTGATACTTTTGTTTTTTTAGAATATCGTTACTGAGAAAAGTCACAGTCGTTACTGAGGAGAGTGACATTCGTAATTGAGGAAAGCCAAAGTCGCTACTTAGGAAAGTCACGCAAGTCACATTCGTGAGGATAAATGACTGTGACTTTCCTCCATGACGAATAGACTTTTCTCAGTAACGACTGTGAATTTCCTCAATTACGAATGTCGTTACTGCTTTATTTCATAAACTAATTGTCTGGCAAATTTGTGTACGACTGAAGATGTCGGATGATAACTATTTAGATGAACGAAAGGTTATAATAGAAGTATGATGTCGGCGCACCCATCCGATGCTAAGTACCAAGACCTAAAGAATACCTACACAAGATTATATATGCGTGTAAAAATGTTCGGATATATTCTCTAGGCATCATATTGTTTGTATAATGTTTGTATGATACATTTTTCAAATGAATGTTTATATGTATATTTATATACTTTAGTTATTATAATGTTTATGATCACGTGAGGTCTATAGCAAAATCACTCATCCTTTCACCTTCAAAGTCACATATTATACGATTAAAACCACGCAGTTGTGCAACAATTGGTTTGTAGCCAAAAGTGGGCGTATGAGCATCGCTTTTCAAAAGTCACACACTTTAAGTTGTATAGTCACACCAATTATGTTGTGTAACTAGTATAGATTTTGGGTTTTCAAATGTCATAAACTTTAAGTTGTATAATCACACTCACCATGTTGTATAGTCACACTCATTATGTTGCAAAAATCACACTCATGTCAAACGATTGTGGCATATGAGCATCGCTTTTCAAACGTCACACACTTTAAGTTGTACAGTCACACTCACCATGTTGTATAGTCGCACTCATTATGTTGTATAACCAGTATAGATTTTGGGTTTTCAAATGTCACCCACTTTAAGTTGTATAGTCACACTCACCACGTTGTATAGTAACACTCATTATGTCGTAGAATAACACTCATTTTAAGCGTAATGTCAAATGAAGTTCATTTTAATTATTAGTTAATAGATTTTAAGCAGACAAACTTCCGTCATTCGTCAATCTTGAAGATGAAGATGTTCTTATTTTTTGTTGGATGAGTGAAGCTTGATTCATCAAACTTCCGTCATTCATCAAGCTTGAAGATGAAGATGTTCTTATTTTTTGTTGGATGAATGAAGCTTGAAGATGAACAAACTTTTTTTTTGTTGAATGAATGAATCTTGAAGATGAGGATGTTTTTTTTGTTGAATAAATTAATGGATCTTGAAGATGATGATGTTTTTTTTTTGTTCGATGGATGAAGATGAAGATGAGGGAAGATGAGGGAGCATGAAGTTGTATTGAGGGGAGTGTTGCTTCTCTCTCCACTGTTGCTGTCAGTTTACTGACACTCCTTTTTTCTTATTTTATTAGTTGGAATTTACCAATCTTAGCCATCCAGTTAACCCATGATCAATGAACATAAACAAAACTTCCCAACTTCTCAATCTTTACCAAATTTCCTTGACCTCTCTCTCTCTCTCTCTCTCTCTCTCTCTCTCTCTCTCTCTCTCTCTCTCTCTCTCTCTCTATATATATATATATATATATATATATATATATTTATTTATTTATTTAGGGTTGGGATCCGGTCCGAACCGTCCGAACTATTTAATACCCAAAAAAAAAGAAAACACGTGCAAATCTTCACATCCCTTACACTGTTCATCTCATTCTTCCGAAATTCATAACACATGCCCAATCCACCCTCAACAATCAAGCCTAGAATTGACCCTCAATCAAGCCCCAGAATCGACCCTCAACAATCAATCGATTTCTTAAGCAAGTATTCAACATCATTCACTAGGTATTTATCTAATTTTCGATTTAATGCAAGCTATGATTCATCTAATTTTCGATTCAGAATCGCCCAATTCATCTAATTTTCGATTTTATAATGATATTAATTAACAATATAATTCATCTAAAAACTAAGATTTTTAAGAAAGTACAAAATGTAATGATATTAATTAATTTTACATTTTAAATGAATCGAAAATATATTAACAATATTATATGATTATTTCAAGAAAATGAAAAATGCAAAATAAAAACAGAAATACAAAAATGTCTAAAATTGACTTAACTAGATTAAGGTTAATAATTAATTAAAGGTGTAAAATTACTAACCTAGCGCTAGACTAATCTACCTTAGGTTAGCAAAAAGTTGACATGTGACGCGATATTGTTCGTTGTGTATGAAGTTCTCATACACCGCATGTAAGTGTATCATCTTCCTGTGTTACGGTATGGAATATGGAGATTTTATTAATCAAAAATCTTAAAATCTTAGTCATTGATACCATGAAATCTGATGGCCACAATCAAGAGGTAAATTGTACCAAAAGTGATAAATGTACCGGATTGATTGATTGATTGATAAATCTCAATAAGATAAATCTTCAAATCTTAGCCGTTAATACCATTGATGGATTGATTGGTTGATTATCATAAGAAAAATATACAAATGAAAAAGTTAGATTTTGTGGTAGAAAATGTTTTCATTAGAGTATAAATTTCATACTCCGTATTATTTACTCCAAAAAAGTGATGAGTCTATTATTACATATATAATAAAAAAAAGTAAAATTATTCAACTTCGAAAAATTATAATGAAGTGATATAATTATATTATACAAATAAAAGTAATGTTTCGTGCTTAGATATCAATAAAAAAAATTCATAAAAACGACGGTTAAGACTATAAACCAAGAATATATATTTTAAATTTTAAAAAAAACTCATAAGAATATAAATTAATTTAAATTGTCCCACATTAAAGAATTGTTATAATTTTATAAATAAGAGTGGTAATAATTTGTCCTTAGATGTCAACAAAAAAATCTTTTTAAGTCTTACAAAGAGTGCTCTTATGAATATAAACTTAAGTTCAATTGTCTCACATTGAAAAATTATAATATAATGTGATAAAATTCTAATACTCCCTCCGTTCAAGTCATAACTACCCATTTTACAAGTTGTAACCGATGGTTTATTATTAAAGGTACAAATGTGTAAAGGTTATTAAATATTTGTTTAATACAGTATTTGTTAGAGTTAAACGTTTCAAAAGAAGCACTTTTTGGTATTAAATATCCCACATGGAACATTTAATGGTTCATTGAATTGTTTATATATGATCCACTAAAACGCCTTACTAGATTTGTACAAGTGGAGACTACGTGCACCACACACGCGCACGTGCGCGCGGGCCAAGCCGAGCTCGGGGCTTTGGTAGAGCGCCTGCGGCGCACTGCTTGCGGGTATTTTTTTAGTGGCCGGATTCTTTGTTTGTCCAGAAGCTTCCTTTTTTCTCCCTTTGTTTTCAGTCAGTCTTGTTGTCTTTCCAAGACTGATTGCTGCCTTTCCCAAGACTAATTGCTACAACTCTCCACCATACTCTTTATTGTTGTGCACTAAATCTTTCCTAATGCTCCACTATATAATGCCCTCTTCCCTTCAGTTTTAACACACAGCAAACATACATTCTCATATTTCATCTCTTTCTCTCTGTTCCGGTTTAATTATTGGCAAACGTTCTTGGCTGTATTCACTCGTTCTCCACCTACAGTGGAGTTACGGTTTGGCTGTGGAATCCTGGGAGTTGAGTGTCATTGAGGCTGTGTGTAGCAGACGGGGCATAAATCAACTTTAGGACAGTGACGTTATTGTCGCGACACAACTTCTGTTCTCGGTTCCAGATAAGATCTTACCTTCTTCTCTCCCTACTTCTACTACTACCAGTATAACAATCTAAAGTTGATTTAATTTTCGTATTTAAATCATGGTTGGTAGTCCTGTTAGTGTTGTTCTTTCTACTCCTCCTCCTCCTGTTGTCTCTACTGCTATTGTTCATAACCCTTTCATACCCGACATGTCCAGACTAGAACTTTTTGACGGGAAAAATTATCGTATGTGGTCGGATAAAATGGAACTTTTCTTAAGTCAATTAGGGGTTGTTTATGCTCTTACTAAATCTGAAACTCCTGCAAATTCGGGTAGAGATTTTGAGAAGGATAATATTACATGTAGGGGGATATTACTTCATTATATGACGTCTTCTTTGTACTTGATTTACAGTAAATTTAAGAAGGCTACTGAAATTTGGGATGCTCTCAAAACCATGTATGGTTCTGATGATTATGGAACGAAAAAGTATGCTTGCAGTCGTTGGTTAAATTTCAAGTTGGTCGATGAAAAACCCATTTTAGATCAAGTTCATGAATACGAAAATCTATATGCAGAGGTAATGGCAGAAGGTATGAAAATTTGTGAGATTTTTCAGGCTAATTGTTTGTTAGATAAGCTTCCGGTTTCTTGGGAAAATTATGTCCGTAATATGAAACACAAACAAAAGGATTTTACTCTCTTAGAACTAGTGTCTCATATAAAAATTGAGGAGCAAAATCGGATACAGACTTTAGGTAAGCAAGTCGAACATTCTTCTTCCATGGCTAACCTGACCGAGTCTAAAAATCATTACAAGAGTCAAAACGGGGTAACAAGTTTTCTAATCAAGTTCATGGGACTAGAAATCAGAATACCTTCAAACGGGATGGCAAAGGGGAATCTAAAGGTGAAGGTGTGGACATGACATAGGTCCACCCCGACGCGGCCACGCGCGGGTTTGGGTAGGCGAATGAATCTCCATATGAGAATGGATCGAATTGAAATTTAGGTCTATGTGGAGTCGCCACCGAATTTTGTGGTTATTCGGAACCATTCGAGCTCACTCTATGTCGTAGTGGGCCGTATACAAAATACGGCCCATTTTCGATGTCAGAGTTTATTGGGCTCGTCCCTTTGCATTGCGATACCGATACCGACATTATCATATATCGTGTATGAATGACTCTCGTGCGCCAACGGTTTTGGGCATCCGGAAACCGAGGTTCTGAGTAAGAGGTGAGGGTACGTGTTGGGAAGCCCACAAAGGACACCTAACCCCGCCCGCACATTAGCGGCCTCTACTAAGAATTCGAATAACTTACAATACGCGCGTTAGTAAAACGGGAAAATGATATGCAAAGATTTATTTTCCCTAAATATGTGAATGGAATTGAAACGGGTTTTTAAGTCAATTTAATGCAAGTAATTCTACGTCAAAGTGGAATTTTAGCATGTGGGTTCATTTAGTAAAATAAACGAACAATAATTAAATTGACAAAAGAAATAACAAACGCGTTAGTAACGATGTAATGATTTAACGAATAATAACGGTTTGTGCAAATATGAGATGAATTGAAAAGATGCTAATATGATGATGTATGTTTTGAAAAGATAGTAAAAACGCGTGATTGATTGAGCACGCGTTGACCTAAGTCATAAAATACTATCGAGTTTGAAAATAGAAGAATGTACGACTCGTTGTTTTGGTCGTGACGAGGCTACTCGGTCGAGTGGTCGATGGACTCGATCGAGTAGACCTGTAAAAAGTGATTCTGTTTTGCGTTATGGACCATACTCGGCCGAGTTATTGACCAACTCGGTCGAGTACATGGCCACTCGACCGAGTCACTGTGAGACTCGATCGATTGGTGGTCGTAATTAGCATTCTGACTCGATTTTAGGGTGTCACTCGATCGAGTGACTAAGGCACTCGGTCGAGTGGCACCTGTACGAACTTGGTTCGTTTGCAATTTAATTGTTGATTTTGAAATTGCTTTTGATTTTTGATAATTCGACGTTTTTACCGAACCGGACATAAATATTGCACAATTTATGTTCGACTTGGCTTTTTTATAAATCGCGAATTTTGTTGAACCGAATATAAATATTGTTGAATTTATACTCGATTCTAATTTTGAATACTTGTTGTATCCCATATTCTATTATTTGAATCGATATGGAATATTAGAGTGAAATAGAAAAAAAAGATAAATTGATTTTAGTCGTTTTAAATTAATTATCGTGATATGAGTAAATCACGTTAATTAATTCATATGACTTGATTGTTAGATTCGATATCCAATTATGGAATTGGTATCGAATCTATAATCGACGCTTTGCTTGAATAAAAAAGGACTTGATTCCCTCGACTTCTCTGACATCGAAATAAATCCCTAGGGATTGTGATGTCGGATCCGTGTCAACGAGTTTCGACCCTTATTAAAATTGATTTGAAAATTGATGGATGCAAAATTATGATGATGACGAGAAATAATAACGAATCGTTGTTTAAGTTGATTTATCTCAATAATCAAATAATCGGGGTACCGGGATAAGCGACCGACGACGCGTGTGCAGTACACTTGTATATGCGGTTTTCCTTATCCCGGTATCCTTCTTATTCGACACAAATCGATAAATATTTTAGTATTTTAATATTAGTAGTATTATCGATATTATGGTGCAATAAATAAAATAACAAAAACAAAAAAAAACGAAAAAAGAAGATGAAGATGACGTGAGAAAGGGAGGAAGGAGAGAAAGGGTTTTGACACCCTCAACCTACATGTTCTTGTCTTGGTGCGGACTCGTAACCGTGGCTTCAACACAAGAGTCTTCGAGGTTTTATGTAGATTAAGTTATGGTGGCTCGGGATTGATTTCCTAAAATTAGGTTTAGGGTTTTTGCTAGTGTAGGATTACTAGGTCTTGATTAGGGTTTGTAGGGACGTAGTGTGTGTATGATTGCTCTAAGGTTTGCTAGGGTTGTAAAAGGATGTGTAAAGTTGTTTAGGGTGTGTGCATGGGGGTTGCTTATATAGGAAAAGTTAGGGCACCCGGTTTAGGGTTACTCGACCGAGTAGGAGGCCAACTCGGTCGAGTGGCCCGTTATGCCAGCCATCGGGCTCGAAAAAGGCCCACTCGATCGAGTGGGAGGGTCACTCGATCGAGTGGCCCAGCTGGGTCGCGCAGATCAGTTTTTTGGACCTTGACTTTGGATGTTTGATGGGTTTTGTGTTTGACTTGGACTTTTGATGATTGTATGACTGTTTTTGTGTCTCGGAAACGACTTTGACCGGGGTTGACCCAATCGTGAAAAGTCGGTTTAAATTCCGGTGTCGGTTTTGGCCCAAATTAGTCTTGTTTGACTCGGAATGATCCCCTGGGCCTGGATTTGAGGTCCGTTTGGTGAGATTGGTACTCCGTAAGTGTGTTAGCCAACGATTAATGGATTTGAGCCCGTATCCGAGCGCATAGAAACATGTTAGCGTCCGATCATCATCGGGTGTTTTTTTTGGAAACTGCCATAGACACCTGGCGGTCAAAATGTGGGTGTCTACGGAGCCCCCACTCTGACTGAGGCTTGGACAAGGCGAAAGTCAGAGTAGCTACCAAGCCTGTTAAGACCTGGTAGGCTTCCGTTCGGGTCGTTTATAGTCCATTAGACTCGCGTAAAGGGCTCGCCAGCCGTAAGACAGAGATCATACCTGCGCTGGATGATCGTACTCCGTGGGGAATTTGGGCTTGTCGCGTAAGCCCTGGGTGTGCCTGTGTGTTGGCCCATCCCATGATATCCCAGAAAATGCTGCTGGGGAGATTTGATGGTTTGCATGTCCCTGTTTGAGTCGTACCTGTATAAGTCACATAAAATGCATGCAACACGTAGGTAGTAAAATGACTCGTGCTGGGGAAAATGCCTCGAATTTTGAAAATTTGAAATTTTGAAAATTTTGAAATATTGAAATTTTTGAAATCGACTCCTAAAGAAATTAGGAAAGTTCGGGAGGATTATTTCCACACTAGTATCGGGACTAGGCTTGTGACTTAGTTCAGTTTGCAATTAGGAAACTTTTCCTAAAAGTGATATGGAAAAGGGTGTGCAAGGCTAATGCTATATATAGCCCCCCTATGCTCTTGATTTCTTCATAATTCCATCACAAGAAAATCTTCTATTTCCCTTAAGGCAAAAAGAAAGTCTCTTTCTCCTTTTAGGAAATCCATCATGGGAATCGATTGATTGAGTGCTATGTTGCAGGCGTGGTCCCGTCAATTTAGGGATGCTGATAGGGTGGTCTTGAATCAGACAGGTATAACTCAGTTGTACCCGTTCCGTCAGATGGTGGTTTATCGTTACTTCTTGGATGCATGCTTGGCTTACTGGGATGACATATATCATGTCTTTGCTTTCCCTCGGGGCGAAATCTGCCCTTTACCTGAGGAGATCGCGGCTATAGGAGGATGGAACCCGACGCTCCGCCCTGCCGTCCCGTATTCAGTCCATGACCGGAGGAGGAAGCTTCGAGAATTTTTAGGGCTTTCCCAAAATGAGGTGTCTCGCATGACCCAGGATGACAACACAGTCTCCTTGATCGATCTGGTTGAAAAGTTCATGAACCCACACGATGTCCGGGTGAGATCAGTTCATAGCCGTAGAACTTTCTCTTTTTGCATGCTCCATGTATATGCCTTTGAGGGTCACATGGATTTATTGTCTTGTATGGGTCATATCCGTCTCTTAACCGTTGTTGATTTAATGGAGACGGAGCATAGCCCGGCCTGGCTGATCACGGGTGAAATAATCCAAGGCTTGGACAACCGCAAGAGGGATCAGTCCGTTCGTCTTACCAGAAGCACCCGTTTGTTGCAAGTATGTCGAATTTTTTATTTTTCTTGATTTCTCGATTTTTTGAATTTTTTTCGAGAATTCGGCTACTGCACTGGGCACTCGATCGAGTCACCCTGGCACTCGACAGAGTGCCTTCGTAAAAAGCATTATGTTTGCTTCCAGTGAGGCCACTCGATCGAGTCACCTGGGCACTCGATCGAGTGTCGTCTGCTTCGTCTCAAGATCTAATGCTTTTGTTTTCTTTTTCAGATTTGGCTTTATGAGAGGCTATCGGTGATAGATCCTCCCCTTGATGCTAGCAACTATCATCATAACCAATTGATGACGAGGAGGCGGGCCATCGATTTTTCTCGCCTGATTAGCCAGAAATATTGGGATGAGGTGCTATCAATCCACGGTGGGCGGCTGATTCGATGGGTTGTGCCATGGTGGCCCATCTACGTTTGGTCAAGTTTGGACCCGAGGGAGAAAGCCCGTTACCAAGTCATCTTGTCTTTCAACCAAACGGTTCATCTTTACCCGGATCGCATACTAAGGCAGTATGGACGAACTCAACGGATACCAGAGATAGAGGCAATTGTGAGTGACCCTACCCAATTGACTGATGTAATGTGTGATACTTGGACTCAAAGGTGGTACACCCGACATACTTGGCCCATTCCCAAATCTCGGCATTCGATCTGGGTTTCGGACTCATATGTGAAGTGGACCAAAGTAGGTGATGCCAAGGCCCGAGCTGCTTTGAAGGTTGATGAAGCTTTCGACCTGCTGAGAAGGGAGCAAGCTAAAGACAACAGGGGGTTCTTTGATGAGGGAGACACTCCAGCTACCCTAGTTCGTCTAATGTCCGAACAAAAGAAGAAGGCTAGGTCTCAAGCTGAAGGGTCCGGTGCTAAAGGTGCTCGGGGGAAAGTGAGCCTCCAGACGGACTTGGAAAGGAGACTGGGCCCTAGACTAGCCGTGTAGGACCGACTTGGCCCACGGGATAGGCTACCCGAGCATGTGCGAGCCCGACTTGGGCCGAAGACTGTGATTGAAGACCCGTCGTCCAAGAAGCGAGCTCGTGCTAAGGAGGTTCCCCTTGTGATTAGGGAACGCTCATCCCCACCTCGACGACCTCGGGCTCCACGCGACCCGAAGGACAAGGGAAAGGGGAAGATGCCGGGATACTAGTCTCCTAATTTTATTATTTGAATATTACTATTATTTTTTTGGTGTGATTTTTTGTATTTTTGCCGTTTTGGCGTTTTTTTTTTTTTTTTTTTAATTCCCGAGTTTATCGAGATATTAATAAAAACGTATTATTTGAAACCGTTCCCGTCTTTTCGTTGTTGCAGTGGTTGTACCCTTTTGAGGTGTTGCCTACGTATCCACAGTTAGCGGAATCAAACCAAACGTAGTTCAAAATTTGATTTGATTGATTTTTGCAATTTTCGAAATACATCAAGATTATTAATTCGAGATGTGCGACGGTAGAATAATTAATTCTAACTTATTGACTTGTCTAAAATTTTGAAAATTTATAAAAAGACTGAATTTTATAAATTTTTGCAAATGACATTGAGATTGGGCTTATGGGTAGTAGCGCTTCAGCTGGTCCAAGTTGGTCGGGTTAACGAACTCGTTACCGTCCAGGTCCGTTAGCATCACCGCTCCTCCCGACAGGATTTTCTTGACTAAGTATGGCCCAGCCCAATTGGGTTTGAATTTTCCCCTTGGGTCAACCGGTAGTAAGGCACGAACCGATTTTAGGACCAAATCACCTTCTTTGATTTTCCTGGGCCTAACCCTTTTGTTGAAAGCCCGTTGAATTCTCTTTTGATACACTTGAATATTATTGAGGGCCCGGGATCGCCGTTCATCCAAAAGGACTAGCGAATCGTATCGGGCTTGGACCCAATCTGCTTCGGGTACCTGGCTTTCAAGCAAGATCCTTAGGGACGGTACTTCTAGTTCGACTGGCTGGACTGCTTCCATTCCATATGTCAGATAATATGGAGTTGCTCCAGTTGCGGTGCGAATTGAAGTTCGGTACCCCCACAAGGCAAATGGTATCTTGTCGGGCCAGTCCCGATAATTCTCAGCCATCTTTTTTAGTATGGTAACAATTGTTTTGTTGGCCGCTTCTACCGCTCCATTTGTTTGTGGTCGGTAAGGTGAAGATGTATGCCTCTGAATTTTGTACTTCGCCAGTAATATAGTGGTTTCATCTTGGAAATGGGTCACGTGATCACTGATAAATTCATGCGGGATCCCGTATCGGCATATGATCTTATTTTGGATGAATTTGGCCACGTGCTTGGCGTTCAAGACACGGTATGACTCAGCTTCGACCCATTTGGTGAAGTAGTCGATGGCCACCAATATGAAGCAATGTCCTCCCGTCCCGGAAGGGTGGACTTTCCCAATTATGTCAATACCCCATGTAGAAAATGGCCATGGTGATGTCATGGTATATAATAGGGAAGATGGCATATGTTGTACATTACCAAAGATCTGACAGTTATGGTAGTGCTTGACGTATAACTGGCAGTCTGTTTCCATGGTGTTCCAGTAGTACCCGAGCCTCATGATTTTACGGGACAGCATATGGGCGTTCATATGCAGACCATTTTCACCGTCGTGGACCTCGGCCATGACCTTTTCGGCTTGTATCTTGTCGATGCATAGGAGGAGAGCTCCCTGTGCCGTCTTTTTGTACAATTGTCCGTTATCAGTACGAACGAATTGGGTTGCCAATCTTCGTAGGGCCTTTTTGGCCCGATTTTCAGCTCCAGCGGGATATTCTCCCGTTGTCAGGTAGGTTAGGACGGCTTGATACCAAGGTTCTGGGTCAGTTATCTCGATATCTTGAATGACATGAATGTAGGCCGGCTCTGACCGCCTTTCGACACAGATTGGCATGCTGGTCAGGTAGTCCGGGATGTTCAGTAAAGATGCTAATTTGGAAAGTGCATCTACAAACTGATTTTCTTCCCGAGGCAGGTAGATGTATTCTACTTTCTGGAATTGTTTCTCTAGAACCCTTACTCGTGTTTGGTAAGCCACGAGATTGGCGTTCCGAGTTTTCCATTTTTGGAGTGCTTGATTGATGACCAGTGACGAATCACCGTGGACCCGGAGGTTCGTTACCCCTAAACCAGCAGCGGCTTGCAACCCGTGAATGCATGCTTCGTATTCGGCTGCGTTGTTGGTCACGTCGAAGTCCAACTTGATGGATAAGGGAGTGTGTTCCCCTCGGGGTGAGATTAACAGAACTCCAACCCCAAATACCCGGAAGTTGGATGCCCCGTCAAAATACAAATCCCATGTCTCGGTATCGGTATGGAGTATGTCTTCATCAGGAAAGGCCCATGTATCAGTGTGGCCTTCTTCGGATATCGGGCTGTCAGCGAGGAATTCGGCAACTACCCGGCCTTTGATGGCTTTTAATGGTACGAACTTGAGGTCGAACTCGGATAACATTAAAGTCCATCTTGACATCCTGCCGTTGAGGATGGGCTTCTCGAATAAGTACTTGATTGGATCCATTTTGGATAAAACATGTACCTCGTGGCTAAGCATGTAGTGTCGGAGCTTTTTAGTGGCCCAAACTAATGCTAGGCACGTTTTCTCGAGCATTGTGTACTTGCATTCATATTCGAGGAACTTTTTACTAATGTAGTAAATAGCCCGCTCTTCTGTTTCGACTGTCTGGGCCAGCATAGCCTTCATGGCTGTCTCGGTCGTCGTTAGGTATAACGACAAAGGCAAACCGTGTTGAGGTGGCATTAGTACCGGCGGAGCAGACAGAATCTCCTTGATTTTGTCGAAAGCCGCTTGACATTTATCGTCCCATAGCACCCGTTCTCCGATCTTTAGCTTTTTGAAGATGGGTTCATATACCATGGTTAACTTTGAAATAAACCGGCTAATGTATTGGAATTTCCCGAGAAACCCCCTTATTTCTTTTTCCGTCTTGGGTGGTTGCATCTCGGTGATGGCCTTGATTTTAGTTGGGTCGACCTCGATGCCGCGTTGGCTAACGATATGGCCCAGTAATTTGCCCGACGTTACCCCAAAACTGCATTTTTGTGGGTTCAGTCTCATGTTGTATTTACGTAGTCGGGCGAAGAACTTTCTTAGGGTCGGAATGTGCCCACTTCGGTCCTTGGATTTGACGATCATATCGTCCACATAGACTTCCACCTCCTTATGCATCATGTCGTGCAATAAGGTGGTGGCAGTCCGTTGATAAGTGGCTCCAGCGTTGATAAGCCCGAATGGCATGACGGTGTAACAGTAAGTACCCCATGGTGTGATGAAGGTGGTCTTACCCATATCCTCTTCTGCCATTTTGATCTGATTGTATCCGACATACCCGTCCATGAACGATAGAAGGGCATGATCGGCCGTATTATCCACCAATATGTCGATGTGTGGTAACGGAAAATCGTCTTTTGGGCTAGCTTTGTTTAGGTCCCGGAAGTCCACGCATACCCGCACCTTGCCGTCCTTCTTGGGTACTGGCACGATGTTGGCAATCCAGTCTGGATATTCAGACACTTGTATAAAACCGGCTTTGAATTGTTTATCGACCTCTTCCTTGACTTTAAGAGACCATTCGGGCTTTATTCTTCTGAGCTTCTATTTTACCGGTTTGCACCCATCTTTGATGGGTATTCGGTGTTCTGCTATTTCTCGATCTATTCCTGGCATGTCCTTGTAGGACCATGCAAAGACGTCTTTAAATTCTAGGAGGAGGTCTGCGAACTGTTGTCTCTCCTCTGGATCTAAAGATAGGCCCAACTTAAGCATCTAGGGCTCTAAACTGGTTCCCATGTTGATGGACTCGGTTTCTTCAATTACCGGATCTCGGGATTCCCTTTGCTCGAGCTGCTCGACCAGATGTGGAGGTAAAGGTACCTGTTCGTCGGGTTTCTCAATGTCATTGCATATAAAATTTTTGAAATTAAGAAAATATTGGAAATAAGACAAGTCGTAAGCAGAACGGTGTTCGTTATTATTATTGATAGTAAATTTGGAAAATAGCTCGAATAGAGCTGCCATCTGATCGTTGGTCAGTGGCGGGATAGGGAGAGGTCTTGGGACAGACCTCGAGACCTCAGTGGCTAAAGGAAGAGGGATTACAGACTCGACTCCAGCACCAGACCCTCTAAACTCGGACTCAGACTCCGACTCTGACTCTAACTCAGACTCGGACTCGGTATCCGGCATGTCTCCCTCGCCGGTGGTCAGCTTGTAGACCCGTCCTTGACTGTCGGTCCATTTTATGGTCTTCCTCCAAGCCCTCGTCTCGGTGTTGGCGCCGACCTCGGTGATTAGCTTGGTTGGGTCGAACCGATCGCTGCGGAGGATCAAGTTGACCAAGTCATCTTTTGGAGCAGGGACGGTCTTGTCTTCTCCAAATAAGAGCCCCAGTACGGGCTCGGAGTTGCTTTCATCCTTCTCCGACTCTGCTTGGATGATGGTGAATATATCATCGGGAATATAATTGCATTCCCGAGCCGTTTTGGTCTCGGGATATGTGATGGTGGGTTGGTAGAGGCCCACTTGAATGGCTCCGAAGACTGGAGTGACGAAGTAGTCAGTTAACTTCGGGCTATAAGGGCCTATGTAAGTACCCTTGAGGATGTAAGAGGCCTTGTGAATACCGGCCTGGACCACATTTTCTGGGGTTATGGCATATCCTAACCCGAATTGTGACTCGCCATCGTTCAGGACTTCGATTATTTTCCCAGCTGGAAGATGCGATCTCGAGGTAGCGCCGGGTAAGTAACCCAGATTTTGTAGCATCATGTCGATGCTAGTAGTGAAGTAGGGCCTGAAGAGATATTCATCCTCGATCATACCCACGAAGTCGAATCCTCGTGGTTCGGCCCGGTTCGTGGCATTACAGCTAGCCACATTTATTGGGGTCGCCTCCAATATGATGATACCGTCTTTGAGTGGCATCTTGACTTTTCGGTGGAGGGTGGATGATACGGCCTTGACTGCGTGAATCCAAGGCCTTCCTAGTAATAGACTGAATGATGAGGTGACATCTATCCCCTGAAATTCCAACTACTTTTCGATTGGGCCCGTTATGATCTTCAGTTTAACGGCCCCGGCGACAGGTTTTGGGCTTCCATCGAAAGCTTGGATAGTTTGCGCTGTCGGGAGATAGTCGGCATCAGTGATGCCGAGGGCCCTAGCAGTCCTTAGGGGTAGGACGTTCACGGCCGATTCATCGTCGATAAGGGTCATCGGGAGGTACTTACCCTTGCAGATGACCGTGATATATAGGGCCAGATTATGGTTCGGCCCGAATGATGGCAGGTCGGATTCGGCGAAGGTTATGAGTGGGCCTTCGTTCTTCGACTTGCCCTTGAGGTAGGGCATGATAGTAGCTACCATTTCAGCGGGGGTAGCTTCTGAGTCGACCTTGATTTCATCAAGAGCCTTAGTCAGTGCTTCCCGATGAGCTTGTGAGCTAACCAGTAGTTGCCATATGGTTAAGTCAGCTCGAACCCTCTTCATTTGTTGGACCGAGGCCATGTCATTGCTTGGTTCCTCGGGGGTTGGTTCCGTCCTGGCAGGTTCAGTGACGGATGTTGGAGTGGCGCGCCCAGCAGTGGCGAGGTGGTTGGTGGCCAAGGCCTTGGACTTGGCTTTTCGAACTTCTTCTCTGGTGACGGAGACAGCTTCCCCTTTGGCCAGGTACACATCATCCTCATCGTCAAACCATATCCCGTTGATTTGTGGGATAAACGGGGAAATGAGGTGAGAACAGTCAATTACCTCTCCTGTAAATATGGCATGGGCGCTGAACGGGTTTTCTTTGTTGCTCGGCTTGTCTCCGGGCAATGGGATTTTCCCGCTCTCGATAAGGTCTTGGATTAGGTGCTTTAGCTTCCAACATTTTTCAGTATCATGTCCGTTACCTCGGTGATACTGGCAGTAGGCTTGAGCATTATAGTATTTGGACCTCTTCTCTACTGGTGTCTCTGGAGTTGGGCCTATTGGTTGGATCAGACCCTTCGAAGATAGCCTCTGCAAGGCATAAGTATAGGTAGTCCCTATATCTGTGAATACCCGATTTGGTGTATTCTTTTTGGATGAGGTGTCGAGCAGATTTACCTCGTCAAAGATGCTGCGGGTTGCAGCTGCAGGTGCGGGGTTGTTTGTAGACGAACTAGCCCCTTGATAGCCTTTGATAGAGGCCTTAGTCAGGTTCTCTAGCCTTAGGTCATCCTCGATCCTGGTGCCCATTTTAGTAAGGGCGGCAAAATTGGGGATGATAGCATACCGGAGATGGACCCGGTAGGATGGGAGGAGGTTCTTGACAAAGGCCTCCACCAGCACTTTTTCGCTGGGCTTTTCGACCATCTTCACACTCTCGGCCCTCCATCTTTGCAAATATTTTGTGAACCCTTCTTTGGGCTCTTGGGCCATTACCTCCAGAGTACGCATTGTAGTCTGGATTTCAGTGTTATCGGCGTAGTTTCGAGCAAACTCGGTAGCCACATCGTCCCAAGTTTTATATTTCTTGGCATCGAGATTGTAGAACCAAGCCTTAGGGTGTTTCTCCAAGGAAGAAGGGAACAAGTGCTTGAACATAGTTGACTTCACTCCCTTGACCGCCATGAAGTCTTTAAAAGCCCGGATGTGGTGGACCGGGTCTTCGGTACCCTCAAACATAGGAATTCCCGTCAAGTTGAGGTTAGCGGGTAGCTCGTTATCCAAAGGTGAATAAGTACGAGCATTCTCGGTGTGGATCGAGTTGTTCGTCGATAGGTGGACCTGTTCTTCGAGCCTACGAACGATACTAACCAGCTCGACCATGGGCCCGGCGGGCTCACCTCCTTCGTTGGGGACCGTCTTCTCTACGGTGCTTAGGCGGGTGGATAAAGTCGCTTGATTAACCTGGATAGCGGCCAATTGGGTCTCGATTTTGGTCAAAGCATTTTTCAACTCGTCCATTTTGCGTTGATGTCTGGTTTCGGGTGGCCTGTCTGTAAGAACACCACGTAATCAGAAACTAGCCCAAAATCCCGAAATAGAAAGTACATCCCGAACGAGACTAAAAGGGAAAATGACTCGGAAAAGACACCTAGACGGGTGACTTGTGAACTGTGGGCCTTCCTTAGGATTCGGCGGGTGGGCCTAGTCCTGTTCGAAGGAAGGTTCACGTGAGACATCCCCAGACTTTATGGACTCGATTGTGTTGAAGAGCCCTCCTTTGTAGGGGTTTGTCCTACGTAGGTGGGCCTTGCCTTAGTCTAATAAGGCGGACTGGGAAGGGGAAGAAAATCGTGATGTAAGATCGACAGAGTTTCGACGCTATAGACCTTGACAACTTAACACACGACCCGACACTGCTAAATAAGGGAAGTCCTAGAAGTGGAAGGTTTAGAAAATTGATGATTTTTGCAAAATGGGATCGAGTAAACTCGGTGGATGGCCCAAATTTCCGAAAAAGGACGAAAAGTCATTGGGCCACGGGTTTTGAAAGTTCGAAATGTTTTTCGAGTTTTGAATTGGGCAGCATACCATCTAGAAAATAGGCTATTTTGAGTAAAATCATAAGTCCTAAATTCGGTATGGGTCCCGGGTTTTGAAATTGGTTAGTTTGAATAAAGATGCAATTTTGAAAAATTGACGGTTTTTGAAAACGACTCGGAAACCAAGTAGCACGTAGTCACACAAGCATTATAACGACGCCATGTATGCTCTATACTAAGTCTCGGTCTATAAGGGGTCAATACCAGTGTACATAGTCTAGACGTTGATCGGGACGGACTTCCTAAGTCGAGTTGATCTTAGAACATGCCGCGAAACCCACTCAAATCGACTATGGACACCTTTTGACATATCCATATTGGAGTACATCAACGGTATAGTGGGACATCGGTCGCGAGTACCGGCCCGGGAAAATATGGGTTATGCATGAACCGTAGAACTAAAACGCGTATTGTATTTGTCAAACGATTTCTATTCGAGTCTCACCCTGAGGATGCCGATGGTAAGTCACGCATCAGTTAATCCCCAGCGGAGTCGCCAAATTGTGGACATGACATAGGTCCACCCCGACGCGGCCACGCGCGGGTTTGGGTAGGCGAATGAATCTCCATATGAGAATGGATCGAATTGAAATTTAGGTCTATGTGGAGTCGCCACCGAATTTTGTGGTTATTCGGAACCATTTGAGCCCACTCTATGTCGTAGTGGGCCGTATACAAAATACGGCCCATTTCCGATGTCAGAGTTTATTGGGCTCGTCCCTTTGCATTGCGATACCGATACCGACATTATCGGATATCGTGTATGAATGACTCTCGTGCGCCAACGGTTTCGGACATCCGGAAACCGAGGTTCTGAGTAAGGGGTGAGGGTACGTGTTGGGAAGCCCACAAAGGACACCCAACCCCGCCCGCACATTAGCGGCCTCTACTAAGAATTAGAATAACTTACAATACGCGCGTTAGTAAAACGGGAAAATGATATGCAAAGATTTATTTTCCCTAAATATGTGAATAGAATTGAAACGGGTTTCTAAGTCAATTTAATGCAAGTAATTCTACGTCAAAGTGGAATTTTAGCATGTGGGTTCATTTAGTACAATAAACGAACAATAATTAAATTGACAAAAGAAATAACAAACGCGTTAGTAACGATGTAATGATTTAACGAATAATAACGGTTTGTGCAAATATGAGATGAATTGAAAAGATGCTAATATGATGATGTATGTTTTGAAAAGATAGTAAAAACGCGTGATTGATTGAGCACGCGTTGACCTAAGTCATAAAATACTATCGAGTTTGAAAATAGAAGAATGTACGACTCGTTGTTTTGGTCGTGACGAGGCTACTCGGTCGAGTGGTCGATGGACTCGATCGAGTAGACCTGTAAAAAGTGATTCTGTTTTGCGTTATGGACCATACTCGGCCGAGTTATTGACCAACTCGGTCGAGTACATGGCCACTCGACCGAGTCACTGTGAGACTCGATCGAGTGGTGGTCGCAATTAGCATTCTGACTCGATTTTAGGGTTTCACTCGATCGAGTGACTAAGGCACTCGGTCGAGTGGCACCTGTACGAACTTGGTTCGTTTGCAATTTAATTGTTGATTTTGAAATTGCTTTTGATTTTTGATAATTCGACGTTTTTACCGAACCGGACATATATATTGCACAATTTATGTTCGACTTGGCTTTTTTATAAATCGCGAATTTTGTTGAACCGAATATAAATATTGTTGAATTTATACTCGATTCTAATTTTGAATACTCGTTGTATCCCATATTCGATTATTTGAATCGATATGGAATATTAGAGTGAAATAGAAAAAAAAAGATAAATTGATTTTAGTCGTTTTAAATTAATTATCGTGATATGAGTAAATCACGTTAATTAATTCATATGACTTGATTGTTAGATTCGATATCCAATTATGGAATTGGTATCGAATCTATAATCGACGCTTTGCTTGAATAAAAAAGGACTTGATTCCCTCGACTTCTCTGACATCGAAATAAATCCCTAGGGATTGTGATGTCGGATCCGTGTCAACGAGTTTCGACCCTTATTAAAATTGATTTGAAAATTGATGGATGCAAAATTATGATGATGACGAGAAATAATAACGAATCGTTGTTTAAGTTGATTTATCTCAATAATCAAATAATCGGGGTACCGGGATAAGCGACCGACGACGCGTGTGCAGTATACTTGTATATGCGGTTTTCCTTATCCCGGTATCCTTCTTATTCGACACAAATCGATAAATATTTTAGTATTTTAATATTAGTAGTATTATCGATATTATGGTGCAATAAATAAAATAACAAAAACAAAAAAAAACGAAAAAAGAAGATGAAGATGACGTGAGAAAGGGAGGAAGGAGAGAAAGGGTTTTGACACCCTCAACCTACATGTTCTTGTCTCGGTGCGGACTCGTAACCGTGGTTTCAACACAAGCGTCTTCGAGGTTTTATGTAGATTAAGTTATGGTGGCTCGGGATTGATTTCCTAAAACTAGGTTTAGGGTTTTTGCTAGTGTAGGATTACTAGGTCTTGATTAGGGTTTGTAGGGACGTAGTGTGTGTATGATTGCTCTAAGGTTTGCTAGGGTTGTAAAAGGATGTGTAAAGTTGTTTAGGGTGTGTGCATGGGGGTTGCTTATACAGGAAAAGTTAGGGCACCCGGTTTAGGGTTACTCGACCGAGTAGGAGGCCAACTCAGTCGAGTGGCCCGTTATGCCAACCGTCGGGCTCGAAAAAGGCCCACTCGATCGAGTGGGAGGGTCACTCGATCGAGTGGCCCAGCTGGGTCGCGCAGATCAGTTTTTTGGACCTTGACTTTGGATGTTTGATGGGTTTTGTGTTTGACTTGGACTTTTGATGATTGTATGACTGTTTTGTGTGTCTCGGAAACGACTTTGACCGGGGTTGACCCAATCGTGAAAAGTCGGTTTAAATTCCGGTGTCGGTTTTGGCCCAAATTAGTCTTGTTTGACTCGGAATGATCCCCTGGGCCTGGATTTGAGGTCCGTTTGGTGAGATTGGTACTCCGTAAGTGTGTTAGCCAACGATTAATGGATTTGAGCCCGTATCCGAGCGCATAGAAACATGTTAGCGTCCGATCATCATCGGGTGTTTTTTTTTGGAAACTGCCATAGACACCTGGCGGTCAAAATGCGGGTGTCTACTGAAGGTAAACGGGAATTTAAGGGAAACTGTTTTACATATGGTAAACCGGGTCACTCGGCTAGATTTTGTCCCGAAGGCTTTTCTCCTGATGGTAAACGGAACCCCAATAAATCGCATGTTAATCTTACTGAACAAGATGACTATATTATTGTTGTTGTTTTGTCAGAAGTTAATCTAGTAAGCAATTTTTCCGAATGGGTTGTTGATACTGGCGCTACAAGGCACATCTGTTCCAATCGGGATGATTTCACGGACTACGCTCAAGTACCGAGTGGGGAATGCGTATTTATGGGGAATTCTAGCACTGTGAAAGTACTTGGTAAAGGGAAAGTCATTTTGAAGCTCACTTCCGATAAGACTCTTGAACTGAATAACGTGCTACATGTTCCTGATATTCGAAGAAATCTTATTTCTGGAGCTTTATTAAACAAAGCAGGTATCAAACTATCTTTTGAATCAGATAAACTTGTGCTCACTAGAAATGGAAATTTTGTTGGTAAAGGCTTTTGTAATGGTGGATTATTTGTATTAGACTTAGAAATCATTAATAAGAATTTGTCCGCTTCTGTTTATATTGTTGAGTCTGTTTCTTTATGGCATGCTAGACTAGGACATGTGAATGTGACTTCCATTAAAAACATGAAAAAAAACATGATCTTATTCCTGACTTTAGCGACACAAATTTCGATAAATGTGAAATATGTGTCGAAGCTAAGCATGCTAAAACACCCTTTAATAAATGTGTGCAACGTTCTACTACGCTTCTTGAGCTAATTCACTCGGACTTAGCTGACTTTAAGAACGCCACAAAGGGGTGGGAAGCATTACTATATTACTTTTGTGGATGATTTTTCTCGATACACTAGGGTCTATTTATTAACAACCAAAGATGAGGCTGAAGAAAAGTTCATAGATTTTAAAGCCGAGGTTGAAAATCAATTAGACTTTAAAATAAAACGTGTAAGATCTGACCGGGGTGGTGAATACGACGGTAATCCTCTTAGTGACATTTGTAAGACCCATGGGATTATACATGAAAGGACTGCCCCCTATGCACCCCAACAAAACGGTGTTGCCGAACGCAAAAATCGATCTCTTAAGAATATGATGAATGCAATGTTGTTGAGTTCTGGAATGCCTTCTAATATGTGGGGTGAAGCTATTCTTTATGCATGTCATGTTCTGAATCGTGTACCTCATAAGAAAATAGGTAAGACTCTTTATGAGCTGTGGAAAGGATACAAGCCCAATCTCAAATACCTCAAAGTGTGGGGGTGCCTGGCGAAGATCGGGATTCCAACGTTTCAAAGGAACGAAATTGGACCTAAAACCGTAGACGGTATTTTTATCAGGCATGCCATGAATAGTGCCGCTTATCGCTTTATTTTTGTCCGGTTTTGGGGCCATAAAGGAATCTAGAGATGCAGAATTTTTTGAGCATATTTTCCCTATGAAAACTAACTCTTTGGCTCCTGTCGTTACAGCGCGTCCTTCTCCTCCTACGGTGGTTCCCGAGGAACCTCGAAGGAGCAAACGCTCCAGGACCAAAACCAGTTTTGGTCCAGATTTCGTGACCACTTTCCTTGCCGAAACGAGTTTAGTTGATGAGTATGTTGTAAATGTTTTTATGCTCGAATCAGATCCTAGAACTTATATAGAGGCTATGAGCTCCATTGATTCCACCTTTTGGCTTCAAGCCATTAATAGTGAAATAGAGTCTATTATGAGTAACAACATTTGGGTGTTAACAGATTTACCTAGGGGTTGTAAACCCCTAAGTAATAAGTGGGTGTTTAAAAAGAAACTCAAACGTGATGGCTCAGTTGATAAATTTAAGGCCAGACTTGTTGTATGTGGTAATCGTCAAACGAAAGGTTTGGATTTCTTTGATACTTACTCACCTGTTACTAAAGTGTCTACCATTAGAGCTCTAATTGCACTTGCCTCTATATATACATGATTTAGTCATTCATCAGATGGACGTAAAGACTCCATTTCTAAATGGCAATCTTGATGAAGAGATCTACATGAAACAACTAGAAGGTTTTTTGGATCCTGGTCAAGAGAACAAGTTATGCAAGCTCATCAGGTCCTTGTACGGTCTGAAATAGGCATCAAAGCAATGTCATGACAAATTTGACAAAACTATCAGATCTAATGGTTTCACGGTAAACGATTCTGATGCATGTGTGTATTCTAAATATGATGATTCTGGTTGTGTGATAATATGTTTGTATGTGGATGATATGCTCATATTTGGAACCAACATGCATGTGGTAAACGTTACCAAGAATTTTCTAAATTCGTGTTTTGACATGAAAGACTTAGGGGAGGCCGATGTTGTTCTTGGGGTGAAAATCACTAGAACAAAAACAGGATTATGTTTGAGTCAAGCTCACTACACGGAAAAAATTCTGAGAAAGTTCAATCAGTTTGACAGTTCACCCCTGTCCTCACCCTATGACTCTAGTATAGATCTGGCTAAAAACCTCGGGAATAGTGTGGGTCAAGAGGAATATGACAAGATTCTTGGTAGTGTCATGTACCTTATGAATTATACCAGACGTGATATTGCCTACGCAGTAAGCAGGCTAAGTAGGTACACTCACAACCCTGGACAAGACCATTGGACGACTCTTATTCTTTTGTTGAGATACTTAAGGAGTACTATGGATTGGGGTATACATTTTGAGAAAACACATGTTGTTCTAGAAGGTTATACTGATGCTAATTGGATAGCCGATTCTCCTGATATCTTATCTAGTAGTGGTTATGTGTTTACACTTGCTAGTGGTGCTATTTCATGGAAATCGTCTAAACGAATTTGCATTGCCAAATCGACAATGGAATCTGAATTTATTGCTCTAGAATTGGCAGGATAGGAAGCAGAGTGGCTTAGGAGTCTGCTAGCTGACATTCCATTGTGAGGGAAGCCAGCTCCATCAGTCTCCATGCATTGTGACAATCAAGCTGCAATTGGGGTAGCTCACAGTCAAACATACAATGGGAAAAGGAGACACATACGCCTAAGGCATGGAATAGTGAAGAATCTTATCAGAGAAAATGTGATTTCAATTGAATTTGTAAGATCCGAGAGGAACATAGCGGATCCTTTCACCAAAGGCCTTGGTAGAAAGATGGTGATGGAGACAGCACGGGAGATGGGCTTAAAGCCTGTAAAGGAATAAACTGTGATTGATACCCAACTTAGCTCAGCTAAGGTCAAATGCGGTCAAACGAAGTCACAGTGAACTCGAGTCATAATGTCACAACCATTTCCTTTTGTAACTGTTTTACGTGACATATGTTTTGTTTTGAGATTTACTGTCTTGTGTTTTAAGGTTGAGATTCGGCTCTTAATAAATTCATAATCCTAAACGGATGGTTTGTGACAGTCAAACCTGATGAATTTACCTATGTGAATGTGGGGGATTATTGCTCTAAACCCCATGAGATCCTTAGGCTTTAGGATCTCTAGAGGCATTCATGAGTTACCAGGATTCATTTGGAGAGCACTTGGGAAGTCCAAGTAAAATACTTACGATATACAGTTGGCGTTCATGATGAGTTCATGGATGGTGTGAATACTAGCCCTGATTTGAGAACGGTAAGTGCGCAACTAATCTTTTACCAAGATCATTAGGAGGTTTAAGGCTTCAATCCAACTCTAAATGATGGTTCTAGGTTTTTGTACGCACTGGGTGTCAGTTAAAGTCCACAAGACACTGAACATCTAAGCACTAAATCTCCGTTTGCCAATGATTTCTCCATTTTTCTTCTTCTTTTGAATCATGTGGGGGATTGTTAGAGTTAAATGCTTCAAAAGAAGCACTTTTTGGTATTAACTATCCCACATGGAACATTTACTGCTTCATTGACTTGTTTATATATGACTCACTAAAATGTCTTACTAGATGTGTACAAGTGGAAACTACGTGCACCACACACACATGCGCGCCTGCAAGAGCACAAGCCGGGCCGGGCTCGGGTAGAGCGCCTGCGGCGCACCGCTTGCGGGTATTTTTTTAGCGGTCGGATTCTTTGTTTGTCCAAGACTAATTGCTGCAAGTCTCCACCATACTCTTTATTGTTGTGCACTGAACCTTTGCTAATGCTCCACTATATAATGCACTCTTCCCTTCAGTTTTAACACACAGCAAACATACATTCTCATATTTCATCTCTTTCTCTCTGTTCCGGTTTAATTATTGGCAAACGTTCTTGGTTGTATTCACCCGTTCTCCACCTACACTGGAGTTACGGTTTGGTTGTGGAATCCTGAGAGTTGAGTGTCATTGAGGCCGCGTGTAGCAGACGGGACATAAATCAACTTTAGGACAGTGACGTTATTCTTGTCGCGACACAACTTCTGTTCTCGGTTCCAGATAAGATCTTACCTTCGTCTCTCCCTACTTCTACTACTACCGTGATAACAATATTAAATGTAGGGTAAATAGTGAGTTTAAAATATTTGTTTAAGAAACAATGACTAAAATGAAAATAGGAAGCTTGGACTTGAACGTTCAAAAAAAAGAATATGGATAGCTTGGAATTGAATGGATGGAGTATATAAATAACATAATCATTCGTCCTTAAATATTAACCAAAAATCTTTTGAGTCTTAAAACATTCCTTAAGACTATAAAGTTAATTAAAATTATTTTACATCGAAAAATTATAATGAGATCATAAATTTCTATTATATGTTGAGAAACAAGTAATCAACACGGGAAACCACAAGATCAACACTAAAAGACTACACAAATCAAAGTTGGACTTACTCCTTTGAAGTACACAAAAATCCAACATGTATAACAAAGTTTTGTTTAGACGGTTGAACCAAAATTTGAATGTAGTATGTTCCTAGTAATATGACCAAAAATCGGGAGGTTGAGGGGAGGGGAGAGCTAATGTTCTTTCTCGATATTGGGGTCTCTTTTGCCATTCTTATCTTTCATAACCTGAGCTGCCATTATAAGTAGTTCTACCATCTCAAGTCCAGCTGTTGTAATTTGATCACTTTTCTCATTTTCATTCTTTGGGTTCTCGTCAACCATCACGTAGCTGCTGCTTGATGATGCAGCAGCAGCAGCACCTTCCTCGTCCGTCCAAGTCAGATGCAAGGCATTTGTAAGGGAAATCTTCAATGCTTCTGCTTTCCGAATCGTTTCATCTAGCTGCCTTGAAGGACTCATGTATGCTCCTTTCAATGAACGTGTCATCTTTGCCTTTAAATTACAGTACATTTTGTTAGAATTAAGAAAGATTGAGAAAGATTATTGTGAATTGCATAAATAATATTGATGAATAAAGGTCATATATATATATATATAGAGGATATTACAAGAGATACAGTTTGACTTTAGGGTAGAAGTATACAATAATTAGAAGATTCTAAAAGATACAAATTTACTAAACTAAATTATATCACAATTAATATATGAGAAAATAATATATTCTAGAGATATTATATTAATATCTAATAGAATATAAACGACCCTCAACCATAGCCTTAAGGTTTTGGTTGAGATAGTTCGTTAACATGGTATCAGAGCCAGAGGTCACGAGTTCGAACCCTGGTAGCCCCCAATATCTCGAACAAGTGGAATCTCAGCACACGGTACGGGAGAGTCGGTGCGCATTAACCATTCTTGAAGCCCAAAGGGCATTCGAGTGAGGGGGCGTAATAGAATATAAACGGCCCTCAACCATAGCCTTAAGGTTTTGGTTGAGATGGTTCGTTAACAATATCTCTAATACATTTTACCACCAAACATAACATCAACAATAATCTGAGGCATTAAGTCAGAAACAAAATCTCTTTCTTTTGTAATTGAAAATCTAACTTGGGAAGCTTCATGAAATCACCTGTATAAGAGACAGTCGGAGTTGGCGAATATCAGTTGTCAAGCGCTCCAAGCTATCTATGTTATCCTTAAGAGTAGCATATTCAATGCGCAACCTGCATCCCAAATGTTTAATGTACTGTTACGCTGGTACGTAAATGGGCCAATAACTCAAGGATTCAGGATTCTAGAAATTTAGCCACAAGGGTCTGTACTGTTAGAGATGCTAAGCAGCTAAGAAGTATCTCTCTCTACTCAATGAGTTGACATTGCTGCTCGCTCATAATAATATCACCATAAACGCATATATAAAAAGTAAAAGACCTTGCATTTTCGACGTTATAATTTAATTTTTGGTCGCTCAAAAATCTTTCAAGTTTCAAGTTGTGATGAACCACAGCTGTGGCAGTTTCCTCTGTACCAAGCCAATGTCGAAGGGAAGCTTTTTTCAATAAATTTACGAGTTTCCCATCTCGACCAAGATTCCCAATTCTTCTCTCAGCAGAGTCTGGCAGAGAGTTTCCTTGTGGCATCTCATGAATCATCTTCCTGGGAGTTTAGAAAATGTAACATTTAGTCCTTGGGATCAAACAAGATAGCAGGAACAATTTCTTTCATATGGAAGTCTGTAAAGAGGGTTGGAAATAAAAGAAAAGAAATTGAAAGGTATCCTACTCTAATAATTGCTGATACTGTTGTTTCACCTCTGCCAGTTCCATGAGTGCTCTCACCTTTTGCGCTGACGCCTGAAAGGAATGAAGGCATTCAAGTTGAAAACTTATATAATACTTAGAAGATAGAGATTCTGAATGCGAGAACAAAAGGAATGATCAAAGGAGTGGTTCACTTTCCCACACAAGCTAGCTAGGCGTAATCCTCCAAGGTAACGTATGTAATATGCTGATTTCCGACAGATACACTGCTAATCAAACGTCTTATCTTACTATCCGTTCCCTTACCAGTGATTAATTTGATATATAGGTCTAAGAAAACATTACCAATGATAATTGTATATTAGCCAAACTTCCAAAGAGGCAAATTAAGGAATTTACAAGTTTCAAATATCTCTGAAGTTCATCAACTGTTTCATGAACAGCTGCATGGACGTTTTTCTCCCAAATGTGTCTTTCTTCTTGTTGCGACAGAAGTATCAAAGCCGAAACCTATTAGCAAAAATAATAGTGTCGATCAAGAGATAATATTATTAGGAAAATCCATGAAATGAGTACAGGTATGTACATCATATAGATAACTCATACTTTCTCTTCCAATGCCTGGGCCAAACTTTGAGAAAACTCAGCCACTTGAGGAAAATTTGGTGTGCTAGAACCAGTCACCTGCAGGGAATGGGAATAAAGCAAAACACTGCTGCTTAGAACAAGATGTTTGGTAGTAGTCGGTAAGCACTCTTTCTCAAATAAATTTTCAATGGGAGGTTCATTCTCCGCCAACTAAATGAACATATGTACAAGCAGTGGCATATCTAAGAAGCCTAAACTAACATTTTTGACAAGCGGAGTATTTTCCCATGCATGATAATAAATTCCTTGGACTAATAAGGATAATTGTTACGAGATTTGTTAAGAAGGAAGGAATGTAAGAGGCACGAGTAGTTTACTGGTGGACACGTGCGTGGATCGGAGGAAGGAGATGAAGATAAAGTAATACTCCTATTGAGTAACCATCACAAAACGGTTATAGTTACCCACAGTACTCCCCATATCATCATCTTTAATTATCGTTCAAACCCATCTCATATCATTACTTTATATTTATCACTTTGTTACTTGTTAGTATGTATCATCTTTATTTTGCTAATTTTGGATTAATAACAAACCCAAACAATCGATCAGCCCTGATAGATACCTGTCCATAGCTTTTCGTCTAGCGACTCACGTCTTCTCGAGATCAACCCCTACTTTCTTACACTACATTAGTGTGTTAGTCAAGCCGAGAGTATCTTTTTTAGGTATACCACAAACCTATATATCAAGGAGCAACTAGGAATCTGATGACAGACACAAGTTTTGTTCTTTTGACAAAGTTTAGTCGTATAATAATTAAAAAATTAGTAGACGAATTTATAAGAAAAGAAAATTTCAAGGCATTTCCTTGGCCTAAATCAAGTGTTGCAGCTAACAGGAATTGATACCAATTTGGTACAACTCGAGATAACCACACGAGAGTAACTAGAGAAAGAGAGGGAGAGTTAGTTCTGTATTGAATTGAATGAATGAATGATTACATCTTAGTGGGTTTATATAACCACTTTTGTAACAAACTAACAGACTCCCTAACAAACTGCCAGCTAAGCAAGTTAGTTATATAACATCAAGCAACGGGGAGAGGGAATTATTGAAGAGAAAGCACTTTAGAATCCGTGCATAGAAGAAAAAAAAACATGCAAACCTCAGAAGCTTGAACGTCTCTATGAAACTTCCCAATGTTTTGGTCAATCATGGTAACAACAGATTGTTGGAAGGATCTTTCATCATCGAGTAATTTCATGATCTGAATCTTGTGTTGGGTATGGTATTCACGTAACGATAATATTCCATCATCAATACGCCTGTCTGACAGAATCTGGTTGAGGGTTACCTTAATGAATATGAATAATGTAGTACGGGGTAATAAAGAAAAGAGAAGGGAAAACATACAGCACAAAAACTAATCTTAATTTTTCTTACTTTTTCTTCCTCCATAAAGGCAATCCTGCTTTTCAGATGCTTCTCAATTTCCCCTTCCTTTTCATCACACCAAAGATATATATATGAAGATAACTAGATAAGTGCTTAATACTTTGATAAATAGAAGAGCGAGTAATACAGACATCAGTTTCCTTCTTCCTCATCAGCTCATGTCAACTGAACATCCATGCATATGGCGTGATCATTTGTGAATAATATAATATTCTTAAATGCCTTTTATACAACGACTAAACATATTGATATTTGTAGCAATACGTTTAATAGATCAGATATCTATATAAACATGCTTGGACAGGGCAGCCACGGTTTTCCAGATGCAAGCATACTAAAAGAAACAACAAGGACAACATTACTCCCCAAGCCCCGATGCCACGCATAACTACTCGATCCACTTGTAGTATGTAGCTACGTAGGGGCCGGGGTGCGTGGGTGCTCCCAGTTTTACTCTGTGTGGTGTTTTCGAACGAGTATTAAAATGCACCGTCACTTAATTGACAAGAAGCATACACATCAGAGTTCGGTGGCGGCCAATGTTCGTTTGTTTCAAATATTAGTGGAGTGAGTTTTTGGCCCAATTAGGAATGAAACCAATGCAGACGAGCACAAAAAAAAGGAAAATGATCAAAAGTTAAAAGTATGATAAACTCTCACCATTTCTAGCTTATTCTGAAGATGATTAACAGAACGTTTTAACATCTCAACCTCTTGGAGCAAATCAACCTGTCTGAGAAAGTGCTAATTAATATGGGCGTGTAAATAAGTGAACACTTTCGTCTCATCAGAATGTTGCAAGTAAGCATACATTGAAACTCCACGATTCTGTTGGATCATCATAAAGGCAAACACACTTATCATTCAAAGAAACTTCGTTAAGCAGTTTAGCCTGCCTGGTTTCCTCATCCTCCCTCCCTTTGCAACCATCCTGCCGAACATTGTAGAACTTCTCAACTACCTGTGATCAAAACAATATGAAGATAGAACTTGTTAGACTGGAGTACCACTTTCCTGCAAAGTGATCTGATTGTAAGAGCATCCTAATCACTTTTTCATTCTTGGATGAATCCACCTCATCCAGGCATCCACCTCATTATTTTATCTTACTTTTTTTCATCCTAAACGAAATCCTCCACCAAAGAATCAAACTGTTGGAATAGTTGCTTCAAAAGAAACATTTGCCAAGTAAATTGAGTTGTAGATAGTGACCTTATTTTTGGTTGGTTAGTCAAGTGGTTGTTACTACCGGTTAGAATTACGAAAGATTTCATAATTTTAACTTGGTATCAGAGCCTAGATCTATATAATCAGCCTGTACCTACCGTCTTCCGCTGCCCTTCCGTCGAATTGCATCAAAAAATTTCTTTTTCTCCCTCACCCATAAACTTTTCTTCACGCTCACTAAATCGATATTTTACCCCTTAAACCCAATTTTGTGGTTTAATCTTCTCCAATTTAATCAAATCTGTGATTAAATTTTCTACTTCTCTCAAATTCAATTTGACCATAAATTTCTTGGTCCTTTCCAAATTATCGGCGAATTTACGCACCCTAGACTGGCGAGTTACGCACCCTAGACTGTCAAGGTTACGCACCCTAGACTGACGAGTTTACACACCCTAGACTGGCTAGTTTATGTACCCTAGACTGGCGAGTTTACGCACCCTAGACTGGC
This sequence comes from Agrostemma githago, assembly GCA_958450325.1. Taxonomy (NCBI): domain Eukaryota; kingdom Viridiplantae; phylum Streptophyta; class Magnoliopsida; order Caryophyllales; family Caryophyllaceae; genus Agrostemma; species Agrostemma githago. The sequence continues at coordinate 17,270,670 of OY288255.1, read as the reverse complement.
GAGTTTACGCATCTGATATTCAACTGATATTCGTTTCTCTTGATTTTCAAGATTGTACTTTCGCTCCGCCCGTACATCTTGCGGGAGCATATTAGAGATATCGTATATATGTTAGGATATTATTTTCTCATATATTGATTGTGAAATAATTTAGTTTAGGAAATTTGTATCTTTTAGAATCTTTTTAATTATTGTATACTTCTACCCTAAGTCAAAATGTATCTCTTGTAATGTCCTATATATATAGGACTTTTATTCATCAATAATATTTATGCAATTAATTCAATTCTTTCATAATTTTATCTCTACCTACCACGCCACTTTTTTTTGATTGGTCATATAGTGGTTGGTACTACCTCCCACACCATCATTTGGAGACAACAATAATCAAATCATCTTTCTCATCTTCTACCTTCTCTCTAAAAATTTGGCAACGTTATTGGCGGTACTCATCTGTTTCCCTACCTACACTAGGATAACAGCGGTTGTGTAATCCTGAGAGTTGAGTGCTATTGAGGCCGTGTGTAGTAGACGGGGCATAAATCAACTTTAGGACAGTGACAGTTCTGTCGCGCCATAACCATCTTTTATCTAGATAAGCTATCTCATTACTATTTACCTTTATATTAACTTAATTGTATTTATTTATTTATTTATCATCTTTATTTGTCTTTATAACTCGATATACAATAATCTTGCTATACTCGCATTAATGTGATCATACTCTTTTTCGGTATTAGTCTTACACTCCATATCATATTACTAACACAAACTTCTATTCTCCGGTGCGTCCCAATACATTTCATTACTCTACTAAGAGCATCCACAATGTAGAGGATGGATCATCCTCTTAACACCCTCTCTCTTTTAAGAGGATGTCCTCTACATTGTGAGATATGTGTTGAATGTCCTCTTAGCAAGAGGATTGAAGTTACTTCCTCTAATTTTAGAGGATTTTAGAGGAAAACAAGTCTTGGCCCTTGTGCCTAGGAACAAATTATTATTTGCCATGTAATCAAATATTCATTTGTTTTATTTTATTTTATAAAAGTTAGGAGTATCATCAAAGTAAAAAAATAATAAAAAATAGATGGAAGATGATCCTCTTCATTGTGTGGAAAAAAAATGAGGATGAGGATGAAAATATAAAAGTTAAGATGGAAGAAAGAAAAAATGATGTGTCAAAATAAAAGAAGGAGAGAGATAAAATAAGAGGAATAAAACCTCCTCTACATTGTGGTCTAAGAGCATCCACATTGTAGAGGATATGTGATCCTCTTAGCCTTCTCTCTCTTCTAAGAGGACATCCTCTACAATGTGGATACAAAATTGGAAGTCCTCTTATTTAGAGGAGGTTGGTGTTTTCCTCTAATTTTAGAGGAATAAGAGTATAGACCCTTGAGCCAATTATTCAATTAGTCAATGACATGTGTATTATAATTTTTTATTCATTTTACTTTAAAATTGGAAACTTTAATAATTCATATATGTTTTTTGTAGAGAAAATGTAAATAGAGTTTGTAAATTTAATAATCCATATATGTGTGTATATATATGTTTTTTTTAAAAAAACTTTAATAATCCATATATATATATATATGTGTAAATATGTTTACATGACAAAAAAATACACATGTCTTGAAGAACGATTTAGTCGAACATATGTGAAATGTTTCAAGGTTCGAACATAAATTAAAAAATATGTATCACATTATTATGTTATAAGTTTCATGTTTTTTTTCTCATGTATTTTGTGTTATTAATTATGAAATTTATATGTTTTTAATTATGAATTTTATTAAGTAGTCTTTTTATGAATTAAATTTATTATTTTTCAAATTATTATAACAGTATGTGATTCATAGTTGTAGACACCCACATTTTGACCGCCAGGTGTCTATAGCAGGTCCCACCAAACACCCGATGATGATCGGACGCAAACGTGCTTTAATGGACTCGGATATGGGCTCGAAATCATGGACATTTGGTTTAGGCTTTTTACGGAGTACATATCTCACAAAACCAACCTCAAAATCAGGCCCACTGGGTCGTTTCGAGTCAAATAAGACTAATTTGGGTCAATTCCGACACCAGGGGTAAAACCGTCTTCTAGCGACCGAGTCAAAACCCGGTCAAAAATATTCTCGAGATACACGAGTCAGCCGTGACACCTCACATGGCTGATTCGGTCTCGAACACCACAAAAAATCAGCTTCAAAAAATATTAAACAAATCCATTCGAGGATAGAATTCGATCTCAAGTAGGAATTCTATCCGAAAACCAAAACAATTCACCGACCGAGCTCAAACACTCGGCCGAGTATCCAAAACAGCCGAAACACTCTCCCTTTCAGCCGAGATGTTTGGCTTCCCCACCAAGAAACGAGACTTTTGTTCCCTTTCGAACTCTCACGTTTCCTATCGAAACCGGTATTTCTTGTACAAGCATGGCTACCTCCACTCCTATAAATAGGACCCTCCATTCAACATGGAACAAAGACAATTATTCATCAACTTCGACACACAATTATTAGTCATCCACATACATCCTCGACATCTAGCAAAAATAATCTCGACATACATCCGAAGGAGCACCGAAATACTGTCAAAATACCGACGAAACCCGACCCCACCATCCGGCCGAATCCGTCACCTCACACATAAAAAAACCACACCATCCTAAACTCATCCGCATCATCTCGACGCTCCCGTGCCTAAGCCACTGTCCGACGAGCTCTATATCGAGAAAACAAAGCATGTAGGTTGAGGGTGTAAATCAAACCCGATTCTTCTCCTTTCTCTCACCTTTCTCACGTTTTTTTCTTCTTTTTCGTTGTGTCGTCAGTCGTTTCGTATTTTAATATGGGTCGTTCGTCACTTGTTTTTCTAATAATGGATACTACACAAAACTATTTTTTACGTATAACGTTCTTAAAACACGATATCGATTCTCTAATCGAATATCGTATCTAACAAGAACTAAATTAATTAATTCTTGTTGTTGCTAATAAAATCGTTACATCTTTTTTAAACAAAATTCGACGATTTTATACGCAGAGAGAATTAACATTTTTTTCGTTCAATTTTTTTTTTTCACTTTTCGTTCAAAACAAACTTTTTTCAAAACCTTTTCTAAAATCATTCTGACTATTCGATATCGATTTCATAATTGAATATCGAATACGACGAATATCGAAAATATAAATCGAGTATAAATTAATCCATATTTGTACACGATTTATAAAAATTGACGGTTTTCGACAAATAAAAAAGCGGACAGACCGCCACGCGAGTCGTACGCCTGTCAGGCGACTCGCGCGGTGGCCTGGTTCGCCGAGTCCCTTTTTTCCTCGTTTCCTCGCTTTTCTATTTTTTATTCCTTTCGAACCTTACATAAACAGCGACTTTCGCGATATATTTCGATAAATACTTTTTTCGACCTCGGTCAACACGTGTTAATCCATCACGTGTCATTAAACCTTTTTCGAATCATGCATATTATTTATTTATGTCTTTATTCGATTTATTCAATCGTTACTAACTCGTTTTCTCGTGTTTGTAGCAATTTATTTTTGTTTTTATTGTTTTATTAGACTAAAACGAACTTCGCATGCTAAATAACTTTGACGTTATTAGTTTAAGGTGCATTAAACGACTTAGCAACCCATTTATTTTTCTCTCACATGTTTATCATTCAACCGTCAAACTAACGCGCGTACACGAACAACGAACGATATCTTAGTAAAGGGCGCTAAGTGCGGGCGGGGTTGGGTGTTCTTAGTGAACTTCCCAACACGTACCCTCACCCCTTACTCAGAACCATGGTTTCCGGATGTCCGAATCCATTGGCAACGAGAGTCATTCAATACACAATATCCTATAAAGTCGGTATCGGTATCGTAATGCAAAGGGACGAGCCCAATAAACTCTGACATCGGAAATGGGCCGTATTTTGTATACGTCCCACTACGACATAGAGTGGGCTCGAATGGTTCCGAATAACCACAAAATTCGGTGGCGACTCCTACTTCGATTTAAATTTCAATTTGACCATCTCATATGGAGATTCATTCGTCTCCCCAAACCCGCGCGTGGTCGCGTCGGGGTGGACCTATGTCATGTCCACAATAGTATTAAATTATAAATAAAATAATTAAAGTCAATATTAAATTTGATTAGAAGGATCCTCTACAATGTGGAGAAAAAATAAAAGAGAAGAAGAGGAGGAGAATGAAGATAGTGGAAAATGAGGTGGATGAAAGAGGTGATGAAGTGTCACAAAAATAGAAAAAGAGAAAAAAAAAACAAGAGGAGGTGACCCTCCTCTCCATTGTGGGTGCTCTAATTGATGTACACAATTCTTTAAGTTATTTCAATATCAATATTTTTATTATCGGGATCCACGATTTTCATTTTTCATTTCATTCTTAGAAAAAATAATATTCTATTCTCCATGAAAAATGATTTCTCCATGAAGGAACCATTTTTCTCCATTCTCCTTAAAAAAAATGGAGAATGGAGGGAGATCATCTAAGTCAAGCAATAAAGTACTCTATTGCCTTAGTATTTTTTTTCCACTTCTCACGTATCTTTGCACATAATTGGAGAAGTGGGAAGAAAATTAAAATAAGAAGAAGTAGATTACCTTTCTACAACTTTCCATGTCCTGCTCTACCATTTCTAGCCTCATCTGCAAACTCATTACTTGCTCTTCTTTCTCAACCGACCCTACACTAAGTTCTTGTAACCTGCGCATGGATAAAAAGGTAAAAGAAGTTACCAACCTAATAGAGTATATTGACGACACACACAAAGCCAATAAGCCATCACACCTCAATTCCATAATAAAAGTTCGAAAAAAGGATTATCAACTAGCAACTAATAACACGTATATAATCTTAACGATACAAGTATAAATGATAATGTCAATTATTGAATAAGAAAATATTGTCTTAGATTGCGTTTGGGTATTCAGGATTGATTTTAATATCATAAATTCAATTCTTATACTTCCTCCATTTTTTTATATCTTCCCATCTTAATATAGTACTCCACCTATATATTGAAATGGATGGGAAGATAAAAAAAAATAGAGGAAGTATTTGAATTTCCAATGTTTTGTTTTGAAAACTTTTCTTTATGAAAATGTAAATTTTCAAATACAGAAAAAAAAATAAAGCAAAAATATATTTTAACAAGATTATGCGAAAATAAAACAAACAAAAGTGACGGCTACCAAATACTATGAATTTGAGATATCCAAATTTGAACTTGATGCGTGCTATTTATATATGATTATTCCGTCTTTTACGCACGCATTTTCATGCATATCGAGTAGCATTATCTACTATTTTCCCCCGAATTTGATACTTTGTGGTCATGTTGCATCTTATGCAGGTTTGAACCCGTGGACGCATAAACAAGGCAAAAATCGTGCTTAAAGATGAAATCTTATGCGAAATAAGAAGGGAGAATGATCGTTTTCAAACAGGTTTACTTAAAACGTAAATATCTTGAGTTATACAACTCCAAATGAGCTGATTTCAGTTGCGTTGGAAAGCTCTTTCTCCTAGCTTTCCAACGGTATATTACACGCCCGATTTGAAGAATTAACGAATAAATGGAAAGCGTTTGAAGTTGAGTGCGCAGTGCTGAGAACGGGTCAAGGTAGTCGAACGACTATCCATAATAGTCGACCGACTATTCTTGAGACTGGACGAAGACCGAGACTTTCCTAATTTGATGTTTAGGGTTAATAAGACTTTTGGGCTTTTGTTTTAGCTTAATACTTAAGAAACTATTAGACCAGAATTCTAGGACTGCTTGAACTTCTTCAACCTCTTCTTTTATGTTTGTAATTCTCTTTAGACTTTTCTTTAGAGTACTCTCTTTAGATTTCTCTCTACTCTAAACTTTTAGATCTAGATTTATGAATTCTTTTCTACTCTTTCTTTAAACTCGGTAATCTAATTCTTTTTTTGTTCTTTCTTATTCTCTTTGTTCTTAATTCTTTCTCTCTTAATCTTATTAATTATTTTATTCTTAATTTCTCTTTAGATCTATTCGCTATGCTTAATTTATTTATAATCTTTATTATTGTTGTCGTAAATTATTCTATGAGTAGCTAATTTCCATTGCTAAGGTTTAGGGGATCTGCGAATTGAATGTGGTCGCTAAATAATTTATAGATCTGTCAATGATATTGTGTCTGAGTTGTCAATTGTAGCATCTAAGATCGGAAGCCTGATAAAAGTTAGACCAGCTACAACACATTAGTTTGCTCTAATAAGATCGGAAGCCGTTAGAAGCATTCTAGGGTGAATAGCGGACCGGAAGGACCTTTTCACTACCTCTTAGATCAATATCTGCGACAGACCTATGACTTAGACCGTGACCATAAGAAATTCGTAGTGAACCGACAATCCTAGTTTTCTCTCTATATTTATTCATCTTATTTATTTTAGTTATTTCTTCTCTTTTAATTCTCTTTCCTTCACTACTTTTAGATTAGTTAACCACAATCAAAAACCCCCGATTTAGTTACTTAGATAAACTTTAATTACGAGTAGAATTTATTTGTCTCCTTGTGGATACGATACTGACTTCCCTAGCTATATTTTAGTTAGACCTAAGTTGGTTATCTTTGATAGGTATACGACTAGCTTATCAAATTTTGGCGCCGTTGCCGGGGAGACAGTTAATTTTACTTGTCGTTTTAGTTTATCTTTTGTCTCAGGGAACTTTCAGTTTCTTGGGACGATTATTATTATTATTATTATGATGATGATGATGATGATTATTATTATTATTATTATTATTATTATTATTATTATTATTATTATTATTATTATTTCTATATTTTTTTTTCTCTTAGTTTTATTTTTCTTAGTTTATTTTTTTTACTCATTATTTATTTATTTATTTTTTTAATTTTTTTTCATCATTATGACTATTTTCTACTTCCCTCAGTTTGAACATGAACCACTGTATAATTATTTTGATAGACTTGACTCTTTTATTACTCAAAATGGTTATCATGTGAGTGTGTGGGAGGTGAGTCATATGATTTACGAAGATGTCGATGACGTGACACGGGCTTACATTGAGGAAAATTGTGAAGACATGTTTAAATGCATGTCTTATATGAAACGATGGGCGCTACTCCAGTATTTAATCCGAAACAGTTTGGAGTCAGAGATAAAAAGGAAGGCTGAGATATCGGAGCTTAAGACGATGATGCAACAACTTATAGATATGGTAACTTTCAAGAAAAACGAGCATGATACTCCATGTGAGTTAGATACTAAAGTTAATTTCTCACATTCTACTGATTATGTTATGATTGAATCTGTTGCATCTATTAGACAGGACATATGCCCATTTGAGGAAGATGATGATGATGTGTATAGTGTTCAGTCTCACATCGTTCCCCAAACCCCTATGATTTCTAACTTGATGCAGGATGATGACTTGCATTCCTTGGATACTTGTGAACGACCTGATTCTCCTTCGAGCAACTTTCACACCCTTTAGTCAAATCTTCTTCTCATTTTGTGAATATTGTTGTGGCAAACAATGATTGTGAGATGGAAAGTTTTATATTTGAGGAAAACGCGTGTTTTGATGCTTTGAATGATATTCCTTGTGAGGATAACATTGAGGATTTTGGTTCATCTGAATTTGAGAGTGTGTCATTTGAAGTCAATTTTGAGATTTTGGAAAGAGAGTTGAACAAAGGAGAAGCTCGTGAGCGTGAGAGAAAATATCAAACGGATGAGAGTCGGGAAAAGAGTGCACTTTTGAATGATACTTTGAGGGAAGAGAGTTTCATTATTGAGGATACTTGGGATTGCGAATCTGATTTCTTTGAGAAACCTATTTTAGAGAAACTTGAGTTTTCCCCTTATTTTGAAGATGATTCTTCTTCGCCCATTGATTATCTTGATCTAGATTCTCTTACACCTTTGCTTGAGCCTATGATTATGGATGAGGATTGTGAGACTCTTTTAGAAGAGGTTGTTTTGGTTCTTGGTTTTTCGTTTGAGGGTTGTTTGCTTAAGAATATTGAAGATGACGATCATAACAACTCTTTCGAAAAAGGTGAAAAATGTAAGTTTGATGCTTTGAGTAGTTTTGAGTTATTTGACTCTTCTCTTGTGCAATTTGAGTCAAATGATAAGACTTGGGATAATTTTGAGATATTTGGTATTTATGTCTTTTCTCATAAACTACTCACTACTCTTCTTACATATCATACTTATTATTGGTCATGCTTGTTAATGTTGATTCCTTATGACCACTTTGCTGCTGATTGGTCTAGCTTGTTTGACAAGCTAATGCGATCATTGACCTATTTTTTAGGCGATTCTCATAAGTTACTAAGTTGTGTTCTATATATTTTCTTTGCTTCTCTTGTGTTTTTTGTTTTGTTTTGTTTTTTTTGGTGTAGGTACCATTTTGCGACGGAGACATCGACAATTCCGATTATGAGGAGGATGCTTCAAAGCGGTTTGGGGATGTCTCCTTTATATGTATCTTGTAAGTAGTTTCATTTTTCTTTATTTCAATTATTTTTTCACTTTCATCGTCTTTCATATCTTTCCCCGTTTTTTTTGTGCCTCTTATTGTTTATTGTACACAATGAGGGCATTGTGTGATTTGGTTTGGGGAGGGTATGCATCTGTTGTTTTCATCCATCGGCATATTTCTTGCATTTCCGCATGCATAAAAAATTCAAAAAAACCAAAAATATGTTTTTGCATTTAGTCGAGTCTTAGTTGAGTCGGAATGCTATGTAGCGATGATGATAATGCTTCTATGTCATCATTTAGTTGCTTATGCTCATGCGCCGTTATAGTTTTTGTATATAATCGCATGCGGCATTCTTGCATCTTTGGTTAACTTTATTGAACGAATAAACTTGACTCATTGTTGGCAAACTACTCAGATTTGTAAGGAATTAGAGCCTTAAACTGATGACATTCATGATCAGTTTCATTTAGGTTGAGAGTAGTACTCCTTATGAGACATGTAACATCAAACTGCATAAGCATGACATTCGTCTCTTAGGTACCTGTACGTTTTTTTACTCGTGGTTCTGACATGTGCGAAAAAGGCAAATCCTTTCTTTTATCGAATTCCCATAAGCCTCACATAGCCAAATTGACCTGTTTGACCCGTTTATCAACTACATGCCATATATTGCCTACCCTAGTCAAGCTAGTAGATTAGTTGGACGGGATTGTTTTTTTCAGGTTGATTTTGGTATCATGACAATGGAGAAGGGAATGGGAAAAAAATATGAAAAAGAAGAAGACTTATTTGAAAAAAAGATTTGAAAAAGAAAAAAAATGAGAAAGGAAAGAAAAGAAAAGAAAAAAAAAATGAAGTGAAACTAGAAGAAGAATGTGTTTTTGCTATGAGAAAAGAATTGATCTCTCTAATTTCATAGTTGTTAGTGGAAAGCGATTTTGATAAGGCGCTTGTTGTTATGCCTAATTTCTTCGACTGGAGTTTGGTGAGAACGGAATATTTATTATTGATGGGTGTAGGGAATACTAGCTTGGCTTTTACCTCCTCATATCCATATCGTTTTACCCCTTCTTACCCGATTAGCCTCACTTTATACCATATGTAAGTCCTTGGCACGTGTCTTTACCCGATAGAATGCGTATGTACGGTTATTAGAGATTGATTTCATGTTAGATTGCATGTATGTTCTTGTAGGTCGCAGTTTAGGTGAGTGTTTTGTCTTTCCGTTTTTACATAAACTCACAATATCATCCCATTTGTGTGATGGGCAATCCGTGAGAGTCCGACATAGACGAGTCTTGCAAGGTTGAAGGTTCAGTATTATTGTCAATGGTCAAGCTTGTTGTATGTGACTGTTTACATTGACTTTAATCGTTGCGCATTGGTTTGAGTAACTTTGAAGCATATTCTGCTATGAGTTATATACATTCCATTAGGTTTGAATTCATTGTCTTGTGCTTGCTTGGGACAAGCAAGGGTTCGGTTTGGGGAGGTTTGATGCGTGCTATTTATATATGATTATTCCGTCTTTTACGCACGTATTTTCATGCATATCGAGTAGCATTGTCTACTATTTTCCCCCGAATTTGATACTTTGTGGTCATGTTGCATCTTATGCAGGTTTGAACCCGTGGATGCATAAACAAGGCAAAAATCGTGCTTAAAGATGAAATCTTATGCGAAATAAGAAAGGAGAATGATCGTTTCAAACAGATCTACTTAAAACGTAAATATCTTGAGTTATACAACTCTAAACGATCTGATTTCAGTTGAGTTGGAAAGCTCTTTCTCCTAGCTTTCCAACGATATATTACACGCCCGATTTGAAGAAGTAACGAATAAATGGTAATCATTTGAAGTTGAGCGCACAGTGCTGAGAACGGGTCAAGATAGTCGAACGACTATCCATAATAGTCGACCGACTATCCATAATAGTCGACCGACTATTCTTGAGACTGGACGAAGACCGAGACTTTCCTAATTTGATGTTTAGGGTTAATAAGACTTTTGGGATTTTGTTTTAGCTTAGTATTTAAGAAACTATTAGACTAGAATTCTAGGACTGCTTGAACTTCTTCAACCTCTTCTTTTATGTTTGTAATTCTCTTTAGTCTTTTCTTTAGACTACTCTCTTTAGATTTCTCTCTATTCTAAACTTTTAGATCTAGATTTATGAATTCTTTTCTACTCTTCCTTTAAACTCGGTAATCTAATTCTTTTTTTGTTCTTTCTTATTCTCTTTGTTCTTAATTCTTTCTCTCTTAATCTTATTAATTCTTTTATTCTTAGTTTCTCTTTAGATCTATTCACTATGCTTAATTTATTTATAATCTTTATTATTGTTGTCGTAAATTATTCTATGAGTAGCTAATTTCCTTTGCTAGGGTTTAGGGGATCTGCGAATTGAATGTGGTCGCTAAATAATTTATAGATCTGTCAATGATATTGTGTCTGAGTTGTCAATTGTAGCATTTAATTGAGATTAATCGATTAAGCCGACGTAATTGATTAATTTAATTGGTAAACTTGAACCTAAGATCGGAAGCCTGGTAAAAGTTAGACCTGCTACAACATATTAGTTTGCCCTAATAAGATCGGAAGCCGTTAGAAGCATTCTAGGGTGAATAGCGGACCGGAAGGACCTTTTCACTACCCCTTAGATCAATATTTGCGACAGACCTGTGACTTAGACCGTGACAATAAAGAATTCGTAGTGAACCGACAATCCTAGTTTTCTCTCTATATCTATTCATCTTTATTCATCTTATTTATTTCTTCTCTTTTAATTCTCTTTCCTTCACTACTTTTAGATTAGTTAACCACAATCATAAACCCCTGATTTAGTTACTTAGATAAACTTTAATTACGAGTAGAATTTATTTGTCTCCTTGTGGATACAATCCTGACTTCCCTTGCTATATTTTAGTTAGACCTAAGTTGGTTATCTTTGATAGGTATACGACTAACTTATCAGAACTAATTTGAAATTAGTCTAAATTTCAAATCCAAATTCCAAGGTTCCAAAACACATGAAATATTTCAAATCCGAAATTCAAATTCAAGTTCTCAAACATGTCATTTAATGCATTTGCGTGCAACAGGATAAAGGGATGGTATGCTCATTCTAACCCTAATGTATGAAGAACAATTCAGACCTCACAAAGCCCATCATCTTTTAGTCCATATGAAAACGGAACGTGCTAAATCATACACCGAAATTACTACTATGTATACGCAATTTTCGTCTTTACCCTTCTCATTTGTCCCATTCCCAATTCCATTTTGGAGAGAAAATAAAAAATGAGAAACAAAACCTCCATCACTTTCAAGACATCTCCATCTCCCCTACCCCTCCCAACAAACGCGGCTAACTCTTGCAGTCCCCTCTCCGGCGACCCTTTGTTTCCCCTCTCCCATTCACCACTCTCCGACTCTCTCCCTCACCGGCCACCACCATGCCACTCTCCCCTCGCTGGCCAACACCTTACCCCTCTTCCCTTCGCCGGCCACCCCTGTGTTGTTCGCCAGTCGCCAGGCGACATCCTTCCCTCTACCGATGACCATATTGTGCAGATGACCCATATTTTGAATAATTCAAAATTATGGAATCCTCGTTCCTTACTAATGGTATTTAGCATAATGTCTGTAAATGGAAAATGCATATGTGGAAGCTTGATGCTGCAGTGAGCATTGACTGGAAATAGGTTCTACAACATTGCCACCCTACGTCGTCCATCTCTTCACCTCCTATTCATCGACTATCCATCGACAAACATTAAAATATCGACGAGTCTCTAACTAGAAATATGTTCTTTAATTCAATTACTAATCAGAAATTAACAAAATGATTAACAAAACAAAAAAATTACTTGTTTCATGTCTGAATTAGGTTAGATCATTGTAAAGTCTTTTGTTAGATTGTTTAGGGTTAGAGGAAGATGATAGAGAGATGGTTACTTAAGGGAATGGAAGACATGGAAAAAATAATGAAAAAATGTGTACAACATAGTGAAGTACGTGTACGATTTAGTAAATACGAAAAACAATCGCCAGGAAACTATGTGTATCATTTATAAGGTATCATAATGGTTATAAGCTAACAACCTATCCCATTATGTGTCATTTATCATACCGACAATGTTAGGCTGTTAGGTCATACACATTTAGAGAATCAAAGTTGCATTATACATTTGAGAATTTCGGGAACAATTTTTTCCCTACACATTAGTACTTTCTAATAAGAAAGAATTAGAAGAATTTTAGCCATTTATGTCATGTCATAATTAGAGAAGTTCTTGTCCTAGTTAATACTACTCGGTAAAAGTTATTGTTATATGTGTGTCTCATTGAGATATACCTGATCTTAGCCTCATTTGAATTCTGACGCATAATTTCCTCGCTTTTTTTTGCCTTCTCAGCCTACACAAACCAGACGACTGTTTCAATGATAAATATATAGAAGCAAAACAAGTTTACAAGGTTATACAACAAAGAGAAGCTCAATAACCTCTATTATAGCATTGTCACGATCAGCCTTAACCTCACTTAGATACTCAAGTTGTTTAACTGCCTCTGCATTCTGCAAATTGGTGATTAAAGATCAGGTTAGTTAATAATAAGGGATTCAAAAAACAATTAACAATATCTTCCAGTTTTATTTCAAGTTATGTTAGATTTTTATGCTTTAACTAATGATATGTGCAAGAATTAGAATCAAGATTCAATAATTTGAATTACAACCATTCTTGTGGCGTTGTTTTAATTCACTTTGTACATGACAATTTTTAATTTCAACTAGTTTCGTTACCCGTGAAAATCACGGGTGCGCTTCAAGTAAATTGTGTAAGCTTAACCTTAAATAAAATAGTCGTCGTGTTGCATGCAAAAACTTATGTGCATGAACGAACTGTAATTCACATCTTTTGTTCTGAATAAACAAATAACATTATTTATGTCAATATTAATCGTAATACTTCTAAATTCATACGTAGTATAACAATATAATCTCAACGTATACTGTTATAACCGTATGAAATCGAATGGAAGAGTGTATTGATAACATTGTAGTCTCGTGACGTCATATCATTTACATTGACACATAACAATCTAATGGAGTAATAAATTATGATTCATCTATTTTTCTAGCTAAGAACAATAATCAAACAACATTTTATTGTTTTGTTTGACAAAGATTTAAGATGATGCTAAATTAAGGTAGATATAAATTATGTAGTAACGTAACATATCATGACAACTTACACTACCCAAATCTATATGAAAATTGTGTATTTATAATGAGTAAATTAAAAATTACTCCCTTTTGAGATACCAATTTTAAAATTTACTCCCTTTTGAAATTTTTGTTAAAAATAACCCCCAAAATCTATCAAAAGTTCAAAAATTGCTCCAAAATAGAATTTTTGGACAAAAATGCCCCTAACTTTTGTTATGCTATATTAGTTCACCTCACCCTCTAACCAAGGACATTTTCGTCCTAAAAATAAATTTGGGAGTAATTTTTGAACTTTTGATAGATTTTGGGATTTATTTTTAACAAAAATTTTCAAAAGGGAGTAAATTTTAAAATTGGTATCTTAAAAGGGAGTAATTTTGAATTTACTCATTTATAATTCTAATATCATAACCTAAGACTACATTACCTTTATAAATTTGCGAGTATTAGATGAATATTCGCGTTAATTAACATAATTTTTTAGTGCACTTATCCATAATACTTTTAATTTTCGAAACCTCAGTTTTATGGGAGAATATTAATTATGCAAATTTTAGTATTAGAACTCCATCTAAATCTAAAAATAATACCCAAAATTTACTCCGTAACTCCTTGTAGAAAGTTTATGATTCCACTCATATTTTTTTTCTCATCTATAAAATGATGTTACAACGTCTGCAAATAAATAAAAATAAACCATATCGGCCCAAAAAATATCAATGAAATGGAATAAAAACGTAAACCAAAAATTGATATATAATTCATAATAACCAATTAACCTGTAAGAATTTTATTAATAAGATATCTCAATTGTTAAAATGGTATAATATTAAAGTTGTGTAATCAAAATTATTAGCACAACTTATATAAAAAAATTCTTTGTAAAAATGAAGAAAATGCTAATATGTAATTACTTTGTACTTCGTATTAATTACAACTAATAAAAGCACGTGAACTACATATTGATGAGTTAAACATTTTAGTAGTGTCACTTGTCAATAACTGGTAAAGGGTAACATTTTGGAATGACTTTTTATGTTTTTATATAAATAGATTGAATATTAGTAATTCAAAATTGTCACTCTGAAAACTCGTTAACCTCAAGTAATCTCCATTGAAGGACCTTAAGAGAGCTCTCAATATTGCACAGTAGAGTAAATAGTAAAATATGTGTATATGGATGTGTAATTCTGTTATCTTACAATGTATATGACTTTAATACATATATATATATATACAAGTATGTATTTGGATATTAGTGGTTATCTTATAACCGTATTCTGTTATGCAATGTATGGTGTATGTCTTATCTTGTTGTGCTGGCTTGGAGGAGAGTGCAGCTTGATGATCCAAGCTCACTTCAATACTCCCCCTTCAAGCTGAACTTCCTGTCAGCAACTTCATCCCTAACATTCTTGCTAATAAATGATGTTGTTGTGTTCCTAAAGGCTTCGTCATTAGATCAGCTAACTGCATACCAGAACTGACATGTTGTGTGACTAAATATCTTCTTGTAACATATCACGCACATAATGACAGTCCATCTCCAGGTGTTTAGTCCTTTCATGAAACATTGGGTTCACTACTACAAATGAGCACTTAGGGCACGGCTAATTCGTGGCAAAAGTGCTAAATTTGCGTGGCTAAAGTACTTTGCCACGGAAAGACTATCCGTGGCGCTAGTGACTAAGGGAAACAAATAGCCACGGGGAAAAAAACCGTGGCAGTATTCATTTTATTGCCACGGAATCTCCCGTGGCTAAAATTAATTTTTGCCATGGATTATCCTGTGGCTAAATATGGTTGTAATGAAACATTTATTCCGGTGACAAAAATAAATTAATTAATTCAATAACCGTCAGAATTCTCTACCCTTCAAGTAGTCACATCTGCAACGGTTACTTGCATCGAAGAGCTTTCTCAGGAAATCACTCATCTTAACACTACTCTCACTCAAGTACGCTTAACTGTGAATCTTAACACTAGTTTCACTCAAGCACGCTTAACTGTGGAATTCTTATGCCAGCTACCAGAAATGACTTTTAACTTTATTGACATAATCATTGCTTTGAGAATTCTTTTAAAGTGATTTTTTCTCCTCAAACTACATTAACGTTTGAGTAACTAATTGTTTTTTACCTAATGATTTACATGATTAAAAAATAATTATTCTAGCAAAAAAATTAAGTTTCGAAATTAACTGTCGGACTCATGATTTCATTAATTTATCAATATTTGTATTTTAATTTCTATTTTCCATGTTCTTTTATTGCAAGTTCTTTCGATATTTTTTCTCTTCGTTATTGGTTTTAGTAGATCTTTTATTACTTTGAACTATCGGTCGTTATTTTATTTCATCAGTTTTTTTATCCTTATCGAGTTTCCTCTTGTCTACTTCAAGTTTTACCCGAATCTTAATTTTCATTGTAATTTTATTTTATATTTATTTGTAAAATATCTTCCAAATAATATTACAGAACAATTATTGAATTAGACAGTCGACGATAAATTAAATTTTGATTTTCTCACTAGTAGTCCTTAATAATTAGATCTTCTTACTTGTATTTGTTAATTATTTGTTTTTCTCACTTATACCTATCTTTTTATGAAAAATAATTTTAACTGATTATTAAACTTAGGTACGACTTTCTAAAACATTAATCGTTCTTCCAAACCAAACAACTTGAAAGACAATTAATTTACAAAAGAATCATTGTTTTCAAAATCAAAGTTAATTCCATAAAAAATATTGATTGATTAAAATTCTTAAATAAGAGTTAAGAAAAGCGATTTTTTTTCACACTTAAAATATTGTAAGCAAATAAATTAATAACTTGAAAATAAAAATAAAAATATAACGCTCGAAAGTTATGCTCGGTCACTTTCTTTTTAACTTTTTTTCTTTAAAAGAAGTGTATTACATGCGTAAAAATTAATTAATTAAGCGGTAAAACTAAAAGTCTCAAATAATATTAGATGTCTCAATGATGGATGATAAATCACATACTTATTTTACTTGATATGCTATGTACGCCGCATTTTAGCTATCATATAACTATTTAAATGTCATCCGCTCTTTCAGATAAAGTCATACTGAAGATTATATAATTTTAATTAAATATATTGTCAAACTAAGAGAAATCAATGACTTCAAATTTATGATTAGTTGAAAATCAACAAATTAGACAACCAAAATTTTCTTTATTTGTACTTAATTTTACAAAAAAATCAATTTTTTTTCTTAAAACTAAATAAAAGTATAACAAATATTTTTTTTGAGTAATAAAATATTTTCAAATTTAATATTTTTATTTACTTTCATATTATCTTTAACTTTGAATTTTAATGAATTTTTTAAGACTAATATTTGACATTCGACTTAATTTGAAAGCAATTGATTAAAGTCTGAAGAACTACAATAGCCATATGCAACTACTAAATCATCAGTGGCTAAAAAATAATTACGCCATGGAAGTTAATTACGTCGTGACTAAAAAATATTTCTCATAGAACAAATTTGTGGCTAAATATATTTTTGCCACGGGGTTGGCATTTCATGGCAAGAGTGATTATTAACGCGAGTTTAATAAATTTTGTGGCGCAAGTGAATTTTAGTCACGAAAAAAATTGTCCCGTGGCATATTTTTTTTTCCGAGGTAGTGAATCAAAATTATTCTGTGACTAGGTAAAAGTTAGTCACGAATAAAAAACTCCCGTGGCATAATTTGTGGCGCAAGTCTCAATTTTTTGTAGTGGTTATGTGCAATGTGTTGTGGTGCCTTGTTATCATAGCAGAGCACCACAGATCTAGATATTACTACTACTCACAGGTATGCTAATAGTCTGCTTATCCAACCCAGTTCACTGGCAGTATAGGATATGCATCTGTAATCTGCTTCAGATAAACTCTTACTAACTATTTTCTGCTTGGTTTGCCAAGAAATAAGGGAAGACCCTGAGAACACACAGTATCCACTTAAGGATCTACGGCTAAATACACACTTTGCCCAGTTAGAGTCACTATAACCTTTGAGAAGTAGAGGATTGTTGGCAGGATAAAACAGACTAGCATCCAAGGAATGTCTTAAGTACTTGACCACACGTAATACTGCAAGCAGATGTGGCGTCCTTGGTTCAATGACAAACTGACTTAAATGTTGGACTGCATATGATATATCTGGTCTACTCAAGTTTAGATATAACAGTCTTTCAACAAGCCTCATATAGGTTTCAGGATCTGTCATTACCTCACCATCATCAATACTTAGTTTTAGACCTTGGGGAAGAGGAAATCTGGTCTCTGTGCATTCTTCCATGCCTAAATCTTGAACAATATCCAGAATATACTTTCTTTGATTGATCATGATCCCTGACTCATTCCTTGCTATCTCAAGTCCTAAGAAATACCTCATGTGACCAAGATCCTTGATTGTAAAAGCCTTGTCAAGCCCATCCTTAACATCTTGGGCTGAACTTTGGTTGTTTCCTGTTAATAAAACATCATCCACATAGACCAAAGCCACCAAAAAGTCTTCAGAAGTGGGCAACCCTCTAGTAAACAGTGAATAAATGAATAATCCTACTTGGACTGTTGAAATCCAATACTCTTAAGGTATTTGGTCAATTCAATGTTCCACTGTCTAGAGGCTTGTTTTAACCCATAAAGTGACCTTAACAATTTGCAAACCTGACCTGGTTTAGGACAATTATTTCCTTGAGGTGATGTCATATAGACTTCTTCCTCTAGAAACCCATGCAAGAATGCATTATTAATGTCTAGTTGATGCAAAATCCATCCTTTTGCAGCAGCTAAGGCTATTAAAGCTCTTACTATGGCTAATTTAGCTACATGAAAAGTGTCCTTATAATCCTTATTCTTCACTATACCCTTTAGCCACTAATCTTGCATTGAATCTTTCTACAGAACCATCTGGCTTATGTTTAACTTTATACCCACTTAGATCCTATAACTTTCTTCCTTGGTGGAAGATTAGTCATGATCCAAGTGTGGTTGTTGTTCAAAGCTTCTAGTTCTTTGTTCATAACATCAACCCACCTAGGATCATTACAACTTGACTATAAACAACAGGTTCATGTTCAGTCAGTACATGATTAAGAGAAACCAAGTAATCCTGATCAAATGTTAACAGATCACTAAGTATCTCTGGGTGTAAAGCTGCTCCCTTGTTGTAATACCCTACTAATCTTGTAGAGGGTATTCTAACCCTCTCTGGCCTTCTTACTTGTGGAACATATATGGAGGAATCTACTTGGTCAGGGATGGAGGTTGAGATAACATCCTCAGTATTAATCCCTTCAAGTGTGTTATCAGGTTCAGATGTGATGTTCTCATCATCATTGTTTGTAGAGTTAATTCCTTTATTATAGGAACCATGTGGGCTGTCATTAGGGATATCAACGGGTCGGTTTCGGATCGGGTAGAGCCTCACCCGAATCCATCACCCGCGGGTGATTCGGGTGGATCGGGTGCTTAACGGATGGAAAATATTTTTAAAAAATGCAATAACAAATATACAAATTATAAGATGCGTAAAGTTTTTGGGATTTTTTGCTGATCAGAAATTAAGAAGGAGAAAGAAAATCTAAGATGGTGGCGGGCAAAGTGATTACGGAAATATTTTATTAGGTTTTAGGAAGAAAAAAAAGATATGAGTATACAAATAGAGTAAAATAAATTATTTTTTTAATTCATTCAATTATTTTTTAAAATTTTTTTAATCTATAAACGGGTGGACGGATCGAATGACGGGTGAAAAATCTCCACCCGAATCCGACCTGATCCGGGTTCGGGTGAAATTGACATCCCTAACTGTCATCAGAAGCAATATAGTCTTCTGTTGCACCCTTAGGTTCACAAGGCACAAAAGCTGGATTGAGTAACAAAACCATATATGCAGGTGTATTACTGTCCTTTAAGGCTGGATATTGTTTGTAATTAAGGGAAAATATTCTCCTTAAAAATAACATCTTAGCTTGTAAACAATGTATGCTTGTCTAAATCATACAGTTTATATCTCTTTTGGGATTGAGGATATCCTATGAAGATACACCTCCTTGATTCTAAGGTTTTCATAGGTAGGTACACTTTTGAACAACAATTCATGAGGAGTCTGCCAATCTAAAAGAGTTACTGGCATCCTATTAATCAAATAAGTTGTTGTCAATAGACATTCACCCCAAAACTTCAAAGGAACATTGGATTGTATTCTCAATGCTCTTGCTACCTCCAAGAGATGCTATGTTTTCTCTCCACTCTCCCATTTTGTTGGGGTAGGCCAGTTATGCTAGTTTGGTGCACTATACCCACCCTTTTGAACATATCATACATGGTCCTTGAACAAACTCAGTCCCATTGTCAGACCTAATGACTTTAACTTGAGCATTGAACTGAGTCTT
Source organism: Agrostemma githago (assembly GCA_958450325.1). Lineage (NCBI taxonomy): Eukaryota > Viridiplantae > Streptophyta > Magnoliopsida > Caryophyllales > Caryophyllaceae > Agrostemma > Agrostemma githago. The sequence continues at coordinate 17,250,488 of OY288255.1, read as the reverse complement.
GACATGAGCTAAGAAACATTCAATGAGATGTGGGACTTGTTGTTTGGTCTGTAACATGTATGTCCATGTAGCACGTGAATGATCATCTACTATAGTCAAGAATGACCTAGCACCACTTATGGTTGGGGCTTTACAAGGCCCCCAAAAATCCATATGCACAAGATCAAAACATTTCAAAGCATAAGAATGACTCTCAGGAAAGGGTAAAGCATGATGTTTGAAGAGAATACAAGTTTCACATTCAAGAGAGGAATCAGAAAACTGAAATTGTAGTCCTGCTAAATGTTTTAATTTCTCTAAAGACGGATGGCCTAAACGTTTATGTAATAGAACAACATCAGTTTTAACCATACAATTATATGATGTAACTACACTGGTGGGAATGATATGGCATGTAGGTGCTTCAGTTATTCTGTAAGGACCACCTTGCTTCAACCCTTTAGCCATGACTAGCTTGTCTTGGAACCAACATTCATTTGAGAAGAAAATAAATCTCATATTAGTATGTTGCAATAAGGTACCTATAGATAGCAGGTTCTGAGTAAAACCAGGTACAATAAATAGATTATGCAAGGTGATTTTCTTGGTTTAATGCATTGTTCCTACTTGTTGTACTATTTTTGTACTTCCATCAGGTAAAGAAACAATTATGTCTCTAGATAAGTTTTGTATGTTATGCAACAAGTCTAAATTACCACTCATGTGGTCCGATGCTCCAATATCTATTATCCAATTAGATGCTTGAAAATGATCAATAACACCAAATACTGAGTTTAATGAATCAGAAATACCTGAAAACCCAGCAGAATGTGTAGCATTAGCATTATGAGAAGGGAATTTCTTTGATATGTTCTTCATACCCTATATGTAATGCTATCCACCAATCCAGAGACCAATTCATCATGATCTTTCATCATACCTGAGCAAGATGGTCCAACAAAATCATGAACAGGAGTAAAATCAGACTTATACTCCTCTTCTTCATAGTAAAAAACATCCACTTTGTTAGCCCTCCTAGTAGATCTACCCCTGCCTCTGCCACCTCTATAAGAGTTATTATGGCCACCACGACCATCACGCTTGGCCTGAGCAGCTCTTAGCTTCTTGAGGTTAATGTAGTGATCACGAATGTGACCCTGCACATTACAGAATGAGCAGGTCTGCAACTGGAAGCAGTCATCAACAGTATGTCCTTTCTTGGTGCAGTGGGTGCATTTGAAAGCACTACATTATCATATTTGGGATTCTTCCAAGCAGAACTATGCTCCTCCCTGGAAGACTGTGGAGTAAAACCCGCATATAAGCATTCCCTTCGGGTAGTAAATCAGTAGATTCACTTATCCAGCTTCTATTTTTCCACAATATGCAGGAGTCCTAGCACCTTAATCAGAGTTGGTACATCATCCAGAGTCAAGACATGAGTCTTGACCTGATCATAAGCAGTATTAAGTCCCATGAGGAGCTGAATGATCTTTGCTTGAGTGTCTCTATCCACAAGTCTCTTAAGCAAATGATAGGTGCATTTATCAATGGCGTGACATGTACATGTTGCAGTAGGATCTAAGTCATCTAACTCTTCCCAGGTACGTTTAAGAGAACCATAGTATTCAACCAAAGGTTTATTATATTGTGTAAGAGCATTACGATTTTTCTTCAGGTGGTATAATTTCAGACCATTAGATTGACCATAGGACTCCAACAATTCATCCCAGAGCTGTTTGGATGTGCTAACATACATCATAATGCTCCTAATCTTCTTGTCAAGCGAATTAAGTATCCACTTTATGACCAGAAGATTGCACCTTAGCCATTGGTGATCCTTTTTATCGGGTTTCGAAGGTTTAGGACATGTTCCAAACACAAAACCTTCCTTGTTTTTAGATGCTAAAGCCATTAATGCGTCTCTCTTCCACGCTATAAAGCCATTTCCATCAAAAACGTTGCTAACTAAGCAGAGATTTGGCTGATCTGAGCTTGTCAGATACAGAGAATCATCGTATACATCATACGAGCTAGAGGATGAATCAGAATTCGACATTTTTGTTGATTTTTGAGAAATTGTTAGGTAAAATCGAAATGCGAAGAAAAATTGCAGCAAGGAGCGAAAAAAATGAGTGAAGAAACGAAGTAAATTTTATAAACAATCGAAAGAAATCCAAACTATTGAATCTGAATATTCGGAGTGTAAACAGAACAATGAGCAAAAGAAGATTCGAGCTATCGAATCAGAATTCTTAGAATAAAAGAATCAACAATCGCATTTGAACAGAATCAATGTATGCGCAATGAGTGTTTGATTGATTGAAATAACAAGCAATTTGATTAACAATGAAGACGAGGTAAGAACTTTATACCTAGATGCTCTTATACAATGAAAACTTGTTAATCTCAAGTAATATCCATTGAAGGACCTTAAGAAAGCTCTAAATATTGCACAGTAGAGTAAATACTAAAATGTGTATATTGATGTGTAATTTTGTTATCTTACAATGTATATGACTTTAATACATATATATTCAAGTATGTATTTGGATATTAGTGGTTATCTTGTAGCCGTATTCTGTTATGCAAAGTATGGTGTATATCTTATCTTCTTGTGCTGACTTGGAGGAGAGTGCAGCTTAATGATCCAAGCTCACTTCAAGACACAACTATAAAGTGTGTTTGGATAGAAAATTGGGAAGGAAAGCAGAGGAAGAGAAATGGAGGAAACAAAGGATATCATCTCCTTTTTTACTCTATCCAAACACACCCTAGGCTTTGTTTTGGATAGCAAAATAGGAGAGAAAGCGAGGGGAGGGAAAGAGAAGGGAGGGAGGGGGAGGGGGGGGGGGATTGGGGTAAGGGTGTTTGGATACAGTTCCCTCCAAATCTTTCCGATGTTGGAAAGATTTTGATTTGCCTTGGAACAGGGAAAATGAATCCCTCTAAATCCCTTCCCTCCATTTCTCTTCATCCTCATTCCATAACCAAACAAGGGATTCTACATCCCTTACTCCCCCTCCCCTCCAAATCCTTTCATCCAAACACATTAGAGTAAAAGACTTTGTAAATTGCAACTCTAATGTTTAAAAAATCATCATAGAATGACTTCATTCTCAATGAAACCAAACACTCAATATTCTTGTTTGGATGGAATAAATTAAATTGAATCACTAAGTTATTTACGCATCTTTTAAGATTGAACTTTGAAGTGTTAATCATTCAATGCAGGTCTCGATGTTATTCCATCTTTGGTCATTTTGAAACATATGTGCATAGTCATTTCAAAACCCCATCATGGGGCTTACGCCACAACTTGTGGGTGCCCTTGAGAAACTAGGTTAATGTTGTTTATTGTTCTCATCGTTCACCTATCATAGAAAACATGAAGCATTTTGACCGAGAGGTTGCATGACTTTTGACACACAAGGACCAAATTAAACGGGGCCAAAAAAATGGTCAAACCAAAAATTCTCTTCTACAAAAGCATAGGTTTGAGACTTTCAAAAAAGGAGTGATAGGTACACACCTTGATGTGTACTAAACCTGCTTCTTTGATACAAATGCAGAAAAACATAAAGTGAGAGAGGGCAGTAGAGAACCTTCGAAACCTCTAGTTTATGAAGTCGATCCAAATATGTCTGGAAAAAAATTCATTTTCATAAGACACAAGACTTCACTAAAGTAAGTTATAAATAATAGAGAAAGAAGTGTGAATGAATACAAGAAGTGGTTAGACTGGAGTCATCTAAATAAATAACAGAAGAAACAACTGCTTTGCAGAAGTGAAGATAGGAAACTGGTTTCTTCTTTAATACTTCGATCGATAACCATAGCTCCAAATAGACTAATAAATACTGTATGCCTCAAATTAAACTTCAAGATATAACTTGCCTTAATCCTCCTGGCTTCAGAAAGCTGATCCTTGATATCTGAATTCTCTTTGAGATAATCAGCCTTTTCCTTCTTCAAGTTTTCAACCTCTTGTTCTAACCTAGCTGTTCTGATGTCTCAACAAGCAGGAATCCTTGTCACAAATAAAATAACAACACTTTGCAGTCTTTTCGCGTCCTTCAATTTTTTATGTGCATACCTTCGAAAGTAGGTTTGAGTGGCAAGGCTGATAAAGTCGGGACCCGCTTTTTGCATACATAATTCCTCAACATCTTTATATAGCCCATTTCGCTCTGCCAATGACATCAACACGTAGAATTTTTTTGTAAACCATTAGTACTGCAATTCACATTTTACGTGCTAAGGAAAACTAGGTTATTCTAATTCAATGTTATTCGATCTACTTCTTTGGGCTTAAAAAAATAAATGAACATGAAATAAACAAATGAGGATGTTGACCAATACCTACCTTAAACCAAAAACTCTATGAATCGGAGAACCAAGCACCCTAGCCTGAGTATAGTTTTCTGCAACCATATATTTGGAGTCGCCTACATTCTCAAACATGATGGTCTCGTGTGATACTTTTTGTAAGTCTATTTCATTTACTTTTTAATGTCTCAGAAATTTTATATGACGGTCTTCCCCGATAATGATACCTCAAATATAACATTGTGAATGATTAAGCATAAGTAATGTAAGAACGGTCTTCCCAGGCCAGATAATGTTACCTCAAATATAACATTATGAACATGTACTAGCTAATAGATACAGAGTAATTCAGATGTAATGTTTAAACCCACACATGATATTAAACAGTAAAACTCACCCAGCTCCAGTTGCTGAATTTGGGCACGCATAGACTCATTCTTCATTTGAATCTCATCCATATCTGAAACAACACACACACACACACACACACACACATATCACTACCTAGGAATCTCAGTAGTTCTAGTTAGTAGTAGCTTTGTCGGTTACGTTCATGCATCTATCAATACCCAATAGTGGATCCAAAAAAAAGTCTTTCCAAGCTCCCGACGAAAATATCAAAGTTATTTCGAAGTAAAACTTAAAAAAAGTCTTTAGCCTCAGACCCTCACTACTATAAAACATCAAATAGACAACTTTTAATAGACACTCATTATATACTTCTCTTTAGAGACCAAAATTCACGTGGTGTGATAATAGGAAAGGAAAAAAACATGAGTATGAACGATTGGATAAGGCATATGCTTCTTCAAATTGGTGTGAATTCTTCCCGAATATTGGTGTTCTCCATTATCCAATCCAAATCTCGGAAAATGCAATGATTGAGATTGACTTACACTTAGTCAAGGATAAGGCAAAAAGACCTTACAAAGTTGAAGCATGGTGCCTTGACATGGATGATTGTAAGGCGATGATCCATAATTTTTGGAATAAGAAGAGTAATAGAGATGAAAACCCAACTCTCTGGATTATGGGTAAGCTAGAACGCTTGAGAAGCGCCCTCAAAAAATGGACGCTTGACAAAAGAGATGAATGGAATAAATGTTGGACGGATTTTGATGATAAATTACATGATGACATTAATATTGTTTTGTCAGGAGGATCAGAAGAAAGCTATGACATAGCCCATAATGAATTAAATGTGTTCGCTATGTTAGAATTATGAAATAATGATTATTATTGAGAATTGCATGAACAAGGGTCCTATTTATAGGATTACAATTTGAGTACAAGTATAATATCACTAGGATATTCTAAGAGATAGAGATTGTCTAAACTAAAGATTCTAAGAGATATAATTAACTAAACTAAACTATATCTGTAATGCCCCAAGTTTAAAGAGTATATATATTAGATATGGTGCTCAGAGGAGCGTGTATTGGATATGGTTTGAGAGGCTCGAATGAGTGCTTAAAGAGATTGATAGTACTACTCATGTCAACAAAGTGCACTTTTTTTTCTGATTGTCCATGCAAAAGAACTATGCATTTTAGCGTGCTTGGCTGAGAGTAGTCTAAGGATGAGTGACCTCCTGGAAAGGTTCCGGGATGCGCATGAGTGAGGTCAAAATGGGCTGGAAAAGAGCAGTGTTGATTTGTGGGGACAGTACACGACCTGTTGAGCGCCAAAAGTGATACCACAGTCCACAAGTGGTGGCTGGGGTGTTACAATATCATAATACAATAATTATTCTAGAGATATTACATTAATATCTCCAATATGCTCCCGCAAGATGGACGGCGGAACGGAAAGTCCAATCTTTGAGAAAATAAGAGGAACGAATATCGGGTGCGTAAACTCGCCAGTGTCGGGTGAGGGTGCGTAACTCGCCAGTATATGGTATCGGAACATATCATTAGGAGTGCGTAAACTCGCCAATCTCGGGTGCGTAATTCGCCAATCTCGAGTTCAGGTGCGTAACTCGCCAGTCTAGGGTGCGTAAACTTGCCAGTCTAGGGTGATGGTGTGTAACTCGTCAGTGTAGGGTGCGTAAACTCGCTAGTCTAGGGTGATGGTGCGTAACTCGTCAGTGTATTATTGGATAAATGATCCAAAGTTACACCAATTAGTATATATCTTTAAGTGAAACAATATGACTCTTCGTATCAAGTAGTATCATATGTACTATAAATATGTGGCATTTGTAGTGTTGTAAAAATATCAAAAACATGTATTCAGTTTACTAAGGAGTATTATCAATCCATTATTCCAAGTGTATGAAATCTTGTTCCATATTATATTATTATCTAACACTTACACCACCATTAGTGGTATCAGAGCATCAAGTTTTTGATCCATTATTTTAGTTCACAAACATCAAGAATTGCTGCCAAACCTCAATTCTCACAGCTTGAAGCACATAAATACAAACAATGAAAAAAAGGAATATCTATCGTTTCCCAGACCAAAATTCCCAAACATACGACTTGATTGCTTAACAATGGCAAATCATGGGGCAAATGGATCCCAACCCATAATTCCCATCTTCAAGGGAGAAAAATACCATTTATGGAGTCTTAAAATAAAGACCATGTTTCGTTCCCAAGAATTATGGGATTTAGTAGTGCACGGGTATAAGTAACCGAACCCGACACCGGCCGTTCCCGACGGCCGACGCACAATTGAAGGTAAATCGTAAGAAAGATGCTAAGGCATTATTCCTCATTCAGTCGGCGCTGGAAGATGACATCTTTCCCCAAATTACAAGGGCTAGTAATGCACATGAAGCATGGGAGACACTCAAGCAAGAGTATTTGGGTGATCAGAGAGTCGTTAAGGTGCTATTGCAAACTCTTCGTAGTGATTTTGTAGAATTATCGATGGGTGAAAGTGAGTCTGTCCAAACCTATTTATCAAAAGTGACTGAAAATTGTCGGTCAAATGAGGTCATATGGTGAGAAGATTGATAGTGAAACAATTGTTAGCAAAGTTTTGAGAAGTTTGAATAGTGATTGGAAGCATGTAGTCCCTGCCATTGAAGAATCAAAGGATCTAGCGATTTATACCTTTGATGAATTAATGGGTTCCCTATTAGCCCATGAGAGTAGAATGAAGAAATGCAATGTTAAAATGGAGGAGAAAGCTTTTCAATTAAAAGGCGAGTCTTCTTATAAGGGGAAGACCGAAAATGATGGAAATCAAGGTCGAGTCCAAGGCAGTTTCCGAGGTGGTCGTGGTAGAGGATATTTTAACGATGAAGATGGTAGAGGCAGAGGATATTTTAATAATGGAGATGGTAGAGGCAGAGGCAATACCAGTGAGTTATATTCAAATAAAAGTCAAATTCAATGTCACCACTGTAAAAAGTATGGTCACAAACAAGTCGATTGTTGGTTCAAACAACGAGGAGAAGGAAAATCCCAAGTTAATTTTTCTGAGACGTTTGAAGAAGAAGAACAAGAAGAGGAGACAAGATTATTCATGGCACAAATCGAGGTATCATTAGACAATAGAGACATATGGTTTTTGGACAGTGGGTGTTCAAATCATATGTTCGGGATGAAGTCCCTGTTCAGTCAGCTTGACGAGTCAAGGAAAGGAGATGTCCGTTTGGGTGACAACAAGAAAATGCAAGTAGAAAGGAGAGGTAACATCTCTATTAAAATGGTGCAAGGTGATGTTAAAACTCTATGTGATGTTCAATTTGTCCCTGGTCTTGCTCACAATCTATTAAGTATGGGCCAATTGATTAGCCATGGTTATAAGATTATGTTTGATGATGATTTGTGTACCATCTTTGATAAGAAATTAGGCCAAAGTATAACAAGCGTCCACATGACTCAAAATAAGAAGTTTCCATTAAACGTGTTAAATGTTAAAAGTCAGGCACTAATCGTTAAAGAGAAAAATGCATCTGAATTATGGCATCTGAGATACGGACACTTAAATATTCGAAGTTTGAAGCTTTTGTTGCAGAAAGATATGGTCATTAGGTTACCAATTATTGGAGAACTATCCTTCTGTGAAGGATGTGTATATGGAAAGCAATGTAGAGCATCTTTTCCAAATGGGAAGACATGGAGAGCGTCTGACCCTCTTGAGCTAATTCATGTCGATATATGTGGGCCTGTGAAAACGGAATCGTTAGGTGGAAGTAAGTATTTTGTTATGTTCACCGATGATTATACACGCATGAGTTCAGTTTATTTCTTCAAATTAAAATTAGAAGCATTTAAGAATTTTAAGAAATTCAAAGCATTGGGGGAAAATCAAAGTGGAAGACGTATAATTGTTCTCCGAACGGATAGAGGGGGTGAATTTGTATCCGACAAGTTTAATGCTTATTGTGAGTCTAATGGTATTTGCAGAGATCTCACGACACCCTATACACCCGAGCAAAACGAAGTAGTGGAACGAAAAAATTGAACCGTGGTAGAGATGGCACAAAGTATGTTAAAAGCAAAAAATCTTCCAAATAAATTATGGGAAGAAGCGGTATCAACATCGGTATATCTCCTTAACATATCTCCAACAAGGGCCGTATTAAACCGTACACCATTTGAAGAATGGAAAGGCAAGAATCTTTGGGTGTATTGGTTATACTTTGGTTAATAATTGTTCAAAACTAGATGAAAAGTCGGAGAAATGCATATTTATTGGCTATTGTCCTCATTCCAAAGCATATCGTTTATATAATATTGCAAGCGGAAAGTTATTATCAGCAGGAATGTTACCTTTAATGAAGAAGGAAGCTTAAGGTGGACGGTTGATAAGGATAGAATTCCCCATCATATTCCAGTTAAAGAAATCAATGACCAACTAGGTGTTTCAACGGAACCAATCTCGGATTCCTTCTCACCCGGAAGCACTCCACTGTCAACGCCAAGAAGCAACAATAATAGAGAAGAAAGTGACTCGTTTAGTGACAGTGACTCTTCTGTAAGAAAATGCAAGTCACTGGCTGAAATTTATAGTTCTTGTAACTATGCATTAATAGTCACGGACCCGACTTTATTTGAAGCAAATGAGAAAACAGAATGGCAGAATGCTATGAAAGCAGAAATGAATGCTATCGAGAAAAATAGGACATGGGAGTTGGTTGATATCCCGGAGAACAAAAATATCATAAGACTCAAATGGGTATTCCGACCAAAATATAATGCCGATGGAAGTATTCAAAAGCACAAGGCTTGGCTTGTGGCGAAGAGATATTCCCAACAACATGGTATTGACTTTGAAGAGACTTTTTCTCCGGTTGCACGAATTTGAAACAGTGAGAATAATGTTGGCTTTTGCGGCCTAACAAAGCTTACCAATAAATCAACTCGATGTAAAAGCCGCATTTTTGAATGGCAAATTAGAAGAGGAGGTGTATGTGGCACAACCACAAGGATTCATTGTGCAAGGGTTTGAAAACAAAGTTTACAGATTGAAAAAGGCATTGTACGGGTTAAAGCAAGCACCCCGTGCATGGTATAGCCGAATTGATCTCTTCTTCCGTGACAAGGGATTTACAGGAAGTGAGAATGAACCTACTCTCCATTCAAAGCGTGAAGGTAAACATGATTTTTTACTAGTTTGCATTTACGTAGATGACATGATTTATATGGGCTCTTCCGAGTCTTTAGTTGTTGATTTCAAGGCTAGTATGATGAAGACGTTTGAGATGACGAATTTGGGGTTATTACAATATTTTTTGGGTCTTGAAGTAAAACAAGACGTAGATGGAATCTTTGTGAACCAAAAGAAATATGTTGTTCATTTATTAAAATGGTTCAATATGTTAGATTGTGAGATTGAGGTCACACCGCTGAATGTTAATGAGAAGCTACACCGAGACGATGGAACACAAGCAGCTAATGCAAAGTATTTTAGAAGTTTAGTACGCGGTTTGAATTATTTGACACACACTAGACCGGATATTGCCTACTCGGTTAGTTTGGTGTCTCGATATTTGCATAATCCTACCAAACAACACTTTGGTGCGGCGAAGCCGATTCTCCGATATGTGGCCGGAATAGTTGAATTTGGAATTTGGTATTCCAGAAAATCAAGTCTCAAGTTGAGCGGCTTCACTGACAGTGATTGGGCAGGAAGCTTAGACGATCGAAAAAGTACATCGGGAAATATCTTTAGTCCTGGTTCGGGGGCAGTAACTTGGAGTTCTAAGAAACAAGAAACGGTGGCATTATCTTCTTCGGAAGCAGAATATGCAGCAGCTACATTGGCTGCGGGACAAGCCTTATGGCTTTGGAAGCTGCTTGTTGATTTTGGTTGTGTTCAAACAGAAGCTACTGAAATATTTTTTTGATAATAGGTCTGCTATAGCAATGAGTAAAAATCCAGCCTTTCATGCAAGAACAAAGCATATAGACGTCCAAAATCATTTCATCCGAAAACTCATTTCAGATGGGAAATTGGTTCTGAAATTTTTCGGGACGAACGAGCAAGTAGGTGATATATTCACTAAATGACTTCCTCAAGCCAAGCATGACTTCCTCAGGATGCAATTAGGAGTGTGTGACTTTGCATCAAGGGGAAGTATTAGATAAATGATCCAAAGTTATACCAATCAGCATATATCTTTAAGTGAAACAATATTACTCTTCGTATCAAGTAGTATCAGATGTACTATAAATATGTGGCATTTGTAGTGTTGTAAAAATATCAAAAACATGTATTCAGTTTACTAAGGATTAATATAAATCCATTATTCTAAGTGTATGAAATCTTGTTCCATATTAAATTATTATCTAACATTTACACTAACATGTATGCGTAATAATTTACACCAACTTCATTACGGGTCTACGGGACCATAATAACCAGTTGTGTATTGACCACAACGGTCTCCCTCAAATTTTCCATAGCGACTTCTCGGCTATCTTCATTGAGGACGCTATGGATGATCCTTCTTTTCTGCATTATAATGATTATAAGACGACCTTCTCCTATCTTTTCTCCAATATCTACAATAGGTTGAACTAGGCCGACGTTGATCACCTAAGCAAACCTTTCCTGTGACAGGAGGTCCGGGCAGCTGTGTTTCAAATGGGAGGAAAGAAATCTTCGGGACCGGATGGCTTCCCTGCTATTTTCTTCCAGATATTTTGGAGTATTCTAAAAGACATTGTTGATGCGGTATGTACAACGCTTAACACATGACAGGTTCATGAAGATCTCAATCATACCTTTATTGTTCTCATACCTAAGGTATGTAATCTTGAGAGGGCCGATCAACTTAGACCTATTAGCTTGTGTAATGTTCTTATGAGAATTATGACCAAGTGCATTCCTAATCATATCAAAAGAGTTATGGGGAAACTTGTGGGCCAGTATCAGAATGCTTTTATCTCGGGCCGCTTTATCAGTGATAATGTTCTCGTTGCACATGAGCTAATGCATGATATCAAGAGATGCTCGACAAGAAAGAAAAGTAAAATTGCATTGAAAATTGATTTTAGCGAAGCGTTTGATAGAATGAGTTGGAACTTCATAAGGCTCACCCTCGAATCCATTGGCTTTCTCGATTCCCTTACTAGGCTCATCATGCAATGTATTACTACGGTAAAATATGATCTTCTCATCAATGGGTCTCCGAAAGTCAGAATAAATTCCAACAAAGGTCTAAGGCAAGGGGATCCCCTATCCTCATTTTTATTTGTGCTTCGCACGGAGGTTCTCTCATCCAATTTGGTTTATCTGCAAAAGAGAAATATACTTCAAGGTATCAAGATCTCAAGGAATTCTCCTCCAATCTCACATCTTCTGTTTGCAGATGATGCCATTTTCTTCATAGAAGGAAATGAAAGAAGCACTGAACATCTTAAGTTCACGATCCTGGAGTTTTGTGAAGCTTCTGGGCAAAAGATCAATAAAGAGAAATCGTCACTCATCTTCAGCCCAAACACCACGATGGCTACGGCTAAGACATTATGCATCAAAAGTTTTGGAATATCTTACCATAATTCCATCGATAAATACCTCGGCTTGCCATTTGATGTTAACAGAAATTGTAAAGCTTTTTTTAACGAGGCATATGATAAAGTGCCTGCCAGAATTTCCTCTTGGAATGAGTCCCTTCTCTCGCCAGCTGGTCGATTTACTCTTATCTCTTCGGTGTTAGCCTCCCTGTCTGTTCATCTCCTATTGGTCTACAAGATACCGGTAAGTGTGGCGGATAGAATCAACAAACTGTTCGCCCATTTGTGGTGGGCTGGTACTCGGAAAGACGAGACTAATCACTGACGAAGCTCCCTTTACTTATCGCTCCCAAAATATGATGGTGGGTTAGGTTTAAGGCACGTTCAAAGCATGAATCAGGCTTTAATAGCAAAGGTAGGTTGGAAGATCCTCAAAAAACCTGATCTGCTCATTAGTCAATTTCTCTTTGCTAAATACAACCCCAATGCTGCTGATCTCAATCTCACTCTTAATGCTCATCACGGACAAGGTTCTTGGGGATGGGCTCATATCAAATGGGGTCTCCTCCTTTTGAAAGATTCTATTGCATGGGCCCCAAGTAATCTCAGCCTTCTAAAAATCAAGACAATAAAATGGGCAAACGGGCTTACCCCAACACTTAAGAATGATATCTCACCTGAATTATCCTCGGAGGTTGACTCCCTATGTGTAAATGATCTCATTGGTGAGGATAACCAGTGGAATATCCATTTGTTAGAAGCTCTTTATGAGCAAGATTGGGTGAACCAAATATTATGCTGCCAACTACCACCCAGGTGGTACCGGACTGTCTTTATTGGAATAAAACACCATCTGGAGAATAATCTTCCAAAAGCGGGTATCGGGTGGCTTTTGATAGCAACTGTAGAAACAAAATTAGACGTTCACCACTGAATAGCAAGTGCTTAAATTTCTTCAAGAAGAAACTATGGAAGATTAAAGGGCCAACGAAATGGAAGACCCTTCTTTGGAAGATCATAAATAATGCACTCCCGACAGGTGATGATTTTATGAAACGTAACATCTCAAGGCACTCCTACTGCCGCATCTCCAACAATAAAAATGTAATTGAATCCACTACCCATATCTTTAGAGACTGTCCCTTCTCGTCTCGTCTATGGAAGGGATGTGATCTTGGAATCAACACTGAAGCTAATCCACACTCTGACATTAAAGATTGGGTGATTGACTAGCTCAACTACCTCGAAGGTAATGGTGATTCTCAGAACAAAAAGATCTTCTTCCTTTGTGTTCTTTGGACCTTTGGATAACTCGAAACATGTGTATCTTTGAAGACCTTCAACCAAATCAGGTGTTTATCGTGAATCTCCTTAGGACGGAGACTTTGACTGCTTTTCAAGCACTTGATAGGGATAAAGATACCCTCATTCCATGGAATGTGAATTTACAAGGTAAAGAGGACCGTGATGAGTACTGTCATCCTCCTGTTATTGGTAAGCCTTATAAATTTATAGGCTCCTCCTCCTCATGTTCGTGTTATAAGATTATGGTTGATGCTGCCCGGAAAGGTTTAGATAAAGCGGCTGCAGGTTGGGCGGGTTATAGACCTGATGGTCTATGCTTGTATGAGGGCTCTTCAAATTTGTGAGCTCTCACACCCTTACAGGCGGAGGCTTTAAGCCTTTATGAGGCAGTACAGTGGGTAGTTAAGAACAAGCTCCTTCACGTTATGTTTTTTAGCGATTGCCTACAACTGGTGACACAAGTACCGGAGGTTGAAGTGGGTACGCCGAAAACAATTAGAATTCTAGGAAATTTAACTGTTCTCTTTTCAACTTTTCATTGTCTTTCAATTTCGCATGTTCCTAGGGCCATGAATTTTAAGGCACATATCATTGCCACTATGGCGCTGGATTCATGATCCCTTCTTGTTCTGGCTGGCAAATAAAAACTTTCCATAAAACTAAGTTTGGAGTTTAATTGTTATTACCTTGTCGGAACCTTTGTATGTGTTTTCCAAGATCTTCCAAGCCTCCGCGGATGATGTTGCTGATATAACTCGTGCGAGTATTACCTCGTGGAGTCCTCGATAAATCAAAGAAAGAGCATAGTGATCCTTTCTTTGATTTTTGATGTATAAGTTTTTCATTGTAGTGTCCCATGTCGATTCTTCATTGGTATCTTTGTATTTTTCGTATCCATTTTGTAAGAAATCCCATAATCCTTGGGAAATGAATATTTATTTCATTTGGATACACCAAGGTTTTTTTCCCTTTGAATGTTGGTACCCATTTGACTTGTATTGTACTTGACATGTTTGTTTAATGTGTTGATTTATTTGGGACTAATTTTTTGGATATGTATATATCGGAAGGACTTGGGTTGACTCTGATACCACTGTTAGCTTTTTAAGTTGATTGAGTTAATTAGGGCAAGGTAGGTTAGACGGTTAGTGTTGTATTTTTTGTATGTGAGGAGGATTAATGTTGTTTTGATTAGAGAGTTGTTCTCTGATGGGTGAATCTTTTTTTGCATTGATGAAGTTTTGGTACAGGTTGCGGCAAATCATCCATCTACATTTTTTCTCCTTCTACATGCTTCTTTTACATCTACTTCCATTCTGCATCCTTCTTCATCTCCTTTAACATCATTCTTCTACCATTCTATACAAGATTTTTCTAAAAATGATTACAATTCATTTTTCATGATTTCTAGATTAGTTTAAGTACAAGTATTTATTAGATTAATTATTTTTAACAGGCTTGATAAATTTTAGACTCGATATTTGATTTGGCTTGACAATTTTTAGAGCCAGTATTTGGGTCCTGTTTGGTAAACAACGGATTAATATTGGCAGAAGTAGATTTAAAAAGCAGATTTGACTAGCAGAATCAATTGACAGATTTGACTAGCAGATTTAATTAGCAGAATTACTTTAGTAGTGTTTGGTAATTAGCTGTTCTAGATTAGCGGATTGATTAATTGATTTGTAAAATGACAAAAAAGGACATAAGCAAAATTTTGATTAAAATATGCAAAACATACATCACACCAACCATTTTAAAAAATTAATATCGTCAATTTCTTCAACTAGACATTAAAGCTGAACTAATATTATCACGAAGAGTTGATGTGTCTTGATTTCGTGAAGCCCAACCGGAGCTTGCGAGTCATGATTAAGCACATCTTGCAATATATCTGGAGGTATAAAATTCGGGTGTTGGTCGATAATTCTAAACGCTGGAGGTATAAAGACATACTCTATGAGATGAATTATGAAAGTGAATCAAGAGAATGATGAAGGTAGGGTTTGATTGGCAAAGGGGTAAGGAGGTAAAAAAATAGAAAATTGTAATATGCTAAGTGAATATGCTGCTACTAGCAGCATATTGTAAATTGGCGGATTGGACTCGAATATGCCGTTTGAATCTACCATTTACCAAACACTTAAATTGGCGAATTTTATGGTCAAACATGCTAATCCACCCAAATATGCTGATTTTTGCCGGATCCGCCGACAACCAAACACCCCCTTGATTTGGCTTGAGTTTGACAAATATGGAAAATGTGTATATGAAATGTAATTGAACCTAGTTTTTTAGACGAGTTATTTGATTTAATTCTATTTGTTCGAATAATGTTTTATTTGACCTAAGTGAGTGTGGATTTTGAGACTTTGAGTGATCGAGTGACTGCGTGAACGTTTAGAGTCATAGAGATATAGAGACATGGAGGGAGTATATTGGAATCATTATTTCCATATGATATTAACCAAACACTCCAAACAACATATTCGTTAATCAAACATGATAAACCTCTCCAATATGTTGAAATTTTACCAATATGTCATTACCAAACGAAGCCAACAAAGTGGCATACTCAAGCACATTATATTTGTATCACGGGTAAGAATCAATCCCATAACCTGATTAGGCTAAGAGAGTTATTACCACTTTAACTAACTTTGTGGATTCTTACTACCAGAATTAAATGAAATTCAAATTCACAAATCCTAAATTAGCCCAGCAACATAAAATTTATAATAGAAAACTCAGAAAACATACAGTAATTGCTCTGAATCAACTTATCAAACAGTAGCTATATGTAATTGAATTAAAAAAAGTAACATAAAGGGAGCTGAAAGGTAGAAACCAACATACCAAAAATGCTGAAATATTTCAGCACTTGCTATGTGTCTCCCGGCTGATGAAATAAGCCAGTGGGTTTTCAATGGAGAGAAGACAAAAAAGAAGAGATGATAAATGCATGTCAATGTGATGAACATGAAATATAAGGTCAATGTGTTGAGGTAAAATCATGGAAATATTATTATTAGTATAAAACAAGGAATCATGGGTCGGCATTGACTTGTTCTAGTATTGCAGTACGTATGCGAATGTGACGAGCATTTTCATTCAAGGGAGAATTTTACGAGTGACTGCAATACCGTCGGGTTACCCTATTTCGGACTTATCCTATTTTTGAGTATTATAAGACCGGACCGTCAAATCTGTTATATATATATATATATATATATATATATATATATATAGAGGATCCTTTGAGGCAGCTCAACTCGCCGTACCTATTGACACACAATCTCAACCATTAGATTAAAATCAAATTAAAGGCTAAGATTAAAACAAAAAAACTCATACATAAAAAAAATTTCCCCACATTTTTTTCCCGGGGAAAAAATCTTTTTCTTTTCCGGAAACAAAAAATTTGGGAATATTTTTTTCCGAAAAAAAAAAGCGGAATTTTTTTTTTCAAAAAAAAAAAAATTTCGAAAAAAAAAAAAAATTCCGAAAAAAAATAATCAGAATTTAAAATAAAACTGTGTATATAAAAACAATTTCAGTGTACATAATAACTGTTTTAAGGTAAGTGTATATATGTTGATTAATTGGTGTACATAGTAACCATTTGAGTGTATATAACAATAACTATTTTACTGTATATATATTTAGTTCTTAAGTGTATATATGTATGTAGAGAGTTTAATAGTGTATATAATGAATTTTTTTAGTGTATATAACAGTTATTTTGATGTATGTTCCATTGTTGATTAACTGATCTACATATTAATTATTTGGGTGTATATAACAATTATTTTACTGTATATATTGAGTTCTTAAATGTATATATACAGTGAGTTTAATAGCGTATATAATGAGTTTTTTTAGTGTATATATAACAGTTATTTTGATGTATGTTTCATTGTTGATTAATTGGTGTACATAATAACTATTTGAGTGTATATAACATTTTTTTTACTGTATATATTGAGTTCTTAAGTGTGTGTATATAGTGAGTTTAATAACGTATATAATGAGTTTTTTAGTGTATATAACACTTATTTGGATGTATGTCACATCTTAATCTAATGGTCTAGATTGTGC